>JAZKJV010008453.1:0-600000 GCA_037367405.1 Ottelia alismoides | reverse complement strand
CTGCATTGTGGTTACTTCTCCTCTTCATGGGGATGGTGGTCTTTTCTCTAAGGTTCTTTTGGAAGAGAGGGATGTGCTCCAATGCCTCCTGGAGAGTCAGTTGGATATGAAATTTCTCTATCATATGCTCAATGAACTCTAATTAGTGTCTCTTCTTGATATTTTTTGGTTTTTATCCTTCCCTAAATGGAGTGCTTGTGGGAAGGGGACAGAAGGACCCTCCTCAGATGCTTGATGGTCAGAAGTAGGAATGGTTCTCTGATCATGAAAATGGATGGAATCCATACAAGTATCATCCATCACAATAGATGGACCTGAAGGGGATATAGAAACCTTTCCTTTAATCGTATTTTTATTTTCCAATTTTTTTCGTTTTTTTTTATTTTTCTATGAGAGTCTTCCTTAGGTACATGTAAATAAGTCAACACTACTAGACTCTATGTACAAGGACTCTTGGTGGCCTCAGGACCACCGGCAACATTTGGAAATGCAGCATCAGTACCACGCTTTGGCCAATCATCTAGGAAATTGGTGGCATCAACACCACCATCTGCAAGATCGGGAGATATGACGGCATCAGTACCGTCGACTGGATCATCATCCTTGGTGGCCTCAACACCACCGTCATCATCAACATCAAGGGCATCGGTACTGTTCTTCACTCCATCTGGCGCTTAGAGTCTGTATTGAGGTGTCGCCTAGATGAGTCATTGCCGCGGGCTTCCTATCACTCATAGGTATCACATAATTAGCATCAAATAAATAACAGATATCATCCAATACCTCACTAGGACTGGCGGTCTCTGTAAACTATACCTGTTCAGATTTCCTTTTCAGATTGTTTAGGTTGGGCTCAATCTGTGTAGGTATGGCGGCCTTGCCCTTGATTATCTCCCTCATATCCTAACTAAACTCATCCATCTCTTGCCTGAACGAGGCCCTCTTCTCAGTAAGCATGCGGGCGAGATCGTCTAGTGCTGAGTTCTCATACGTGTGTGCATGAGACCCATATAGGTTGCCTCATGGAAGCAAGGTTGGCAATGCTGCTGCTACCGATAAGAGTGGGAGGGAGGCTGTGAAAACTGAGAATGAAGCTAGTGCTGCCTCCACTACTGATCCTGATACTTGGGTCAAGGAATTGCTAGGAGTATCAGGGCTTCTACATCTGGGAACCCTACTCTGACTGTGTCAGAGGCTGCTGCTTGGACTGAGCACCTTCGGTGGACCATCTGAATCCCGGATGATCCTGATGGATACTGTGCTATTGTTGGTACTGACCATACCAAATCCCATTGACTTCCATCAACGGCTCTGTCTGCTCGTGTAAAGGTGTGGGTAGGGATGCCAATGGCTAATATCTCTAATATACCACCATTTATGTATCTGGTGTAGGTGGTGGTAACTGGTACTGGGGGGGCGCTGAATATGCTCCACCTGAATATGGTGAACATGTCTGCACAAGGTGGATGGTTGTGACGATCGGCTCCCTTGATCAGCATGTGACCTAGGCTGTGGCGTGGAAGCCGTCCATGCCTCTTGGAGGCACATGATCTGTGTTGTATGGTCACTCAAAATTTGGGCCAGATCGTCAATCCTATTAATCTTGTCTAGGCCTTGACACATCTTCTTCTCAATGATTTCCACTCTGTTATGTTGCCGATGTAGAAGAGGAAGAATGATCGGCCTCAATGCGTGCTACTCTGTGGTGATATAATTCCTGTGGAGGAGGCTTCCCCTCAGTGTAGACAGAGGCCTGGGTCATCACAGTGTAGTTTTCAACCATCTCCTCATAGATGGCACAGACATGGTCCTCATCCTTGGAGAAATATGACCCTCCATAAGAGGCATTCACTTGCACCGGCAGCTCAGGTGTCAGCCAACAAAAGAAGCTCTGTACTAAATTGGGCTAGTTGATATCGTGATGTGGACACTTGTCGATGAGCTCTCCAAATTGTTCCTAAGACTCATGGAACTGCTCATTGGGGATCATGGTGAAATTGTTAATAATGTCTCTAGTTGCATTCATAGCACCGAGTGGATAATACTTGTTGAGGTACTCAGTCCTTAACTGCTCCCAAGTGGTGACAACCCTCCCCAAATGCTTTAGCCAATAGGCTGCTCTGTCAACTAGAGAGAATGGGGAGGCTATCAACTTGATTGCGTCCTTGTCCACTAGCTTGTCGTGGATGATGCTGCATATCATCTCAAACTCCTGTAAGTGAAGATGGGGCTCCTCGGTGGCGTGCACATGGAACTTGGGCAACAACTGGATCGTATGATCCTGAGCTCAAAATTGCCAAGGATTGTGGGAAGCTGTATCCACCTGTGGGTGAGTGCTGCACCAGGGTTATGCAACGCTCTCATTGTGCGTATGGGTCTCTGTGGATCATGGGTCTCCTCATGGCGTCTATCATCTGCTCGATCCTCATGTCTTGGAATCTCTCAACCACTATCTGGTCTGCCTTGCTCTACTCGCCCATTTCTCATATGAGTCATTTCCCTCCTCATCTTTGCCATGAGCATCCCCTCCTCTCTAATCTATCTCTACATTGTCTCCAGGGATGCTAAGAGTGCGTAGTTGATGGCTTCCAGATTTAAGAAAAAGGAGGAGGACTGTGGCTGCTCATCAACAATCTCATCTTGGTTATCTAGTCGGTCTCTGCAAAGGCTAAATTACTGAGCTCAGGTGCTGTCAATTGAACATATAGCTATGCTGGCCGTTCTAGTTGAACCTTAGTTGATGTAGAAGAAGGGTGGTCAAGGGGGAACAGGGTGGAAGTAGACTCGGGTTCAGAGAGTGGGTCTGAGCTCTCTGATGCTGCCCTAGATGAATGGAAATGGGTGTTGAGAAGTAGTGCCACCAGAGGTTGCCTAAGAGACTGCCTACCCATCATCGTGATGTGGGGATTAGGGAAGATTAGATCTGGACTAAAAATAATGATTAGAAAAAAAACCCCAACTTCAACCAATTTAACTCAGTCATGACCGTAAGAACTCGGTTGTTAATCTTTTCAATTTTAATTTTTGTGATAATTCGGTCTTAAAAATGAGTTAATGAGTTGTTAGGTGCCCAAATGTCCCCACAGACTGGCCCAAATTCTTACGACTTGTTGCACCTACTTCCATCCAGTATAGGTTTAAGTACGGATCATAAAAACGACTACCTGTTACTTGAGGATGGAGCCTTACGCAGTGTCCTCTAAACCATCCAATCTTCTAAGAAAATACGGACCGTTGGCCGACTACCCATATTCCCTCACTAAAAAGTAGCTAATCATTTTTATAGAATCAATAGTCTAAAGAGAATACATACTTTGCTCTATCCTAGTGTTTGTCGCTCAACTCTCTATAGATAAAATCAAACAATGAGGGTGTTACTCTCCCTAAAATAATATTTTGATCCTTTAATTCTATTTAGGCTCAAGTTAGTTTAGCAGTCCTGATTTTACTCGGTTATCACTTTTTTTAGTATTTTTTAATAAGAACATGTCTAACAAATTTTCTGATTTCCTTTTATTTCCTAAGTCCAGAAAATAGAGGGAGGAAGACGGAAAAGACGATGCACGATAAAATCAATGATGCATGCATAGGTTAGATGGTGTACCTTACTCCAGCAATCTACATGCAAAGTGATATGCACATAATTGAAAGAAAGAAATAAAACTATCTATATGATGCAAAAAGAAAACGCCCTAAAACATAAACATATAATTTGGGAAGAACGATGAGCTAACTATTCAGAATAGAGACCAAAATTCGGTCATAGATGTCGATCAGTGTCTGCCACAACGGGTCCTGTCAATGTTGTATATGACCTCTCTTGACATGCAATCTCTAATCCAAATATAAAATTATTATTATTTAACTTAGTCCAACCAAATTGTATAGGAACATATATCTTATTAGGGGCTTTGGACCTAATGCTACGTGGCCAACCAAATAAATTCCTACATCTAATGGCTCAAATCCACGAGAAATAAATAAAAACAAAGGTGATAAAAATAGTGGCAAACCCGATGAGGTCCTCTGAGTGCACCAATACTCGGTGAAAAATACCCCAAATATTTGAGTGTCCAAATAAAGTATCTTAGTTATTACAAGTTATTCAGAAATAAATGCTAAAATGAAACTATCTTCTATAAAGGTCTCCTCCTCCTCCTGATTCTCCTCGAATGCTCTCTCTTGCCATCCGGTGTAGAACGGTCGGCCTCCAACTTGCTCGGGTGCTTCGGCTCTACAAATATTGCCTCCCTTGCTCCATGGGCCCTCGCAACAAAGGTGAAATAGAAATATGTCAGAAGTATTTACAGAAAATTGAGACAAATAAAATATGAAACGAGCAAACAAAAATTGTAACTACCTACTCGTTCTCCCCGACAACAGTGCCATTCTGGTTATCAATCGGTTGACTAAGGTTAAGTTGATTAACAACAATGTCATTGTCACCAAAATCAATCAGATCAGATATTGAGAAAATTACTTAACCACTAAACACATCAAACAAATCAAGCACGTGCTATACCTATTTTATTAACCCGGTATAGTGACCATGGTCGAACACAAGGAGTGCTATAATAAACGAAACAGTTGACTCAAAGAATCAAAGGATTTTTATTCCATTTTTAAGCGATTTTTAATTTTTACAAATTTTTAATTTTCAAAATAAGGAAAATAAAAACAAAGAAAAAAAGAAGTTCAATATTTCTATTTGGATTTTTCAAATATGATAAAAATGCACAGAAAATTCAAGTAACAATATTTTTGGGATAAATAGGTTTATACCGTTTATAATGATTTTTGAATATTTTTTCAAATGTTTTGGAATTTTATAAAAATTAAAAATTGTGAAAAGAAGTAATCAGTACACTGTCAGGAGAATTTTGTAATTTTAAATTCTAAAATGCTTAAAACTCCTGGAAACTGTTTTTATAAGAAACTATATGTAAATATCTACAATAAGAGACTTAAATTGCATTTTTTATTTTTAGTTAATTTTATATGATTTTTATAAGTTTTTTAGTGTTTTGCCATTTTTTAGAGTTTCATAGAAGATAATTGAATGAAATTTATAACGTAGCTAATATAGGACAAAAAACTACCTATAATATTTTTTTGGAATTTTTAAAATATTTCGAATTTTCATGAATTTTATAAGGCAAATAGGAACTTTTAGATTGTTTTTTGAATTTTCAATAGTAGAAAATAATGGAAATTTGGCACATAAAAATTACCCCAAAAATTAGACACTACGAGGAGCCAATATAGGTTTTGGGGGATTTTTAGGGCCAAATTAAAATTTATTACAATTAATAATAAACAAAAATAAAATGTAGTGAAGCAAGGATCTATCTATAATTATTTAAATTTTTGGGCCTAGTTAATAAACAACAATATGAATGCAAGGGCCTTAATGTAAATTATCTAGATAAAAACGCACGCAACACGTGACAGTCACTCATAGGGGTATAACTGTAAATAACAAAAACTTCAACTATTTCCTTAACCAGTAAAAAGATCAGGATAGAACATGCAAAATACGTACAAGAACATGCGTGGACACACGTGACTCATACTCAGCTGGACTAAAGTGCATATATGAAAAACATAAGATCCAAACTACAAAATGTCTTTAACTGATTATTACACTTGTCAGACTAAAGCGAAATAAAATAAACAACATGGTAGAAAATGTAATATACCCTTGCAGGTGGGGGGCAACACGTGGCTCAAGCGGGATCTAACGGTTTTAGGCTCTACGCAAGCGTATGGTTGATGAATCTATGATTCGTCATCTTTATTCATTTATTTTAGCTTAAAATACCTTATAAAACACCTGCATATAATACTAACTCCATATTCTTACTAACTTCCATTTGTGTGTAAATATTATACACTTATTACTAATTTTAACCTAAAAAAATAAAGAAAGAAAGAAAGGAAAAATAAAGAAAATAAAATAAAAAAGGAAGACTCTATACAGGCTGACCCAAACCCCGAGAGAAGGTTAAGACTTGACCTGATCGACCAGGAATAAAGTAGGAGAGATAGGGTCCTCAACTAGAAAATAAAAAAATTACGTGTTGTGTATATTTGTGTACGTCACTATTTTATTTGTGCCTTAATTGACCTCAAATCAAATAACTTTCAAAATCAAAGTTGTAAATAAAAATAAAAATAATTGCACAATTAAATCATGTACAGAATAAAAGTAACCACGCTTAGAAAATGCCAGTAAGCACTAATTGAAAGACCAATTCCGGCTCCATATGAACTCAAATTGAAACAATCTCACTTCCATTCGTTTCTAAATTAAATTATCTTTATAATGGCTGTAATTTCATAATTTTTAGAGTTACGAGTAAAAAGTTGGTTTTCTGGGGTGGTTTGTGCAGTTTTCCCATGTATTTTGTATGTATAGTGTTTGTATATATTTGTAAATATTTCTACTAATTCTTTAAAATAAAAATAAAAAATAAAAAAAAGAAAATTTTTAAACAAAAAAAGAAGCAATTTTCCTCAATTACCCGTGTATATAATGTCATATATGTATATAGTATATGTATATAGTTGCTATTTTTAGTTAACCTCCATAGAAAAATACAAAAATAACATTTTTTAATTCAAAAAAATAAAGTGACGAAAATTAAAAAAAATAGATAATTTTGTAAATAGTTTTATCTCTTTTTATCTTTATCTCATTTCGACTTTCATCTCTCTTATCTCTTCCACCAAAAAAATTCAAAAATTCAAATTTCATCTCTATCTTTTCTATTTATATGGCTCCTTCTCCCTCATTCCAACTTGATCAATCTTTAGAGAGAGGAGCCCGATCTCCGAGAGAATTTCGTCGAGAAAAGTGCCTAGCATCCGAGCCGTCCAGTGACAGCGAGTTGGCCTTGTCAAGGCGATCACGGTCCATTTCCGCTCCTACGGTGAGATCCACATTCTTCCTTTTTTATCTTAGGTTAATCGTAGTTTATTTCATCGCATTTTAACTTGATCGTCATTTTATTTCTCTACTCAAAAAAAGTTCATCACGATTTTGACCCGCTTCTATTCGAATTTTTATTTCAAGTTCTTGATCTCCCCGCATTCTATTTCTATCGTCCACGATCTCTCAACTCTGACCGCGTACGGTGGCCGGAGATCGGATTCGAATCTCTCATTTTCGCTGCATCGTTCATTTTCCGATTTGTAAATAAATGAAAAAAATAATTTAAAAAATTGCTTTTCTTTTTCTCAAATGTTTGTTCTACAGGGAAAATATAAAAAATGTAAAAAAAATAAAAAAAAGAGTATTTACATTTCTTGTTCTAAAAAAATATTAAACAAATATTTTTCTTTTATTATATTTCATGTATACATTCAGTAAATTAAAAAAAAGACGGGCGTCTGCCATCCTGGCACCTCCTCCCTCTTCACGCTTCCTCCGCGGCAGCGCCTGGCCGTGTTCGCGCACCCGTTAGCCACTGGCTCCAGCCATCTGCCCCTAGTAGTCTCTGACCTCCGCAACTGTGGCACCGACCCCTCAGTTCCGCTCCAACAACCAGCGCAAGGCCGCGTAGCCTCCCTCCTCGTCGTCGCCTGCCTGACACTGTGCCACACGAGGCGGCAAGGCCTCAGCCCGCACGGTGCCTCCATGCTCCAGAACCTACCTCTAGCTGGTCCTCGCGTGCGGTGCCTCCACGTTCTTCTCCAGTCACCCCAGTACCCCCTCCGCCAGGTCGGCCTTCTCCGAAGGTTCTCAGCCTGTGCTCCGAGCACCACCACCATCGCGGTGCCTCCGCGGGAACTCCATCTCCGTCGCGACCCCTTGGAAGAACACAACAGCAGGCGGCATCCCTCTGTTGACTTGACAAGTATGAAAAGAACGAAGCCCCTTTCAAAACCCTAAAGTATATATTTTTGGCAAAAATTACATCACAGTCCTCGGGCATTTTACACATTTCAAGAAGATCCTTGCTTCAAGAGCCTTCACGTGCAGCACACACACCCTCCCGTTGGTAAATTGCAACTTTGTTTCTGCTTTTATTTTTCTTTATTCATTTGATGCAAAAACAAAACTTAATTACATTTCAGTCCCTCTTTCTCAGACTCTTTAACTTGCGTGAATTCTCTATTGAAATAAATAGTTTTTATTGCTAAAAAATTCTGATAAAATTATGCTATGCTCCTGATGTGCATATCCATCTAGCATAAAATTTCCATTGCATTTTGATTTCATTTATTATTATTAAAAAATCAAAACATGTCATTTTTCCATGTTAGAAATTTAAAATTCATAAAAATTCAAAATAACTCCAAAAATTCCAAAAATATTAGGGTGGTTTTATTTCATTGTCTTTTAATTTTTGTTCAAATTTCATGCATTAATTCTTTATAAAACTCTAAAATATGAAATTTACAAATCTTAAAAAAAATTGTAGAAAATTCTAAAAAAATCCAAAAATTATGATTTCAGTTTTTGATTGTCGATATTGATTTGTAGTTTATATTAAAAATAATTACCAGGAGTTTTGGCACTTAAAATTTTTTTAAGTTGCAAATTACCCCATGTTGTGCACATTTTCGCACATTTTCTCACTGTTTGATTTTTTAAAACACAAAAACATCTGAAAATTCCACAAAAAATCTCAAAAAAACTTCAATAAACCCAAAAACATTTTCTCTAATTTTTTCGAGCATTTTTTGTATAATTGAAAATTACAAAAAATTGGTGTGCATATTTCTTGTGCTTGTGCATATTGTTCATTATTTTTGAAAATAAAAGTTTCAAAACTAAAAATCACTATAAATTTGAAAATCAGAAAATAAAAAATAGAAATAAAAAAAATAAAAAATCACAGAAAAGAAGGATAGTTATCCTTTGAAATTCCTGGTTTTTCTCTTAATTAATTATTAATTAATTGAATAACCCTCAGGATTTGTAGCCTCCCTGAGTTCGACCCTATCCGCTATACAGGTTAATAAGTAGCACAAATAAAAAAATATTTGTTTGTTTGTCACGGGATTTTTTGGGGATAGCAACGACATTCTATATCATCAATTTCCGATCCACAGAAAACCGTAGTCAACAAAATGGCACCGTTGCCGGGGATCAAACCCGGGTCACCCACGTGACAGGCGGGAATACTCACTTCTTGAATATTCCTCTTTCTCCACTTCACCCTTCACAACATCCATCAATCCACTATTTTAGATTGGCTTTAATCTTGAAATAATATCTGAGACTCCATCAATTCTGAGTATTAATCGAGTATCATGCACATTTTCATCAGACACCGAACACTTCATGCCATCAAAGGGAAAGGGAACCATGTCGGAGCAGAGCGAGATCAACAACATCATGTTAGCCTCCATCCAGACAATTCAAGCCCAGATTGCAGAGCAGGATAACTTTCAAAACGCATTGAGAGACATGATTCTCGACCTGAGACAGGAAAGAGAAGATAGGAGAGAGGCGGACAACAGAAACCCTGGAGGTGGGAATGGGGAGAAGAACCTCATATAGAACCTAGGGCTAAGCCTACACTAAAAGATGCTTATAATCCAGGGGTAGGACAGACAAATTCTTGGATACAAATCCCTGCGGTTCATGGGCATTTTGAGCTTAAGCCTACTATTTTACCTCTTCTCCCAATATTTCATGGAAATATTAATGAAGAACCTCATATACACCTCCATCAGTTCGATCACATTTGTGGAACAGTACACTACCCAAATGTCCCATTAGAGGTAGTGCAGGTGACTGTCTTTCCATTAAGTCTGATGGGTAAAGCTTTGTATTGGTTAACTCACTTGGGGGAAGGTTGTCACTACTTGGGAAGAGTTGAGGTCCGCATTTCTGAAAAAGTATTATCCACTTGGACGACTCAACCAAATGCGATCCTTGATTGCTAATTTCTCCCAGATGCCCCCAAGAGCCTATTCACGAGGCATGGGAACGATTCAAAAGATCTAATGGAGAAATGCCCCCATCATAATATTCCAAAGACCAGCCTTGTACAAAATTTCTTTCAGGGTTTAAGCATTGAGAATCAGAAGCTGCTAGATGCCGCTTGTGGGGGAAGTCACTTCATTAAGGACGAGGACGTCCTTTACTAATTTTTTAAGGAGATGGCAAAAAGTTCATCAGCTATTTCTTCTTCACATGCTTTTCAGAAGCACCCCATCACCGCCCCTATAGTACCCCACAAGGATGTCAATATGACTACAACAAAAGAAGTGGATAAGGTGGATAGCACTGACTAGGCCATCATTGAAAACCACCTATCCAAAGTGGACATTAATGAAAAGCGATCCTAGGAACTTGATAAGATTCATGTGATCGAGCAGAGGACAAAGAACCTGGATAAGCTGGATGAGATAACAAAGCATCTGGAACTTCTTGTCAATTCGATCAAAGCAGTCCAAAGTACGAGTGCAACATCCAATATCTCTACTAGGGATCAGACTTCTTCCACCAAGCAGAGTAGCGGAGGTCCATCCACAGTTCAGCATGTCTACTACATGCAGACACCTGATTAGGTTCAACAACATTCACATCAGATAGTTCCGTATCAAAAGGAAGTAGCCTACATTCCTGAGCAGCAGTCTCCACCTCAACCTGGTATTCAGGAAGTGAACAGTATCTGATTCGACTGTGAGCGAAACCAGCCTCGTCCGTCAGGGAAAGGCCAGTTGGGTTCACAGCAGGGTCAGAGATCTGCCCACCAGTTTTAGGGAGGCAGACAGCAGCAGTACCAGTACCAGCACCAGCAGTTCCAACCTCAGTATCAGTCTCCACCTCAGTTCCAAAACTGGAGACAAGGCCAGCCTCAGCAGCAGTCTATGCATTTCCCTCATCCTAACAAGCCGCAGACTGCATATTATGGACAGTATTCTCCCCTCCTCCTCATTATCAGAATTCGCATGGGTACCAACAGCCTCCGTACCATCAGCCTCAGCGACATCCAGTCAATGAGCAACCTGAGGCCCCTTCAGTCAATCCAGCACTAGACCAACTTACACTGCTTATGAAGAACATGAATGAACTGACTCAGCGGATCGACGACCTGACCACCACCAAGACCCTGATTCCAGCGCAGGTTGAAGCCAACCCCAACAACTTCAGATGTAAGAAGAAGGTAGCCAATGACACACCCACCCCCGAGACAGGTATGTTCCTTTATTTTACATGTTTATCTGACGTCATTCATCTCAAGAGAGGTACGAGATTGCAGCCGCCTACGCAGCAATTGGGGTTGGGAGATCGATCCACTAAGAGAGCATCATCTTCTACATCATCTCCTTCACCAGCAGTCGAGAGGCCAGTATAGCAACACCCACATCTGATATTTCACCACCTTCACCACCACCTTCACCAGGTAGATGCAGATCACCATCAGCAAGGGAGAATATACCAGTAGCATATTCTTCCTCTTCACCAGCAGCAACATCCCGTTCTGTTTTAGATTCTGTTCTTTCTTCACCTAGATTGGACAACACTGTACAGATTGATTCTGGTTGTCCACTTGTACATGATGATTCTACATTGAATAAAGGAAATGAATTTTTTCATGTTTATTCTAATTCTGTGTCGTTTCCTTCTGTTCTCAAAGATAAAAAAATTCAAAAATTAAAAACAACACTATATGATCCTGGAGTGGTTGAGATCTTACAGAACATCTTTTTAAAGGTGCCACTCCTTAAGGCCATGGAATACATGCCTACAGTAAAAAAGGGAATGAAAGAGGCATGCACCCAAAAGCGTCAACCAAGGAAGAACAGATGAAAGGAAATAGAGAAGCATATCTTGACCATGTCCATAGTTCATGCCATCAGTAACCTTCCGCCTCAAAATAAAGACAAGGGAGCACCTCACATCCATTGCCATATCTTTGATTAAGAATTTGATCGTACTCTTCTTGATAGTGGTTCCTCCATTAATCTCATGACTTCCTCTTTATTAACTGAATTCCAGTTAGGGCCTCTTAAAGCAACCAGAATGATCCTTCAGTTTGCTAATAGATCGATTAAGAGGCCAAGAGGCATTTTAGAGGAAGTTATTGTAACGGTACATGGAATGAAATTCCCTGTTGATTTTGTTGTCATGGATATGGACACACCTGCACCATTACTCCATACCCCGATCATACTAGGTCGACCGTTCCTCCGAACGGCCGAAGCAACAGTTGATTATAATACTGGAGAGATCATCTTTCACTCTCGTAGTGACAAGGTGAAAATTGAGATGATCTCTAATCCTAGACCATCACCGCCACCAGTAGCAGATGATACAGAGAAAGTTATATCAGAGCCAGATGACTGTGATTTTCTTGCTGAATTCAAAGAGACAGATCTTTTCACAGATTTTATAGATACCCAGGAGTTCCTTTCCCAAAAGGACTCTCTAGAAAGCACAGTCGACATGAGTTCCCTTGGTGATCCAATTGAGACAGTTGCCGATGAGCAGTTCGAGCAGAAATCTGAGATCCAGATATCTGATCTATTTGTTGAATTTCCTGATTTATGCACAGATGAGAGACATCTTTCTGAGATTATTGCTGAGATATCTGAGCCGTTCATTCATAAGAATATAGAACACCCTGATGAGCCATTCCTTTCTGAGCAGAGATCATTCATTCCAGGTCTATCAAATATTCTATTTGTTGAGCCGTCAATAGCCAAGGTGGATAGTCTACAAAGCACAGATCACATACCATCTACCAGTACGGTAGCAGAGGTTATCGCAGAACCGACTCAGACCCCACCTGAGCTAAAGGTTTTACCATCAACATTGAAATATGCCTTCCTTGCGCCCCCCCAAATGTTTCCGGTCATCCTCAGCTCGCAGTTGACCGCTGAACAAGAATCTCGCATGCTAGAGGTTCTTGAGAGAAACTGCAAGGCCATAGGATGGAATATCTCGGATCTCCATGGGATCAATCCAGCGTTGTGCTCGCATCATATCTACCTAGAGGATGACTGTAAACCCTCCCGTGAATGTCAGCACCGTCTAAATCCAAACGTAAGGGAGGTTGTCATGAAGGAGATCAAGAAACGGTGTGATGCTGGCTTTATATATCCCGTTTCGGATTCCAAATGGGTCATCCCTTTACATGTGATCCCAAAGAAATCTGGTGTTACGATCGTAAAGAATGACTGCGGTGAGGAGATTCCGACCAGGGTGCCTACTTCATGGCGTGTCTGTGTAGATTACCGATGCATGAACTCAGCTACCAAGAAGGATCACTTTCCACTGCCCTTTATTGATCAGATTAGTGAAAGGTTGACAGGGAAAGAGTTCTTTTGCTTCATGGATGGGTATTCGGGATACAACCAAGTTGCTATCGCTCCTAAGGATAAGGAGAAACTACTTTTACTTGTCTGTTTGGCACTTACGCCTTTTGGCGGATGCCCATTGGATTGTGTAATGCACCCACTACATTTCAAAGGTGTATGTTGGTCGTTTTTGCCGACATGGTGGGTAATTTTCTTGAAGTCTTCACGGATGATTTCCCGATATACGGGGATAGTTTTGACACATGTCTTGCACATTTAGACCGAGTTCTTCAACGTTGCTGTGAGGTAAACCTAGTGCTCTTATGGGAGAATCACTTTATGGTGACTAATGGGATTGTATTGGGCTATGTCATGTCCAAACATGATATGGAGGTTGACCTGGCTAAGATTGATGTGATTTCCAAGTTAGAGCCATCGTAGAATTTGAAGCAGTTGAGGTCATTTTTGGGACATGTAGGATTCTATAGGCGATTTATAAAGGACTTCAGCAAAATCGCTAGACCTTTGACTAAGCTTCTGTGTAAGGAGACTGATTTTGTTAACGATGAGAAAGTTCTCCTTGCATTCAATCAGATGAAAGAAATGGTTACAAGTGCTCCTATCTTACAGCCACCTGATTGGTCTCTTCCTTTTGAGATCATGATGGATGCATCGGATTTCACAGTTGGAGCGGTTTTAGAATAGAGAAGGGATGTGATACATTTGCTATACACTATGATAGCAAGACTCTGGATGAAGCACAGCAGAATTATTCCGTTACAGAGAAGAAGATGTTAGCAGTTGTGTTTGGGATAGAAAAGTTCAGATCTTACATCATCAGTTCGCTTGCTATTGTGTACACGGATCACATACCATACGATACTTACATGCAAAAAAGGATGCCAAACCACGCCTTATCAGATGGATCCTTCTTCTCCAAGAATTTGATTTAGAGATTCGAGATAAACCTGGAGTGAAAAATGTTGTGGCAGATCACCTTTGCTGTACCACAGACACAGAGACCTCTGAGTAGAACATGATTCCTATTTCCGAAACCTTTCCAGATGAGGCCATTTTGTCTCTTTACTCACTTCCATGGTATGTTGATATTGTGAACTATCTTGTCTCCAAGAAAGTTCCACAAGATTGGCCGAAGTACAAGGTAGACAGATTTCGGTCAGAGATTCATTATTACCAGTGGGAGGATCCATACCTATTTAACAAGGGTGCGGATTGTATATGGAGAAGGTGCATTCCACAAGAGGAACACACCAGTGTACTTGAGCACTGTCACAAACTAGAATCTGATGGGCATCATTCGGGGAAACGCACAACATCAAAGGTTTTACAGAGTGGCCTATGATGGCCCACATTGTTTAAGGATGCTACAGAATATGTTCGAGGTTGTACTGATTGTCAGAAAATGGGAGGAACTGTTGGTTCCAAAGATACCATGCCCCTAAGATATATAAAGATTTCTGATGTTTTTGATGCTTGGGGCATAGACTTCATGGGCCCATTTCCTGCCAGTCAGGGATTTCAGTACATCCAGCACGCCATGGATTATGTTAGTCGATAGGTGGAGGCTATCCCCACCCGAGCCGTAGATAGTCGTACAGTGTGTTCCTTTCTCAAGGACCATATTATTGCACGGTTCGGTATTCTCAAAATATTGATTTCAGATGGGGAAGCCATTTTATTAATAGAGAAGTAAAAAAGCTTGTGAAGGAGTACGTCATTGAGCACAGAGTTGCGTCTCCTTACTACCCTCAGACTAATGACTTGGCAGAAATTTCAAATAGGGAGATAAAGATGATATTGCAGAACCTTGTACGTCCAGATAGGAAGAACTGGTCCCAGATGCTTGATTCAGTTCTATGGGCTTATCGGACGACGTACAAGTCTCCTTTGGGTATGTCTCCCTACAGATTGGTATATGGAAAGCCTTGCCACTTGCCAGTGGAATTAATTCACAAATCTTTATGGGCACTCCGTATATGCAATTTAGATTATGAGAAGGAAGGAAAGAACATGAAGTTGGATTTGAACAAATTACTGAAATTCCGAGACTTTTCATGTGATAACTCACTTATGTATAAGGAGAAAGTCAAGCGCTGGCATGATAAACACATTCGAAGAAAGACTTTCTCCCCTGATCAAAAAGTTTACTTATTTGATGCTAAGTTGAAGTTGTTTCCAGGAAAATTGAAAAGCAAGTGGTCAGGACCGTTCATCGTGAGAGCTGTGCGTGACAATGGGAGTATTGTCATATCTGGGTTGTCATTTGATGCACAACCATTTGTTGTGAACGGACACTTGCTGAAGCCATATCTAGATCATGATACATTCATGTCCGTCGTTGATTCGATATCTGTGGTATCATATGATGATCTTTGGATTTCATCTTCTGCGTATGATACATGATCATCCACTCCTCTTGTATATCCTTTCGTTTCTCTCTTTCTTCTCCCGTTTTATCATTCACCCCTTTTCTGTGTGTGTATATATGTTATACTTAGGATGTGCTTTATCCTAAGTATAAGGCGGTGAATGATTTGTGTTGTTCATATTCGTCCTGTTCATCACTCTTGTTGTTGTCTGTACATAGGGATACTCTACCCTAAGTATGGGGGGGTGATGTTGTTCATATCGTGTCTTTTTATTTTTGAGTCTCTACATTCTCTTCATCGGTTTTCCCCTTTTGTACAATCTACTATACTTCGGATAACTTAATCCTAAGTATAGGGGGATCACCTACTTCTCCTCTTTTTATCTTTTTCTTTGAGTCGTTGTAGCATAAGAGTCTTTTCACTTTTCTATACTTAGCACGAGTTATGTATTCTTTTTTCGCTCTTTGATCACTATGAGGACATAGTTCAAGCTAAGTATTGGGGGTGTCGTATATATTGTATATATACTTTAGACTTAACTCGTACTTTTAAATACGTTTATTGGGGGGTTATGTGTATAATTTTGTAAAATCCACGTGTGTAAAAAAACAACAAAAACAAAAACAAAAAAACAACAAAAACAAAAACAACAAAAAAACAAAACAAACAAAACAAACAAAACAAAAAACAAAAAAACAAAAAAACAAAAAAACACAAAAAAATAAAAAAAATCTTGTATATACTTGTACTTTTTTTATTACTAACCCTTTTTCCTTAAAAAAACTACAAAACCAAAAATCCATAAAAAGTTGCATAATTTAAAAAAACACTTTTCGTTTATATCTGCATTTTTCCCCAAAAGCCATAAAAAGTTCAAAATGAGGAAATTGTTAAAAAAATGTTCTTTTCACTTGTGCATCATTTCTTTTCAAAAAAAATTCTTTGCATTGTTCATATTTTCTTGCATTTCCATATGCATTTTTCAGGATAGTATTGACATTTAAACTATGTCTGGAATAAAATTGAAGAATGGAGCTTAGTTGGACCTTAATCCACCTAATTGTCAAAGGAACTTCACCGAGAAATAGGATTTTAGAAGCTTCAGGTCTTTGAGTTCCACATGACAATGTGCAGCGTTTGACTCTTAGTGTCTAACATGGTCTCTTCATTCTAGGTATAACGCTGGAATAGGGAATTAATTCGTACTCGCGCACTATGGACTTGGCTCAACAGAAATGGGATGTTGGAAGACTGTGTGAGTTCTTTTTCTAGTAGCATGGAAATCTAAAGAACGGAGTACGAGTTGAAATAAAGCTTTGGAAAAGGGATAGACGACTGGGCACAAATTTTTCTAAGACCCCAAAACATGTACGGAAACAAAAAGATTCTATATCCATAGGGCACAATAAGATCCAAGCAGAACCACCAAAAATCCAAATACAAAAAAGCCAATATCAAATAAATATCTGACCAAAAAGGTCCAAGCTTTAAGAAAACCTGCAGATCTTGGTGGAGACTCGGCTACCACCCTCCAGTTCTTTTCTCCTTCTAACTTCTCACCCAATTTCATTGTGAACACAGCCTGACAGACCTTAGAAGGAAATACCTGACTCTCCGAGGACGAGTTATTGGAGAGAAGATTTGCATGGTAGTCTGGCATTCTGGATGGGAAGATCTAAAACCTTTCATACACATGAGTCGATTGTTCAATGTTCATAGGGTATGCATTGGGAAGAGGAATGACCTAAGATGACTTCTGAGCCGAAACTGTGACAATGATGTGTTGGACTTGAAGGCTGTCGATTTTAAAATTCTAACTCTCACAGAAGTTCCGACACACTAATAATCCAAAGGTCCGACAGAGCTCCAAACTATAATTTTATGAAGATAAGTTAATACTCAATATTGTCCTACCTTCTTTACTTTCCCTTTCTTTTTCTTTTTCTTCACTTATTCTTTCAAATAAGTGTTTGCTAAGGGACTAGAAAAGGTAAAGCATAGGGGGATGATGAATCTGCGGTTCGTCATCTTTATTCATTTATTTTAGCTTAAAATCCCTTATAAAACACCTGCATATAACACTAACTCCATATTCTTACTAACTGCATCTGTATGTAAATATTGTACACTTCTTACTAATTTTAACTGAAAATAAATAAATAAATAAATAAAATAAAAAAAAGGAAGACTGTATACAGGCTGACCCAAACCCCGAGAGAAGGTCAAGACATGACCTGATCGATAAGGAATAAAGTAGGGTGAGATAGGGTCCTCAATTAGAAAATCAAAAAAAAATTGTGTGATGTGTATATTTGTATACTTCACTATTTTATTTGTGCCTTAATTGACCTCAAATCAAATAACTTTCAAAATCAAAGTTGTAAATAAAAATAAAAATTATTGTACAATTAAATCATGTACAGAATAAAAGTAACCACACTTGGAAAAAGCCACTAATCACTAATTGAAAGACCAATTCTGGCTCCATATGAACTCAAATTGAAACAATGTCACTTCCATTGGTTTCTAAATTAAATTATCTTTAAAATGGTTGTAATTTCATAATTTTTGGAGTTACGAGTAAAAAGTTGGTTTTCCGAGGGTGGTTTGTGCAGTTTTCCCATGTATTTTGTATATATTGTGTTTGTATATATTTGTAAATATTTCTACTAATTATTTAAAATAAAAATAAAAAATTAAAAAATTAAAATTTTTAAACAAAAAAAGAAGCTAATTTCCTCAATTACCCTTGTATATAATGTCATATATGTATATAGTATATGTATATAGTTGCTATTTTTAATTAACCTTCATAAAAAATAAAAAAAATAACAATTTTTAATTCAAATAAATTAAAGTGATGATATTTTAAAAAATTATATAATTTTGTAAATAGTTTTATCTCTTTTTATATTTATCTCATTTCAACTTTCATCTCTCTTATCTCTTCCACCAAAAAAATTTAAAAATTCAAATTTCATCTCTATCTTCTTTATTTAGATGGCACCTTCTCCCTCATTCCAACTTTATCAATCTTTAGAGAGAGGAGCCCGATCTCCGAGAGAAAATTTAGTCGAGAAAAGTGCCTAGCCTCTGTGTCGTCAGGTAACAGCGAGTCGGCCTTGTCAAGGCGATCACGGTCCATTTCAGCTCCTAAGGTGAGATCCACATTCTTCTTTTTTTTATCTTAGGTTAATCGTAGTTTATTTCGTTGCATTTTAGTTCCATCATCATTTTATTTCTCTAGATCTTAAAAAAAAGTTCATCACGATTTTGACCCACTTCTATTCGATTTTTCATTTCACGTTCATGATCTCCCCACATTCTATTTCTATTGTCCACGATCATTCAACTCTGGCCACGTACGATGGCCGGAGATCGGATTTGAATCTCTCATTTTCGCTGGATCCCTGTTCATTTCCCGATTTGTAAATAAATAAAAAAATAATAATTTCAAAAAATTGTTTTCTTTTTCTCTAACGTTTTTTTCTAGGGAAAAAAAGTAAAAAAAAGAGTATTTACAGTTCTTATTCTAACAAATAATAAAAAACGTTTTTCTTTTATTATATTTCCTGTTTACATTCTGTAAATTAAAAAAAGACGGGCGTCCACCCTCCAGGCACCGCCGCCCTCTTCACGCTCCCTCCGCGGCAGCGCCTGACCGCGTTCGCGCACCCGCCAGCCACCCGCTCCAGCCGTCCGCCCCTGGTAGTCTCCGACCTCTGCAGCCGCAGCGCCGACCCCTCAGTTCCGCTCCAACAACCGGCGCAAGGCCACGTAGCCTCCATCTCCGTTGCTGCCCCTTGGAAGAACACAACAGCAGGAGACGTTCCTCTGTTGACTTGACAAGGATGAAAAGAACGAAGCCCCTTTCTAAACTCTAAAGCATATATTTTCGGCTAAAATTGCATCACAGTCCTCGGCTATTTTACAAATTTCAAGAAGATCCTTGCTTTAAGAGCCTTCACATGCAGCACACGCCCCCTCCCGTGGGTAAATTGCAACTTTGTTTCTGCTTTTATTTTTCTTTATTCATTTGATGCAAAAACAAAACTTAATTACATTTCAGTCCCTATTTCTCAGACTCTTTAACATGCATGAATTCTCTATTGAAATAAATAGTCTTTATTGCTCAAAAATTCAGAGAAAATTATGCTATGCTCCTGATGTGCGTATCCATCTAATATAAAATTTTCATTGCATTTTGATTTCATTTATTATTAATAAAAAATCAAAAACATGTCATTTTTCCCTATTTGAAATTCAAGAATTCATAAAAAATCGAAAATAACTCTGAAAATACCAAAACAATCAGGGTGGTTATGCATATTTCACCCATTATTTCTTTTATAAAACGCTAAAAAACTGAAAAATATTACAAATCTTAAAAAATGTAGAAAATTCTAGAAAAATCCAATTATTATGATTTCAATTTCTAATTGCAGATATTGATTTGTAGTTTATATTAAATTAATTACCAGGAGTTTTGGGCACTTAAAATATTTTTAAGTTGCAAATTACCCCAGGCTGTGCACATTTTCGCATTTTCTCACTGTTTGATTTTTACAAAAAGACAAAAAAACATCTGAAAATTCCATAAAAATGCTCAAAAATATTTCAAAACTTTTAAACCCAAAAACATTTTCTCTGATTTTTTCCGAGCATTTTTTGTATAATTGAAAATTACAAAAAAAATGGTGTGCATATTTCTTGTTCGTGTGCATATTGTTCGTTATTTTTGAAAATAAAAAATTGCAAAACTAAAAACCACTAAAAATTTGAAAATAGGAAAATAAAAAAATAGACATAAAAGCTAAAAAATAATAAAAAATCACAAAAAACAAGGATAGTCATCCTTTGAGATTCCTATTTATCTCTTAATTAATTCTTGATTAATTGAATAACCCTCGGGATTTGTAGCCTCCCTGAGTTTGACCCTGTCTGTTATACAGGTTAATAAGTTGCAAAAATAAAAAAAATTTGTTAGTTTGTCACGGGATTTTTTGGGGATAACAACGACATTCTATATCATCAATTTCCGATCCACAAAAAACCATAGTCAACAACGGACCTGATGATGTCCAGACAAAATCTAACGGTTCAAGTAATGTTTGGGACGTACGTTGTAGATCTGTTGAACAGTTGATCGGACTGTCAGCTTTTGGGTGTGGATCAATGGTCTCGATCACATCTAGAATGTATGCTCCTCATCTGTCGGACATGAAGGGATTTGGAAGAACATGAAGCTGGCGAGTTTCGATCGAATATATCTGGTGGTCCTCAGCTCTGTTCGCCTCGCCAAGGGGCTCAACATGCCTTTGGGAGTGGGGCGCATTGACTGAAGTGCCTTGAAAGAGCAAGGGACAGTCGGATGAACATATGAGGAGTGGAGTATCTGGATCAGCTCCGCCTGGGCAACTAGGGTTTGTGAATGCTCCGTTCGTGCTCCTAAGCCTACAGGGAGTATCGTGGTCAAAGATGAAGCCTTGACTAGGGGACTAGGGTTTTTGCAGCTGAAAATAAGGGAAGTGGCGGGGGGTTTAAAGTTGATCTCTACCGAGAATGGAGGAAGGAAATCTGTCCTAATCCTGTTCCAGTGAGTAGGATGTAGCAAGATCAGGTCACGTGGGAAGGTGAAGCGTGATGTAGGGTATCGATATGCAACTTGAAGTGGGAAACCCAGCTCTGACTCCATGATCGGAGCCAAGCAAGCGGACGATGGTGATGAACTAAGAATCGAAATGGAAGCGAAATGCTAAGGGGATAAGGGATACCTGAGGCTACTTTTGTGCTCAATGATGTTCAACGAATGAGGAGGCAGGGTTATAGCCTCAACTCCAACGTGGAAGGCGAAGGAGGCTTCTCACGATGGAGATCTGACCACTAAACGAGCTTCGTTCAATCCGATGCCAATCCAATTTCCAAGATGTTCGTCTGGAATCTTTTCACTACTCTTGAGATGAAGGTGGAGAGAAATGGCTGTAAGGAACGAGCTGCTGAGCAGTGGAGGCGGAGGAGATTATTTATAGGCATTCCTAGGGTCTAAAAGGATTGAACAGTAGCACGAAACCCTAGGGTGATCGGAACCTATTTAGGGATCCATGGGAATCACGAATCTGCATAGAAGAAACAGGTTCATAATCCAAGGTATGGAGTGGTCGGAATCAGGCTGGAAAAGTGAAGAAACAGGTTCATAATCCAAGGTGTGAAGGCGTGTCTTCTTAGTTGGATTTTGCTCCTCCAATAGTTTGATTTGGAGATAAAAGTTAGACATGGAGTGAAGAATGTTGTGGCTGGTCATCTTTCTCTGATTAAATTTT
This sequence comes from Ottelia alismoides, assembly GCA_037367405.1. Lineage (NCBI taxonomy): Eukaryota > Viridiplantae > Streptophyta > Magnoliopsida > Alismatales > Hydrocharitaceae > Ottelia > Ottelia alismoides. The sequence continues at coordinate 578,027 of JAZKJV010008453.1, read as the reverse complement.
AAGATTCTCCTGATTTTGAGCATATTATAAAGATCTTTCCGGACGAGTTAATTTGTGTTATTGACTCACCCCCATGGTATGCCAACATGGTGAACTTCCTTGTCTCCAAGCAAGTTCCCCAAGGTTGGAATAGGAGAAACATTCATCGACTGAAGTCGAATTCGAGGAGATACCATTGGGACGATCCGTTCCTTTTCTTTGAAGGGCTAGATTGTTTTTGGAGAAGGTGTATTCCTCAGGAGGAATACCAGAGTGTCCTCACATATTGTCATTCTCTTGAGGCTGGAGGACATCATTCGGGGAAGAGAACCACTCATAAGGTACTCCAATGCGGATTACATTGGTCGACCCTATTCACAGATGCTATTGATTTTGCTCCATCATACCTGATTTGTCAGAGGATGGGAGGGACTGCCATCTAGAGAGATGAGATGCCCATGCAGCCCTTGATCATTTGTGATGTCTTTGATACATGGGGCATAGATTTTATGGGTCCCTTTCCCAATAGCCAAGGACACGAGTACATCTTGTTGGCGGTTGACTATCTATCTAGGTGGGTGGAGGATATCCCAACTTGAACCGCACACATCAAGACTGTTTGTAGGTTTTTGAAAGATCATACTATTGCTAGTTTCAGGGAGCCAAACGTTTTTATATCAGATGGGGGTAGCCACTTCATGAATCGAGATGTGAGATCTTTAGCTAAGGACTATAGGTTTGAGAACAGAGTCACTAGTCCTTACCACCCACAGACCAATGGCATGGCAGAGGTTTCAACAGAGAGGCTAAGAGTATATTTCAGAAGTTGGTTCGTCCCGATAGGAAGAACTGGTCCCAGCTCTTGGACCAAGTTTTGTGGGCCTATAAGACAGCCTACAAAACACTATTCGGCACTTCACCATTCAGAATGGTCTATGGCAAGCCATGCCATTTGCCCGCAAAGCTGATTCACAAATCTGAATGGGCAATTAAGTTGTCACCTAAGGAAGCTTTTTAGAGACTTGAACTTGAACGAGCTCGTGGAAATTCGAAACAGGGCATATGACAACAATTTGATATATATATAAGGATAATGTAAAGAGATGGCATGATCAGCACATTAGCTACAAAGAATTTGTCCCTGTGAAAAAGGTATGGTTGTTTAATGCCCAGTTAAAGATGTTCCATGGGAAACTCAAATCTAAGTGGACCGGTTCCTTTATTGTCAAGAAAGTTCACGGGAATGGAAGTGTAGAGATAGACAACCTCACAGATGGTGCACAATCTCATGTGGTTATTGGACAATTGTTGAAGCATTTTTGTAGATTCTAAGGAGCAGTTAGTCCAAGTCGAGTTCATCAACTTCATGCAGAGTGAGAACATAGTAGATACATCAGATTACTCTCTATGAAGATGCGACATCAAGATCCAATCACTCATGTACATCTTCATCATTCTATATACATTCTCCAGATCTCATGGGTTCTCACACCCACTCCTGTTCTAGACATAGGCTGACTAGAGCCTAGGTATAGGGGGGGGCCAATGACCATCATGTATATATACTCATATGTTTCCCCTCTTAACCTTGCCCACCCAATTTGTTATCTTCTTCTACACGTAGGTTGAAAACCTAAGTATAGGTGGGCGGAGGGACTTCTATACTTTTTGTTATTTTAGCTCTCCTACGCTTAATACGAGCTATGTCTTTTTCCTCGCTTCTCGTGCTTTGAGGACATAGCACACGCTAAGTATAGGGGGTGTGTATATATTACATATATAATTTATCCATAGCTCGTACTTTCGTGTATTTTTGTATATATTATGCAATAATTACAGGGTGGCTGAAGAAAAAAACGTTTTTTTTTAATTTCATGTATACTTGTATAGTATATTGTATATTACTTGTAAAACTCTTGTAAAATTTGTTGTAAAACAGGAGGTATACCAAAAAATAAAAAAAATAGGCTTCTTATTTACTTTTGCATATCATCCTTGCATTCAAAAAAATGTGTCTTGCACTTCCTTCATCTACATTGCATGTCATCTGCATCTCATCTGCATATTTAGCATATGCTAAGTGAAAAGTTAGTGGGTTCTGAACCAAGTTATGAATAGATGTTGAGGATGGATTTGATTTGACCTTACTCTACCTAATTTCAGAGGACCTTATAGGAACTGGAGTTATGATTTTTCAGGTCTAGTGGCTTAATTCTCTAAGTCCGTAAGTCTATGTTCACATGTCATCTTGACTGGTCTAAGTATAATATTTCATGTACATGCACAATTATTTTAGATAGTGACCTAACTTGGACAAGAACCATGCACATAGCCCTTCATTGATGAGGTGGCGAGGAGGTAGAATCCTTTAGCTTGGAGTAGCACACGGGTATAGAAACATCCGTCCTCCTCTAGGGAGGGTAGTGCTCTCAACCTAGTCTAGTGGTGTCAACGTCTAACGACGGGATGCTGTGGGTTGCAATAATGCTTCAAAAGAGGGATAATCTACTGGCTCAAGAAGAAAAACTTCTGACGTACATGATGCAACTTATTTTTGTTCAAAAAAAAGAAAAAAGAAGAAGAATCAAAAGAGAACATCAAAAAATGGACATGCCTGATTGAAAATGAATTGCCTGTCGGAGTATGTATATTTGCAAGGCATATGCTTCAAAGTCTCATATCATGGAAGCCTGCAGCTGAAGACTTAGCTACACTGGTCAAGCTTCATGGATATGTGACTACATTGGTCACAGTACATTCTCTTCTCTACCACCCCCCCCCCTTCTTGAGTCGGTTGCACTTGAACTTAGAAGGGAATACCCCGCTCCTCAAGGAAAGAGTTGCTAGACCGTAGAATTAGAGTTACCTTGTTAGAGGAGGCTGGTTCTTTGCCATTTCTGATGTGGAGAGCTATATTTCACTTACACAGTACAAGTAAGATTCATAGTCCTCAGAATTTGCGTATGAGGATCTGTTCTGACCTCACTGTTGGGGCGACTTGAATAAGAGACTTGTGGAACTTAAAGACTGTTAGGTTTTAAATTCAATTTCCAATAAGGTTCTGCCACACTATTAATCCAAAGGTCGCGTCAAGATCCATTTTCACATTTTTTTCACGACCTTTATATGAAACACAAAATCATTTCATTCTTGCATTTCATTTTAGTTGCTTAGGGACGAGAATGGTTTAAGTAAAGGGGATTGATGAATCAGTGATACATCACTCTAAAAGTTGAAAATAGAGCTCCGTTCCTGAGCAATTAGCTGCATATTTCCATTTATTATGCATTATTTACATTCATGCATCTAGAATTAATGTTCGCATTTTAGCATTCACATTTGCATTAAATAAGAAGCCAAGTTCACTTGTAAATATTCACTTGTATATTAGCTAAAATCACTTATTTGTATCTATTTTATACGAACTCCAAATCCAATAAAATCAACTTATAGTGTATATATTACTAACACTAATAAAGGAAAAATATAAAAAAATACTAACTTGTAAAATTGTCCAATAAAACCCAAATCCAAGTTTGAGACTAAGATCCTTAAAATACGCATATCTCTCTCATACAACATTCGATTTAGGTCTACTCACTTTTAAAGTAATGTTTTGAAGACCTTCAAAACAAGACTAATTTCATGAAAATTGGAGTTCCTATGTGAAACTTGGGTTTTGGGCCCATATTTTATATTATACATATTGACCAAAATACCCTTCCTTTTGTCTTCTTATTAAAATTCCCAAAAAAATTAAATTAAGTTTTAAATATTTCTTTCATATTTTCTCTATTTTTATTTTAAATTTTTATCTTATTTAAAAATGACAAAAAATTGTAAAAGATAAAAATTCGGTATTTTATACATATAAGATACCACCCAAAAATACACTTTGTACATATGATTAATTTTGGTTTTCAATCCTTCACAAAAATTGTTGATTTCATCGAGACGAGTAACTTTTGAGTTGATCACTTTTTGATTTGATCCCCTTTGTTATTTCTTTTTTACTTTTCTTTTGATTTAATTTGTGATTTTTCTGGGAGTGACATGTAGCAGCTACTGGAGCCACCACGTGTCACCTCCATTTTTATTTTATTTTATTCATTATTTCATTTATTTTTTATTTAGTATTTATTTTATCTTTAATTAATTATTTATTTATTTTAATTATTACTTATTTTAATTATTAACTCTAATTATTATTTATATTTATTATTTTAATTATTTTAATTACTTTAATTATTATTATTTACTAATTATTATTGTTATTATTTTATATTCTATTTATTTATATTGTTTATTAAAAAATTATTTTCAACCCACCACGTGGTTGCCCGCGCGCGCGCCATGTGGCTCCTCCTTCTCCCTCTCTCTCCGCTTAGTCGCATGCCTAGCATGTGACCACTTTCCTTCCCACTCCCCTGCGTGCTCGTTCCCCGCTTCTTGCGACAACGCCCCAAGTGCGCAATCTCCGCGGCTTACCTGGTCGCCTCCTCCCGCATCATGTCCCTATCTCTCACTATCTCTCTACCTCGTGTGTGCAACCACCGGCCAACCTCTCTCCCCTCGCAATCCACGATCTCCAGCAATCGCCCCCACACAACCCCCCATCCTCCTCGTACGGTGTGTGATCCGCTCGATCTCCCATCCCAACTGCATGCGCTAAACGCGCAAGCACCATCCTCTACTTCGTCTACCTTCGCAACTCATGTGCGACTCAACTACCTATAAAAAAAGCCTGCTCTGCCCCCGTCTCAACGATCCGCCATCCTTGAGAGAAGCCCATCTGTAGCTTCTTGCTCCCAAGAATGCCTCGGCCAGTGACAGATACTCGAGGTGGGTTGAAGCGAATACAAGCGAGGGTTAACCGTCAACAAGATCTAAGGGGGCTACTGAAGTATATAGATCCTCAAGCGCATCACGGAAGCGTGAGCGTCGTATCGAATACGACGAAGAGCGACTAGTCGGACTAGTTGCTCGGTGCAGCGGAATTTAAAAAATTTTATACGACGAAACCACATGATCCAAGAACACTTCTCGAATCGTTTCGTCTAAACCACAAACAAGTAATAGGATTACCTCTTGAAGCGTGGTTGCGATCGAGTCTCTAAACGAAGAGACCTCCTGTCTCAAGTCCGATCCGACGGAGGAGACGCTTGCGAGCGCGGGGATGAACCGCGTGCTTCTCGCAATCCATGTTGATGATCCAAGCGGTGGATCTCCTGATCTCGACACACGAGATCCGACATCTTCTTCATGAGCGAGGCGCACCGAAGGAGACGGAGATCCAAGAGCAGAAGAACGGGCAGCATAACGATGATGCCGCGGCGATGGAGAACCTCTCCATGGCATCCATGGTGGACGGTCATGAGAGCGAGAGAGAGGGCTGACCTCTAGAGAGAAAGAGAGAGAGAGAGAGATGCTTCTCAAGCATTATGTGTAAAGAGAGAGCATGGGTATGCCTCTCTATTTATAGGGTTTTGGGATCCTTGGATCTCAATCCATGGGACATATAAAATCAATGGATGAGATTGATTTATGTTAATCCAATGGTCAAGATTGTTGTTGGAAAAACCAACAAATTTAGGTTAAAATATATTTGACAAAATCAAATATAAATTAGTCCTAAATCAAACCAATAAATAAGGAGAGAATACATACATGGAGATTACAATTCCATGTATAACATGGTGGACGGCCACCCATTCCAAATAGGGCATGGGTGCCACCCACCCCTTTCCTAATGGAGGGCAATCTCATGATAATTCATGAGATTGCATATCTCCATGGAAATTCTCTCTTTATTTATTTCCAACAACTTTTGTTGGGTTTTATTCTTCAAAAATAATTCATAATTATATTTGAGAATATTGCAATCTTGCCATGGAAAAATTGTGAATCAAATTCACAACCCAAAACAATATATAATTTACATTGTCAATTAATTATACAATGTGTATCCAATACACATAATAATTAATCAACACATATAAATTACAATTAGCTCTCTCTAATACATTATAAATCACATTTATAATATATTATGAATAATTTGGATATTACTATCCACATTATTCTTATCCATAACAATTAAGTCATATTTAATTATATTGGATAACTTATTCTCATGTACTCAAATAATATGAATCACATTCACATTATTTACAACTTTGATAATTAAATCACATTTAATTATCTCAGATAACTCTCTATATAATATGAATCAAATTCATATTATTCATGATAATTAAATCACATTAGTTATCCATTTTATCAATGCTCGGATACATATATCAACAATAGAATTATCCATGAACTCTTTCAAGGATAATGCGGTTTCTCCGCGAATACTTGGAGATAAGGACAGGGCGATTGTATTGTTCCACATATAGTGACATGGATATTGAGATCACATCTCAAATCCAGATCTCGGGCCTCCCATAGATGCTTGATTAAATCAAGACCGCAAATCTAATCTTCTCATTAAATCTGAATCACATTCAGATTAATGTCCAACATTTGGACTAAGATTAGATTACTTCTCTACTAAGAGGAGTACCTAAAATCCAGACCCGTTTCATCACTCCCTAGGAATGGAAGCGTCATGGTTATACAACCGTTTATGATCACATCACCCTCAGGCATTCCCAATACCTGTACATCCTGCATACTGGAAGACTCAGAATAAACCCGAAGTATTAGATCAACTTTATACTGTCTACTTCAGGGTTTTATCAGTAAGTTTCTCATTCGATCATTGGGAGTCGGTATCGATCATATACTTTCCAAAAGCATATATCATACCTAGGTCTTGATCATCTACTTTCCAAAAGTATATATCAAACCTACAAATTCAGTCAAGCTTCCAAAGCGAGACGACCATGCGCATGGAATTTGATTCTTCCCAATATCTCATGAGTGAGCTCATGTCTTCCGGTTTAGTAACTGATCCTGTATGATCCCTTTGAGAGATCGTATTACTCATATGCCCTTATATGCACACTAGCGCGCCGGTGTATAGACCTTTATTAGGTCATCAACCTATTGGTCTGCCAAATGTACATACTCAGACATATAGTAACACATCTGTCTCCGGTCAGAGGATGTGTGCCTATATCATGACAGCATATGATATAGGACTTTGGTTATCTCGATTTCGGTTAAGTCAACTCTTTGACCTAACTCATCTGACACCTCCGAATCTCTATTCTTATGCAGAGGACCTGCATCAAGAGGTCGGTCAGATATCAGCCTAAATGAGAAAGGATTGCCATCTCCTACTCAGGCTGGAGATCATCTCTGAATAATCATTTGACGGTGCTTGATGAGTCCTCAATCTAACTCATTAGAGATTCATCCAAGCACCAGCCTCTATGATTCAATAATTGAATCAACAGCTGTATGATCATTAAGATGGCCATGGTACATAACCCTAATTGTACTAAGGGACCTATTATGCAAATTATGTACTCTTTATTTCAGATTTAAGGAGTGAATTGCAATAACATTTATTGCATAATGGCTCGCTGTGGGCTCGCATGTCAAACAATCTCCCACTAGCCCAAAGAGCCATTAATGGGCTAATCATTTACACCCACACTCATGTGACAATCATAGGCTATTTAGAAAAATAGCTAGGTAAGTTGATCAGTCACTCTGTTCCCAAGAGACTACGCCAAGTCCTTTTACGGTACTTGCATATCTCCTAGTAACAGTGCTCGCATCCAATGCGAATGTTGCATCTTATGCAACAGATACTCAATTTTTATTGGTTATAGTGTCCTTGACACTACATCTTATTAATTATCATAACCAGTATTCCCATAATCCTTATCAGAATACCTTCACTCCTGGAGATCTCTATCTCCTAAGGTATCTACAGTTAAGACCCTTATAGATCACTATCTACAAGGTTTTAAACTTTTGAAGATAAGACTTTGAGATCACTATCTCTAAGTTTCATCATCTTTGAAGATATTGTTATTACTGCAACTAAGTGTTTTATTTCCAGAGTAGGATTAGTAACAGATTACTACTCCCACTGCATGGTAGACATCTGGTTATTGTACACATCTAGCATACACTTCAGCTTCTCATAACTGATGCACAAGTGCAAGCAGTTTTAGCATTCACTTCCTCAACTCTTTGAGGTGCTATCCCTTTAGATAGGTCAGTACAATATCTTAAGAGAAAGAAGCCTTTCTTGGAATTTTCCAGAAAAATGGAATAAGTCCAAGGTGTACTACTAATGTGACAGTCCCAATACCCTCTTCTCTTTGCTTTTGAACGACTTCAGAATTAAGATCTAAGAGGTATCCTTGAGATCGTATCTCAAGGTATAGAACAACCAAATTATAGAACACTTATTATTATCACCCTTAGATCATTTCAAATGATTAGGGTAATATCTACATTTAGCACGATGAACACAATAGCACTCCCACTAAGCTTCACATGGTCCATCAAGATTTTATCTGAAATCATAACATTTATAATTTCATCAAATCTTATATTCCAACTACATGAAGCTTATTTGAGTCCAAAGATGGAGTTCTTTAGCTTGCACACCTTGCTTTCCTCAACCATCAAGCCTTGGGTCTACTTCATATGAATATCCTCAGAGAGGTATTCATAGAGGAATGCAATCTTGACTCGCATCATGAAGATGTCATAGTCAAGTTGTGTAGCTATAGTTAGCAATGTTCTGATGGGCTAAAGCAAGGTCACTGGAGAGGAAGTCTCATCGCAAGCGATGTCTTCTCTTCGGTGTGTAGCTCATGGCTACGAACCATGCTTTGAAGGTCTCTACCTTCTTATCAGGTTTCCTGTTTCTCTTGAAGATCTATTTACACCTTAATGGGTCTTACCCATATAGGTGGATCCTCGATGGTCCATATACAACACTTGTATATGAAGTCTATATTAGACTTTTATTGCTAACATCCATCTTTCCATGCCATGATCACATGAAGTCTGATCATTTTCACATGGAATATATCCTCAAACTCATTTGAAGAGGTATTAGTGTTTCATCTTTAATTGTCCTTTTAGTTTCCAATTTCAGGAGCCTCATTATCTTTTCAAGATTAAATGAGTTCCTTCACTTCATTTTATCTTGATTCTTAAGAGAGTCATCCTCTAAGAATCATATTCTCAGAGATGAGATCCTTTAAGAATCTCAAGGTCATAAAGTAGGTATACAATACCATCCTTTATTTTCCTAATGAAGCAGCACTCTCTAGTGCTAGATTCCAGCTTTCATGCATGGAATCTTATTAAGTATATAATGTAGTCTCTACTACATATATATACCTTGGAAACTAAGAGATAATTATGCTAGGATTAATCATTGATTAAATCATGTCACACATGATCAATTGTATCTCCCTACAACTCTATTGAGTTAAGGTTCATTAGGAGTATTGAGATAGGAATGATATTCATATCTCCACAAGGTATTCCATGAATTCATCTAATAGGTGCAACCTACCTTGGTTAGATCAAATTCATCTCATTTTCCTTCAAACTTTGGTCTTAAACCAAAAATGTGAAATCTTTGAACATTTCAAAGGTTTCTTAGGTGAAGAGAAGAAATCTCATATCATGCATAATCATTAACAGATATCACATATCCATAATGTTTACTATGATATAGATGACCTACATACATCATTATGTATGAGATCTTGAATACCTTAACATCTTACACCTTTCCCAGGGAAGGGTGTATTGGACATTTTACTTTGAATACAATATTCACAAGTATGTGAGATAGGAATCTTTAGAACAATCTAAAGTTTCATGTCTTACCAGTCCATTGATTTCATCAACAGACATATGTCCAAAATTTGATGCCAGATCATTGTCAAATGATCTTTATCCTCCTATTGATCTTTTAAAGGTTTAATTTTCAGCATTAGAAATCTTAATGAACCATTCAATAATTTCTAATTTAATAGAGTCCACTAGATTTTAGATTACTATCTGGAATATTTCCATCATAACTCTTTATGACAGATTTATTACAGAATTCATGTTTATATCCAACAATGAGTGTATTCTAATATCTAGGTCATAGAGACATTCTCTAAGACTAAGGGCTCCCACTGAAAATATGAAGTCTATTGATCTCATGGAAACTGTTGCAACAATTGTATCACTTTCAACATGGATGATCAATAAACCTTAAGATCAAATTTCTAATATTCTAATACATATGCAACCAATTGCAAGTGTTATTAGAAGATTGAGATACAATTATTAGACTTTACCTTATCAAATAAGTAAGTCAATTTCAATGAATATATGTAGATTATACTGATGCTCCATCTGAGTCCTTTTCTGAGGATTCTAGACAGACTTGATAGTCATACTATCAACACATCAACTTATTGCAGCATTGGCATTCATCCAACTCTTTGGATGTCATATGGAAGTCATAGAAGTACAGTCAACTATTCGATTATACTTCTTGCTTGGGTCCAACCCATGCTTCCACTGCGCTCCCTTTATCTATAAACAACCATTTCTTAAGATTAAGGATCTCTTATGTTAAAATCAAAAATTTCAATATAAGAGTATTTCAACATTTATACAAGCTTCACCCAATTCATACAATATGAATATTATGAAGCTTCATGAATGACTAGAGTATAGACAGCAGAATGATGACACTCATCATCTACATCCATATAAACTCTTAAAACATAGGTTCAGGTAGGTATTCAAATAATTTGAATACATCATCTCTTATAGAGCTACCATTCTACATGATGCAGAGAACCATGTCATTCGTGATTAAATGTCAAGAGCACATATGTATGCCAGAAAATTTTTATTGATTTTATAAGGATTATTTGATAATTACGATCATCATCGACATGTCACTTCCAAAGTACATTCAATGAGATCAAGACTTATAGAGACATACAAACCCTAGGGTTTTAGTCCTATTGTCTTATTTAATTATCACTTCTCATTATTATGAGGAAACTTGCACATTGCAACCACATACATTATGTGTTCAATTGCAAGTACAATACCTGGAGCAAGGGTCCAATCCATGATATTCTACTGGTTATTATTGAGTATAACATTGAGTGGGTTTAATGAAGGATTATCTGAAATAAGAAATTTGCATAAGGGTGTATATTTATATATATACATGTTTTACTTTGAATTAGGAATTTTTATATCAAAGTTGTCTTGCCATGTCAACAATGAAAGTTCATTCCCTTGATCACTTTCAATGTAAGAGATATACTTACCATTATATCTCAAGCAAGATCTGGGATCTCCTTCCTTATCTTTGTTGCATCCCAATAATATGAGAACCTACAACTCGGATAAAAAGAAGCGGGAACACATTCCGCCTTGCAAGTCCAACTTGCATCTCCCAATTCGGTCTTTAATACCGGGCCCACCACCCCTAAGGTGATGTTGACCCATCATTAATTGAACCAACCGTCAACAGGAATACAACTCGCTATGCGCAATCCAATATCGCCCCAATAATATGAGGACCCGATATTGGGGTCACTACGCATACGTCCTTACTCTTTCGAGAAGCGACGAGCCCGATCCAAATGGATCATATGCAGGAGCTGTCACTTCGGACAGGCGTCTCCCACATATAATATCTGGCGACGAAACCCTTCGCCTTGACGGGAGACCATTGATGTCACTTTTGTGATCCTCCATATCGTATTCAAATTATAATTAATCATTATGAATCACATTCATTACGATTAATTCTTCCAAGGGAAATAATAACTCTATTCATAATAGAGTGTTCTTAATTGGATATAATTAACTTAATCATATTAAATTAATTTTCAACCCAATTCAATCAACAAACTTGATTTTACTTGAATATATGGTATTATTCTCAAAGTACGTGTTAATTCGTATTTTAATAATTAGAAAAATACATCATAATCCCTCGGACATTATCCCGGCCCTACCCGCTGTCATGGCCAGTACCGGTGGGAGTGGGACGGACCGCATACGTTGCAACCCGCTACCCCAGCGATCCCCGACTAGACACCATATCCTCCTCGGGAAAGGATAATGCCAAATTGATTAATTTGTACTTGAGATGATCATCGGTTCTTCAACCGAAATTATACCATATAGTAATCAAAACAATTTTGATTATAAGGAAATTTGCTAGACAAATTCCCAATCCTATTCAAGCAAGAGTTTGATGATTGTGATTTCAATTATGATTTAGATCAAATCTAATCAATTAATTGATTGGGGCCAAGTCAATTAAGGAAATAATCATTCTCTAATATTTCACAAATATTTTCCATAATTATTTCTCGAAATTAACAATTAATTTCATTAATTGACAATCACATGGTTCTTTATTAGGAAAGTAATTTCAGCAGTGACCCCTACTTACTAAAATTAGCATATCTCAATCAATTCAAATCCAAATTAAGCAAAGTCAATTTCTAAAATTTGCTAATTTGATTTAGAACAGAAATCAAGTGATGTTTCACGCATTTCGAGGCAATTCTAAACAGTAATTAACATTTTAATCACGTTCAGATTCACAGTTCCCGCAACAGTGCATACATGTTCATTAAAACGACCATATCTAGAGCATACGAATCCGATTTAAGCAAACTCAGATCCTATGGTTTCCTTATTTAATGGGGAACAAAATCCAAGTGTTATTTTCGTGTTTAAACAATTTAAACATGGCCGAAAAATTATACTAAACAGATCTGCGAAATCAAATGCGATAAAAACTTTCGCGACCTTAACGAACGCAAGTCGTCCTCGGTTAGCGAATCATATTCGAAACCATCGACCTAAGGCTCTGATACCACTTGAAGTATATGGTTAGATCCTCAAGCGCATCACGGAAGCGTGAGCGTCGTATCGAATACGATGAAGAGCGACTAGTCGGACTAGTTGCTCGGTGCAGCGGAATTTAAAAAATTTTATACGACGAAACCACATGATCCAAGAACACTTCTCGAATCATTTCGTCTAAACCACAAACAAGTAATAGGATTACCTCTTGAAGCGTGGTTGCGATCGAGTCTCTAAACGAAGAGACCTCCTGTCTCAAGTCCGATCCGACGGAGGAGACGCTTGCGAGCGCGGGGATGAACCGCGTGCTTCTCGCAATCCATGTTGATGATCCAAGCAGTGGATCTCCTGATCTCGACACACGAGATCCGACATCTTCTTCATGAGCGAGGCACACCGAAGGAGACGGAGATCCATGAGCAGAAGAACGGGCAGCATAACGACGATGCCGCAGCGATGGAGAACCTCTCCATGACATCCATGGTGGACAGTCATGAGAGGGAGAGAGAGGGCTGACCTCTAGAGAGAAAGAGGGAGAGAGAGAGAGATGCTTCTCAAGCATTATGTGTAAAGAGAGAGCATGGGTATGCCTCTCTATTTATAGGGTTTTGGGATCCATGGATCTCAATCCATGGGACATATAAAATCAATGGATGAGATTGATTTATGTCAATCCAATGGTCAAGATTGTTGTTGGAAAAACCAACAAATTTAGGTTAAAATATATTTGACAAAATCAAATATAAATTAGTCCTAAATCAAACAAATAAATAAGGAGAGAATACATACATGGAGATTACAATTCCATGTATAACATGGTGGACGGCCACCCATTCCAAATAGGGCATGGGTGCCACCCACCCCTTTCCTAATGGAGGGCAATCTCATGATAATTCATGAGATTGCATATCTCCATGGAAATTCTCTCTTTATTTATTTCCAACAACTTTTCTTGGGTTTTATTCTTCAAAAATAATTCACAATTATATTTGAGAATATTGCAATCTTGCCATGGAAAAATTGTGAATCAAATTCACAACCCAAAACAATATATAATTTACATTGTCAATTAATTATACAATGTGTATCCAATACACATAATAATTAATCAACACATATAAATTATAATTAGCTCTCTCTAATACATTACAAATCACATTTATAATATATTATGAATAATTTGGATATTACTATCCACATTATTCTTATCCATAACAATTAAATCATATTTAATTATATTGGATAACTTATTCTCATGTACTCAAATAATATGAATCACATTCACATTATTTACATCTTTGATAATTAAATCACATTTAATTTTCTCAGATAACTCTCTTTATAATATGAATCAAATTCATATTATTCATGATAATTAAATCACATTTAATTATCCATTTTATCAATGCTCGGATACATATATCAACAATAGAATTATCCATGAACTCTTTCAAGGATAATGCGCTTTCTCCGCGAATACTTGGAGATAAGGACAGGGCGATTGTATTGTTCCACGTATAGTGACATGGATATTGAGATCACATCTCAAATCCAGATCTCGGGCCTCCCATAGATGCTTGATTAAATCAAGACCGCAAATCTAATCTTCTCATTAAATCTGAATCACATTCGGATTAATGTCCAACATTTGGACTAAGATCAGATTACTTCTCTACTAAGAGGAGTCACTAAAATCCAGACCCGTTTCATCACTCCCTAGGAATGGAAGCGTCATGGTTATACAACCGTTTATGATCACATCACCCTCAGGCATTCCCAATACCTGTACATCCTGCATACTGGAAGACTCAGAATAAACCCGAAGTATTAGATCAACTTTACAATGTCTACTTCAGGGTTTTATTAGTAAGTTTCTCATTCGATCATTGGGAGTCGGTATCGATCATATACTTTCCAAAAGCATATATCATACCTAGGTCTTGATCATATACTTTCCAAAAGTATATATCAAACCTAGAAATTCAGTCAAGCTTCCAAAGCGAGATGACCATGCGCATGGAATTTGATTCTTCCCAATATCTCATGAGTGAGCTCATGTCTTCCGGTTTAGTATCTGAACCTGTATGATCCCTTTGAGAGGTCGTATTACTCATATGCCCTTATATGCACACCTGCGCGCCGGTGTATAGACCTTGATTAGGTCATCAACCTATTGGTCTGCCAAATGTACATACTCAGACATATAGTAACACATCTGTCTCCGGTCAGAGGATGTGTGCCTATATCGTGACAGCATATGATATAGGACTTTGGTTATCTCGATCTCGTTAAGTCAACTCTTTGACCTAACTCATCTGACACCTCCGAATCTCTATTCTTATGCAGAGGACCTACATCAAGAGGTCGGTCAGATATCAGCCTTTGCCATCTCCTACTCAGGCTGGAGATCATCTATGAATAATCATTTGACGGTGCTTGATGAGTCCTCAATCTAACTCATTAGATATTCATCCAAGCACCAGCCTCTATGATTCAATAATTGAATCAACAGCTGTATGATCATTAAGATGGCCATGGTACATAACCCTAATTGTACTAAGGGACCTCTTATGCAGATTATGTACTCTTTATTTCAGATTTAAGGAGTGAATTGCAATAACATTTATTGCATAATGGCTCGCTGTGGGCTCGCATGTCCAACAGCTACTTGCCTCTTTGTTGCAGCTTCATCACCAAGAAGACCGCCGAGCTCTAAAGGCATGCTCCTTCATCGAGCATCAGGTATGGGAAATACCTGATGGTGGATCTAAGGGGGCTACTTGCCTCTTTGTTGCAGCTTCATCACCAAGAAGACCAAGAACCGATCAGGTTCTTCCACAAGCACATCGATCCACCATCAGGTATTTCCCATTTTTTCTTCTTCCCTCTCTTACTCTTCCTCTGTTCTGTGTTTTTCCTCTGTTTCTTTGTTCTTCCTCTTCACCATTGACCTCATCGCCCATTGGGATTCATCTCTGCCATTGTTACCTCCCCCGATCTTGTTCCTCATCGCCTTACTCATCATTCCACCTTTCGTCTTCTTGATCCTCTCATCCCCACCACAACCACCACTCTTACCTTTGTTGGTGCCATCATCATCGATGCCTCTGCCAGCATGTGCCCAACTGCATCATCCACAGGCCATGCACCGTAGCACCAGCCTCATCCCTCCCTTCAGCCGGCCCTTCCTGCGCACGGCCACCCAACAGCATTCAGATGTCCTTTGAGCCACCGCAACTCCGATCGATCACCACTGACTGGAGCGATACTCTAGCACCCTCCATCGCCAACGATTCCACCTCCAGTCGACAATCACCACTACAGCGCCACTGACCGCCCTCAGATGTGCACCACCGTCTCCCTCCGCCAGGCCCACAAAAGAGCCACGGCCACCTCAGCGTCATTGCCTCACCTCGACTAACTCTGCTTGCTCCTCGGTGTGGAAGACTCTGCACGTCAGCGTCCTCTTACGGCGCACCACCCTTGGAGCCCCAACTCCTCCTCCTCCTTTAGCAGCAGCTCCGACCATCCTCAACGCTCCAGCCGCCCTCCAATGCTACTGCACCTAACGACCGTTTGCACATGAACTGTCTCCAGCGATCGCCTTGACCCTATTCCCCCTACACGTGCTCATCACGTGGTGCGGGTGAGGGAAATTGCGGAGCGATCCTTCCAGTTCCAGCAAATAACAAGCCCCCTTTTTAAGCAGGCACATGCCTAGTACGTGCCCTCGTGGAGATATTACACAAGAGACCCTATGAGCATCTTGATTTTTCCATTCAGTCCCCGCTCCAGACTCTCACTTTACACGTACGCCCATTCCTAGGAAAATTGCGAAATTTCCCCTATGAGTCTAGGTAATTAAAGAAGCGCCTTGTGTGCTTATTTTTTATTCAATTTCAATTCGGTATTTGTAATTAGGCCCCTGTATTGTCTCGTAATTTGAACATTCATTTAGCATAATTTTATTATTCTAAAAATTTCGTATTGTAGAACAACTCTTGCTCTATCATTGTGGACATTGAATATATTTTTAGGAGTTGTGTTTTATTTAATATGATTATTGTTGTGGAAAATAGCTTATTTTACCCACTATGTGATGTTTAATTGATATTAAATTAATTATATCTCCGAAAATTCTCAACAATTTACAGTAGCTATAGTCTAGAGTTTTCTAAATTGTGCCTAATTTTCATGATATTTGCTTGCATATCGAGGTTGCAATAAAATGTTTGGTGATTAGAGTAATTAATTTTTAGTAGATTGAAAACTCAATATTTTTAGAGTTTAGAATTTTTCCTGGATAGATGACCATTAGATACAACTAGAATAAATTTATTTCCTGAAAATAATTAGGCTTGCTATTTATTAAACTTAATTTACTCAAAACCACCTAGTCTACATTATTAATTCACAAAAAATTCATATTGAGTCAAAAAATTCCAAAAAAATTTACAGTAGCTCCATTTTGCATTCATACATATTCTAGCTACAGTTCATAATTTTATGGACTTGGTTTGATTGTAATAGTTTTTTCTCCTTAAACTAGCCTAGAATTGTATTGCATTTTTAATTGCAATTTAAAAATTCCAAAAATACCTTTATAAAACCTAACCTCTAGATCGACTTCAAATCAACCTAAGGATATAGTGGCCTCCCGAAGTTCGACCTTGGGCTTTCCCAAGAAAAAAAATTTAATCGCCTACTTGTAATTGAAAAATTAATTAAGTGGTTTATCCGAAAATTTCCCGACGACAACGAAAATTTTTTAATCGTTAATCTGATTAAATTTAAAGGTTAATCCTTAGGTTTTTTAGAGTTACAAATAAATAAATAGAAAAAAAGTAGTTTTATATACATAAAATACATATTGACAAAGGAGTCCAATTGTCAAAACTCACACGATTTATTCCACGAATTTTTGGCATTTTTAATAAATAGTATTAGTTACAAAATGGAGTTTAATAGAAAGTTTGCTCGATTTGAAGTTTTCTATAAATAGTTATGAACCTGAAAAGATGGACTTTATGGCTCTTTAGGTTCATTTTATTTATTTATGGTTAAATATTTTTTTGATATTTTATACATTAATAAATATCAACTTTTATGAAGGAAATAATTTTATTTGAGATGCTCTGAGTGATAAATAAAATTGGTGAACATATGTAAAAGGTAAAAAATTATGAATATGTACAGGTGAGAATTGGTTTTCTTGATTTTTATAAGTTATGGATCCTATCTCCCCCTAGTTTATTCATGATCGAACATTCTGTTGCTTGGCCTGGTCTAAGGGTTCTGGTCAGTCAGCATTTATTTCATAGATACATCTTTCTTTATTTATTTCCTTTTTATTTTCTTCTTTATTCTTTTATTTTGGTGTAAGAGAACGATAAATATACAGAATTATGGTTGAATGATAAATAATGATAGTTAAATGAATATATACATGTGTTTTACCAAGGGTTTTAGCTAAAATAAAAGAATAAAGATGTTGAATCACGGATTTATCAAACAATGATTTTAAATTTAGCAATTGTCGTATCATTTTTCACTTACAAATGAAAAATAAAAAATTCCCTGAATACATCTTTAAGTGTCGATCTTTTATAATATTTTACTAGCTATGAATATATATAGTGATATCACTCAGAATGACTGACGTTGATAATATATTGCATTATGTCATTGCTAAGATTCCAATATGGCAAAAGACCACTTTAGATTAGTCAATGGCCTAACATGAGATAATTTTACAAATATAAGTACAGTATTTATAATTTTTTAAAAGGCATGAGTGATGAATCCACATTTCATCGTCTTTATTCTATCATTTTGGCATCAAAAACCCTAGCAAATGCCTGTAAATAGCATTAAAATCATCATCTTAGCATTCATGCATGTGCATCTAAACAGTGTCTAAAATACTGTAATTAAAGTCAAAATTATAGAATAAATAAAGAAAAGAAAAAGAATAAAATATTGTAAATATTTTATGACCCAAAACCCCGAGACCTAGGCATCTTGATGAATAGGTCGACAAGGAATAAAGTAGGGGGAGATAAGGGCCAAAATACAGTATAAATACCTATAAAATTCTATTCATTCTTTATTTATTTTGGGACCTATTTTTGGTTCCACTTTTTATACATCAAATAAAGAAACTTTGTACATGAAAGTTGTAGATAATTTAATAAAGAAAAATACAAAATTGATTTCACAGAAAAATAATGTACAGATAAAAAGTTATGGTCTGAATAAAAATCCAGAATCCCAACTTTCCAGACTCGTATCTCACAAATGAAAACTCCAAATGCAGTATACTCACCTTTATTTGTATATAGAATAAAATAAGCTATTTAATGAAGGTGGTTTCGTATTTTTCGGAGTTACGGTTTGAAAATTGAGTTTTGGACCCCTCTTGTACAATAGTTTACACCTTTTTCTTTCTTTTGTATAGATTCTTTTTTTAACTCTTTTTTTTCTTTTGATTTCAATTATATTTTGTTAGTTGTATATGCTAATTTCTATTAAAATATAAAATCAATTAAAAAATATAAAATCAAAAAGATACAAAAATAGATCTTCTCTATACAAGTCAATTTGGCTTGTATTCTATCTTTATCACTTTTTTATCTTACAAAATTAAAAATCAACAAAAATATTTCAAGTTTTTATATTATTAACAAGAAAACAAGACTAAAAATCATAAAAATCCAAAATGGGTATTTTATACCTTCAAAAAAAACATGTTTTTAATTTACATCTTTTGAAAAAAAAAGAGCTTTCTTTCTGCATTGTTCTAGATAACATTATTTTGAGATAGTTTCATGATTTGAGCTTTTATTTTGAGGTCTCTTGTTATTCATTTCAAACATGTTTTCATTGGTAAAGACCCCTCTTTTTTGATTAGTACACATGAGCATAAAGACAATCACTAATGTCCAAAAAATTTGAAATAGTCCACTCCCATTGGTGGAGGCCTCCCCCAATAGCCATCATCTCTTCCATTCCTCCACCAAATAAAAGCGCTTCATCTCCCATTTTTGAATTCATCCACCATTAGAGTCTTCATTCTAGCTCCTCTACCTCCATTGTGACAGAGTGAAGGTTGGAGACGAAGCCACGACGAAGGGAGGATTCTTTGGCGTGATCCCTTGGTGTTCTTGCTCCATTGTATCACAAGCTCTTAGCTTGTCAAGCCTCTTCTCCGCCGGAATCGAGGCCATGACCGGTCATTCTCATCGGAGAATCGATCACCATAGGCGACTACCTTCACATGCTATGTTTTTCTTCTTGTAGGTAACTTTTAGATTTAGTTTTTCTTCTTGTTGTAGTGTAACAACCCATTATCTTCAACTTTTCTCCATCCTCATTCATCGCGGCTAACCACCTCATTGCCGCCTTCATCCACTTCTTCGTACTCCCTTCACGCAACCTCAACCAACTCCGACCACGAACGGTGACCGGAGACCATCTCCTTCTACCATTTTTGTAGGAGAACCCATACACCCCATATGTTTTTTGTGTGCATAACGCAAGCCGAGCCCACGCTCGAGCTTTCATTTCTACTCGCAGGTACCATCCGAACGTCCTACAGTCGCACCATCATCTCTCACGCAGAGCTCCACACCGTGGCACATCGCAGGCCCTCGGATTGGCGTTTTTGTTGCTGTTTTTCAAAGGAAGAAGAAGAAGGATGGGGGTGGATAGCAGCCACCATTGGATCTATCCCCCTCCTTTTAATCTTAACCATCCAGCCAAGGGGTAGAAGTTTTATACATAAGCCCTCATCATTTTGAAATTTCATGCACATACCCTTACTAACCAAGAGGATCTTGATGCCACGTGGATAAGTGGCAAGTTTTGTGGCTATACCCCTGCATTTTCGGTATATTTCAAGATGTTTTCGAGTATCTTTTGAACTGCAGTTTCGTTCTTATATTTTCATCTGTACCCCTGCACTCAAATGCTCATAACTCGTTCGTCTGAACTCGGTTTCTCGTGAGATTTTTTTTTAGAAAGCTGTTTAAGAGTTCTACATCATATGCAAATTTCAGATTTTTCTGATGTATGAACTATTTATGGCGAATTTATGAAGTCAGAGTAGTGATTGGGCTTGTTTTGTTGATAACACTTGAAATACTCAATATCACTTGCTCATTTTTGGATATGTTGTAGGAATTAGCAGGGCCGAGTTTGGATCCAAATTTCAACAAAAAATATTACGATTTATATCCTGTAGAATTTCTACAATATTTTTAGTGATTGATTTATTTCTAAAGCACCGTTTATCTATTTCAAAATCTAAAAATATGTCCGTGTGCCCCTAAGTTTGTTCTACAACCAGTGATTTTTGTTTTATTTTTTTAATCTTGTTTGATTAGTCAAAAAAATCAAAAATATCATTTCTACCTTCCTGCAGTCTTTTATTTTTAATATATTCATTCTTTTTTGAAAAAATCCAAAAAAATATATTTTGTTTGTTTCTGTGTGTTTTAACTTAATACCAAAAATCATTAAAAATTATAAAAGAAAACCCTTAAAAATAGCAAAACACCAAAAATATTCATAAAAATCTTAAAAATTCTAGAAAAATCCTAAAAATGCAAACTCAGTTTCTGGATATTCTGTGATTTATTATCATCCATTTAAAATTAATTTGAGGAATTTTGGACATTGTTTTTTATTTTTAATCCTCATTTCAATTTCAGCCAGTAGCCTAATTCACTTTTTACTAGTATTTTTGCTCTTAAAAATACCAAAAAAATAGGAAAGATATAGAAAATTCACAAAAACATCTTAAAAATATAAAAAGACCAAAAATATCTTATTCCCTAATTTTTGAGCATTTTTACCTATATATATATATATATCTCCTCTCTCTTTTATACATCTATTCTTTATATAGCTATATACTCTATTATTTAAGAAAAGAAAATATAAAAATATAAAATATAAAAAGAAAATACAAAAAATATAAAATCAAAAATCAAATAAAAAAATAAAAATTAAAAACCCACAAAATATTTGCATATGGTAGACATTGATCACAATCACATCACCTTTTGCACTTAGCTTGATCTATCCTGCCTTGCTCCCTGTGTTCGAACTCTCTACATACTTACACATATACATCTTGTTTGTAGAGTTAAAAATAAATTTGACTCCACATTTATTTGTCATTGCTTGATTTATTGATTGTGGGTTCATTGTTGATTAAATCCGGATTTTGAGTGGTCAACACTTCGACTGTGTTCCCGCCTTATGTGGAATACAAGACCGATCGATTTGTGGGTTAATCAAATGGCGCCGTTGTCGGGGAGCAACAGCGCATAGTTCTCACTTTTGCCTTGTGTTCGTGATCATTTGTCTACCTTTGCAGCTTTTATTTCTACTTGTTTTATTTTCCTTATTTTTTTTGATATATCTTTTGAATTGTCTAACCACTCTCCTTGTTTGGATTCCGTGCGAGGTACGCGGATCGAGGGAGGAGCCCCTCTTGGAGCACCTTCGCACCCACGTGAAGCGGCTTTAGCTTAGCACGAAGAAGGACTTGGAGGATTTTTGCAAGACAACTTCTTAGCATTTATTTTCTTGCATTGTATTTATTTTGTAATTCGTAGTGAGAGAGAGACTATTTATTATAATAATACAGGTACCCCCGGACATTTGGATTTGTGCAAGCCTAAGTTCCAAGTGATTGTTCACTTGGGGGCTCGCCGCGCTTTTTGCGGCTTTTCTCGCGTTTTCCTTCGCATTCTTTTTATTTTGTTTTGTTTTTCGATTTTATTTATTTTGTGTGATTGAGCCCCTAGTTTTAGGATTGTTTGCGATAGACTAAGGCCAAACACTTAATATTTTGCATGCACCTATAGTTGCGTTTTGGACTTAGTCAAATTTTAAACGGTTGATCATCACCTTCAACCCATCGCGCCGCGAGCTCCCCCCGCAAAGCGCTTTCTCCTAAACTCAAGTGTGTTGAGCAAAGGAGGGGTGAGCCTAGATCGGACTCTAGGGTTGAGGATTGGCGGTCAACTTGTGGTTCTTCCCGATAATAGCAATTTCTGAAACTTAGGGCGATTTCATCGGCTTTTGCATTTTCATATAGATAGGTTTCAATTCTGCTGAGCATCCTTGCATGTAGAGTGCTGGAGGCAATGTGAGCATTTACGCTTTAGCATCCATCATTATTTGACGCTTGCATTGCTTTTCCGACTCTACCTCTGATTTTGCCAACCTAGGATCTTAAAGGAATTGAATCCTCGTTAGGCGCGTGCATTTCTCACTAAAAATCTAAAAAAAAAAAGAAAAGTGACAATCAATAAAATCGGGACTGCTAACATTACTTGACCCTAAAACCGATCAAAAAGAAAAACATTGTCTTGGGGCGAGTAATCCCCTCATTATCCTCGTTTTTATTTGCTCGCACACACACTAAGGTTAGAGCCCAAATCCCATTTTCATCCCCCTAAGTGTTTGTGCAATTTCGGACTTCTCACCTAACTCTAAAACAGACAAGATAAAAAGACCGCTCTTTGCGGTCTCTACCGAGTTGAGTAGGTGAATTGAGGGTTTGTCTTATTTTGATTTTTGTCTGTGATTGTTGTGTGTGTCCTAGATCATCTTTGCGCACTGGCACCTTCTTCTCCACTCTCTTGACTTGATCGTCGTGCTCCCCCGTATCATTTCCTTTTGATTTCGAGATGGACCCCTGGAGTACTTTTTATCCGGACTTTGCGGATACTTCGCTCGCTCCGGCCGGTCCACCTCCCTTTTATCAGGAGGATCCTCCTCCTACCTTTTCTGATTTTTGTACATACCCGCCTCAGCCACAGTATCACGACTCGGACTTCTACCCACATCCACCCCCACATGTGTATTATCCATCTCCACCTTCGCATCCACCCGAGTCTGACCTGATGGAGTCATCTCCCTCGATCTCTATGAGTGGTATCTTGAATCGGATGACGAAGCGCATTGATTTGTTGAATGATAATCTTGCTATCTTGAGGAATAATCAGATTAATGCTCCTCCCGTCGGGGATTCGTATTTACTTGTAGGTGATCATGGGAGCTTGCAATCGCAAAAAATACAAAAAAATGAGAAAATTTCAAAAACACAAAAAGAGTTCGGGAGACACTTGGTTGACCAATATTTTGAGGAGAGAGTCCACTTGCCAAAATCCTTGACCACACATCCAGTCACACCTAGTCCCACCTTTGACCCTGAGGATGCCGTTGTCCAGACTGCTCTTGGCATGCCTCGTGTATACGCTGATTCCGACTTCCTCCCTTGTATGGAGGAAGTCCAAAAATTCAAAAAAAATGTTGACTGAACCTAAAGTGGTGGCTACTATTCATGAGATTATTCGTGCCCCACTTCAGCAGGCCATGACCCAATTATCTGCTCCTCTTCCCAAGAAGAGAAAGCGGAGGAGCAGATCTGAGCATCACATTCTGACTGTGGCCACTGCGCACGCCATCATGCACCGTCCTATTCCCAAGAAGAATAACACAGCTACACCTTTCATCACTTGCAACATCTCTGACTATACATGTGATCGCACTCTCCTAGACGGCGGTGCTTCGATTAGCATACTACCCTTCTCGCTGGTACAGTCTCTTCACTTAGGGCCTCTCAAGAAGACCAGGATGATCGTTCAGTTTGTTGATGGATCTATCAAGAGGCCGAAGGGTATCCTTGAAAACGTCGTCATTTCTATTCAGGGCACGAGCCACCATGTTGATTTTGTCGTGTTGCCCATGGAGAGCTCCACAGGGGAGCCGTCTCCAATCATCCTGGGACGATCATTCCTCGCCTCTGCGAGGGTCGTTATCGACTATGGATCAGGAGAGATTCGCTTCCGTCCTATTGACGAGAGCGAAGTGTTGATCAACGCACCCACAGTTGACCAGAGACCTGCACCTGATGCTCCTTCACCGATCATAGCTGACTCCGAGGCCTGTGACCGATCTGATGATACTAGAGATGCTTCCTTAGCAACCGTTGATGAGACCCGACGGATCCCCCGAAAGGGGAGGAAGTCGGAAAGCATAGACCTCGCAGTTCCTCCTCCTGGTGTGTGGCGATGTGTTGATGAAATCCAAAGTATCTACGTGATTGATCCTATTGAGCAGCGGGTAGATACCAAGACTATTGAGGATGTTTATGAAGTTGCCCATTATTTTGAGAGACCTCATAAGGAAACAAATGACCTAGGTAAGACTAGACAGGATGGACCTGGTTTGACTACTTCCAATGATAAATCCGTTCCTGGCCCTTCAAAAGTGAAGATGATTAAGGTCGGTTATGAGGCTGGCCATTATTTTGATAAATTCAGACCTCTTGTTGAAGACAATGATTGAGGTGAGACTCTTGAGGACGATCTGAGTTCGTATATTTCCACTGATGATTTCGTTCCTTTTGATTTTGACCAGGACGAGGACTCGCAGGACGGCTCCGATTACACTTCTTCCGAGGATGATGAGTTTGTCCCATTCCACTTTGACATCTGCGAGACTTCCAAGGCCGGACCTAGCCGTACTTCTTCCACTGACCAGTCTATACCTTCACACCATAGGACCACCAAGGGAGAACCTAACCATACTGCTTCCATTGATCAGTTTGTCCCTTTCCGTTTTGATTCCACTGAGGGCCTTCATCGTGTCGACCCTGATCGGATTCCGTCCATTGTGGACCCCTATGTCAACATACACCACACCAGATCTATCCCTCAGCGGTCTCGCAAGAAGGTTAGCTTTCGACCTTCTTGATCATATGTACATCCACCTCTGTTGTACATTCTTCTTTGTTCATCTCTTTCTATCTCCCGTTTTTACTCGTACACCCATTCTCGTGTCTGCCTTGCTTAGGACGTACTTTGTCCTAAGTATAGGGGGGTGGACAAGTCGAGTGTTCATTCTTCATTTCGTGTGATCACGCCTGTTGTTGCCTATACTTAGGGCTTATTTTACCCTAAGTATAGGGGGGGTGACGTGTACATTCTCATGATCTTCTTCCACTCTCATCTCTTTTCTTCTTTTCTTCTTTTCTTCTTTTCTTCTTTTCCTTTTCTATTTTCTTTATCTATCAAAAAGGTGCAGCCCTTGTAGACAGTTTTCCATACTTAGGACGTACTTTGTCCTAAGTATAGGGGGTGTGCACCCTGAGTTTCTCGATTCATTTCGATGCTCTCCATTGTCTCCTCTTCTTGTCTATACTTAGTGATATTTTACCCTAAGTATAGGGGGAGACAATCTGAGTACGATCTGTTCATTCCCACCCTTGACCCTCCGTGCATTGTGTACAGTCTGCTATACTTAGGATTATTTGATCCTAAGTATAGGGGGGACGGTCAACTTCTTATTCTTTTGTTCATTTGTTCATTCATTTATTCTTTAGACTTGTCTATACTTAGTACGAGTTATGTCTTCTCTTTCTCTCCGATCTATGAGGACATAGCTCAAGCTAAGTATAGGGGGGTCGTATATACTATGTATATACTTTATCCATAACTCGTACTTTCGTATTTTCTTAATAATATGGCTAATAATTCTTTACAAATTCACTAAAATCCACTATATGTATCTATATATGTATAAAACTGACCACTTACCCTTGTAAATTCTTAAAATCCACTTCTTGTACATAAGAAGCACTCCCGTGTACATATTTTAACCCAGCTTTCAGCCAAGATCTTTTTATTTTCAAAAAGCCCAAAAAAATTGCAAAAAATTAAAATCCAAAAACATTTGAAAAATTTGTCTGAAGAATACAAAAAAAATTGCATCTGCATATGCATGCATCTTTTCAAAAATCCATAAAAAGTTCAAAATCTTTGAAAATTGCACTACAAAAATATGTTCTGCATTGCATTGCATAGCATTCGCATTTTTCGGATTGTTTTTGATAGTTGAATGAGTCTAAGTAAAATCTGAAGATTGGAGCTTGATTGGACCTTAAAATCTACCCAAATAACAGGAATCTTATAGGAATTGGGTTTGAGGTACTTCAGGTCTAGTTGACTTAATTCTTTGGGGATCACGAGACTTAGTTCAATGGATTCTTGACTGCCTATGTAGAGTATTTCGGAGCACACGCATGATTCTTGTTGATAATGACCTAACTTGGACACCTGCACATTCCACATGGCTCGACTCAGTTGGAGTGGTGAGGGGATTGGATTTGCCGGTATGAGATGCACACAAGTGGAAACACCTGTCCTCCTCTAGGGAGGGAAGTGCACCCCAACCCATCCAGTGATAAGGAAGTCTAAAGACAGGAGGATGTGGGTTGCGATAAAGCTTCAAAAGAGGGATAGTCTACTGGCTCAAGAGGAAAAACTCCTTATGTAAATGCTGTTGTATATAGTATTTCAAAAAAAAGGGCCCAAAAAAAAATCAGGCATGTACAAAAATAAAAAGCCTGCAAGTATGTACAAAGTCAATAAGCAAGCTTGAGTTCCAAAGTCATATCATGTGAGCCTGCAGCCGGATGACTTGACTACACTGGTCTTGCATCCCAGGATAGGTAGCTACACTGGCTACCGTCCATTCTTCTCTTCACCCCCTCCTCTTGAGCTGGTTGCCACTTGAACTTAGAAGGGAATACCCCGCTCCTCGAGGATGGAGTCATTGGATTGGGGAATCATTGGGTCATTGTACTGGAGAAGTCAGTTTCTTTGCCATTCTAGTTGGGGAGAGCCACTATCACTTACACTGTACAAGTTAGATTCATAGTCGTAAGAGTTTGCGTATGAGTTGAAGTATTTCTGACCTGGATATTGAGGAAACTTGGACAGAGTTTTGGAATTCTCAGGGACTGTTGGATTTCAAATACGGTCCTCAATAAGGTTCCGCCCACACTAAAATTACAAAGGTCTGACTTAAGCTCCAAACTTTGATTTTGTAAAGACAAGTTTGATGATCGAATTAAATCCAAGTTCTTCTTTTTCTTTTCTTCCTTTTTCTTTTTGCACTTATTGCATAAGTGTTAGCTAGGGACTAGCAAAGGTAAAGTATAGGGGGATGATGAATCCATATTTCATCATCTTTATTCTATCATTTTGGCATCAAAAACCCTAGAAAATGCCTGTAAATAGCATTAAAATCATCATCTTAGCATTCATGCATGTGCATCTAAACAGTGTCTAAAATACTGTAATTAAAGCCAAAATTATAGAATAAATAAAGAAAAGAAAAAGAATAAAATATTGTAAATATTTTATGACCCAAAACCCCAAGACCTAGGCATCTTGATGAATAGGTCGACAAGGAATAAAGTAGGGGGAGATAAGGGCCAAAATACAGTATAAATACCTATAAAATTTTATTCATTCTTTATTCATTTTGGGACCTATTTTTGGTTCTACTTTTTATACATCAAATAAAGAAACTTTGTACATGAAAGTTGTAGATAATTTAATAAAGAAAAATACAAAGTTGATTTCACAGAAAAATAATGTACAGATAAAAAGATATGGTCTGAATAAAAGTCCAGAATCCCAACTTTCCAGACTCGTATCTCACAAATGAAAACTCCAAATGCAGTATACTCACCTTTAATTGTATATAGAATAAAATAAGCTATTTAATGAAGGTGGTTTCGTATTTTTCGGAGTTACGGTTTGAAAGTTGAGTTTTGGACCCCTTTTGTACAATAGTTTACACCTTTTTCTTTCTTTTGTATAGATTCTTTTTTTAACTCTTTTTTTTCTTTTGATTTCAATTATATTTTGTTAGTTGTATATTCTAATTTCTATTAAAATATAAAATCAATTAAAAAATATAAAATCAAAAAGATACAAAAATAGATCTTCTCTATACAAGTCAATTTGGCTTGTATTCTATCTTTATCACTTTTTTATCTTACAAAATTAAAAATCAACAAAAATATTTCAAGTTTTTATATTATTAACAAGAAAACAAGACTAAAAATCATAAAAATCCAAAATGGGTATTTTATACCTTCAAAAAAAAACATGTTTTTAATTTACATCTTTTGAAAAAAAAAAGAACTTTCTTCTGCAATGTTCTAGATAACATTAT
Organism: Ottelia alismoides; assembly: GCA_037367405.1. Lineage (NCBI taxonomy): Eukaryota > Viridiplantae > Streptophyta > Magnoliopsida > Alismatales > Hydrocharitaceae > Ottelia > Ottelia alismoides. Next base: position 549,170 of record JAZKJV010008453.1, on the reverse strand, counting down.
TTTGAGATAGTTTCATGATTTGAGCTTTTATTTTGAGGTCTCTTGTTATTCATTTCAAACATGTTTTCATTGGTAAAGACCCCTCTTTTTTGATTAGTACACATGAGCATAAAGACAATCACTAGTGTCCAAAAAATTTGAAATAGTCCACTCCCATTGGTGGAGGCCTCCCCCAATAGCCATCATCTCTTCCATTCCTCCACCAAATAAAAGAGCTTCATCTCCCATTTTTGAATTCATCTACCATTAGAGTCTTCATTCTAGCTCCTCTACCTCCATTGTGACAGAGTGAAGGTTGGAGACGAAGCCACGACGAAGGGAGGATTCTTTGGCGTGATCCCTTGGTGTTCTTGCTCCATTGTATCACAAGCTCTTAGCTTGTCAAGCCTCTTCTCCGCCGGAATCGAGGCCATGACCGGTCATTCTCATCGGAGAATCGATCACCATAGGCGACTACCTTCACATGCTATGTTTTTCTTCTTGTAGGTAACTTTTAGATTTAGTTTTTCTTCTTGTTGTAGTGTAACAACCCATTATCTTCAACTTTTCTCCATCCTCATTCATCGTGGCTAACCACCTCATTGCCGCCTTCATCCACTTCTTCGTACTCCCTTCACGCAACCTCAACCAACTCCGACCACGCACGGTGACCGGAGACCATCTCCTTCTACCATTTTTGTAGGAGAACCCATACACCCCATATGTTTTTTGTGTGCATAACTCAAGCCGAGCCCACGCTCGAGCTTTCATTTCTACTCGCAGGTACCGTCCGAACGTCCTACAGTCGCACCACCATCTCTCACGCAGAGCTCCACACCGAGGCACATCGCCGGCCCTCGGATTGGCGTTTTTGTTGCTATTTTTCAAAGGAAGAAGAAGAAGGATGGGGGTGGATAGCAGCCACCATTGGATCTATCCCCCTCCTTTTATCCTTAACCATCCAGCCAAGGGGTAGAAGTTTTATACATAAGCCCTCATCATTTTGAAATTTCACGCACATACCCTTACTAACCAAGAGGAGCTTGATGCCATGTGGATAAGTGGCAAGTTTTGCGGCTATACCCCTGCATTTTTGGTATATTTCAAGAAGTTTTCGAGTATCTTTTGAACTGCAGTTTCGTTCTTATATTTTCATATGTACCCCTGCACTCAAATGCTTATAACTCGTTCGTCTGAACTCGGTTTCTCGTGAGATTTTTTTTTAGAAAGTTGTTTAAGAGTTCTACATCATATCCAAATTTCAGATTTTTCTGATATACAAACTATTTATGGCGAATTTATGAAATCAGAGTAGTGATTGGGTTTGTTTTGTTGATAACACTTGAAATACTCAATATCACTTGCTCATTTTTTGATATGTTGTAGGAATTAGCAGGGCCAAGTTTGGGTTCAAATTTCAACAAAAAATATTACGATTTATATCCTGTAGAATTTCTACAATATTTTTAGTGATTGATTTATTTCTAAGGCACCGTTTATCTATTTCAAAATCTAAAAATATGTCTGTGTGCCCCTAAGTTTGTTCTACAACTAGTGATTTTTGTTTTATTTTTATAATCTTGTTTGATTAGTCAAAAAATCAAAAATATCATTTCTACCTTCCTGCAGTCTTTTATTATTAATATATTCATTCTTTTTTGAAAAAATCCAAAAAAAAATATTTTGTTTGTTTCTATGTGTTTTAACTTCATACCAAAAAATCATTAAAAATTACAAAAGAAAACCCCTAAAAATAGCAAAACACCAAAAATATTCATAAAAATCTTAAAAATTCTAGAAAAATCCTAAAAATGCAAACTCAGTTTCTGGATATTCTGTGATTTATTATCATCCATTTGAAATTAATTTGAGGAATTTTGGACATTGTTTGTTATTTTTAATCCTCATTTCAATTTCAGCCAGTAGCCTAATTCACTGTTTACTAGTATTTTTGCTCTTAAAAATACCAAAAAAATAGGAAAGATCTAGAAAAATCAAAAAAACATCTTAAAAATATAAAAAGACCAAAAATATCTTATTCCCTAATTTTTGAGCATTTTTACCTATATATATATATATATATATATCTCCTCTCTCTTGTATACATCTATTCTTTATATAGCTATATACTCTATTATTTAAAAAAAGAAAATATAAAAATATAAAATATAAAAAGAAAATACAAAAAATATAAAATCAAAAATCAAAAAAAAATAAAAATTAAAAACCCACAAAATATTTGCATATAGTAGACATTGATCACAATCACATCACATTTTGCACTTAGCTTGATCTATCCTGCCTTGCTCCCTGTGTTCGAACTCTCTACATACTTACACATATACATCTTGTTTGTAGAGTTAAAAATAAATTTGACTCCACATTTATTTGTAGGGCTAGCCTGTTTGATTCCGGAGAGTGGTCTTCTCTCTCGGTTATTCCTGATGTCGGATGGCTTTATCCATGTTCTTCCTTAAGTCTTTATCCCAGTCATTCATCTTAATGTTGCCGATTTACCCTCTTTTGCAATCTGTTTCGCTACAGCACCCGCTGCTCTAGCTAATTGTCCACCCTTTCCAAGTGTGATTTCTATGTTATGTATGGTCGTGCCTAAGGGCATCTCGGTTGAAGTGGATGATGATTTTTTCTCAATCTGCTATTAGATCCATAATCATTAGTTCAGGTTCACGGCGCCGGAGGCTCCTTTCTCTCGCGACTGAGATCACCGTCCGGCAGATTAGCTCGATAGCCAACCTCCTGCTCAACTGCTTAACTCACTATCAAATCTCGGTTCCGTGCGTCTTAATTCATTGTGTAGTCGAGTCTTCCGAAGTCTGCCTGTGGGACTGATTAGCATCTTCTGGGCTGACGAAAGCATGAGAATATTCGCGATAAACACTCGCCTTTTCCCGGCTCCCTAGGCTCTCAGGAGTTGCTGATTTTTTTCGCAAAGTATGCAGTCTGTCTTTATCTGGTCAGTACTCTTCGAAGGGGGACCATCACCAAAATGGCGCCAACCAAGAGGAGGTGGGGCTCTCTCCATTCCGAAGAGCCGAGCGGGGGGTCTGGGGGGGTAAGGAAAGATAGGTTTCAGGAAGTATAGGCAGTCAAGACGAGATTGAGATGGGCCCTTAAGAACTAGTCTTTATTAGCCATTAGTCCTTACTTGATGTCACTACGGGAAGTCATTGCTTGATTTATTGATTGTGGTTCCATTGTTGATTAAATCCGGATTTTGAGTGGTCAACACTTCGACTGTGTTCCCGCCTTGTGTGGAATACAAGACCGATCGATTTGTGGGTTAATCAATGAGCTAAGCACGTCTACCTAATTCAAAAATTTTGGCACATCAAGATACCATCGGAATTTCCTGCCACACAAAGTCCTTTACATTTTTGTAACAACAGTTGGAGTTCAATTACTTTAGTTTGTCAAGATAAAAATGAAAAATCAAATGAACGAAATAAATATGATAGTGTCCATAGAGTTGTGAGATCTTGCCTACTCCTCGGTGTTAACATATGTGGGATCACCTTGAAGGTAATATTATCCCAAAATCAACCTTTCATTGATGATGCTCGTTTTATTGACATTGTAACAAACATGAAGAAAAATAACCAATATATGGTGGAGCATTGGGCACGATCCTATCCATTTAGGGATGTCAGTGGGACGGGGTTGGGGTGGGAATCGATATTCCCATATCTATACCCATTTATAAAATTATTGTCTATATCCGCTTGTTTATTAAATGGCTTATTTCTAGCTGATACCCATATACTCAGCAGATACATTGCACCCCAATAGGTACGCACTAGGCATGTCAGCAGGACAGGACCCATATCTATTTCCTAAAGTACTCCTAAAATCCATTCATTTATCAAATGGGAAGTTGCTAACAGGTACCCATATGCTCGTTGGGTACCGCTACTAGAAATATGGACTGTTGCAGTGGTCAGGTTCCACCACGCATGATTGTTTGTTATCCACTGCAAAAACAACATCGAGACTACATGCATCGAAAATAATATTAGTGGCAACTCTAGATCGTCTGCTGCAGTATACAGCTGCCACAAATGTAAACCCGCCACAAGTACTCATCATGAGTTGAGGTGGCTCTACCATATTGCGACGATGTAACCAAACCATCACAAGTAGTTGATAATATTAAGAGCATCCACTATGTTCACTATCACTATTACGCAATAATACTTGCAATGGACATCGACTGCCACAGCAGACCTATTCCTTCAAAAACCTGCAATCGTTGAATGCTTGCAGCAGCTCCCCCTTCTGTAAAAATTCCAATCATATAATGTTCATACAATCAATGATCAAATATCTCATGAGACATGTCAATGCAGCAACTAATGCAAATGTAAATGCTACACAAGCACAAAATAAGATAGATACAAAAGATAGTTTTTTAAACTTGTGTCTTGACCAACAACACAAACACTTTGCAAGTTCTTTTGATGAATCAAATTGTCACACACACATATACATAGGTCATACAGGGAGGAACATCGTCATGGTCACGTTGCAGAAAAATAGGGGCTAAATTACAACCCCCTCTTCTAGTTAGCTCAAGAAGTGAATGTTTCATCTCTTGAATCGTCTCTGTACTCTACTTGAGGGAGTCCTTCAATTGGTTTTTCCTTTCATGCGATTTTTGAAGATCTCGTTGTATGTCCCTCATGTTCTGCTTGAGGCGGTCAACCTCCTACTTTGATGCGACACCAACTTGTCCAAACCACATGGATTTGGTGGCAGGCAGACAAACAAGACTCGGGCAGAATGCTGGGCACAAAGGAAGTGATGTGAGTCAATCAACAGGAATGATAATCCAAGAAAACCCAAATTGATATGAGCTCTATGAGACAAGGACTAACCTTCTTCCCTCTCGCAGGGATATCTCGATGATTTTTTATTGCTGAGGAGCCCGGAAATCCCTACGTTAATTTTATGGAATTAACGAATGATGTTGTTGAAGTTGTAGTCGGGAAATTTAGTGATTTGTCAACAATGATCACCCTGAGAAATGATATGGAAAATCAAGCCTCAGTGTAATCGAATTTATTTATTTTTCTTGGGTAAGTCCCAAGGTTGAACATAGGAAGGTAATATTAGGGTCTATGATTAATGATTAAATAATCTAGAAATTATATTTTTAAATGAAAGAATGAAGAATATTTGGTATTTTCATCGTTTTTCAACTTTCTATGGGACTAAATAAAGAAGATGTAATTACTTTTGAAAAGAAAAGTGATGCGTGAATTTTACAAAATAATTTTAATATAGAAAAATAATATGATTCTATGTTATGAAATAAATAAATAAATGCAATATTTTTGTTGATTTTTGAATGATGATGAAAGTGATGCAAAATGAAGATACAAAGATGAAGGTGAATGTGGAGCAATCATAGCCAATCCAAATCAATTAATCCAAAATGTGGAGCACTCAAAGCCAAGCAAAATCAATTAATCCAAACAGCCTCTCCCTTATTTAATCCTAGAGATAATTTAGTAATTAATGTCAGATTAATTTCCCAAATAAATATCCAAAATCGAGGCACAAGTTGTTGAGAAAAATAATCAATGAAATTAAATAAAAGTGCTCAAAATGAACAAAATAGAGACTATCAAATAATGTCTCAAAAATATAATCTCAGTGTTTAATATGAAAGAGAACGTATCAGGAAAAAATTACACCAAAAACGTCGAAATCTGATAAATATTGTTCAAAATATAAATAATTGAATTTCTAGGGACTAAATTGTAAATAAAATAAATAAAGTTCATCGCAATTATACCCATGGAAGATCGTTCTGTAATTCTACAAAGCTGGTTGGTTTCTTCTGCAATTTACCCATTGTATCATGTGAGGTGCATGTGCAGTTTGTCGGTTGGGACCTTCATGTAATTCTTTGAAGATCAGAGGGCTAGGATGCAAATTACCCTGAAGGGCATGTGCAAGGCGTGTGACGGTGGCTAGGCTTTGGTGCTTCATTGTTCGCCTGACCTCCACGTGGCGTGATGATGTTGGCTCGAGCAGACCGAGGCTACTGCCAAGGATGACAGGTCTAGTGTGGATCTTGTTCGTCCCGATGTCAATCAATCCAAGGGCCATGATTTGGTCTTTTAGGAACGGCATGGATGCTCCATGCTCTTGATAGAGCGAGAATTGTAACTCTGAGTTCTTTGGTTGCCCTGAGTCAATAGCAGATCTGGATCTCTTGAGGAGGGAGGTTGGCCGACACACGACCGCAGGTCATTAGGGTAGAAGCTCTGTTGGGCATAGGTCGATGATGAGCTCGTGACGATAGCGATGCAATCTTCGAGGATCTCTATTGTGGTTCTAGGAGGAGGAGCCAAGGTGGTGGAGTGATGGCCAGTATCATGTGAAGTGGGTGTCAATGTCGAGACAGAAGCAAAAGGGGAATTGATGATGATCGATTTGATGGTGATGATGGGTTGCACATGAAAGGAAGAGTGCTTGAATGAAGAAGATAAAACAAAACTAAGAAGAAGAAGGAGCTCGGAGGTGTTCGCCAGAAGGTTGGAGGGAAGAGGACCTCTCCGATAATGTCCTCAAAGTCTGGCGAGGGAGGACTGAAGCTATGCTGATCTTGGGGAATACACAGCAACGCGGAGTAGAGATCTGTAGATCTTGTCGGATGGAGTCTTAGACTGAGGTTGGTGTCCCAGTCATTGTCCCTTACTTCGTCTCCCTCTCTCACTATCTTTCACTTTGTATAGGGGATTGGATATGGTGGATGCCCTCGTATGGAGGTCAATGATGGCTTTTATAGGGATCAGATAGGGGATATGGTGATAGGAGAGTTTGGTTGCGTCGTTGGTGACGAGGGCAGAACGACGAGGGGTTTGGCCGGTGGTTATGGGGATGGCTATGTAAAGGATAAGGAGAGGATGAAGGGATTAACGAGGGGGATGAGGAGGGGATAGGTCTCTTGGAAGTTAGTATATTAGGTTCGAGGTGGTTCGATCGGAGCTAGGATAAGGAAGGTGGAAGTAGTTTGGTCGTTGGGATTATCGGGCGAGATGGAAATACAACAAGGAGTGTGGGGTGGTGCAAGGCGGAGTGGCTGGAGGAATGGCATCGCCAGGTAGGAGGAGAGGAGGAGTCCCTAACATGCAGGCCACGCGAGGAGAGAAGGAAGGGGTGCCACATGGCGCACGATGGTGCGGCCACCTAGCGAGTTTTAAAAATAAAAAATAAAATTTAAATTAAATCAAAATTAAAATAATAAATAAACAAATAAATAAATAAAAAGAAAAGAAAAGGGGGTGACATGTGGCGACTCAAGGAGATGCCACGTGTCGCTCTTACAAAAAAAATTAATTCAAAAAAAGAAATAACAAAAGGAGTCTATTCAAAAAGTGGTCAACACAAAAGTTGCTTGTCTTGATGAGATATACAACTTTTGTGAAGGACTGAAACCCAAAATACAATATCTGTACAAAAAGTATTTTTTGTGGTATTCTATAGGTATAAAATACCACATTTTGTGTTTTGTGAATTTTTTTGTTATTTTTTAATAATATAAAAAAATAAAATATAAAATAAATATTTACACATAAATATATTTTTTGTATTTTTAATAAATAATAAAATATGGAATAAAATAGAATAAAATATAGGACTTTTGTACAAACTTACAATGAACATTCAGACTCGGTTAGTTTCTTTGATTTCGATCTTATATGAAATTTGTATTTTTGTGCATTTTGATAAAACATTTATCAAAGAAAATAAATGCAAAATAAATAATAATAATAAGGATTAAATATGTACATAAAATATCATGTCAAAAACAACTAAAATACACAATGCGCAGAAGAGGCCCAAAACCCAACATTCACAAATGAGCTCCAATTTTTATGAAATTGGTCTTGTTTTGAATGTATTTGAATGTATATTACTTTAAGTGAGCCGAGTGAAATCAAAAATTGTATGAGAGATATATATATGTGTTTTAGTCTGTCTTTTCAGGAATTCGGTTTGGGATTATTTCACACATGTACAAGTTAACATAATTCTAGGAATTTTCATAGATTATGGTTAGTGATATATACACGACGAAGTTGGTTTTATTTCAATTGGAGTTATAATGAGTTAATGAAAAATGCATGAAGTTAGGTGTTTTTCATGCCATTTCACACTTGGATTTTTGGCTCCTTATTTTATGTAGTGATGCATGATAAAATGCAATTATTATTTACGCATGCATGAATGTTAATTATGCTCATTAGATGATTAAATGCAGATGAATTTTGAGGATCCGAGCTTAAATGAACTCTTTTAGAATGATAAATCATAGATTCATCAGTCGCACGCTGCATGATCCTTTCCTCGATCTCAAGATCCTTACCCTAGTCAAAAATAGTCTATATAGGTAAAATCAGTCAAAAATTTGAATCGTGTGATTTAAGTTTTTTTAACACCTTCTTATCAACTACAATTGTCTCCTTCAAAGGAGTTGTATCCTTTCTGAAGTCCCTTTTATGAATGCTAGCATTGATCATCATTGCCCTCTGAAGTCAACTAGAGAAGAGCCCCCCCACGATTTCCCAAAGCTGATGAGTCATGTTTTCACCTCTTTAATAATAGTAAATTGTAGTATAGCAGGTGGAAAATGATCTATCAAATATAACAACTTTTGAAATATTGTTTAGTATTTTATCTTTGTAAGTGTGCCAAGGTCAAACTCAAGGAACAATGTATCTCTAGTTCTTGGTTTTAAATGAATATACATAATTAATCAATTGTAATAATGATCTCTATGTAAGAAAATAAAGCATAAAAGAAAGAGTTAAAAATAAAAAAAGAAAAGACAAACAAGAAAAAATAAAGAATGGATGGAAATGATATGTGATGTTGATTTTTTAAACAAAGAAGGTGATCAATGCACTCCTAATAATTCGTATATCAAACTAGGTTCTAAAAAATATTTTATCAATCAAAATACAAGATTGCATGTGATTAACTTAGATCAATTCAAAAAAATTATGCTTTATAGAAATAATTAATCAATCATGAAGATTAAGAGCTCTATGTTCCCTACAAAGTTATTTCCTCCAAGAATTATATTAGTCACTTAATGTCAAGGAAGTAGATAATCAAGTCTAGTTTCATTTAAGCCCTGTAGAAATAAATCGAATTTTTAATTTTATGTCATAAAATTATCATCATGAAGTCAACAAGTTAGATTAAGATCACCAATAATAATTTCGTAAATTCAAGCTACACTCTTTCAATAAATGATATAATAATATAGAGCATAAAAGTAGCTTCAAAATGACATATTGTATGCTAAAATTGGAGTTCGAATGAGAAAGATCTGAAAGAAACAAAATCTAAGGACTAAAAGGCAAATAAAAGAAAGTTTTCATCCATTTCAAGAGAGGGTCTTATATATCATTTAAAAGAATGGGAACGGTTTCTATGTAAATTGGCCCACACGGGACCAATATGCATATCGGTGCATCCTGAAGGGCATCTCCGTAATTTTCTCCAGACCACGTGCATTACACAAGTGACCCTGAGCTTCGGGCTGAATCTTTGGTTGGGGCCGACGTGGTTACTCCTCGTGGCTTGGTCCCACCCAAAGCTAGAGGCTCTGGTGGTGGGCCGATATGACGGTCAAAGGAGGCATGATGCACGGATCTGATGGTAGAGGGAGAATCAATCAGATATCATTGGATCTAGGTTGATCCAATGTCACCTGGAGCTTCCCCTTCCTCAATTCGAGCAGTGGTGGTGGCGATCGAGGGACGGTGTAGCAACGAAGGGTAATGCTCGGTGGAGCTGGATGGAGCTCCAGTATCTCAGCCCTCCTTCGATGGTGGTCCTGAGAGGATTTCTAAGCCCCTTTGATGTGTCTGCGGGCAGTAGAGGAGAAGCTCGAGAAGGAGCTCTTGGTGATGCTTTGACTTGCTAATGATATGGATTTTCGAGGTTCCTAATGCACGATCTTGGAGGGCATGCGGTGTCTGACAAGTCGGATCCGACAATCAATGTATCGATCGCTTTCACGGTACTTGGAACTCAACCAATCCACATAAACCAACAATTAGCCCACAATTTATGATAAATCAATGAAAAATATGTGTGGTGAAATTTATTATACCACGTAAATAAATGTGTATAACAAGCGAGTGCAGGGGTCGAACCAAAGAGAGCAAATACGTGTATATGTTAATAATTATTATCTAAATATAAACAATAGCTATTTTTGTACTTTTTCTACTTTTTAATATTTCTAGATTTTTATTTATATTTAAATTTTATATATTTTTAATTTTATAGATTTTTAATTTTATAGATTTTTTTAGTTTTTGGAATTTTTTTATTTTAATTTTGGGTTTTTCTAATTTTTAATTTCCATTTCTTTTTTAGGTATAATAAGTATGTATACATATCTATATATAATAATTACTATAACAGAAATACTATATATGGTATATAATAAATATATAAAAATTCATAAAATATAAATAAGTAGAGTACTTTTTAGTTTTTAAAGATTTTAAAATATTTGTTTATATTTATTGTTAATAATTATTATTATAAGTATATGTAAGTATTACAATAAGTATATAATATATATAGGGTTTTATATTTATAAATATAGGTATATATAAAAAATTTATGAAATAAAATGTTTTTTTGTTTTAAATATTTCTTTCTATTTTTGTAAATATTTATAGTTGCAAAATAGGAAATAAACAAATCGGCCAGATGTTTTAAGATTTTAAAAATATATAATAAATTCAAAATTCCCCAAAACTATATTTAATATATACTATATAATATAAATAAAAATATATAATATAAAACTATTTTTTATATCTTAGAATTTTTTGTAAATTTTTATTAGGATAGGAGGGTTTTCAATTTTTATGGTTCTCTTTTTATAATTTTTGTGATTTTTTGCCCGAAGTTATATCAATAAAAATATATAATATATAACTTTTTTGAAATATTTAGATAATATTTTTTAAATTTTTTGTATTTTTATAGCTAAACAGAAAACAAATAGGTTCCTTTTGATTTTTAATGAGCAGAAAATAGCAAGAAAATACAAGAATAAAATATGATGTGAAAAGCATAATATGAATCACCTTCAACTATTTTTCCATATTTTTTAGAGAACAAGAACTATTATAAAAAATAAAAATACAACAAAATAATCTATATACCTGATAGGGGTATTTTTGTTATAAAAATAAAATATGAGGGTTTCCATGTAAAAACACCAAAAGTTTAACATTGTCATACATTTTTTAAATACTAAAATGAAATAAACAACCTTGAGAGGGGCTGGCTGCAAATTGCCCACCTCACGTGGGGTGCCACGTGAGGTGAGCTGTCACTGGACCTATAAGTAATATCTACTAAGCACGAGGGGGGTTCATGCAATCTTTACACTACTTTATACTCTTAACTAAATATTTACAGGTCCTATTTATAAATACAAAAAAGGACAGGGGTTCATATGCAATTACCCCCACTTAAAGGTGCAAATCGAATGGCAGAGGGGCTTCCACGTGGCATAATAGACGGCTTCAGGATGACTTCATTTCGCTTAAGGATTGGACGGTTCTGATTAGATTTGGGTTGTGGTTCTTGATTGCACGGTCCTGGAAGTGCTTGGAAGAACACTCCAAGAATAGAGCTCTGGCGAGCTTTGTCTAGATTCCATCCATCTTCGTCTGCCAATCTCCTCACCGGTTACTGCTACACGCTCCTGGGGGCCTCTCGCATCTCCAGGATCGGTCAAAGGAGTCTGGGTCCCATCATAGGGGGCCTGGAGATTTGAGGCACATGGACTTCTGTTAAAATCGTTGGCTAACGCCCCATGTAGCTTCTTTGTTCGAGTTCCTACACAAAAGCAATGAGGAGCTCAAGGGGGTCGTCCTCAATGCCAGAGGAAGTTGTTGCGCACAGTGGATGAGTGAGGCGACAGAGGTCCGACAAATGCAGAGGATGTTAGCAATGTGATCCCGAGGAGAACCATTCCTACAATAAATGTTATTGTAATAAATGATTTATCAATAAAAATTATTGATTTTGTTTCACTCCCTTTCTGATATTGAATGAATGAATGCATTATAAGGTCCCTTTGTACAATAAGGGTTATGTACCATGGCCAACTTGCTAATCATACAGCTGTTGATTCATTGATTGAATCATAGAGGCTGATGCTTGATGAACATCTAAGGAGTTAGATAATGGACTCATCAAGCATCATCAATGATTGACAAGTAGTGATCTCTAGTCTTAGTGGGAGATGGCAATAATATCTCATTAGATTGATATCTGATCGACCTCTTGATGCAGGTCCTCTGCATGGGAATATTGATTCGGAGGTATCAGATTAGTTGAGTCAATGAGTTGACTTAACGAGATCGAGATAACCAAAGACCTATGATGAATACTGTCACATCACAGGCAAACATCCTCTGACCAGAGACAGATGTATTGCTATATGTCTGAGTATGTAAATTTGGCAGACCAATAGGTTGATGACCTAACCAAGGTCTATATACCGGTGAGCTGGTGTGCATGTAAGGGCATATGAGTAATATGATCTCTCAAAGGGATCATACAGGTTCACTTGTGAACCGGGAGACATGAGATCATTCATGAGGTGCTGGGATTGACCAAATTCCATGAGTGGTCATCATGCTTTAGAAGCATGATATGAATTTGAAGGTAAGATATATGCTTTGTGAAAGCATATGATCTGTACCATATCCCAAGGACCAAGATTGAGAAACTTAGTGATCAAACCCTGAAGAAAATAGTTTAAAAGTAATCTATATCTTCGGAATGATCATGAGTCTTCCAGTATGCAGGATGTACAGGTATTGGGAATACGTGAAGGGTGATTTGATCATAAACGATTGTAGATCCATGACACTTCCATTCCGAGGGAGTGATGAAACAGGTCTGGATTTTAGTGACTCCTCTCATTAGAGAAGTGACCTAATCGTAGTACATATACTAGACATTGATCTGAATGAGATTCAAATGCAATGAGAAGATTAGGTTTACGGTCTTGATTTAATCAAGCATCTATGAGAGGTCCATGGGATCTGTATTTGAGATGTGATCTCAATATCCAAGTCACTGTACGTGGAACAATACAATCGCCCTATCCTTATATCCAAGTATGTGAGGAGAGACAGCATTGTTCTTGAATGGTTCAAGAATAATTCCATAAGATCTAAGCAATGAGAAATTGATAATTAAATGTGATTTAATTATCATGATGTATGAGGAATTATCCAATATAATTAAATGTGATTTAATTATTATGGATAAGAATAATGTGGATAGTAATATCCAATTATTCATAATATATTATAAATGTGATTTATAATGTATTAGAGAGAGCTAATTATAATTTATATTTGTAGATTAATTATTAATGTGTATTGGATACACATTGTCTAATTAATTGAAAATGTAAATTATATTTTGTTTTGGGTTGTGAATGTGATTCACAATTTTCCAATGTCAAGATTGCAATATTCCCAAAATTAATTGAGAATTATTTTTGGTGAATAAAATCCCAACAAATAGTTGTTGGAAATAAGTAGAGAGAAAATCAAGGAGAGATGCAATCTCATGGAAATCCATGAGATTGCCCTCTCCATATGGGAAGGAGGTGGCGGCACCCAATTCCCTTGTGGAATTGGTGGTCGTCCACTCCCTTTAATGGGAAGGATGATCTCCTTTGTATTTTCACTCCTTATTTGATTGATTTATTTGGTATTAATATATATTTGATTTATCAAATATATTTAATCAAAATGAAATCACAAGTTGTTGGTTTTTACCAACAACAATCTTGACCATTGGATTGACATAAATCAATCTCATCCATTGATTTCATATGTCCCATGGATTGAGATCCATGGATCCCAAAACCCTATAAATAGAGAGGCATACCATGCTCTCTATTTACATGCTATTGTAGCACACTTCTCTCTCTCTTTCTCCATACACGACAGCCCTCTCTCCCTCTCTTCTTGGTGGTCGTCCACCATACCCTAGTGGAGAGGATCGTCGACGCCCACGCCACCGCGCTGCCGCTTCGACGCTCTGCGGTTCTTCATCTACTTGGAGTGCTTCGCTCACGAAAGAGACGCTCGATCTCATGCGATGAGATCAGGAGCAACCGTGCTTGGATCAACTTCTTGGATTGCGAGGACTACACGGTTCATCCCCACGCTCGCAAGCAATCTCTCTGACGATCGGACTTGAGACAGGAGGTCTCTTCTCTTAGAGACTCAATCAACCACGCTTCAAGAGGTATTGCATTATACTCATTGTAGTTATAGATGAAACGATCCGAGAATTATTCTTGGATCATGTGGTTTCATCGAATAATTTTTTTAAATTCTGTTGCACCGAACAACTAGTACGACTAGTCGTTCTCCGTCGTATCCGATACGACGATCACGCTTCCATGATGCACTTGAGGATTTCTCCATATCCTTCAGAGGAGGCAGACCTCACTGGCTCGAATCTTTTATTGGACCCGAGATGAAAACAAAGGGATTCAATGGAGAAGGCGTAGGGGTTTCAAGGTGAGGTGAAATGGGGGTCGAACACATGTGCAACACAAGGAATTTTGTGCTAGAGTTGAAAGCTCCAGCAATTTTTAATACTAAAATTAAGCCAACCTAATGAAAATTACAGGAAACTAGACTAAAATCTCAGCTAATAATCAAAAATGCAATGAAATTAACTACTCCTAACAGCTCAAACAAGTACTAATTACCTGGAGCATACAACAACGTCGGTGCCAGAGATTCGATGGTGGTGGACCTCTTCCTTTGTCTCCCTGTCCTCGCCGACAGGCTTGGGGAGCTCCACTGTCATCGGAGCTTCAACTCAAGGTGCTCCTTTGGGATTACGGGGGAAGAAGAAGGATCAAAATCACAAAAGCGGGTGGTCGTGGTTTATTTATACACAAGCGGGGTAGGTGGAGAAATCATAAGATTGTTGTCAGTGGAAAGTATGTACAGTGGGGCTAAGGGCATGGCGAGATGGAGGAGGTTGAGGGGCGCAACATTGGTGAAGAAACCAAGGGCCATCAAGCCTTGGATCATAGCTAAAAAATGGAGAACATAGGGGGTTGGTGAGCTCTTACAGAAGCCATAGCTGAAGATAGGACAGTTGACCATGATTAGTCCATGTGGACCAATCAGGAAAAAAATGTGCAAAATGTTGAATTAAATAAGAAATAATAGTAGGTGATTTTACTAATTAAAATTCAAAACACAAAAAATGATTCTTAGTTTATGTACTATTTTATGGGTATTTTTATTTATTTTTACAAGCTAATTATTATATGATACTATTGACATGTATATACTTAGATATATATATACACTTGTATTTAATGTATTTAACCTATTTTATTTATAATCTATATTTTATGTGTCATTATTTTATATACATAATTTATATAGTTATAATTCATTTAGTTACATATTTATATATTTTTAATTTATATTTATGATTTTATTTATTTACTTAGATAATTATGTATATATATTATATAAGTATATTATAGGTATAGTTTACATATATATTAAAGTACAATATTTATTTTAATGTATTTTTAATGGTTTTATTCTAATTTTATTTTTTTATATGTTTCTCAAGTATTATTTACAAGTTTATAACAATTACGAAGAATAAATATATAGAGTATTATATACATGTATACCACAAAATGAGGACCCAAAAGCCAACTTTTGCATCTTAACTCCAATTTGAATGAAGCCACCTTCATTAAATAGATAATTTATTTTATGAACAATAATGGCGAGTTTGATAAATTTTGAGTCCAAAGGTTAAGGAGAAGATACATTCCTGTAAAGTTTTATTTGTGGCTTTTTATTTTGTATGTCCCGGACACATAGTGTATTATTTTTCACGAATTAAATTTTATATTTTTCTTTGTATTTTTATGTACAATATTCATATATAGGGTTTTATTATTTGAGATATAAAAATAAAAAAAATAAAATAGGTCCTAAAATGTAATAATTGGGCTATAAAATTAGGTTTTTTGTGTGGTTTTCTGTACAATTGATCTATCATATCTCCTCCTACATTATTCCTTGTCAACCAAGTCTTCATGATGACTGGGTATCAAGGTCTAGGATCACTCAGTGTCTTTGACACTTCATTCTTTTTCCATTCTTCCTTTGTTCTTTTATTTTGGGATTAATGCAGTATTTTCTATAGTATTTATTCATCAATAATTGGGTATTATTTTATATAAATTTATGCTACATACATGCATTTATATAGAGATTTAAAGCCAAAATGAAAGAATAAAGGTGATGAAATGAGGATTCATCACCTTCAAATATCAGCGAAAAGGAAATGAAGAGGGGGCGATAGCTTTGATGTGGATGACAAAAATAGGAGCATGGCTCCTGCCTTCAAGCTCAAAGGTGGAGAAGGGTCTGAAGGATTGAAGAGAAGTGCCATGGGAAGCTGTGGGATGGTATATGGAGTCGGATCGGGGATGGGTTCTTTGCGATCTGGAATCGAAGAAATAGATGAGGAAAAAGGTAAGTACCTGAAAGTGGTGTTGGAGATGATGTCATCCAAGAGTGGATCTGGAGATAGAGTCAGGGGAGGTTAGAATAGAGGAGGCTAAGATGTAGTTGATCCTCTCTTGGGAATGGAGGAGCTAAGCTTCTTCTTGGAGTCATCGCTTGAGGTTCCTGTTAGGGAGGGGAATAGAGCTCTTGCAGCTTGGGGAAGAGAGTTGCAACATGACCAAATGATAGCCGGGGATCACACCAAGACCACCCTTGTCATCGCTTGATGTCCATTTAGCCTTCGAGTTTTCACCAGGAAGGGTATAAATGGAGCTGAAGGTAAGGTTCCATAATTGGTGGATGATCGTACTGGACGTGGAGGTCGGCGCTTTATAGGAGATGGGAGCAACGGCGGTAGGGGAAGGACTAGAGGAATTCGAAGACTTGAAGTGGTCATTGGAGTTGTGATGAAGATGCTATTACATGTAAGGGATGGGTAACAACTAAGAGATCCGATGAGGAGAAGGTTTGTAACGACATAAGAAGAGGAAGATGATTTAAGGTTTTAGTAAAGGGTAAGTTGGTGATAAATGATGAATCCGTGATTCATCGCCTTCATTCTTTCATTTTGGCTAAAATCCTTGGTAAAATACATATAAATCATCATTAATTCCAACTAATTATCATTCTAATCACAAATATTAATATTATATATTTAGCACTTATTTTACCAAAATAAAAGAATAAAAATTAAAAGAAAAATAAAAGAAAAGAAGATTGGAGATATGTAATATATACATATTGATCCTAAAGCCGAGACCAGGTCAATATTGACAAGGTCGTCAAAATAAATTAGTAGTGGAGATAAGGATCCTAAACTATAAAAATATAAAGAAAATCAGGACCAAAAATATAATTTATCCATTTTACACAATGTAAATATTTCACCTATTTTATTCATCACTTATATAATCTCAAACCAAAACACTTCTTTTATAAATGTTGTTCACAAATATATATATCAGTTTACAAAAATATCATAAAAATAATTCGACACAAAAATAAAATACAGCAATGAACCGTAAAAGCAGCAAAAGCCGACTTCCGAGGTTCATATATATTTATAAAAAACTCCAAACAGACCAAACTCACTTTTAAACTTCGTTTCATACTTAATACTATTTATTAAAAATATCAAAACATTATTCGAAGAAAATCGATTAGTTTTGGTATTTGGGCACTGTTGTATACCGGTACAGTTTGTAGAAACTTCTCGGATTTGTAATTAATTAATTGTAAATCTGATTAATTTAATTTCATTTCTAAAAATCTTCTAATAAATATGTATAAAATTGTATAAAAATATAACGAAGTCAAAATACCAATAAAACCGGAAGCCTCGTAGTCGTTACCTAAATTTTTTGACCTCATAACTCGGCCGTATGAACTCCGAATTAGGCAAACTCAGTCTTAAAATTCATATCATTTAATTATCTACAAAATGACACTTTTTCGTTCAAATCGAATTTAATATGAAAAACACAGGTTTCGGGACCGTATTGGTTTATTGTACAATGTACCGTAATAGACTATTATTTAATATACGTTATTTATTATATTTATATACTTTATTGATATTTAATGATTTTAAAAAATTATTTTATTCATTTATTTTTTTATTTAATATATATATTTATTTATTTAATATATTTAATATTATTTATTATTGACTTATATAAATTACTTTATTATATACTTAATTACTTAATAAATTATTTATTTAATTAATTTATTAATCATATTTAATTATTATTTACTTAATAAATTTCGTAATTAATCCCTTAATGTTTAATTTAATATAATTATTAATTATTTCATTAATTAAGTCATTTATTAATTTTTTTACTTTTCTCTCTCCTCTTCTTTTCCTCTTCCCTATTTCTCCCGTTCTTCCTACGCGCGATGCTTCCTCTTCCTCTCTTCTCCTCTCCCCATCCAACTGTCAACTGCCAAATGGCCGACTGTTTCTCCAACGCCCTGCTTCCCCTCACCGTTCGGCAGTGTCCCCATCCTCCCTCGCCTATATAAGCCCGTTGACACCCTCACCGTTGGGCAGTGTCCAAATCTGCCATTTCTCCATTTTCTCTAGAGCTCCAAGAGAGAGATGATCGGTGACAATGATATTCCACCTTGCATTGAGTGAGAGGAAGTAGAGGCAGCACGATCAATGTCGGAGTCGAGGGCCTGCTTCGCCATGCGCAGCCTCCCAGACCTGCGGCTGGTCGAGGCGATGATCACAAAGCTCTGACTAGCTTCGTCCCCAGGAGAAAACACATCCACTTCCGATCCGTTTTCAATCTCTGTATTCCAGGTTATATCTCATCTCTTCATCCTTCTATTCTCTTCCCCAATCCTTCTCTTCTCCTTGACCTATTCATTTATCTTTATTTTTTCTATCACAACCCGATCGTCATTGCCGGTATCATCTTCACTCTCAAAACCCCTTCGTTTCTCCTTCTACCTTACATCCTTGTCCACCTCCGATCACGAATGATGATCGGAGATCAAGCTAGTTCCTCCACTGCAAATAGCTGGAAGGAGATCGAAGTCAGAGATGAGGGATGGTTGGAGGTGGAGATTGGAGGAAGAAGATGGATAACATTTGATGTTGGATCAGTTGAGATTCAACAGATATGGATGGTGGAGGGAAGTCAGGTGCGAGGTAGGAGCCCTTTGTGTAAGACGCACATGAGGCACTTTCTTGAGGTAGGAATGATGATAACATTAGATCAATCAGATCCAACATCCAGGAACGGAAGGCACTACACAATAAGAGAGTGGCTGAGGTGGTGCTTACGTGGACCAGTGAAGGGCTAACATGTGGATGCAGGTTTGACCAAGATGGTTGACCATGGAATAAAATGAAAGAAAATAAGAATTAAAATAAAAAGAAATTTCAAAGAAAGGTCAACATGAAAGTTGTTGATCTCAGTGAGAACTACAACATTCATGAAGGGAAAAAAAGCAAAAGAAATCATCTGTACAAAAAGACATTTTGTATATGTATTAATTTGATAATTAACTCCTATATTTGTATATTTTGATATTTTTGTATTTTTAATTTTATTATAATTAGTTGATTAATATATATAATTACTATATTTTTAAAGAATTTTTATATGTTAAAAAAAGGTGAAGTAAAATTAATAAAGAGAAAATATTTACATAGCATACAAGTTCATAACTTCTATTTTTATATGAATGTTTTAATTTTAATGCAATTTGTTCCTTAATGACAAGTTAGTTAAATGACTAAAGATAATAAATGATAAATAATTAAGTCAAAATAGTAAATTTTTGTACATACAATAATAGGACCACGTTAAACAAAACCAAGGTTATTTAATGTAAAATTTAACTCTAATTTCATGCAATCCTCATAAATGTTAACAAACATATTTTAAGGAATTCGATTATTGAATTGTTAAGGGGATTTTGCTAAAAATTCCATAAAGAGTAGATGAATCATGGATTCATCACACCACTGTACTTATATCTTTGCTTGTCCCTAAGCAAGTTTTATTGATTAGAAGGTTGAACCCACGACTGTGTAAATGTGAATACAAGACTTGAAGACCAATCCACAAGTTTCACGTGACTCCTTAAATCTATGTATAACCAAATCTTATCAAAAAGGAACTCAACAATTATAATTACCATGCTCCACTTTGATACATATATGGATAGCAGGTACGACTTTAAGGTGTTGACTTCATTTTCTTGCATACAGTCTTCACTTCGCCCGATGCTCTAGTCTAATGGGCTCTCTTAAGGTACCAATTCCTTACTCTGGTCCAAAGACCGAGTTTCCCATTAATTCAACATCTCTTTATTTGTCAGAATTAAAAGTGTAATGGAGATCATGCCAATTATGGAGGAAGTGTGATTGTCATTTCTTTTCTCCTCTCATTGGAAAAAGGATCGTCTCGAGTACCTTATATATGTATTTTTTTGATGTTGATCAATGTGTCTGTTAAGAAATCACTGAGTCGTCTGTACTTGTTTTCCTGAGAGTACACCGATGTGTGTCTATTTTAGTATCTATCATACCTTACTAAATCCAGACT
Organism: Ottelia alismoides; assembly: GCA_037367405.1. NCBI lineage: Eukaryota > Viridiplantae > Streptophyta > Magnoliopsida > Alismatales > Hydrocharitaceae > Ottelia > Ottelia alismoides. The sequence goes on along the minus strand of JAZKJV010008453.1, from coordinate 528,463 downwards.
TGTATCACTATAAGATGCAGAGTCCTTTTTGGATGCTAGCCCGACTCCATTGTCCTAATTAGCTTTGATCCATGTGGACACTTCGAAACAGTTGGGAGAGCTTGTCATTGGTGGAAGCTCTTTTGTATTTGACTTTATAGTGAGAGCTTTTTTCTTGCATTATTTTTATTTTCTTCTTTTCTTTTTAGATAGATCCATTGCTTTCACCAAGTTAGCGCACATTGATCAAAAAATTTTATGTTTCATCACACTTTGGCACATAGTTCATCATCAAGAAATATCATAAGAACTTGTTCTCATACCAGCATGAGTTGTTGACACTCAAGTTTAATGAAGTGATCCTCAATCAAGCCCTATCCTCATGAATTAGATCCAAACTCAAGCCTCTCATCCTAGTTCCTCAGGTGAAACATTGACTCATTACAAAGATTATATAATCGTGCAAGTGTTGTGCTAGCCAAATTCCTTGAAGCTTTTGAGATTCTATATGCAATATAGCACATATATCCTTTAACTAGGGATGTTGAGTAATTAAGTCTCTAGACCCTAGTGAGAAAGAGTGATTTTACTCTGACTCAGGTGACATGTTAAACCAAGTAGTCAAGAATGTGCACGTCTTGTGTGAAGTGAAAGTGTCAGGGATAAAACCTTAATTTTTTATTTTTTTAGTTTTGATTAGAGTGATCTAATGACTATCTCAAACTCATACATCTAGTTGCATCTACTTTCAGCTAGTATGGTGCAAGTACAGACTGTAGAAAAGCCACAAGTGTTACTTCAGGACAGTGCTTACGCGGTGTCCTTTAACCACCCAATCTTCTAAGGGAGACCGTAGTTCTCTCAGTAAAAAGTAGCGAGTCTATTTTAAATTCAGTAGTCAGGATTGTCACTAAAATAATTTCTAATTTTATTAAAAGTTGGTTATATCCCCCTAATTTTTTACAAAAGTTATAAAACAAGTATTATATACACAAAAAATTATAGTATACATAATATACACAAATCCTACAATACCCAATTTACGATGTAAAAACAATTAAAGTATGAGCTATGGATAAAGTATATAGAATATATACACACCCTCCTATACATAACATGTGTTATGTCACCATGGCACAGAGTGAAATGTATACATAGCTCGTACCAAATATAGTTGAGTGATAAAAATGGAAAGTCAACTCACCCCCCTATATTTAGGCTTTAGAGGGCATAAGCACAACAAAAGAGCAAGAAATGAGGCGGTCTAGGGTAAGAAGATGTAATAGAAGTGATGTATACACAATGATATCAGCCCTCCTATACATAGAATTAGGTTAGCCTGAGCATGGAAGAGTAATCACAGGTGGATGATCGAGTATATTTGAGCTGGATTATACAAGTGATTGGTTGAATATTCTAGCTGCACTGAAGAGTATGGCTTACTGTAACAAGGTTTCACATAGGCTAGGGGAGTCTTTCATATCAATCCATGCTCCATGTGAATAATATTTGCTCAACTTTGACCAACTTCTCATATGATTCGACGAAGTGTTTAAGTAGTTGTTCATTAACTAGGGAATTGTTTGTACTGTCTGTTGTCTCAGCCATTGTAACACTGCCATTAGTGTGTACTTCACTAACGATGAATGGTCCCATCCATTTTGACTTTAGATTCCATTGGAAAGATCTTCAATCTTGCATTAAACAACCACACTTGCTGTCTTGGGACAAAGTTTTGGTTCTGATGTGTTTATCATGCCATTTCTTTGCTATGTCATTGTATATCATGTTGTTTTCATTGGCATGGTTTCTGATCTATGTGAGCTCATTCAAATCCATATCTATGTACTTCTTTCCTTGGGCAATCTTAGATGATCTTTCTCATTGCCCTATCTAATTTATGCACTAATTCTATAGGAAAATGACATTACTTTCCAACGATCATTCTAAATGAGGAGGTGCCCAATGGGATCTTGTAAGCTGTCATGTAAGCCCATAAAACTTGATGCAGGAGTTGGGACCAATTCTTCCTATCAGCGGACTAGCTTCTTTGGAATTCCTTTAGCTTCCTTGTTTAACACCTCTACCATGCCCTTAGATTGTGGATGGTAAGGTCTAGCAACACAATGCTCAAAGCCATAGTACTTAGTCAACTTCTTAGTCAACTTCTTCACCACCTTATTGACAAAGTGGCTACCCCTATCAGATATTAGAACTTTGATAACCCCGAACCTTGAAATAATATGATCCTTTAGAAACTTGCAGATGATCTGGCTATCTGAGGTTCAAGTAGGGATAGCTTGCACCCACCTTAATAGGTATCAATAGCGATAAGAATATATTAAAATCCATGGTTGTTAGGGAATGGACCCATAAAGTCAATGCCCCATGCATCGAATACATTACAAATGAATACCAGCTACATGGACTTGTCATCTTTGTGACCGATGGTCCCTCCCATTCTGTGACAGATCGAAAATGATCTGACAAAATTGTAAGCATCCTTAAACAATATCAGCCAATAAAATCCACAATGTAATATATTCTCAGTGATCGTCTTCCTGGAGTGGTGTCCTCCTGCTTCCCAGGTGTGGCACAGAGTGAGGACACTTCTATATTCCTCCTTATGAATTTATCTCCTCCATCATGTCCTTCGGAGAAAAGGAACGGATCTTCCCAATGGTAGTGCCTAGATTTTGATTTAAGTCAATCAATTCTGTTCTTAGGCCAACATTGAGGAACTTTCTTGAAGATTAGATAGTAAAACCATGTTGGCATACCATGGGAGAGAGTCAATAGCATAAATTGACTCCTATGGGAAGGATTCTCATATTTACTATACTTCAGGAGCTTTGTCTTGCTCAATCCGAGATAGATGGTTGGCCACCACATTCTTTACTCCAAATTGTCTTTAATCTCTAAATTAAATTCCTAGAGAAGAATAATCCATCTAAGAAGATGTACCTTTGCATTTTTCTTTGTCATTATGTACCGGATGACTAAGAGATCTGTGAAAATTTTCAAATTAGATCCAAGAAGTAGAGATCACATTTTTTCTTGGCAAAAACTACTACAAGCATTTTCTTTTCTGTCATAGTATAATTGTTTTGAGCTGGATCCAAAACTTTGTTTGCATAGTGAATAACATAAGGGACCCAACTCTCCTCTATCCTAACAAAACTCCTATTTTAAAATCATAGGCATCGGTTATGATATCAAAGAGAAGAGACCAATCAGGGGCTTGTTTGACAGGGGTTTCTATGGTCTTTCTTTTTTAACAGCTCGAAGGCCTCAAGAGATATATTATCTGCAACGAACTTGATGTCTTTTCCTAAGAGCTCAGTCAGTGGTAAGTCAATTTTTGCCAAATCCCTGATGAATCTTAAATAAAATCCGACATGGCCTAGAAAAGAGGGTACTTGCTTTACATTGGTCGGTGGCTCGAGTTTCTTGATCACATCCACCTTCGTTGGGACAACCTCCAATCTCTTCTTGGAGATGACATGCCCCAACTTCCAAATACTTTTTGAGGACTCGGTCCAAGTACGCAAAATAATAATCAAAGTAATCACCATAAACCAAGAAGTCATCCATAAAGACTTCTAGGAAATCTCCAACCATTTTAGCAAATACAACGATACACCACTAAAAAGTCCCCATGGCATTGCAATGCCCGAAAGGCATGTGCATGAATGCGTAAGTACCGAATGGACAAGTAAATGTTGTATTTTCTTGGTCTTCAAGGGCGATGGCTACTTGATTTTAGCATGAGTACCCGTCCAAAAAACAGAAGAATTCCTTCCCAGCCAGTCTCCTCAATATCTGATGAATAAATGGGGAAGTGGTCCTTCTTCGTCGCATCATTCAAGTGTTTGTAATCCACACAAACGCTCCACAATGTGGGTACTCGTGTCATGATCTCCTCTCCCTCTGGTGATGATTTGAAGTCTCGTTTTTTTTGGGGACTATTTGTTAAGGTGCCATCCACTTGGAGTCTGAGATGGGATAGATGGATCATGCTCCATACCATTTCTCTATCTTAGTCTTCACCGCTTCCCATAAATTTGGATTCAGCCTATGCTAGAATTCACAAGAGGGCTTGGCATTCTCCTCAAGGTAAATATGGTGTGAACCTAGAGCAGGGTTAATCCTCTAGAGATCCAACTATCTCCATCTTATAGCCTTGTGGTTTTCTCTAATACTTTTAGTAGGTGAAGTTCCTGCTCTTCAGTCATATGTGAATTGATGATGACTGGAAACTATCCCTTAGGTCTTATAAGGAAGGCATATTTGAGTGTAGGGGGTAATGGTTTGAGCTTGGGTTGAATTGATGATGACCGGAAACTTTCCCTTAGGTCTCATAAGGAAGACATATTTGAGTGTAGGGGGTAATGATTTGAGCTTGGGTAGATCGACATCTTCAAGGAAATCTGGCTTTATCATTGTCAAATCTGGTTGTGTTGTAGATGTGATTGGATCCTGTGTGGTTTTTTCTGCCACTAATTAGATGTCTTCTATGGTCCATTCACCAAAATGTGTCTTATTTCGATAAAAGTTGTGCCCGGCCCTTCTTCGTCACCGCTGGATTATCCCGAGAGAAATGGAACTGATAGGTCAAGATAGACCTCTAGTCTCCAGGAGTGTAGGGGGATGCATGAAAAGTGTTGTTCTGAATGAGCTGGTAAACTAAAGTATAAATGATGTACTCTCCATATGAGAGTGAGTCTTCAACTGTGGTCGGGTTCTTATTTCAGGGCTTAACTATCGTGACTATGTTGCATTCTGCCTTAGACCCAGAAGAAGCAAACTTGATGCTGGATTCTAAATCAGGCCTTTTTGAAATCTTGTTTGCTTCATTTCTAGCTCAACATCTTTGAATTGGATCTTACCAGAAGTGTAGTCAAATAAGGCTCATGTGGTATTAAGGAAGGGTCGACCTAAGATCAACTATGAATCAATCCAATTTCTAGGGACAGCCATGTCTAGTATTGTGAAATCTATTGGATAGTCTTATCCCTCAATGTTGATCACAACATTTCTGATCTCACCCTTGGGTCTCTTAGTTGATGTATCTACAAATTGAATTACTTCCCTTGACTTCCTAAGAGGACCCCGATTAAAGTGTTCGAAAAGTGTAGTGCGCAAGAGATTGATGGAGGAAGTGGTGTCCAATAAGATTCTAGAAAATTTGATCTTCTTGATCTGACTAGTCACAAAGTGTGCACCCATATGCCTCTTCTTTCTCGGGAGCTCGTTCCTGATTAAACGTGATGTTGCGATGGAGAGAATATGTTTCTTTGTCCAACTTGGGTTATTTCTACTGACTCTGGTTGGTGTGCATCTCACCTTACGGTATTTTATGAATACCGGATCTTGCTCTATCATCTCATTTAAAGATAAATTGACATTGATGTTTCTTTGTAGATTTGGGCCATCTCTTCATCATTTTGTGGTTTTTTTGAGTTTTTCTTCCTTCCACCCATTAGAGCACAGGGGAAAGGGATTGAGTGATCAAGTTCATAGGCTGAAATATCACCTTTTATTGAAAGAATAATTCTGTAAAAGACTTCGACCTGGACTGACAACATGACTCTAACTCAAATTTGGAAAATAAAATGGTTGCTGGTGTTGTGGGGGATGTTGCTGATGTGGTGCGTCTTCCTCCTCGGATTTGGAATCACTTGACTCTAATGGGGTTGGGTGCTCTTGTGCTGGTATGGACTGCCTCTCCTCCTCTTTGTCCTCAAATGTATGCTTGGGTTTGGACACTGGGCTATGTCGTTGCGTTCATGTGCTCGATCAGGCCTGGTTACGATCTTTCCTCTCCTGAGAGAAATATGCTCGATCAGGCCTGGTTACGATCCAATGTAGGCTTGGACCGTTTAGACAGACTTTCCAGATTGGTGAATTTATGGAGCTCATCCACCTTCTTATTAATATATTCGACCATTGTTAGCTTATTGGCTATAAGCCCTATGTCTGAGCTCTGGTCAGTAGAAATATTGTTCACAGTCTTCTTTCCCCCCTTTTTTGATGACAGTGTATGGGGGATGGGCATGTATGCCCAGCTCGTGGTATGTGTGCGGCTTGTGTCGGCTAACTTTTCGAACACCTTGTAGATAGTGTCTTCATACTGACCCATGCAGTTTCCTCCACAAGAATCATGCACTAACACATGCATTTTCAGGTCCAGAACACTTACAACACTCTGGACCAACATCATCCTACTAATGTCGTGCCCGGGGCATTTTTTATTAAGTATGTAAACCTCTCCCAAGTTTCATGAAATGGACCGTTCGGAAGCTGGGTGAAGCTTGTAAGTTTGATCCTCATTTGGTTAATTATACTTATTGGGTAGAATTGTTTTTAGACAGAGTCTTGAATATAGCCCAAGTTGAGACCACCTCCCCTAAGTTCTTCAACCAATATGCAGCCTTATCTATCAAAGCAAAGGTAGCGACTCTCAACCTAATGTAGTCTTGACTAACCCTAGGATGAGACATGTTGTCACATACTAACTCAAAATATCAAAGAAAAGTGTAGGGTTCTTCATGGTTACTTCTGCTAAACATCTGGAGCAAGATAAGGAAATATGGTTTATGCTCAAACGCATCCTCGGAAAGTGCGATCTCAGTCAATTATAGTCATCATCAATCTCTGGGAGGTACGTGTCTTCCATTGCTACCTCTTCCTTATCTACAACTCCTTGTAGTTCCATCAACTGAGCTCTAAGTCATTAATTGTGTTACCCGATTGAAGATATCTGTGTATGGATGGTTCGGATGGGATTATTACTGTCTTCATCCCCACCTAGATTCTCTTGTGGAGGCATCTTGTCTTGTTCTTCTTCACCTTCAAATGTGGAAAGGTCTGAATTAGATACATGTGTGGAAGGCTTGGGAGTTCTACTGAAGATAAACTGTTCCTTAGTAGGTGGAGAATTAAATAGAGGGTAAGTCCGGAATCTATTAAACCATGATAGTAACTTATTGTTCTTGATCTTGGGAAGAGGATCATCCCATGACCAAGTAGTTTTGAGAATACGGTCATCTTCATCCTGGGGAGACATGAGATCTAAGGGATTTTGTGAAGTGTTCGCAAAGTCCATACAAAACTTCCTAGAGAAATCCATCTCCGATGTCAAGAGGATTGGCATAAGAGCACGATGATAGAGTCAAGAGATAGAATACACAGGTGGTATAAATATACAGTCTTTGTACGCACACAAAGAAAATGCAAATCAAACCCGTAATTTCACCAACTGGACACTTGTGAAGGCACGTTAGAGCTCGGCCTCTTATCTTTTCCATTTCTAAAGATTATTTTCAAACAAAAGTTTCAACTATAGTACTCAATTGGCCTATAGTGAGTGGTGGTTGAGGTATACTTGGAGAGACCCAAAGATTCCTTGATTGAGGTAATCAACGAATCAATCCTCCTATATGATTTTCCACACAAAATCATTGTTTAACCTCAGGATGAGTGCATGTAATACTAAAAATGTCGCCCACTAGACTCTTGTGTGCATGAGACGATGGACTTTATCGAGGTCCCGATGAGACCGTACCATTATATCCTGGTCTCCAAGGAGAAAACACTAAAGGGAGTACGGTCACTAGCAAGATAGCTTAAGCAATACTTCAGAAAACACAACAACACTTGTGGGGAGTTCCTACTTTATGCTAGTGCCGATAGGCAGCTCTCTGATCCACACCCTCGAGAAAGGTTTCTTGCAGTCTCAAATTCCAAGCAAACATCCAGGGATATGGGCTCTAATCCTTAATTTTGGCACGCCTCACTCAGTCTGGAAGGTACCTATGTCCAAAGACAGGCGTTGATCTATCAAAAAAGGGTTGATTTCCAGTTATTTTAATTGGCCATCTTAGTAGTCATAATTTTATGTTGGCTTATCACTATGGATCTTAATGAGCACAAAAATATCTTCTACCAGTCAATCCCAATTCTTTTTAAACTTAAGTAAGAAAATCGAGAGAGGAATAAAGAAAAACCAATGCACGAAGATAACTATGATGTGTGCTCAGATACAGGACTTACAGTGCTTCCAAGCACTCTTCATATGGCATGCATAACACTATCGAAATTATTCTATGCTTGAAGTTGATGAAAACTCTCCTAAGAATATAGTTTTATTAGCGATGAAGAAATATTTAAACTTTGGCTAAGTTGAACTATCTATAGCATGTGTAATTTATGTGATGTGTGCCCTAAAATTATAACTGAGCACAAGCAAATAAAAGTTACTCTATCGCGAGTGCATGTCTGAATTCTACGAAACAACATAGTTGGGTCCCTAACCACACAACATGGGTCAAAATAGGCCAAGTGTTCCCACAAAAATTAGTCCTGTTTGATTACACATTTGAGGGTTCAAATAGACCCTTTGAAAATAAAAGAAAAAGCAGGAAATAAAATTTAAGCTAACTCTATCTCTCTCTCTTTCTCTCACAAAAACTAAACATTTGAAACTTCTTTATAGATCCTTTAAAACCTTCCAAAATGCTCTGATCTATCTGCAATGAGAGAAAATGTGGTTTAGTATCTGTTAAGAGAGATATGCGATGAATAAAAGAAAATGTGATGCAAAACAAAAGACACAGAAGATAAAATCACAATAATCAATTACAAAAATTAATATAAAATACTAGAAATCTCTCCTTTCCCAAGAAATAACAAAATCTAATGAATCGCATTTTCACCTCTTAAAGAATAGTAAAGTGTAGTATAGGATATGGAAAACGATCTATAAAAACAACAACTTTCGATTATTTTGGAGAATTTTTATCTTGCTAAGTGTACCAAAGTCGAACTCGGGGAACAATGCACTTCTAGTTGCTTGATTTTAAATTAATCTATACAATTAATGGCATATAATAATGATCTCTATGTCAAAAAATAAAGCATAGAAGAAAGAGTAAAAAATAAACAAAGAAAGATAAACAAGTGAAAATAGAGAGAGGATGGAAATGATTTATGATGATGAATTTTAAGCAAAAGAAGGTTATCAATGTACTCCAAATAATTCACAGATAAAATAAGGTCCCAGAAATATTTATCAATCAAAATCCGAGCTTGTAGGTGATTAAGTTAGATTAATCCTAAAAATTCTTACTTTATTAAAAATAATCAATAAGCCATGAAGATTAAGAGCTCTAAGTTCCCTACAAAATTGTTTCCTCCAAGTCACTTAATGTCATTTAATCTTTGTAGAAATAAATCAAAATTCTCCAATTTTAATTTGTAAAATTATCATCATGAAGTATGCAAGTTAGATTAAGATCACTAATAATAATTTAGTAAATTCAAGTCCAATTTTGTCAACAAATGATATAATATGATACAGCATAAAAGTAGCCTCAAAATGACATATTGTTTGCTAAAGTTGGAGTTCAAACGAGAAAGATAAGCAAGAAATAAGATCTAGGGACTAAAATACAAACAAAAAAAGTTTTCATCTATTTTAGGTCCTGAGAGGGGCTTATTTGTGATTTAAAAGAACTGGAGAGGTTTCTATGTAAATTGGCCCAAGAAGGACCAATATGCATATCAGTGCATCCCAGAGGGTGATCTATAATGTTCCCCAGACCACGTGCAATACACGCGTGACCCTGAGCCTTAAGCCAAATCTTGGATGGGGATGATGTGGCTACTCCTCATAGCTTGGTCCCACCCAAAGCTAGAGGCTCAGGTGGAGGGCTGATCTGACAATCAAAGGAGGCCTGATGCCTGGATCTGATGGTAGAGGGAGAATCAATCAGTGATCATTGGATCTAGGTTGATCCAACGACACCTAGAGCTTCCCCTTCCTCAATTCAAGTTGTGGGTGGTCGAAGGATGGTGGAGCGATGAAGGGTGATGCTCGACAGAGCTGGACTGAGCTCATGGATCTTAGCCTTCATTCGATGGTGATCCGGGGAGGATTTTGAAGTCTCTCTGGTGTGTCTACAGGCAGTAGAGGAGAAGCTCGAGAAGGAGCTCCGGGTGATGCTTTGACTTGCAAATATCAATGAAAAGGAAATGAAGAGGGGGAGGGTAGCTCTAACGTGGATGGCGTAAATAGGATCTAGTCTCTAGCCTTTTCAAGGTCGAAGGTGGAGGAGGGTCTGTAGGAAAGAAGAGAAGAGCCATGGGAGGTTGTGAGATGGTTTGTCGAGTCGGATTGGGGATGGGTTCTTTGTAATTTGGAATCGAAGAAAAAGATGAGGAAGAAGGTGAGTACCTAGAAGTGATGTGGAAGATGGCGTCGTCTAGGAGTGGATCTGGAGATGGAGTCAGTGAAGGCCGGAATGGAGGAGGTTGTGATGTAATTGGCCCTCTCCTGGGAACAAAGGAGCTAAGCTTCCTTCTAGAGTCGTCGCTCTATGTTCCTACGAGAGAGGGGAACAGAGCTCTTGCTACTTGAGGAAGAGAGTTGCAACACAGTTAAAGGGTAGTCGAGGATCACACTAGGACCACCCTCATCATTGCTCGATGTTGGTCAACCTTCGAACTATCACCAGGAAGGGTATAAACGAAGTTGATGGGAAGATTCTGTAATTAGTGGATGATAATACTAGACACAAAGGTCGACGCCTTATAAGAGATGGTAGCAACTATTGCAAGGGAAGGGCGAGAGGCATTCAAAGACTTGAAGTGGTCGTTGGAGATGTCATGAAGATGTGGTTACATGCAGGGCCTGGGTAACGGTGGAGATCCGATGAGGAGAAGTCTCTTAACAACAAAAGAAGAGGAAGGTGATTTAAGGTTTGGTAATGGGTGAGGTGGTGATAAGCTAGAAGGAGATCGGAGATGGAGATGAGGGAGGGTTGGAGGAAGAGATTGGAGGAAGAAGATGGATAGCAGTTGATGTTGGATTGGCTGAAATCCAATGGCTATGGATGGTGGAGGTAAGTCAGGTGTGAGGCACATGCCCTACGTGTGAGACCCGCATGAGGGAGTTGCTTGAGGTGGGAATGATGTTGGTCGTTGGATCAATTTTATCCAACGGTCAGGAACGGACAGTGCTACGTGACAAGAGAGCTTGACTAGGTCAAGAGAATGGCTGAGATGGAAGTTACGTGAGCCAATGAAGGGCTGCCAAGTGGATGCAGGATTGACCAAGACGGTTGACAAAGGAATAAAATGAAAGAAGATAATAATTAAAATAAAAGGAAATATTAAATCAGAAAGTTGTCAATATGAAAGTTGTTTATCTCAATGAGATCTACAACTTTCACGAAGGGTCAAATAGCATAGAAAATCATCTGTACAAAATACATTTTTGTATAAATATTAATTTGATAATATACACCTATATTTTATATTTTGACTTTTTTGCATTTTCAATTTGATTATAAATAGTGGATTAATATATATAATTACTCTAATTTTTAAGGATTTTTATAAGTTAAGAAAAAGGTGAAATAAAAATAATAAAGAGAAAATATTTATATAGTATGCATGTTCAGAACTTCTCTTTTTATCTGAATTTTGTAATTGTTTTGCAATTTTTTTCTTAATGCCAAGTAAGTTAATTAATTAAAGAATATAATTGAGAAAGAATTAAGTCAAAATACTAAATTTTTGTACATAACATAATAGGTCCAACTTAGGCAAAAACAAAGGATATCTAATTATAGATTTTAACCTTAATTTCGTGCATTGTTAATGAATGCTAATTAACACATTTTAAGAGATTTGGTTAGTGAATTGTTAAGGATATTTTGCTAAAATTTCCATATAGAGTAGATGAATCATGTATTCATCAAAAGCATGGCCCGTTCTAGGCACCTTCACTTTAAGTCTCTCACATGTCCTCAACTTACTCAGTTGGGTGCATTTAGCGAAACCACTTCATTTGCGTCGGGTACCTGTTAATCATCGTGATATACAGTCAATTCTTATGTTGGAGAATAATGGCGTCTCAATTTTATGCCTGAAGTAGTGGCCCAACATCTGATGGAGTCTGGGGGTAGGTCATTGGCTCCCTCTACACAGGCCTCCTCCACCTCAAGGTCTGAATGATGGTTTGTGTCATCATTTCCCCATCTATAGGTCTCGATGTCATCATCCTCCTGCTCATTCCATAAAGAAATTGTGTACTAACCATCTGCATTTGTGAAATTTAAAAAGATATTTTTAAATACCAACATAATTTTTAAATTGCGACCAGTGAAGAAGATATTTCTATAAAAAGATTAAAATGTGCCCATTAAACAAGATATTTCTATAATAATGTTAATTACCTTATTTTATGAAATCTACGTGTTCTTAATAAGCATGAACTTTATCATCCCCATATTCTTCATTTTCAACTTGTCACAATATCCTCGAGGAGTAACCTTTATACGGAGTATCCACCCCACTTTTGCATTATCCACGATGTAGAAAACATGATTTGCCTGGAATGCTAACACAAATGGTTCTACATTTACAAGAATGCTTCTACTTTTACTAAGGCTTGCATAACCATGGTTTGAATCCGACTTAAATCCATTGTCCTTGAATACATCATACCAACCACACATGAAAAATACGATGCATCGATCATGTTGAAAGCTCATCTAAATGATCTTATTGATTTGACCATAATAACAATCTCATCCCAATGATAGATTACTCTTTTCGAACATACTAGATAAAGTATTTGCCTTCTTGTTGTAAGAGTCAGAGTACCTCTTGAACATGTACACATATTTCAACAGAATATTTACACCCATAACCCTGAGTAGTTTTGTAATTACCCCAGGAATCCTCGATAATTCATAATTACACCCGGGACCCTAAATAAGTGCCTCATTTTACACCCATAATCTTCTGTTAGTTTAGTTAATTAACTCAACCATACATCCGAGTTAATCTAGACAATGTACGATCTAACGATTGAAGTTAACCAAAAGAAAAAAAGAAAGAAAAAAATACCCCACCGCCTCACCTTCCTCTTCCTCCTCCAGCACCTCGTCCCCCGACCCCTTGTTGATCACCTCCCCTTCTTCCTCGAGTAACCCCATCCCCCCCCACCCCCAGTCGACCACCTCCCCCTCCCCCGCACAAGCAAGAGTAGGTGGTCTAGATAGATGTGTCACCGACTTCACCACTAGCTTCTCCTTCTCCATCACCGACAACATCATAGATATCACTGATAGCATCACGTTCTTTCTCTCTAAGTGATGAATATGTGATTCATAACTCTAAAATTTGAAAATAGAGCTTTGTTCCTGAGTAATTAGCTGCATTTTTCCACTTATATTGCATAATTAGAATTCATGCATGCATAAATAATATCTACATTTTAGCATTCATATTTGCATTAAATAAGAAGCCCAATTCACTTGAAAAAATCACCTATAAATACAACATTTGTATCTATTTTGTATTAATTCCAAATCCAATAAAACCAACTCTATAGTGTATATATTGCTAGCATTAGTTATGGAAAAATATCAAAAAATACTAACTTGTAAAATTGACCAATAAAATATGAGTCCAAGTTTGAAACTAGGAGCCTTAAAATGTGCATATCCCTCTCATACAGTGTCTGATTTAGGTCTACTCACTTTTAAAGTAATATACATTCAAAGATCTTCAAAACAAGACCAATTTCATGAAAATTGGAGATCGTATGTGAAACTTGGGTTTTGGGCCCCTATTGTATTGTACATATTGACCTTTTTACCCTTGTATTTTATCCTTTTATTTTCTTAATTATTAAAAATCCAAAAAATAGATTAAATTGTAAATATTCTCTTCATATTTGCTCTATTTTTATTTTGAGTTTTATTTTATGTAAAAATGATAAAAAAATTGTAAAAGATAAAAATGCGGTATTTTATACCTATAAGATACCACCCAAAAATACACTTTGTACATATGACTTCTTTTTATTTTCGATCCTAAACGAAAGTTGTAGATCCCATCGAAACGAGCAACTTTCATGTTGACCACTTTTATAATTTAACCCATTTTGTTATTTCTTTTCGTTTTTTTTAAATTTAATTTTTGAATTTTCCGAGAGCGACACGTGGCAGCTCCTGGAGCCGCCACGTCTCACTCCATTTTTTATTATTTTAGGAATTTATTTTATTTTATTTTATTTTATTTATTATTATTTTTTAATTATTTATTTATTTACATTTATTTATTTATTTTAATTTTTTTATTATTTTATTTTACGTTTATTTTCTGTTCATTATTTTTAGTAGCCTACTATATTACTTTTTATTATTATATTATTTATTTCCCTTTTACCTCTTCTCCCTTTACTTGTCCTCCACTCCAAGTCACCAGCTTCCCATTTCATTCACTTTCTCCACTTCTTTTCTTACTCCCTCCTCCTTCTTTTTATTCTCTTCTCATCCACCATTTTTCCTCATCCGTCGTTCAGTGTTTTCAACGAAAAAAAGAGTGAGCTTGGAGTGCTTCCATTGGTGACAGTGGCCTAGCATCCTCCTCGAGCAATGACCTCCACGGCGAGATCCAAGGTGGTCTTAACCACATTGTCGCAGCCATCCCTCACAGGAAGCTGCTCAAGCTTCGGAGGCCGCCGTCTCCTTGAAGCGACGATTATTGGAGTCGAAGTTTATCTACTCCTCCACAGGCGACAACCTCCACTCTTCATAGGTAAATTCTCTATTCCTCTCCTTCTCCTTATTTTTTTTATCTAACATTTTTGTTGTTGTTATTTTACTTTTTATCAAGACAAATCATCATAAATATCTTTATTGCATTTTCATCACCATCAAATACTACATCAATCAACAGCACCACCATCATTTTCATCATCAAAAGCACACCACATCATAATCATTTTTTATTTTTATTTTTACATCATCATCATACATAACCATCATCACCCCTTTTATTTATCCCTACATTATTATACCCTGTTAAAAAATTCAAAAAAAGAAAAAAAAAGAAATATGAAGCCCTCCAGCTCATAGCCATGCGCTACCCTCCTATGGCTGCTGGCGGCATCCAGCCCAGCTCCGCCCCCTGGTCGTGCCTCCCTCAGCCAACCGTAACCACCGCGTGAGGTCGCCTTCCAGCCACCCTCCTCTAGGTGTGGCGCTGCTAGGTCGCCATCTCCCCCTCCACGTCGCCTGCGCGTGGGCATTCGTCGCCTCACCACGCCCTCCAGTACCGCATCGCCGACCTCCTCCTCCCACGCTTTCCCCATGGAGTCGCGGTGCCCGACGACAGCTGACTGCCATGTTGCTTCAACCGCATCGCCAGTGCATTCGCCAGCCGTTCCTCCACCACACGCAGCCCCTGGCCGCACATTCCTCTACCTCTGCCTCGCCCAGCCCGCCATTAGCAGGCTAGTCGTTGTGCCACCACGCATGTGCTCCACTCCGCCGCCCGCTCCGCGACCTCGTCCAATGATCGCTTCCCCCCGCACGCGAAGGTCGCACGCTCCTCCAAGCGATCATGCCCCTGTCGTACGGCGCCATCTGCCTTGAGCCCCCTATGCTCCTCCGCTTGTCGTGCCCCCTTGGCCGTAGATCTACCCCACAGCATACCGCTCCAGTAGCAGGTTGCCGTCGAGCCGCATGACCTTGCCGACGGCGCTCGTGTGCCGCCTCATCGCCCATCACGTCGCACGCCCATGCCATGGCGAGTGTCCTCTGCACGCACGAAGGTCCTCAACTCATTTTTTGTTTTATTTATTAAATTGCATTTGAGTTCTTCTATATTTTTTAAATTGCAATAGTGCCCTTAGGAACAATTGTTTGTTTATTGTTATTTTTTGTATTACATAAACACCCCTGTATTCAAGCATTAATTTGGACCTCAAAATTGCATCATTTTATTTAATAAAAATTAACATTGTGTTGAGAAATTAATTCTTTATCTTTGATCTATTTATTTGTATTTTTTGGAGCATTGGATAATTTATTAAAAATCAGAGTTTGAAATTCAGTGTTATTTTGTTCATTTAATCTCTGAAATTCACGTGTACATATTTCTTGCTCCAAAAATTGTGATAAAATTATAGATGATGCTACTAAGTGCTCTTTAATCAATATCCAAATTTCATCACAAGTGGGTGTGTCTTTTGCCTAAAATAAATTGTTGGCCGATTTTTGTAATTGATATTTATTTAAATCCACGGATAATATTTTTACGAAATTTCAACTCTCCTAGATTTTCAATTAAAATATTTTTTTGAGATAAATCACTCTCTAGAAAATTTAGTTTCGTGGATTAATTAGAAATTAAATACTCACAATCGCTCTGTTTTCAGTAAAAAAATCATAAAAAAATCATATCTTGTCAGAAATTTCCAAAAAAAATAGTTAGCTTCATTTCATCACATTTTACTTCCAATAAATTTTTCATAATTTTTGCATTTCGTTTGCACGAAAAATTGCATAAAAATCTCAAAAATGTTTGCATTTTTCATTTGTGCATTTGAACCCCTAAAATTCCGAAAAAACATTTTGCATTCATCATTGGATTAGGTTTACAAGAAAAAAGTAACTTGGTTAAATTAAATTGATTTCACATTAAAATTAATTTGGGTAAGTTGCTTAATTTCTTAATAACATAATTCAAGTGTTTTTTTGCATTTGCATTTTTATCACATAAAAAATTACCAAAAAAATCCCAACTGGAAAACCGATAGCTAATTCACCTAGTCTGATCCGATGTTGTTCCTTTGCCTCCTTGAGTTGACCTTGGGGCTTGCCCAGGTTAAAAATACATAGAACAGTGCATTAATTCATTCGTTGATTATTCGATTCGTGTGGTTAATTTTTGATAGATCATGATTGCCCGACTACAACATTAACGACACATTCAATTAAATTAAAAAGGGCATTTTCTGATACATCACTGAGTATCCTTACGAGATTGCGAAGAGCTTGGCAGGCGGTTTCTTGGGCCTGGTAAGCCCTTGGAACCCATTCAATGCCTCTAGGGACCTCAGCTTCGTCGCGGTCAAGTTAGACATCTATAAGAATGTCTGGGACCTGAGCTACTACCATGTGGGCATCGATATCAATTCTATAAGGTATGTTGCTTACAACAATCTAACAGGGGGTGGGTTCACCGCCTTCAGTATGGGCAATGTTCTCATCCGATATAGCTCCAAGGCGTAGAAGATTTATGTTTCCATGGACTATAACGACTCTAGGTTATCGCTCTCATATGTTGTTGATCTGAAATGTATACTCCCAAGTGGGTCTCCATTGGTTTCACTGGAGCAACTGGTACCTGGGGTGTGTTCAACAAGATCTTCTGCTAGAGTTTTCGATCTACCTTGTAGTATCGTACCGATCCCAACGCCAACATCTCAAATTATGACTTATTTAAACTCAAACACCATGAATCGGGTTTGGATCTTCTCAAGTGATCTACAATCTAGCTAATTATAAGATCAAGTCACGGGCGTTGCTTCCCTGATTGCCCGGTATTATATACCAATAGGTACATTTATTTGTGTTACAAAATATGTGATGTCTCTATTTATATAAAACTCTGTGTGTGGAGTCTAATTAGTTGGTGCATGTGATGAATGCTGTAATATACTCACATGATTAGCAAATGCCCGACGTTCAAAGATTCTGATTCTTTTTAATTCTACATGGGATTGATTTGAATTTTTTTATTCTTATGGATGTAGTAGGCGGTCTGGAGAGATGCACCAAATACGTGATAGTATGACCGGGACCTAAATCAACCTTTGTCCCTGCTTTTCGTGGCTTCATCCTTCTTGACAGCAAGAGACCGGGAGAAGGAAGAAGTCGAGAATGATTGGGATGTTGCGGGGGCAGGAGTTTCAAGGAAGAGGACATGGAAGGAGGAGTGGTATCTTTTGTAAATACAATGAACTCAAGGGTCAATTATATCATGGATTATGTCATAGTTAACAGAGAAATGGATGGAAAGTAACACTCAAGGTTATGGACGTAATTTTGAATCTACTCAAGATTATGCTTTGTAAGAGTTAAGGACTATTCAGAGTCCTGGGTGTAATTATAAATTATCAAGGGTTCCTAGGGTAATTACAAAACAACTCAGGGTTATGAGTGTAAATATCCCTATTTCAAAATTAATAAGTGTCAACTTTCTACATTTCTTTGTCCATCAGTTGTAGAACAATCTTATTAAAGGATCGATCTTGGATTTCAAAAATCGAGAGGCAAACATCATCAAACTCATTGTAAGGAGCATCATTTCTTTTGAGACTCTAGAAGTGTTGGTCCTCGGTATCCAAATACATGAGGCAAAAAGTAATTCATTCTTAGACTAAATATCCCTCAATATTAATCCTTTTGTCCTTGAGCGGTTTAGTACATAATCCTTAAGTTTCTTAAGGAATCTCTTAATAGGGTACATCTACTGAAATTGAAACGATCTCGATTCCATTGCTTCATCCGTCAAATATATGACTAAATGCACCATCACATTGAAAAATACTAGGGAAAAGGTCATTCCAACTTGCATAGTGTTGATGAATCTCCATTTCATCACCTTTATTTTTTCATTTTGGCCTTAAATCCCTAGCAAAATTCATGTATATATCATTAATTTGTGAAAAATAACACTTATTATTACTCTATAATTAGTGTATAAGTGACTATATTTAATGCCAAAATTAAATAATAAAGAAAAGAAAAAGGGAAAGAAATGAAATACCAAAGGTATTGAATGACCCCGAACTCCGAGACTAAGTCAAGAATTGACTTGATCGACAAGGAATAAAATAAGGGGAGATAATGGACAAAAATTACCCAATAAACCCTAATTTTTATTCCCTAATAAATACATTTTGTGACCTATTTTATATTATTAATTTTATACCTGAATTCAATAAACTTTGAATATGAAACTTGTACATAAATATACAAAGAAAATATAAAATTTATTTCAGTTAAAAATAGTGCATAGTGTGTGCCCTACACGCTCAGAATAAAAAGTCGTAAAGAAAACTTCGCAGACCTGTATCTTCTCTATACAAGCTCAAATTACACCAAACTCACCTTTATTGTTCATAAAAGTCATTTATCTATTTAATGAAGGTAGTTTCATTCAATTTCGAGTTAAGGTGCTAAAGTTAGGTTTTGGGTCTTCATTATGCAATATATATAATATTCATTATATTTATCCTTTATATTTTCACTATTTTATATTTTTAAAAATTTGTAAATATTATTTAAAATACATTTAAATAATAAAATAATAATAACAAATAAAAGATAAAACAAATAAGTATACTTTCGTATATAGACGAACTATACTTATATGTACATATATAATAAATTTACATATTCATTTAAAGCTAATAAATAACTTCAAAAATAGTATTTAAATAAGTTACAAATAAATAAAATATGTACACCAAATAATAAAATTTAAAATATAAAATAAAAAAATACACTATATATAGATAAATATACATATAATTAAACATGTAAAAAGTAACACCTATTAAATTAATGTGTAAAAAAATAAAAATCAAAATAACATAATACAAAAAATAATAAAAAAATTTTCATGCTTTGAAAAAAAAATATTTTAATATTTTAAATTAATTTAATAAGGTAATTAGCCCTGTTTTTATCTCCTTCTGGTCTGATGTGGACCAATGAGGTGCGGGTCAGAGTTCACCTTGGTCAACTCTGCACCCGTAATAGGTCTGTGTCTGTCAAAGCCTACACCCCTATTTTCCTCGATTTTTCCCACAATATTCTTTCTTCATTTCAACTCGATTCCTTCATATCTTATGATCCATGGTCTTCGCTCTTTCACGCCACCTTGATTCCTCGGTCGACAAATCACTATTATGAGTGGAATCCGTAGTCGACAGCGTCCCTGTACTTAAGCACCTCCCTTGCTCCACTTCAATTTTTGATCTGTTATTTACACTGAACCCCTCAAATCAATCCATATCTGAGTCGAGTAACATGACAGCAGCTCCTCGTGTGATTTGCATCGTGCGTACGGAGGGAGGAGTGTGATCTGAGCATCGCCAGTGACCTCCTAGCGAAGCTTCTTCCCGACTCCCTATCATGTGGGTTGAACCATAGTTTACTCGTGTTTTTAGCTAGCTTTTAGGTGTTTAATTTATTTCCAGAATTTATTTTATGCATTGAACAACTGCACAAACGTAGAATTAGGTTTTGTAGTTCGCTAGAGCTTCTACTTTAGCCTCTATTTCGGTGTGCCCTTTCTTTGTCCTGCTTCGCAAGACCACCCCATATGTTTCTCCTTCACCTTCTCCACCTTCTAACACATTCCATTCACCTCGAATACTTCTGGATCTAGTCTTCAGCTCTCCTCTACTGCCCTTCGTAGGAGAGCGTTGCACTGACCTCATTCGACCCCATCTAAACGCAATATGACATCATGTGCCTCTTTTTTGTGTGGCTAAGCTTCCCGTGCAGGTAAGGAATTCCAAGAGCCTCATTTGAGGTTTTTTGTCCAAGAACTGCTTCTAGGTTCTTTAATCTTTCTCCGAGATCTAGGGCAGCATCGTTGAGCTCTGGACCCCTTCTGAGCACCCCATGAGTTGCGGAACGCCCCTAGGCATCGATTGAAGACATCAGCAACGTTAGCAACTGTCAGAGGAGGGAGATCTCATCAGAGGAAGCTCACCCAGGCGAAGCTTCTCCCTTGTCCATCCAACCTTTACCTCCACCGTAGATCAGGAGCCTCGTCCAGATTTGAGGATAATCGTTGGATCAAGAGCCCCTTCATCATTAGATTCCCTCATGTAATCTAATCTTTGTCCTTGATTCGTGAAGTGCCATCGGTCGTCAAGGAGGCGCTACGTGGATAAGTGAAATGATCAGAGCCGTCTACTTGCGTGCCTTAGGGGTATTTTGCACTATTTCACCCCGATTTTTGTATTATATAATTATTCCAAAAACATTAATCTGTAGTTATAATATTTTTGTAATATTTGTATTCAGACTCAAGTGTTTCGCATTTGCTCTTAGGTCCAGTTCACATCACCTCACATGCATGTGCATGTGAGGGGACTGTACATTTTGCACCTAAGCCCTTCCAATCTTTGTATTTCTATTCACTCCATAATTTTTGTTATTCAATGTAATACTTTTTGGAAAAATTGTGTCGAGGACCTTCTACTTTTTTATTATTACAAATATACCCCACTTAGTGTGTCTTTATATTGAATATTCGTGGCTTTTTGTATGATTGGCCATAGACTTTTTTAAGGTGTCCAGAAATAAAGAAATACATTTAGGAAATTGTAGAAAGGTCCCTGCTAGTAGTGTAGTTTCTTTTTATTGTTTTTATTTTTATTAAATGTAATTTATGATGTAAAAATTCTACAAAGATTAGGTTAGATGCCTTAAATTTTATTCTATCACATATTTTCATTGATGTTTTTTCCTTCATATTTTTATTTATTAAAATTCAAAAACAGTGTATTTATTGACTATTTGCATTTAAGAATACAAAAAATTATAAAATTTCTTTTAAAATTTCCCAAAAATGTCTTATTTAGTGTTGTATTTTGTAACTATAGACCAAAAATCACAAAAAAATAACAAAAGAAAATCATTAAAAATGAAGAAGCTCCAAAAATCTTATAAAAATTGATAAAAAAATAAAAATCTAAAAATATTCATTCTTTCTCAGGATTTTATTTATATTATAAATTATAGATTAAAAATAGTTTTGGGATATTTTAGGATCATAGTCTATTTTTAAATTCCAAAACAATTTGGCCTATTATTATAAGTCACTTTTTTTACATTTTTAATCCTTCCTACACATGCTGACAAACCTAAAAGTAATTCTAAGTGGCTCTAATTTTTGTAAACTTAACAAAGATACATTATTTAACACCTCAATCGTTTAAAGATCATGAATTGAACTTATCAAGAACAAAGCGTGATCAAGTCCATAGTCAAGGATATAAGAAGGAAGCATGCACAATCTATACTGCATGTCTACCACAAGCAAAGTGCGTAGAACAGATTTCCAATCTTATTTGAAGCTAGAAAGTAGTTTTGCTCTCTTACCATCTTTATGATTTGCTATATATTTTTAAACAAGAAATATATATCTAAGATAGTCAAAAAGTTTATATAGTGGATATCTGGAAAGTGCATAAAATGCAAACAAAATAGCAAAATTTATAAAAAAAAATAAAGATAGAGAAAAATATAAAAAAGATAAAAATATTTTATTTCATCAATTTTGAGTATTTATAGCTATATCTATAAATATAAAAGCCTACATTATATATAGTTATATACATTTATATTTTTCTTACTATTATTAAAAGTACCTAAAATATATTTTAAGACCTTTAAAAAAAAGACTATACCTTAGGGTATTTTCCTAATTTTCCATATTGACTATATATATTATATAATATATTTATTATATGTGTTATTACATATATTTTTTCTTTTAAAAAGAAAAGAAACAAAAAATTAGAAAATATAAAAAGAAAATAAAAAGTATAAAATCAAACAATATAAAAATATAAAAAAATTAAAAATCCATAAAATATAAAATATTAAAAACCCACATAAATAAAATAAAAAGACAAGAAAGGGAACATTTTCGATTAATTGCCCATCTATCATGTTTGCTCCCTGAGTCCGATACTCTACATACTTACACTTATATACACAGTTTGTAGAGTTTTAGTAAGTTTTAACTCCACACACATATTGTCTTTCTTTATTCTCACTATGGGTTAATTGTTGCTTGATTCACCTCTTGTGTTCGATCACCTCAACGATCGCTAATTGTGTTTGATGAGCAGATCAGCCAAGAGCATCTCGACAAATGACATCGTTACTGAGGAGCAACATCACATAGATTGCTTGTCTTACTTCTTTTCTATTTTATTATATATATATATATATGATTTTATCTAGTATTATTCTGACCATATATTTGTTTGACCTTGTTGCGAGGGACCGCCAATCGAGGGAGGTGCTCTTAGGAGTCCGATGCACCCACGTGAAGTGGAGTCTACTTTTCAGCACAAGCCGACAGGATAGAACAATAGGGGAACCAAGAGATATTTTGAGAATAGTGCCATTTTGTACTTTTATTTATTTTACTTTATATTATTTTGTAATTTAAGTAAGAGAGAGAGCCATCTATAATTTGTAATAATTTGGACTCTCCGAACACTATGACACTCAGAGGTTCATTTCCTAACACTTTGGGGCCTCATTAGATTTTTCGCGATTTTCCCACCTTTTCTTTTTCTTTGTTTCCCGTGTATTGAGTTTTTTGCTTTCATTTTTATTTTTGTTTTGTGTGATCGAGCCCTAACCTAGGACTTGCTTGCTCGATAGATAGGTCCACAATGCATACACCAATAGATCTTATGCTTGGACTTAGATAAATTAATTGTTGATTACATAGACTTGGATCCGAGCGCCGAGAGAGACTCTATATAATGCTAGCATGATCCGTTGTGGTGGACACCGAAGAGTTTCCAAGATCGGATATTTGGGTACAACTTTTAAGGAATTAGCATATGTTCTTCACGCTAATAGCAATTCTTGTGCTAGGACAATTTCATCGGCTTACATTTTGCATTTATAATATATTCCAATTTTGTCTAGCAACCTGTACGAAGAGCGATGGGAAGCAAGGTGAGCATTTCTGACTGAGCATGCATCATTGATTTCTCGCTTGCATTGCTTTTCCATAATTCTCCTTTTGATTTTGATCATCATAGGATTCTAAATGAATCGGAACCTCATAGGAATCAAGCATGAAAAATATCCAAAAAATGATAAATTGGAACCTCATTTGCTAATTTTATTTGACATAAAATCAAACGTAATTAGACTCATTGGTTTGGGAAGAGCAACTCCCTCATTGCACACAGGTTGTATTCAGACTGAGGACTAGAGCCACCATACCTGGACCTATGCCCTAAGAGCTTGGGTAAGCTCTTGGACCTTATTAGTTGCGGCAAGCATTTGCCTTTAACCATATCCAAAGTGGTCCCAGTGATCTAGTAGGTGTGATGTGCTGACTGGAACACAACCATTCTAGGAGATTATACATATGAGTTTACATACCTGCTTGAAATTCACCTACCTCTGAAATTTAAAAGATAATTAACCGATCTCTTACGGTCCTCATTGTGTCGAGTTGGTCAATTGGAGTTTGCTTTGTGTTTGATTGTAAACTTTGAATCTGAGAATGTTTTCCTTTACTTAAAGTTATCAGTCTTTGAGTCTTTTCTTCTTTTCTTCTTTTCGTTTCTTGAGTCATCTTGTTGTTCATCATCATTTGCATTGTGATCATGGGTTACCCTTATCTCTAGCCTGATATCATAGCCTCTTTTTACCCATATCATCATCGTGTATGCATCCTTGGTCTGATTCAAGATGACTCTCTTCTTGAGCCACAATTTTGCCTCATCCAGTTCAACCCCATCTCTCGTGCAGTTGGAGTCTTATCCGAAATTTTGTCTCATATGTCCCTCCCACCCTCTTCGTTCTCTCTTGTGTCGCCTTCTTCTACCCTTAGGCATGTTGTGTTGTACGATGAGGCCCGCATTGAGGAGACTATTTATATTATAGAGTCTAGCAAATTTGAGACTGGAATGAGTGTGCTTCCTTCGATGGATTATGGATCAGAATTGTGTGATGCTACTACTGAGGTTTCTTCAACACACCTGGTTGAGGATGTAATCTATGAGGTAATAGAAATTGAGGATGATGACACTGATGTTGTGTTTTTCCATTTCCCTATACCGACCCTTGAGTCAGTTCTGTACATCTTGTTTCAGGAGCTTGTTGTACCATCTCTATCGGTACTTCAGGAGACGAATTCGGAACATGCATCGTGTCAACTATCCTACCATTCCGATCTATTTTCCCTCTAATGTCAAGATCCCCATAGAGCACTTAACAGATTTTGATCAATACCCTAAGCCATTCCAGTGGATGTTGTTTGGTGAGGACCTACATTCTCACATTCCCCATTTTATTAGCCTCTCCCAGCAACCTTACATCCTCCCCATCGATGATTGTGATGATTTTTTCGAGGATGAGAGTTAAGATTCCAGCATGACCTCGCTTTCCACTGATTAGCTTGCATTACACCCCGAGGGTTTTCTACGAATGAGTGAGACACTTTCTAGATATCGATCTCACCCACTAAATGTGCAGATGATCTTTTAACTATAGAAATTGAGTCGTCTCATTCATGTGACTCCTTTGAGTTAGCAATCCTTGACAACCCTCGTGAGGACAATCCATGCTGTGTGGCATTTGATGATTTCTCAGATCTTTAGACCATATATCCATCGGATTCCTAGTTGGTTAGAGAGGCTCATGATCTTTACTCTTCCTATCTCTATGAGATGGTGATTATTGTGGAGGATTCCATCACTAATCCATCATTCTCCACGTTTGATTTTGCATGCTTTGATCACTCACTCCATGCTTACTAGCTGATAAATTCTTTTGAACCATCAGAACCTAACTTAGTTTTCATTCTCTTCTCCCAATTGTATACACCCACTTTATTTCATACACGGGTGTTCTTTTTTATTTCATCATCGTTCTCATTGTCATACGATGGAAAGAGTATGGCATTTATCTGACAGATATTGTCATGAACCTTGACACATCATTATCCTAACCCTTGTGCTTGGCTAGGAGCATAAAACCTAGCATTCATTGAAGGGACCTCAATAATCCACACCTCTTATGTGTGTGTGTGTGTGTTTTGTCTTCTATTCCTTCTTTCTTCCATCTGTCCTACACTCCAGATCTACTCTCTGGTATTTGTGTCTATAATTAGGACGTACTTTGTCCTAAGTATATGGGGTGTAGACCGAGTTGTTCTTTCCTCATTCCGTTTAGTCAATCTGGTTGTTACCTATACAAAGGGATCTCTTACCCTAAGTATAGAGGGAGTGATGTGTACATTTCCTCAACGTATTTTTTCATTTTATTAGCATATTGATCTCCTCGCATGTCTCTTTTCTTGTTGATATTCCTAGATATACTTAGGGATCTTTTACCCTAAGTATAAGTGGAGACAGACCGAGTTGGTGATCTGTTTATTACACCCTTGACCCACCCTACATGTTGCACAGAATCTACTATACTTAGGATTAATTGATCCGAATTATAGGGGGGGCGGTCGACTTCTCATTCTTCAGTCATTGTTGTATAACTTGTTCTATACTCAACATGAGTTATGTATTCCTTTTTCTCTTTCATCTATGAAGACATAGCTCAAACTAAGTATAGGGGGTTGTATGTACATTGTATATACTTTAGCCATAACTTGTACTTTCGCATTTATTAATATGGCTAGCGTACTATATGATAATAAGATTAATTAATTGTAAGGAATATACTGGTAAAAACATGTATAAAATTCTTCAAAAGTCTTTATATATACTGATTATAAATCATGTTCAAAATGTTTTGCAAAATGATTTGAAAAGTTGTTGGAAAATATTCGAAAAATCTTTTGAAAACCATTTGGAAAAATTTTTGTGATTTTTTTTCAAATCTTTGTAAAAATATTTTTTGTTTATATAAAATTCTTTTCTTTGTTTGAATAAAATTCTTGAAAATATATTTGTAAAACGGTTTGGAAAATAGTTATAAAAATATTCTGAAAAATATATACATATTTTTTGAAAAATATTTGCAAAATGATATTCAAAGTTTGTAAATATATGTAAAAATGTTTGTAAAAACTATTTGCAAAATAATTTTAAAAATGTTTGTAAAAATTATTTTCAAACTATTTTGGGAACCTTGTATATAATCCTAGTAAATAAAAAATTCTTTATAAACCAAATACTAACATTTAGCTTGTAAACTACCTGTGTAGAATATACCCTAGTTCTTGTTAATGAAGATGCACTCCTGTGTAAATATCTACACATGATTATTTGACTAAGTCTTTTAGCTTTCAAAAATATCCTTAAAATTTTTTAAAATACAAAACCCATAAAAAATTGTAAAATATTTTTCAAAAAAATCCATAAAAGTTCAAGATCAAAAAATTGCTTCACAAATAGAATTTCCTGCATTATACACAACCTTTTCATTTTTCAGATTGATAATGACAATTGTACTAGTCTAAATAAAATCTGAAAATTGGAGCTTGGTTGGACCTTAACTCGCTTAATCACAAGAACCTTATAGGAATTGGAATTGAGGAGCTTCAGGTATGCTAGACTTAATTCTTTGAGACCACAAGATTATGTTCAGTGTCATCTTGAATGCCTAAGTAGAATATTTCGAAACACTTGCGTGACTCTTATCGACAGTGACATAGCATGCACCTTACACTTTGCTCAACTCAATTGAAGTAGTAAAGGGTTGGATTTACCTCCATGAGACACAAGCGGATGGAAACATACGAAGTCACAATTCTATGGCCATTGTACCCCAACCCGATCCTTTAGCCAAGGGTTCTAATGACAGGATGTTGCAGGTTACAATAATGTTTCAAAAGAGGGGTAGTCTACTAGCACAAGAGGAAAAAGTCCTTATGTAAATGTTGTTGTAAATAGTATTAAAAAATGCAAAGTCAAAAAATCCAAAAAAAAATAGACAGGCAAAAAAAAGAAAAATCAATTCCCGTCGGAGAATGTATTCAATAAGCAAGCCTAAGCTTCAAAGTCAAAGTATCCATGTGAGCCTGTAGCCGGATGACTTGGCTACACTAGTCAAGCATCCTAGAATAGGTAGCTACATTGTCTATCGTCCATTCTCTTCTCCACCTCTTCTTATTGAACCGGATGCACTTCAACTTAGAAGGGAATGCCTCGATTTTTTAGGAAAGAGGTGTTGGATTAGGGAATTAGGGTCACCGTGTTGGAGAAGATTGTCTTTTACCACTTTAGCGGAGAGGAGCTACATATCACAAACACTATACAAGATAGACTCATAGTTATAAGGGGCATGTATGACATGAGCTTGTTCTAACCTAGCTTTTGAAAAGACTTTGACAATGTTTTATGGTTATCATAGGTTCTTGTGTTATAAGTTCGTTTCCCAATGAGGTTCCAACCAAACCTAAATGTGTGACTAAGCTCCAAACTTTGATTTTATGAAGATAGGTTTAAAAGTTCAAATCAATCCAATTTATTTCCTTTTCTTTTCATTATTTTCTTTTTCTGCACTTACAGGCATAAGTGTTTGCTAGAGACTAGCAAAAGCAAGTATAGGGGGTGATGAATCTCCCTTTCATCACCTTTATTCTTTCATTTTATCCTTAAATTCCTATCTAAATGCATGTATATATCATTATTTGTGGAAAAAATACACTTATTATTTATTCTTTAATTAGTGTATAAGACATTGTATTTAATGACAAAATTAAGAATAAAGAAAAGTAAAGAAAAAGAATTGAAATACAAAAGGTATTGAATGACCCTAAACCGCGAGACAAAGTCAAGAATTGACTTGATCGACAAGGAATAAAATAGGGGAGATAAGGGCAAAAAATTACACAATAAACCCTAATTTTTATTCTCCAATAAATACATTTTGGGACCCATTTTATTTTACTATTTTTATACCTCAAATCAATAAACTTTGAATAAAAATTGTACATAAAAATAGAAAGGAAAATATAAAATTTATTTCATTTAAAAATCATTTATAGTATGCCATATATACTTAGAATAAAAAACTACAAAGAAAACTTCCCATGCATGTATCTTCTCCATACAAACTCAAAATTCATCAAACTCACCTTTATTGTTCATACATTTCAATTATCTATTTAATAAAGGTGCTTTCACTCAATTTGGAGTTAAGATGCAAAAATTAAGTTTTGTGACCTCGTTGTACAATATACCTTTATATAATATTCATTATATTTTTTCTTTATATTATTTACTCATTTATAATTTTAAAAAAATTAAATAATATTTAAAATATGTGTAAATAATAAAAACAATAAAAAAATAAATAATATAAAATAAATAAGTATACTTTCATACATAGATGAATTATACTTATATATACTTATATAATAAATATACATATTTATTTATGCTAATAAAAAACTTCAAAAAATATAATAAAAATATATGTGTATTTAAAAAATTTGTAAATAAATAAAATAAATGTATAAAATAATAAAATTTAAAATACAAAATAAAAAAATACATTACATATAGGTAAATATACATTGTACATGTAAAAAGTAATACCTAATAAATTAATGCGTAAAAATAAATAAAAATCACAATAAAATACTACATAAAACTAAAAATATTTTTCTATTTTGTGACAAAATAATAATAAAATCATTTTGTATTTTAAATTGATTTAGTAAGGGAATTATCCCTATTTTTGTCTCCTTATGGTCTGACGTGGACTACTGAGGAGCGGGTCATAGTTGACCTCGGTCAACTCCCCGCCCATCATTGGTTTGCGTCTGTCAGAGCCTACAACCTCATATTCCTTGATTTTCCACTTGATTCATTCATCCTTTCGACTCGATTCCTTCACAGTTTTTGATCATCGATCTTCGCTCATTCCTGCCACCTTGATTCCTCGGTCGACGGATCACTACTGCGAGTAAAATCTATAGTTGAAGCCATCCATGTACAGAAGCACCTCCTCTAGGCATCGATTGAAGACCTTAGCAATGTCAGTAGCCACCGGAGGAGGGAGATCTCGTTAGAGGAAGCTCGCCTAGGTTGGGCTTCTTTCCTGTTCTTCCAGCATTCGCCTCCGCCATCAGATCAAGAGCCTCGTCCAGATTTGAGGACAACCGACAGATAAGGAGCCCCTTCATCGTCAGATTTCCTCCTAGAATCTAATTTTTATCGTTGATCCGCGAAGCATCACGACCGTTAGGGAAGTGCCTTGTGGATAAGTGAAACGATCAAAGATGTCCACTAGTGCACCTTAAGGGGTATTTTGCAATATTTTATCCTCGATTTTTGTATTTTATATTTAGTTCAAAAACATTAATCTGCATTTGTAATATTTTAGTAAAATTTATAATCGGACCCTTATGCTTTTCATATTTTCTTTTAGGTCTAGTCTATGTCACTGTGTGTGCATGTACGTGTAAGGGTATTGGATATTTTACACCGAAGCCCCTCTAATCTTTTTATTTATATTCAGTCCATAGGCTTTGTTATTCAATAATATTTTTTGAAAAATGAAATGGAGGACCTTTTACTTTTTGAATATTGCAAATATAACCCTACTAGTTTGTTTTTTATTGAGAATACAGGGTATTTTGGATGATTGTCCGTATACTTCTTTAGGGTGTTTGAAAATAAAGAAATACTTTTAAGAAATTCAAAAAGTTCCCTATCAGTAATGTAGTTCCTTTCTATTCATGTCTATTTTTTTATATATGATTTATGCTCTAAAAATTCTAGGAAAAATAGGTTAGATGAATAAAAAATTGTTCTATCGCATATATTTTTATTGATGCATTTATCTTCATTTTCCTATTTATTAAATTTTAAAAAAGAGAATTCATTCCTTGTTTTATTTTTAAAATAAAAAATTATAAAAATACTTTTAAAATTCCCAAAAAATTTTATATTATTTAGTAATGTATTTTGTAACTACAAGCTACAAATTGCTAAAAAATAACAAAAAAAAACACTAAAAATTAAAAAGTTCCAAAATCCTAATGAAAATTAGTAAAAATTATGTAACAACCCAAAAATATTCATTTCTATTTCTGAATTTTATTTATATTATATATTATATATTAAAAATAGTTTTGGAAAATTTTTAGATCGGTATCTATTTTTAAATTTCAAAACAATTTGGCCTATCATTTAAAGCTGCAATTTTGATAATTTTAATTTGTTAGAAAAACAAAAAATTAGCTAAAATTATAGGAATATTAATAAAAATGGAGAAAAATATAAAAAAGATAAAAACATTTTATTTCATTAATTTTGAGTAGATATATCTATAATTATAAAATCTTACATATATTTATATTATTTTTAATAATATTATTAAATGTACCTAAAATATATTTTAAAATGTTTAGAAAATAAAAAGGAATATGCTTAGGGAATTTTCTAGTTTTTGATATTTATTTTATTTATATTATATAGTATCTATATTATACATATTATTATGTATACATATATTTATCTTTTAAAAAGAACAGAAACTAAAATCAGAAGATAGAAAAAGAAAATAAAAATTATAAAATAAAATTATAATAATGTAAAAAAAATAAAAAATTCATACAAATATAAAATATTTAAAACTCGTAAAAGTAAAATAAAAAGATAAGAAAGGGAACATTTTGGATTAATTGCCCAATCTACATGTCTGCTCCCTGAGTTCGACACTCTACAGACTTACACATATACACATACTTTGTAGAGTTATAATAAATGTTTGCTCTACACATATATTACATTGCTTTAGTCTCATTGTAGGTTAATTGTTGATGGATTCGCCTCTTGTGTTCAGTCACCTCAGCGGCCGCTAATTGTGTTTGATTAGCGGACTGACCAAGAGCATCTCGACAAGTGTTTCCACAATTTTCACATTCCTTCTCTCTAGAAGATTCATATCAAGTGACTTGGCACATATAGATTTAAAGAACATTTCAAATAATAGTCTTAATAATAGCTTGTGGCAAAAGACCATGGATGGCTAGAGGGAAGAAGACCTACGTATACATGTGATTGTCGTGACTTTTCTGACCACTTATCTTATTCTAACTCTTTATATGTTAGAATAGAAAATGGCATTGTCCTTCCAAAATTAAATGAGGTGCGCGGCTTACTTTATCGAGATGGAAAATGCTTCAGGCAATTCATATCCACCATTCTCCTTAATTATCACTAATAAGTGTTGACAAATTCTAGGTTGGTGTAGGTCTTTATGTGTCTTTATTATGTTGTTAGGAAAGTTGGTGAGATTAAAAAAACACAAAATAATGTCCAGTACATTTTTTCTATATGCATAACATCTAGATTATGATGTACACTCAACTCTCTCCAATAAGGCAACACCATGAAGAATACACTCTTTTTTTTAAATCCTACACAATTCAAACCTTTTAAATCTTTCATAACCGATGTACTAAGGCTGATGTCTTTCAACCGTAACAACTTATCCATTATTACATGCTTGGATTGGCGTATAGTATCAGTTCTCACAAGTGTACTTGGAAATTTTCCCAAGGCACGACATGATTTTCCATCGAACTCATCCTTGTGTACATTGTTCCACTA
The DNA here is from genome assembly GCA_037367405.1 of Ottelia alismoides. NCBI lineage: Eukaryota > Viridiplantae > Streptophyta > Magnoliopsida > Alismatales > Hydrocharitaceae > Ottelia > Ottelia alismoides. The sequence continues at coordinate 496,308 of JAZKJV010008453.1, read as the reverse complement.
GTGGTGTGATATTGGAAGAAATCCGGATGACCCGCATAGCATATCTTCTTACTCTCATTCCGACGAATATGGTGAGTATGCTCCATGTAGAAAGGACATGCATATTTCCCCTTTGTACTCCAACTAGAGAGATTGACATACACATGAAAGTTATTTTATAGTCCTCAGCAAAACTCTACGCATTATAAACGATTGCTTCGCATTCGCATCAAATGTTTCAACACCATTATGCCACAAGAGTTTAAGCTCATCAATTAGTGTTGTAGGTAAGCATCTATTGCATTACCTGGTGCTCTCGAATTTGGAATCAATAGTGTCAGCATCATGATGTTTGACTTTATGCACATCCATAGAGGTAAGTTATATGCCACAACAACTATGGCCTAAAATTTAGTATGATGGGAACATATTCTTGATGGGAATAAATCCATCGCTATTAAGCCCTAATTGAATATTTCATGCGTCCTCCACAAACTATGGAAATGAAGCATCAAAGGACTTCCACTTAGCCGAATCTATTGTATGGTGCATTAGTCCGTCAGTGGTATGGTTCTTGTGATGCCAAGTCATCCACTTTTTTGTTTTGCTTGACATGAACAACCTCTGCAATCTCAAATTTAAGGGGAAGTATCAGAAGAACTTACTCAATATTGGCTTTGAGTGTGAACTGGAAACCTTGTCACTTTTGTATATGAATGCACCATAGTGGGGACATGTGTCCAAGTTCCTACAGACATTTCGATAAAGAATGCAGTCATAGGAACATGCATCAATTTTCTTAGACATGCATCAATTTTCTTTGAGTTAATTTCTAGCTTATGAAACTCCTTCTTCGCTTCCTGCGAACAGTTTGGGAACCCTTCCTTCATCTATAATAATGGTCATATCAAATCGAGGATTTCATTCATGTAAATTGTAATCACTCGAAGTCCTGCCTTAATCTTGAATAGCTCTAGAAGAAACTTCAATCTAGGCATCTTATTTGCAGGTACTATTGGTTCTTCTTCATCTTTTATAAATATGAAGAATTGGCCACTATCATCAATTAATTCAATAAGTCCAACTTCATGTTCACGAATCTCTGTTGTAGTTGATCATTATTTTGTTCTTCAGCAGCCGCAAAATGAAAATCTTCATCCATTATGGATGTTGTCTTTGTAATGTGTTCACCATGAATTGTCCAGTTGATATAAAAGCCCCACCATCCATTTGTAATGGTGTGCTCGTACAAAGTAATCTTATCTCGCAGGTGGTCATTTAAGCACTTCTTGAATGGGCAATGAATGAGCTCATGGTTTGGACTTCTCTGAAGTATCTTTAGAATGACGTGATAAGCCCACTCTAAACAATTCAACACACCAGCTTTGTAGGTGGGATAATCTATTCTTCCCTTTGTTAACCACGATTTTTCTATGTCGAGTACCTTCACAATTGAAAAAATCTTCTTAGTCTTTATAATAGAAACAAATAAATATAAGTCAAGAAATCCTAAACCCTAAATCTTCACAATTGATTGAGCTTATGATCCGTGATTTCACGTTGACCTAAACCTATTATGATAACTCTAAGAGATGAGAGGAGAAGTGTTTTCTTTAATTTATCACTTGAGCCCGTCCATAAAGATTTGAACCTACTATAAAATGATCGTTGTATCATGCTAGTTTAAATCTGAGGAAAATTTTGTAGCATAACCCCATACCCCTTCAGTATACCCCATAAACCAATCATGATCAACTCTTAAAATTATCATCGGATTGACAAAATTGAAAGTAAATTACAATTTATTTAGTATGCAAAAGACGAAGGGTTATACGATCATATTTAACTCAAATATAAACAGATGCATGTTATAACAATCACCTTATAGTAAGGCTCAAATCCTTAGGGACCCCCTTAGTCCATGACCTATGAACTAAGGAAAGCCAACATTAATGTAATACTATACAAACACCTACGTCATCTATTTGTACGTGCTGCAAAAGAGAGCTATAAGATATCCATAAAATACTTAATCATTAATGTTGATTGGGTATTTACATAAATTTAGTTGGTTACAAGGGGGATATGCACTTACGTGATCTTAAATTTATGTTTAAATATAGTGTTTAATATAAATGGGAGCGTACCTGCAAAAAATACTCTTCCACCTGCCCACATCAAAATCCATGACCATTGGACCATGATATCTCATCCCAAAGTAAGTCTAATAGTTTTATGAAAAATAAAAAATATAACACAATTGGAGTTGATGAAATCATCCAATATATTGCGCACACCCCCAGATGTGCAGGGCCACACATAATCTGATGTGGAGGAATGCACAGCGTGCGATTTTAAATATTATTAGTTTTTTAACTTTCATATCTAACTAAATATATATATTAATTTGGCACATTCATATTGCCACATTAATTATATATTTATGTGATAGCTTGCTATCATAAACTGTTTAATATTGTGGCGCATATGGTAACATATAGTCACATGAACATATAAAAAACACAAATAAATTTGGATCCCTGTATACATAAACATAGGTGAACATATATATACACACACACATAGTTGAATATGATGATCCTAGATGAATCACTATATAATGACTCTAGATGAATTGCTGGATGAATAAGAAGCCCACGATTTTACAGGATAGATGACTCACAATACATGACCATATTACACACATTCAAGAATGTCACTTTTGACTTAGCTACAAATAAACATACTAGATTTACCAATTTATCAACAAATTTTTATCTTAGAGACATTGATATATTATATTAAACATGGAAATTAACAAGAACAATCATAATAGATTAAACAAGAGCATACATATACATACATTAATTAAATTTAAAATTATAAAAGAATAAGAATGTATACAACGGATGTAGTGTGGGACGTAGACGAGAATCTCACGTCAATGACGGTGACCACCAGTCCTCGGGAGGAGTTGCAGGCAAAGGCAACGACCTTGGAGTACGAGGAGCACGAGGGGCCACTCTTGGAGAGGAGGAGGGGTGGCGGTTTGGAAAGGCGGAGAAGAAAGGGGAGGAGGGGTGGTAGGCTATAGAGGAGGAGGAAATGGTGGTGGTGGAGGAGGAGGAGGAGGGGCGAGAGGCTGGTGAGGTGGAAGGGGACGATGACTAGAGAGGAGAAGGAGAAGGGGTGGGTGGCCTTGTAGAGGAGAAGGAGGAGGGTGGAGGCGATTGAAGGGAAGGAGGAGGCAGAGTGGTGGAGGGGCATCGACTAGAGAGGGGGGTGGGGAGGGGACGAGGTGTGGCGAGGGAGGGGCGATGATGGAGTAGGCACTGGAGGAGTGTCTACAGGAGGAGGAATGTGCTACAAGAGGGAAACTGAAATTTCTATTCTAGAAATAGGACAAGTTATTCGCGGCAGTCATCACATCCGCCGCCAATGGTTTTTTTGCCCAAAAAAATATTTACATCTGTCTCCAATCTATAATCTCTACTGTCCACGTGAATTTCAACTGCATTTGTCGCATTTAGTGGTGTCTAACTAGCACCCACCTCTAATAATATGCATTAGAGGCACCTATAGACATCCGCTGCAACCTCTCCAATGTAAAAACACGAATTTCCAAAAGTTTACTTGATGAATCATCATTTCATCACCTTTATTCTTTCATTTTGGCCTTAAATCCTTAGCTAAATGCATGTATAAATAATTAATTTGTCAAAATAAATACTCTGTAAATTACATAAAATGTAATATAATTAATGTATTTATATCTAAAATAAAAGAATAAAGGAAAGGAGATAAAAAGAAGTTTATAAGACACTGAGTGACCCTCGACCCCAAGACCCAGTCATCATGATGACTTGGTCGATAAGGAATAAATTAGGGGGAGAAAGGGCAAAAAAACTGTACAGAAAAATTATACACAGAATACACAAAATCCCAATTTTTAATTCCCCAATTATTGCATTTTGGGACAAATTTTATTTTATTATTTTCGCACCTCCAATAATAAAACCCTCAACATGAATATTGTAGATAAAAATAAAAAGAAAAATATAAAATTTATTTCACTGAAAAATATTGCATACTGTGTTTGTGACACAAAATAAAAAACTTTTAAGAAAAATTTACAGACCTCTGTCTTCTCCATATGTATCAAAATTGACCAAACTCTCTTTTAATTCTTTATAAAATTCAATAAGCTATTTAATGAGGTGGTTTCATTTAATTTAAAATTATGATGCAAAAGTTAGATTTTGAGCCCTCATTGTGGATTATACATGTATATTATATTTAATGTGTTTATTCTTTATATTTTTTAACTTTATTGTTTTTTAAATTTGAAAAGTTTTTAAAATACATGTAAATAATTAAAAAGTAATTTAAATTCATTAAAAAGAAAAGAAAATAAATAATACATACCAATACATAGATAAAGTATACCTATATGTACATATAAGATATATATACTTAATTAATTAAGCACACAAGTAAAGTCAGAAAAATACAACAAAATAAATAATGTGTATTTAAATAAACTATAAATATATAAAATACATGTACATAATAATAAAATATATAATACAAATTAAAATTAAGAATACCAAAAACAAATATATTTACCTATATTTATACATGTAAATAATAACTTATAATGGATAGCCTCGAAAAAATATAAAAATAGGCATAAAATACTACATTTAATTGCAAATATTTTTTATGTTTTAAAAAAATTTAATTAATTTGTTAATTATTTATTTTTTATTTCACAAGGAATTTTTTCTTTGGAATTATCTTGTTTATCCGTGTGGACCAACCAGATTCTTTTGTGTGTTAACCCCAGCTATACTACCTCCTCCGCCTCTTCTGACCTGTCAGATGCCTAAAGTACCCAACTTCTAGCCTTTTATCCTAGGTATCCTAATGTTCGAATCACCTCGTGCCTTGAACATCTTCTGAGGCTCTGACCTTCTTGATTTTCTCCATATCTTCATATTCGCCCAATCTTTATCGAATCGATCAGGATATCATTCGCAACTTCCATCCTCATCCAGCCTTCAAGTAAAGCCCCCCCACCTCCTATTGCTTTTTGATCTCTCTTTGGCCTCTCCTATCACCTCAGGTTCACAACATTCACTTCCTCTTGGTAACAGCTCGAGGTTGGGAGGATTTACAGCTAGGAGGAACAGTCGGAGGCAGAGATCCAAATTATCACCGGAGCAACCCTTTAGCAGTTTTTCTTCCTTGGCCGCCCAACCAAGTCGAGGCCATTTCCTACCATATTTAGGTAATATCTTTTATCTATTTTCAATTCCATTTGTTAATTTCCCATTTAATCTCGTAGATTAGGTTTAATTTGAAAGCCCCTTTTGACCTAGAGCTTGAGCTCTAGACCAAAATCCGATCGGCACTGGTTGTCTCTTCATCCTTTTTCATCCAAAATCGTACCCCCACGTTTTCTACATCCCTTCCCCCTTGTGTTCAACCCTGATCCTCCATGGACAGAAGAATCAAATATTAATCGTTTCACCCTCACCGAAGATATGCCATTTTCACCCCCGCACTGCTTTAAGCTTCATCCGAAGGATGAGGATGTAGCCCTCGAGACAAGGAAAATTTTGGTGCAGGTCTTGTCTCTTGAACACCCATATAGAGATAAGCATCAAACAAGAACAAGCTTCAGGTCACCTAGAGCAACCTGGACCCCCAGATCAGCCTTGAGGCCACCTGGGCCCTATCGGAGTAGACCATCGCTTGTAGAGGACTCCCAACCATCTGTAGCTGCCATCAGACCGAAGAAACACCACTGGAGGATGGAGAACAAAGAGATCAAGAAAGACTTGCCAGTATTCTTCACGGTTCTTCCAAGAGAGTCCTTAATCGTTCAATCAAGAACACAACCCAGATCTAATCTAGGCCACCTATTTAATTAGAAGGGGTGGTGAAAGATCAACCATTAGATTAGATATGTGGCACGTAGAGAACAGTTGGATCAAAATCATTTAAGTGGGGTAAATATCATATACCCCTCCGCACATTTTTATTTTATTAAAAGTCATGTGAGTATTTTAATTAGGCTTAACTTTTAGAGAAAAATTGCATATAAACCCCTAGAACTATGGGAAATTACAAATCAGTCTGTTGCCAAATCACCTTATGTGGCCCCTACGTGAGTGGACATTTTGTGATTGAACCCCTCAAGGCTTTGTAATTATTATTTCGTATTTAAAAATTGAATTTCAGTTCAAAAACTTTAGGTATTTGCATGTTACACCTTGCATTTATTTTATATTACAAATATTCCCCTGCCAACTTATTCACATTTTTTGCATTTCTATTTTTCTAAAAAGAGCTCCTATGCTCCAAAAATTTTGCAAAAATATGTGTAAATGCCAGATTAGATACTTATTCATGCCATGTGATTTATTTTGCATTTTTATTGTATTTACTATTTATTACAGATCAAAATGAGCTATTTTATTCCCTAATAGACTTAAAAATATAAAAGATAATAAAACATTTATTAAAAATTCCAAAAAATGCATATTGTTTATTACTATATTTTATCAATATAGATCAAAAATCAAAGAAAATCCAAAGAAATCCTGAAAAATTATGAACCCTTCCTAACCCTAAAAAAATTAGAAAAACATTCCTAAAATCCATAAAAAATAGTTTATGTCTCGTATTTTTATATATGTTATTCACTACATATAATTGTTAGTTTTGTGAAATTTTGAACCTATTCACAGCTTTTAAATCTCAAAATAATCTTGTTTGTTTAAAAGTTCCCTTTTATGGACTATTTTTTATTTTAGAAATATAAAAAAAATCTAAAAAATTCCCAAAAATTCTCAAAAATAGAAAAATATTTGAAAAAAAGAAAAAAAATATTTTGAAAACTTTGACAATATTTTTTTAGTTATATTTATAACTAGAATACCTTATGTAATGATATATACATATATATTATTATATGTACTTATTATTAATAATTATTATAAATACCTTCCAATATTTTAAAACCCTTTAAAAACAAAAAGACGGTTTTTATTTGTATTTTCTGATTTTTATATATTTATTATATATCTTTCTTATATTATACACATTACATTAAATTACACACACACATATACATATACATATATACACTTATATATATTATAAAAAGAAAAGGAAATCAAAAATTAGAAAAATATGAAAAGAAATTAAAAAAATAAAAGATATAAATTTAAAAAATTGAAAAAAATAAATAATTAAAACAGCCACAAAAACATTGAGTAGAAATTGTACATCGATATACATACATACACCTATATTATTTAGCAATAAAATAATATACCTGCTACACCCCTTGTTCCCTGAGTTTGACATCCTACACTTACTTGTCCACTATACACATATGTTTGTAGGATTTATAATATTTTTTGACTCCGCACCTTGCTTTTGCATTGTTGAATTTTTTTCTTATTGTGGGTTGATTATTGATTTGATTCATTGAGCTTTACGTAGGTCACCTCAATGACAGTGGTCTCTCCTTGTTTGGACCACATGACCACTCCGCTTGGCACTTTGGTTCATTTCAAATGATGTCGTTGCCGAGGTGCAACATATCGTGTAGCTTTTAGTTGTACATATTTTCACATTATTTTCTCTTTTATTTTCTACTCTTTTATTTTTTATAGTTGTTTATCTATTTTGACCCATTGTCTCTTTGTTGACTTTATTGTGATGGATCGTGTGGTGGTGGCTACTTCTTAGGAGGTGGATGCACCCGAGTTGAGTTGACTACTTCTTAGAAGGAGCAGATCTTCTGGTTTTTTTGTTTTATTTTGTGATATAGTGTTTTTAGTATATTTTTGTATATTATTTGTAATAATTTGGATACTTAAATACTTTTGCTTCATGAGGTCCATTGCCAACATGTTTATTCACCTGGGGGGCCTCATCAGATTTTTTGTGTTTTATCGCCTTTATTTTATTTTATTTCTTGCATTTTGAGATTTTTTGCCTTATTTTTCTCTGTTTTATGTGATTGAGCCCCTACATCTAGGATTGCTTGAATCGGTAAAATAGTTACAAAGCTTAATTAGGATCACGTGCCTATAGTGATATACGGTTGGATCTAGTCAAATATAAATTATTGACTATTTGGATTTGAGATCGAGCACCGAGAGAGGCTCCATACAGTTCTGGCAAGAGCCACTGTGGTGGGCACTGAGGAGTCTCCAAGATCAGACTTTGGGTTTCACTTCTAGATAATTAGCATATGGTTCTTCACGTTAATAGCAATTCTTATTTAGAATGTTTCATGCTTTTTACATAATGTCCATGAAGTGTAGATATTTAAATTTCTTATTTAGAGTGTTGGGATGTTGATCCGGCTAAGAGAGGGTGGGGACGGCCCAAGAAGTGTTGGAAAGAGACCATACGAAGGGATCTTTGTTTTGTGGATATAAGCCCGGGATTGACCCAAGATAGATCTGAATGGAGGCGAAGAATCCATGTAGCTGACCCTAGTTGTTGTATCCATCATGGAGAGAGTTGGGAAGCATTGTAAGTCTCCTTACTTTGCATGCATAATTTGATATGGGGTGAGATTTCCATCCTAGTATCCACTTGCATTGTTTTTCTACCATATCCATTTGTTTTTGCTCACTTAGGATTCAAAGAAAATACAAAAAAATCATTAGGCGCTTTGTATTGAAAAATACTCAAAAATTTGATAATAAAAAATTAAAATAAGGGGACTACTAATAGAAATTTAACGTTAACTAATATTTAATGGACATCATTCTTTGGGATCATAAAACCCTCATTCTTTTCAGGTACCATCCAAACAATGTGAGGCATGACCCCCAAGGTTAGAAACCAAAAGTCGATCTATGGTAGCCATGATTATCACCTAGGACGGTGAAGTATTTGCGCTTCTATAGTATGTAGACGAATAGGGCCTTGTCAATGATGGTGTTCCCGCCTTTGTGGAACATTCGACTTAGTCTGAAGTATTGAGAATAAGCCACATCCTCATGTGGGTGTCTGTCTCATCGCACTACGTCCGAGTACCTCGCTTGTGAGGGGAAGTAGTGGTTTCTCCTAATGGTTTACATTCTCTATTCTTTGGCTAAGTATCCCCCCAGGCACGAGATCAAGGACCTTTAAGTGAGTAGATAATAGGTTAAAAAGGAGGTGGAACAAGTACATGGTACTTTCCCAATAGTAGACACACTCCTATAGGGATAGCCCTCTAAGGACTTGTGAAAATATTTTGCCTGAAAAACACAATAAAATTGAAAAGATAAAAATAGCTGAACTCTTACAGATTCATTTGAGTTGAATTGGTGAATCCAAAACTTGTTTGGTGTTTGTTTGATTTAGATTAAGATCAAAGATCAATTCCGCACATTTGTGCCATTTCTCCTTTCATTTTCTCTTTTATTCTCATTTGACCCCCACTCACTTTGAGTCATTCTACTATTTTTCACTCCTTTTATTTCTTGTTCATCTTAATATCATTCACACATTCTTGATCTTCTTCTTGACCCTAGAGATGGCGACTCATGATGGCTTGGTCGAGACCCTACCGGCACCCACATCGACTCCATGCAACCACCTTCTCTAATAATTCATAGTGATTCTCGAGATCATGGTTTAGACCTTGCGAACAAGTCTCCTGACTCCTTTCCTTCTTCAGTAATCCAAGATCACTCTTGTCTCGAACTCTGCCCATTTTGGATGGAAATTGATTTCACTCCGTATACTTCTCCATCCTTAATAAAAATGTATATTGACCCTAGCACATAACGATTCTCTACATCTTGTGATTCAATTAAGACTAATCGAGGCATTATTCCATGTTCAGACCAAGAGCTCAATCTGGAGCCAAAAATATTTTTGGATTTAGAGTCGGATTCAGAAAGGGATTTTTACCACACGAACCTTAGAATCTTGTTGAATCACCTCTACAACCTTTTGCACAACGTAATTACCCCATCGACCCTATAAATTACCCCCAAGAACCCCCACGAGCTTCAAAAAGATTAACCGCATGGTTCATAGGGTAAGAGTTAGCAAGTTTACGGGGTCAAGAAGGAAATTATGTTGTTTCAAAGGTTGAGAAAGTAATTTACAAAGTTTATAGGGTTTGTGGGGGTAAAAATCTCATTCAGAAATGGCTCCACCTAGAAAAGGGAAGGGACCTCAACATCCACAGCCACAAGTAGCAGGTCAACCCTTCTTCTCAGTCGGGTCAGACCCAATTTTCGCTCATCGGAGTTGTCTTCTCCACATTTTCCTGCCCAACTCCAATCACCATTCTCCTCGAAATCTGGAACCATAGATTCCTCGTAGTTCCGTGATCCTCACAGATCCCTATGCTTCACAGGATCCTCCTAAGGTTTCCTTCATTATTCCGATCTTTTTAGACCCTCGTACTGCCTATAAATACTCTCCTCCGCTCTCACTGCTCAACAGCTCATCCCGCACTCCTCCTTTCATCCACTAGCTCCTCCAGGATAGTGACAGGTTCCCAGAGCTCCCTGTGAATGCTTGGATTGACGCTTGGTTGATCGACACTCATCTCATGGTCGGAGCTCCATCGCGATAATCCTCCCAGGCTTCCCACCACCTGGTTGAGGTCACAACCCCGCCAACCGCTTCACCTTTCATCGTAGATCACTCAGGTACCCCCGCACATATCTCAATTCGTTGTTCGCTTCGATTTATCCATTTTCCTCACCGTCAACTATAGCTGCTCTGACCATCAGGTCAAAGCCTCATCATACCCATCTATCTATTCTGATCGACTTATCCACTCGTCATCCACCTCCAAACGCAATCTGATCCCCTTATATCTTGCTTACCGGAGCAGGATTAGGATAGGTCTCCTCCCCTCACTTTCTTTAGAGACCAATTTAGCATCCACCTCCGCGTCTGTTACTTTTAGTTACAAATAACCACAACCGAGGCATCATCTTCGAGCTGAGACCCTCCTTACAAGTCCTGGATGTGTGAGTGACTCGATTTGAGCCTTAACTTGGGTGGCGAAACAACTCCAGGTGGTGAAGTTCTACCACACACATCTGACTGATAGCCACCCCATCCGAGGATCCCAGTCGATGCAGAGTACGCTCATGAAGGTGCTGGACCTTCTAGCGAGCTGATCCGAGCACAGCATCACAAGATACACACGATCGAAGCTCAACAGCACCTACCTTCTTTATGTTCTTCTAGCATCTTCTCCTGCCATCTGATGGGGAGTCGAAACCCCAAATTTGATCTGAGCCATTTACTCACGCCCAAATCTCGACGCTCAGATCAGGTCAAGGCCCCATCCACGCTGTACACTTCCACCAACTTTTCAGTTCGTTAGATCAGACATGGTGTAGTAGATTTGACTGCATGTCTCCGACATACCCTGGTGATGAATATGTGATTCGTCATCTTTATTCATTTATTTTAGCTTAAAATCCGTTACAAAACACCTGTATATAACACTAACTCCATATTCTTACTAACATGCATCTATGTGTAAATATTGTATATGTGTATGTTATTTTAACCTAAAATAAATAAAGTAAGAAAGAAAGGAAAAATAAAGAAAAGAAAATAAAAAAGGAAGATTGTATATATATAATAGATACAGGCTGACCCAAACCCCGAGAGAAGGTCAATAGTTGACCTGATCGACCATGAATAAAGTAGGGGGAGATAGGGTCCTTAATCAGAAAATCTAAAAAAATGTGTGCTGCTGTATATTTGTATACTACACTATTTTATTTGTACCTGAATTGACCTCAAATCAAATAACTTTCAAAACCAAAGTTGTAAATAAAAATGTGTTCTAAATAATAAAAATAATTGCACAATTAAATCATGTACAGAATAAAAGCAACCACACTTGGAAAAAGCCACTAAGCGATAATTGAAAGACCAATTCTGGCTCCATATGAACTCAAATTGAATCAAACTCACTTCTATTGTATTCTAATTTAAATTATCTTTGAAATGGCTGTGATTTCATAATTTTTGGAGTTACGGGTGAAAAGTTGGCTTTCTAGGGTGGTTGGTGCAATTTTCCCATGTATTTGTACATATTGTATTTTGTAAATTTTTGTAAATACTTTTACTATTTATTGAAAATAAAAATAAAATAAAAAAAAAAATTAAAACAGAAAAAGCTATTTTCCTTATTTAACTATGTATGTAATGTACCATATGTATATAGTATATGTATATAGTTGTTATTCTTAATTAACCACCATAAAAAATAAAAAATAACATTTATTTTTCAAATAAAAAAGTGATGAAAATACAAAAAAATTAGTTAATTTTTGTAAATATTCTTTTATCTCTCTTTATCTTTATCTCATTTGTTTTTCTCTCTTATCTCTTATCTTCATCCAAAATTTCAAAAAAAAATTTCAAATTTCAAACTCCATTGTCTTTTCTATTTATATGGCTCATTCTCCCTCATTCCAACTTGATCAATCTTTGGTGAGAGGAGCCCGATCTCCGAGAGTCTTCTTGTCTTAGAAGGGTGCCTAGCCTCCGAGCCGTCCAGTGACAGCGCGTCGGCCTTCGTCGATGTGATCATGGTATTTTCCGCTCCTAAGGTGAGATCCATCATTTTCTTCTTATTTTTGTTTATCCGAGATTAATCGTAGTTTTATTTTCTCATATTTGTTCTTTGTTGTCATTTTGTTTTTCTAGATATTAAAAATCCATCATGATTTTTGATTCATCTCTGATCCCGACTTTCATCTCATATTTCGATCTCTACGCATTCTTTTCTACCTATCACGATCTCTCAACTTCGGGCATGCACGGTGGCCGGAGACTTGGATCCATTCCTCATTCTTCGTTGGATCCCCATTCGCATCTTCCGTTTTGATTTGGGCTCAAGTTGTCATGCTCGCATCCGAATTTTATTTATAAATAAAAAATAAAAATTACAAAAAAAATATTTGTTTTCATTTTCTCTAACATATGTTTGCAGGATCATCTAAAAATAATTAATTAATTAATTAAAAAATTTAAAAATATTTATATTTTCTGTTTCCATTTCTCTATTTCAGATTTAAAAAAAGTTAAAAACTCCTCTGACTACTGTTTACATTTAAAAAAAATTTGCATCACCGTTTTGGAACTGCAAGCGCCCTCGCCGACCGCCATACCTCCACAGCGCCTCTGCCACTCCGGGCGACCGTCGTTTCTCCGCCTGGGCGGAGCTCTGCCTTCCTCCTCCTGGGGCGGTATCGCACTGCCCGCGTGAGGTTCGCGCACCGACACCTTTCTGCGCAGCCTACACTTGGGACCCCAGCCTTCGGCCCCCCCTCTGCATCACCAGCCATCGCCACCAGACCTTCCATCGTGGAAACCACAACTCCACTGCCCCTAGAAGCCTCCATCGTTATCGTGCCGCCCGACCATAGTCTTCAACCTTCTCCTCCCAGACGCATGGTCGCCCGTGCACGCCTCCTCATCAGCGCTCGTACGCCACCGTGAGCCCTCCACGTCGCTTCCTCCACCATTAACGCTATCCGTGCGGCACCTCTGCGCATCCCAGCGGAAGCGCGAGGCCACTCCACCACCCGCTCGGAGCCACTCCAGCTCACCGCTCGTCCTTCTGCCTGGGAAGATCAAGGGGCGATGGCGGCACACCTCAATCCTTGAAGACGCGAAGAGCTAGATAAGCCCTAAAGGCATTGAAGAAAATCTGGAAAAATGTCGAAAAAACCCCCAAGCTTTTTGCAAATTACAAAAAAGACCCCCGCTCTATACTGTCACGTGTAATGCACATGCTACTTGGGTATTGGGTAACTTGCACATTTTCCCCTATGTTTTATTTCTTTTATTTATCTAATGCAAAAACAAGAAATATTTACATTTTAGTCCCTGTGTTTCCAGACCTTTATTTTGCTAGCTTTTCTTATTGAAATAAATATTTTCTTTGGTAATAAATCTCCCAAAATCATGCTATGCTTCTGATGTGCTTATCTTTTTAGCATAAATTTTTCATTGCATTTTGTCATCATTTAATATTATTAAAAAAATCAAAAATAATGTTTTTTTCCTAAAATTCAAAAATTCATAAAATTTTGAATATTGCTCTAAAAATTCCAAAAATTAGAGTAGTTTTATTTTATTGTCTTTTAATCTCTATCCAAATTTCACGCATTAACTCTTTATAAAACCCAAAAAAATTGAAAAACATTAAAAATCTTATAAAAATCACAAAAAAATCTATAAAAATCCAAAAAATTGCGATTTCAATTCCTAATTGTAGATATTTGCATATATTTCATTTGCATATATTTCATTATAAAAATAATCGCAAAGAGTTTTTGGTACTTACAATATTTTTAAGTTGCAAATTACTCCAGGCTGTGCATTGTTTCTCATTTTTCCACTATTTGATTTTTAGAAAAATTTAAAAACATCTGTAAATTCTACAAAAATTCTCAAAAACATTTCAAAAAAAACCCAAAAATATATTTTCTATAATTTTCTGAGCATTTTTGGATAAAATTGAAAATAAAAAAGAGTTGGTGTGTGTCTTTCTTATCTTGTGTATATTGTTCTTTATTAAAAATTAAAAAAAAATGCAAAATTAAAATCACTAAAAAGTTAAAATTAGAAAATAAAAAATAGAAATAAAAAATAAAAAGAAAAAATTCACAAAAACCAAGGATAGTTTGCCTTTGACATTCCTTTTTATTTTAATTGTTTTTTTTGTCAATTATTTGAATAACCCTCGGGAATTGTAGCCTCCCTGAGTTCGATCCTGACTGCTATACAGGTAAATAAGTAGCAAAATATTTCTCTTGCTGTGCCTTATTTTTAATTATTTTGCAGGAGAGGAGAAAAAAATTGTTTGTCTGCCACAGGATTTTTGGGGATAGCAATGACACTTTCATATCCATTAATAATTATCGATCCTCGAAGAACCCGTGCCAACACCTAGACCATCAGATCTTTTTGCAGAGGAGCCATTAGAGCCGCACGTGCCAAGCATGCCTGTCAAAGGGTATATTTCCCTTTTTACCCAACACTTTTCTTTATTTTGTTTCAGTCTTGTAAATATATGTAGTATTGTAATTTATTTTGGATAATTTGCAATAAGGACCTCATACTTCGTATATTTGCATTTTTGTCCAGTCGAGTCTGACTCATGTGTGTCCACACGTATTTTTCTACTATATTTGCATGATTTACCATGCACTTTTAACTGGTTAATGGAATAGAATACATTTTTATTGATTGCATTTATGCGCTCGTGAATTGTGAATCACTTGTAGTGCACATTTATTCTGGACTTTTTATATTAAGGCCCCTATAATTTTCTTGTATATTAATCTTGGACCCCAGAACTTAAAATATTTGTGAATAGGTCCATGTTCACTGTTTAATAATTTTGTCTTTTATTAATTGTAATAAATAACTTTTTGGCCCTAAAATTTCCCCAAAAATTAATACTAGCTTCTGCTAGTGTTTATTTTAGTAGATAATTTTTTGTGTGTCGAATTTTGTTGATTTTTCATTTTTAAATTCGAAAACCCACTAAGCAGTTTGTCTTAGAAAAATCACAAAAATTCGGAAAATGTTTTACAAATTCTAAAAAATTAGAGTAGTTATCTTTTTATTTATTTGATTTTCTAACCAAATTTCATTGCAGTACATTTTATAAAAGTCTGAAAATTTGCAAAATACCAAAATCTTATAAAAATCATATAAAACCAACCAAAAACCAAAAATTACATTTTCAATCTTTCTTTATAGATATTTCATTGTAGTTTTTAACAAAATTAATGCATAGGAGTTTTAAGCATTATTAGTATTTTTAATTTACAAACTCTCTTGAATGTGCATTGCTTGCTTGTTTTCTCACTTTTCAATTTTTAGAAAATTACAAAAACATTTCAAAATTCCATAAAAATTCCCCAAAATAATATAAAATGTATAAAACCCAAAATATTTTTACTTGATTTTTCTATGCATTTTTTATCGTATTGAAAAATCCAAAAGAGTTGCTTGTGTATCTTGATCTCCTCTGTTCTTATTTGCCTTATTTTGGAAAATTAAATATTTGAAAAATTAAAAAACACTAAAAGAAAATAAAAATCCTTGAATCACCTGATTTGGATACCTAAGATTAATTGTGCTCCTTGAGTTCGACCCTGGTCGCTATACTAGGTTAATAAAAGTAGCTCTACCACTTGTGCTTGATTTTGTAGTGGTTAAATAATTTTCTGGGTTGATCACATATCTGATTTGGGGTACAACTTCACTTAATCAATCAACTTAACCCGAGTCGGATCGGTGCATCATCAAAATGGCGTCGTTGTCGAGGAGCACGACTAGGTAGTTAGGATTTTTGTATGCTTATTTTCTATTTTATTTGTTTCTATTTTTATAACTGCCTCTGACATGTTTCTGTTTCACCTTTGTTGCAGGGCCCATAGAGCAAGGGAGGCGCTCTTTGGACAGCCAATGCCCTCGAGTGAGATGGAGGCCGGTCATTCTACACTGGTCGGAAGGAGAAAGCATCTGAGGAGAAGTGGGAGGAGGAGACATCTATATAAATTAGATTCATTTTCAACATTATTTTTTTTGAAAAACATGTAATATTTTGAGAGACACTTGTGGGACACTTAGACTTTATTCGGGGTTTGTACCGGTGCACTCGGGGGACCTCACCGGATTTTCCATTATTTTTCATTGTATTTATTTTTATTTGTTTTTCGTGGTTTTGGCCCTTAGACTAGGATTTTCTATTTGGTTGAACTAGGTAGCGACTAAGGTCCAAACACCCAAATAGAATATATGTGCCTATAGAAAGCGATTAGACTTAGTCAAATAAGAAAAACTAAATATTTGGATTAGAGACCGCGTGCCGTGAGAGGTCGTATACAATGCTTGCAGGACCCACTGTGGTGGGCACTGATCGGAATCTAAGACCGGAATTTGATCTATATTCTGAATATTAGCTCCTTATTCTTCCTGATAATGGAAATTCTGCCTTAGGGTGTTTCCTCGTACATCATATAGTTAGTTTAATTCCCGTCTGTCAATTATGCATGGATCATTTTGCATGTAGACTGCTGGAGCAAAGTACGCATTCTATCCCTGCATGCATCATTGATGTTTATTGCGCATCGGCTTTTCCATTTTTCTCCCTCTATTTTCTCGACTTAGAATAAAAAGGAAATCAGAAAATTTCTTAGATGTTTCTTCATTCAAAAATACCTAAAAAAGTGATAACCTAATAAATTGGGATTGCTAAACAAACTCGACCCTAAAACTGAGCTAAGGGACCAAAATCTTGTTTTGTGGAGAGTAAATCCTCTCATTGTCTGATTTATCTACAGAGAGTTGAGTGACACACACTACTATAGAGACACATCTAAATTCTCTTAAGACTACTAGTTCTACCAAAAATGATTATCTACTCTATAGTGAGGATATACGGGTAGCTGGTAAACGGTCTGTGTTTCCTTAACAGAGTGGGTGGTTTAGAGGACACTACGTAAGGCTGCATCCTCAAGTAATAGGTAGCCGGAAATGGTCCGTACTTACACCTATATTGGATGGAAGTGGATGCAACTAGTCGTAAGAATTCATGCCAGTCTCTAGGGAAAATCGGGCACCTAACAAGTCGCTAACTCATTTGTAAAGACTACATTATCACCAAAATAAAATTGAAAATCTTAATGACCAAGCTCTCACGGTCATCACAATGTTGAGTTGGTGAAAATAGGGGTTTGATTTCTCATCTTGTTTGCAGTCCAGATCTAATCTCATAAATCCCCACATCACGATGATGGGAAGGCAGTCTCTTAGGCTACCTTTGGTAGCACCGCTTCTCAGCACCCCTGTCCATTCATCTAGGGCAGCTTCAAAGAGCTCAGACCTGCTCTCTGAACTCGAATTCGCTTCCACCCTGCTCCCCCATGACCGCCCTTCTTCTACACATGAGGTATAGATAGAGAGGCCAACACAACTATATGTTCACTTGACAGCACCTGAGCTCGATTCCTTTACCTTTGCAGAGACCGGAGGGATGGCTAGTGATGAGAGAACTGATGAGAACCACAAACCTCTTCCTTCGTATTAGACCAGACTACCATCAACAATACCCTCTTAGCATCCCTAGAGACCATGCGGAGACAGATAAGAGACCAGGGGATACTCATGGTAGAGGTGAGGAGGGAGATGAATCAGATGAGAGATGGGAGAGCAGATATGAGAAACGACAGACCATCTAGTGGAGGGGGAGGATAGATACCTGAGGACCAAGCAGATGCCATGGCAGATGCAAGATATGCATGCACCATGAGGCAGTTGCAAAACCATGGTGCAACTCTTACACATAGATGGATCCAGCTACCTGTCATCATTGGCAAGTTTGAGCTCAGGCCCCATATTATTCAGTTGTTGCCCAAGTTCCATGGGCATGTCACTGAGGAGCCTCGTCTTCACCTGCAGGAGTTTGAGATGATCTGCAACACAGTCCACGACAGGCTGGTGGATGAGGACACTATCAAGTTGATAGCCTTCCCATTTTCCTTAGTTGATAAAGCAGCCTATTGGATGAAAAATTTAGGGCAGGTTGTCACCACCTTGGAGCAATTGAGGACCAAGTACCTCAACAAGTACTATCCACTCGGTCAGACGAATGCAGCTAGAGCCATGATCAACAATTTCACTATGATCCTCAACGAGCAATTCCATGAGGCCTGGGATCGTTTAAGAGAGCTCATCGACAAATGTCTACATCACGACATCAGTAAGCCCAATTTAGTGGACTTTCTTTTATGGGCTGACACCTGAGATACATGGGCTATGAACGCCTCTTGTGAGGCTCCCATTTTGCCAAAGATGAAGACCAGGTCTGGGCCATCTACGAGGAGATGGTTGAAAATTACACAATAATGTCCCAGACCTGAGTCTACTCTCAGGGGAAGCCTCCCCATCAGGCGACTTCATATCAGATAATAGCATGTATTAAGGCCAGTCCTTATTCCTCTTCCATAGTGGCAACATTGGTAGAGTCTTCAGCTGCCGACATGGGCATCATCAATCATAAGTTGGATCGGATGGAAATCATCGAGAAGAAGATGTGTTAGGGCCTTGATAAGCTCAATAGGATTGATGAGCTAGCCCAAATTTTGAGTGACAAGAAGACTCAGATCATGTGCCTCCAAGAGGCACATACGACTTCTCAACCTCGGTTTAGGTCATAGGTTGATGAGGGGAGTAGTTCTTCGTAGCCCTCCGCTTCATACCGATAGGTTCACCACATCTAGGTGGAGCCCATTCAACCACTCCCTCGTTACAGGTGGCCACCACCACCTCCTTCAGAAACATAAATGGTGGTTTATCATCCTGATCAGCCCTTAACGTCCCTTCCCTCTCCAGTCCATGAGCAAACGGAGTCGTTGATGGAAGTCAACGGGATTTGGTACTCCCAATACTAGCAATAGCCCGGGATCCGTCGTGACCACCCAGGCTTCGGAGGGTCCACTAGAGGTACTCAGTCCCAATAGTAGCCTCCAGCACAGTCAAGGTACGGTGCCCAGCAGCAGTAGCCCCAGTACTCCCAGCAGCATGTTCCTCGACCCTAGTATCAGGGTCACCATTGGAGGCAGCATCAGCCTCATTCTCACTTTTTACAGCCTCCCCCTCACTCTTACTCACAGCAGCAACACAACCAGCCTCATTTCCAGTGAGGCAACTCATCAGGGCCTCACGCACATTCATATGAGAACCCATCATTAGAGGATCTCGCCTGCATGCTTACTGAACAATAGATCACTTTCCGACGAGAGATAGATGAGTTCTGGTAGGAGATAAGGGAGATCATCAAAGGCAAGGCTGCCATACCTGTTGATGAATATCCATTTCATCTCCTTTATTATATCATTTTTGCCTTAAAACCCCTAGCAAATGCGTGTAAATACACTTAATTCATGCATTTTAACAGTCTTGCATCATTGTGTAAATAGTGTATAAAATACGATTTTTAATGCCAAAATTATAGAATAAAGAAAAGAAAAAGAAAATATTCATCATTTTATGACCCTAAACCTCGAGGCCTAGGCATCTTGATGATTAGGCCGACAAGGAATAAAGTAGGGGGAGATAAGGGTCCAAAATATAATTTTATTTATTCATTTATTCTTTATTTTTGGGACCTATTTTTAGTTCCACTTTTTATACTTTAAATAAAGAAACTTTGGACATGAAATTTGTAACTAATAAAATATAGAAAAATACAAAATTGAGTTTACACAACAATAATATGTAGTGTACAAAATACGGTCTAAATAGGATTCCAAAATCCCAACTTCCCAGACCCATATCTCTCAAATAAAAACTCAAAATATATCAAAAACACCTTTAATTGTATATAAATTTTAATAATCTATTTAATGGAGATGGTTTCATATTTTTCGGAGTTAAGGTATGAAAGTTAGGTTTTGGACCCCTATTATATAGTTATACTAACTAAAATATTCAATTTATTTATTATTCATCATTTTTATAATTTTATATTTTTTATAATTTTGTAAATATGACTTATAATATATGTACGTATTAAAACTGGAATAAAACAATAAATAAATCACTAAAATAAAATACTCATAGAAAATACATTAGGTAAAATACATATAACTACACCTATATAGATAATACATCTATTTAATTAAGTGTACATATTACATCAGAGAAATAAAATAAAAATATATTTAAGTCTCTAAAAATAAGTTATACTTTTATAAAATAATAAATCTAATTAATAAAATCAAAAATACAAAATAAAAATAAAAGAATAAAATATATAGATGAATATACCTATACTTTAACCCTAAAAATTAACTTGTAATTATAAACTTCAAATAAATAAATAAAAATCATAATAAAATAATTCAGAAAATAATAAATATTTTTTATTTATAACCTAAAATTAATAAATTCATTTACTATTTTAAATTGAATGTTCTTATATTTTTACTGGGTTTTTCGTGGTTGGTCCACGTGGACCAACGAGGAGCGTCGGAGAGTTGACCGTGGGTCAACTCTCTGACCAACCCCTACGCCCTTCTGACACCTCATATTTGCCTTGTTTCTCCCAATTTTGGGGCTCGCATCTTTCACCAAATCGCGATGATTTCTTCACGACTTTTTCTCCTCGAGGATTGATCTTACTCGCCCATATCTTTCCTTGGGGACTGGACCTTTGAATCGCCAGATTTTCCTCATTCTTTAGAGCCCTCGACCTCGCTTGTACATAACCTTCCCCTCTTTCCCTCTCACCTTTGAACCCTCTTTGACCTAGCTAGGCCCCTCTTCTCGTGCTCTAGACTGGATATGGTGACAGGATCTCCTCCAGCCAACGAGATGGTATCGCACATTGTCTAGGGGCGGCTCCACTCCTATCTCTGGCCAATGGCCGTTGAGGTCCTAACTTCCTTGACTCCGGCCAAGTGAGGTCTGTTTTCTTGCATTTCTTTGCTTAGAGTTAGTTCTAGGTTTAATTAGCATATTTCTTTCGTAGATTGATCCTGCGTTTAGCCCTCGCCAACTGTTCACTGGAGCTCGCTCTGTCGTACCTCATCTCGCACCCCCGCTTTTCACAGCCCCGCTAACCAGGTTGAGGCAATTTTCCCTCGACCCGGGTTTGCTTCCTGTGCAGGTAGGGACACCAAAAACACATCTAGGGGCATTTTGAAGACCTGCCAGAGATACCTGGAGCCTCATGCTCCTCTGTCCTCTTGCGGGCGGTCCAGTTATCGCTGGAGCATTTTGACGTCGCCAACACTTAGGGGACTCCTGCAGGAACATTTGCGACGATTTTGGAGCTTCACGGAGTCTCGGAGTAGAGAGATCGGGGGCAGGGAAGCTCGTCGTCTCCGACCTTCTTCCATGTTCTTCCCCATTATCTCTCCGCCATCGGATCAAGCAAGCAACCCAGATATCACAGTTGTCGTCCGATTACCGACAACCGTAGTCGTTGATCTAACGCCCATGATCTAATCTTGGTCGTGGATCGTGAATTGTCATCAGCACATGAGGAGGCGACGTGTGGCTTTAGTGAACATAATCTAGCCGTCCGTTTCTGTCGAAGCGTGGGTATTTTGCATTGGAGCCCCCGCAGTTGTTGTATTTACTATTTAAAACTCAATGTTTCATTTGTAGATATTTTTATTCTGTAATTTTGCAAAAGTCCCCTCCATTTTTGATATTTGCGTTAAGTTCCTCGCTAGCGAGGCTCACGTGCGTGTAAACGTGGTGTTGGAAATTTTGCGAGGAGGCCCTCGTGTTTTTGTCTATTTACGTTCAGTCTAGAAACTTCTATAATTAGTTATATAATTTTGTGAATCTTGCACTTTGGCCCCGAAACTTCTATTATTTACACTTATACCCTTACCAGTAGTGTAGTTTCTCTTTGTTGTATCTATTTGTTTCATATAGCAATTAAACTCGAAAAAATCCCCAAAAATAAATGTAGCTTCCTGGTTGCACACACATTCTCGCCCTATTTTTATTTTGCAAATTTGAAGCTTTTTATTATCTAGTAAAAATAAAAAATGCTTCTTTTTCCCTGTTTGCAATAGAAAATACATAAAAATTACAAAAACATTTTGAAAAAGTACCAAAAAAATAATTTTTTTGTATTTACGCATTTTTAACCTTCAGACCAAAAATCACTAAAAGATATAAAAGAAAACTCAAAAAAACTAAAATTGTTTCAAAATTTTCTTTATATTATTATTTATATTTAAAATTAATTTGGAGAATTTTTGACTCTGTTTTATATTTTTAATCTCCATTTTAATTTCAGGTATTGATTTTATCCCTATTTTAGAGTATTTTTTACTTTAAAAATATATAAAAATTTGCAAAAATTCTTAAAAAATCACAAAAACTATAAAAAATAATAAAAAACCTAAAAGATTTTTTTCTTTATTTTGCTTATTTTTGTTTATTTTTATATCTATCATAATCTATACTGTATATATGCTATATATATATCCTATTATATATTTAAAAGAAAAAGAATTTAAAAAATATAAAAATATCAAGATAAACTATAAAATTAGAAAATTAAAAAAATTAAAATATAAAAATATAAAAAAAATTATAACTAAAAAAAATTAAAATTAAAAACCCACATTAAAAATCATAGATATACTTTCACAATCATCTTTGTGCTTCATTGCCCCATTCTAGCTATTTTCTCCCTGTGTTCGACCTCTACATACTTGCACCTATATACATCCTTGTTGTAGAGTTATAATAAATTTTAACTCTACATTTGCTTTTCATTGCTTGATCATCTGTTGTGGGTTATGTCCCGAGTTTCGTGAGTGGTTGCTTCAGCGATATCGTGGTCTCAACTTGTGTAGACTACTTTTGACCCTCACAAAATCAATGTTATCAAATGGTGTCGTTGCCACGGAGCACCACCACTTAGATTGGTTTTCTACTTGATTGTGATTTTATTTTCTACACTTTGCTTTATTTGTTTTCTTTTATTTGATATATCTTGTTGAGTTGTCTAACTTCCTCTCTTGTTGAATTTGTGCGAGGTACCGCATATTGAGGGAGGTACTCTACTCAAGGCACCTGTGTACCCACGTGGAGTCAGCTTCAGCTTGTCGACCTAGCAAAGAGGGGACTTAGAGAGATTTTTGAAGATCGAGCTCCATTTTCATTTGTTGTGTTTATTTTGTAATTTGAATAGAGAGAGAGACCACTCAAACTTGTAATAATTCTGGACACTCTCTCGGACTTTGCTACATCTCACGAGGTCCAGTACCCAGGGGATTGTTCTCTTGGGGGCCTCGTCAGTTTTTCGCGATTTTTCTTTGCATTTTTTATTTTGTTTTTCGGTTTTTTTTCTTTCTTTTGTGTGATTGAGCCCTTAGCTTTAGGAACTGCTTGTCGATAGTATTAGGTCCAAACACCCAATTATATTTGCATGTGTCTATAGTCTACGTTTGGATCTAGTCAAAGTATAAATTGCTTCTTATTTGAATTTGAGATCGAGCGTCAAGAGAAGTTCTATACAACGCTTGCAGGATCTGTTGTGGTGGACACTGATGCACTTCAGAGCCCGGACATTTGTATCTCTCTTCTAGATATCTAGCATCTTGTTCTTCACGATAATAGCAATTTCTCATCTAGGGCGATTTCATCGGCTTGAATTGCATATAGATAGGTTTCAATTCTGGTGAGTATTTCTCTTTAGTATGTAGAGTGCTGGAGGTAAGTTGAGCATTTCTCTTTAGCATCCATCATTTATTTGTCGCTTGCATTGCTTTTCCAACTCTCCCTCTGATTTTGACAACTTAGGTGCTTAAAGGAATTAATTCCTCGATAGGCTCGTGCATTTCTTATTAAAAAGCTAAAAAAGGTGATAACAATAAATTGGGACTGCTAACGTTACTCGACCCTAAATTCAACCAAAAAGAAAAATCTTGCTTTGAGGCGAGTAATCCCCTCACTTTTATACAAGCAAAATGCAGTGAGTGCTCAGCCACTCACTTTTATACAAGCAATCCAGCAGCAGCTCATCGGCCAGGCATTGGCCTAGGTTACCTTCCAAGACATGCTAAATGATCTGAGGAGAGGGAGAGACCATCCAAGAGGAGGAGGAAGAGGAGAGGAAGAAAGAGAAGATGGAGGTCGTGAAGGGTTGGTAGATGAGCCAAGAGGAGAGAGGCTCAAGCCAACTCTCAAGGAGACTTACAACCTTGAGGCAGAACAAATGACCAAGCGGATCTAAATCCCATCGATCCATGCATATTTTGAGTTGAAGCCTCCACTCTTGTCTCTTCTTCCCACCTTCCATGGGAATGACAATGAAGAACCATATATTCATCTTCAATAGTTTGCTCACATCCACGGAACCACTCACTACCCTAACATCCCATTTGGTGTAGTCAAGATGACAGATTTCCATCAGCCATCAGGATAAGGCGCTTTATTGGATCAATCATTTGGGAAGGTCGTCATGACTTGGGAGGAGCTCAAGTGTGTCTTCTTGCACAAATTCTACCCTCTTGGTCAGCTCAACCTGATGCGAGCCCAAATTTCCCATTTCTCCCAAGCCACCCGTGAGTCTATTCATGAGACTTGGGATCGCTTCTGAGATTTGAAAGAGAAATGTCCCCATCATGATATCCCTTGGACAAGCCTGGTCGAACACTTCTTTGTGGGAGTCACTCTTGAGAGCTAGAGGCTCGCTTATGCCGCTTGTGGTGGGTCATACTTTAACAAAGATGAGGACGTCGTGTGGCAGATTTTCGAAGAAATGGATGAAGGAGAGGCCACTTTGTCATCATCCTATGCCTATTAGTGCCAACCACAAAATCTTTAGAAGCTAGTACACATGGCGATGACACGTGATCCGAACAGGGATGAGAGCTCCAATTTGAGCATCATAGGGAGCCACCTGTCCAAGATGGAAATCATTGAAAAATGATCACAAGACCTTGAAAAACTTGCTGTGATCGAACATAGAACTCAGAATTTGGACAATCTAAATCAGATAACCAAGAAGCTGGAGCTGTTGGTGAGCACCATCAGCTCTTGCCAGTTGGCTTCTGCATCAACTACGACTCCTGCTGAGAAGAAGGATCCATTATCACCTCATCCTCCGCGGCAAAGTCTAGTACAACTAACGATCCATGATGCGTACTACATGCAAGCCTCCGAGCCTAGATCGCCTCAACAACTGCAACAGTAGTTAGTGGTGTATCAACCAGAGTTCCAGATGATTCAGGATCTATGTTCTCCACCTCCATCTCTCATTCATGAGGTGAATGGTGTATGGTCAACTGATGTACAGCTTGCATGTCCAGGCGGACATCAACAGGGCCAGCCTTCAGGGAACCGTCCATGAGGGAGGGAGATTTGTCTAGGATAACCAACAGCCTCATCACCAGTAATCTCTACCATATTAGTAGAATTGGAGATAGAATCAATACTAGTAGCCACAGGTACTGTCAAAACCAGCCATATCTGTAGTATGCAGTTGCTCCATATCAGCAGCACCCTCCTTAGGACAATCAATACCACCCTTCTCCTCAATACAATTCCTAATGTTCTTACCATCATCCTTCAAACCATTCCCAATCTTAGTGTAGCCAGCATGTTGAACCATCCAAGGTTGCTCCCGTGAACCTTGCCTTGGACTACTTGGCTCAGTTGGTGAAGAGCCTTGTAGAAATGAGCTAGAAGTTAGATGACCCCACTGCTGCCAAAATGCCCATTCTGGCATAGGTGGAGTCAAACCCCAATAATTTCAGGAAGAGAGAGAAGGTAGCTTGTGATGTTCCTTCCAATCCCATAGAGTCAGATGTTAACGATATGTTTTTACCTAATGTTGTCACTCTATGGATTGGTAGGACTTTGCAACCTTCTACCACAATGAAGGGGAAAAATAAAGCTCCAGCTCAGAAATCATCTTCCTCTACATCAGCCAATCCACCAACCGGGTCGGGTGAGGAAGAAGAAGATGGAGGAGAAGCACCATAAGCAAAAATTCAAAAAATTCAACAAAAATAAAAGTACAAAAAGACAGCAGCAGTTGAAGCGATAGCTAGCCAGCACCGGAGAGGACCGCACCTGCAGTCGATCTAGAGCCAGTCAATGGAGCCCCGCTACATTTTTGGGATGCCAACCTCTAATAGATGAAGACGCTCCTTTTTTTCCATCCATTTGTACATCAAGATGTGGATATTGAATTTCTTATAAATAAGAACAATGCTTTTGATTCTGTAATTATTCCATATGACGACAGTGAATGCAATCAACAATCTTCCAAGCAAGAAGAAAGATATGAGAGCCCCTCTCATCAGATGCCAAATGTTCCACCAAGAGTTCGACAACATACTTCGTGATAGTGGATAGTATATCAATCCGATGCCTGCATTACTATTGAAAGAATTTGGGTTGGGACCGCTCAAATCGGGAAGAATGATTCTATAGTTTGCGGACACATCAATCAAGCGGCCTAGGAGAAATTTGAGGATGTCATCATCTTTATTCAAGGGATGCAATTCCCAGTGGAATTCATTGTGCTTGATATGGACACCTTAGATCCTCTTCTCCACACCCCAAGTATGCTTGGACGGTCGTTCCTTTGAATAACTGAATTAGTGGTGAACTACGACACCAGACTTATTACTTTTCATTCCAACATTGACAAGGTGCCAATTCAGATGAGCAAAGTGCCAGAACTGTCAGAATCCACATCAGACGCGAGTGAGCCTACAGAACAAAGAACAGAAGACAGTGACTTTCTAGCTGAGATCAGAGACACCAATCTGTTCATGGTTGACATTGAGATCCACAAATTCCTCTCCAATGAGGAAGGAATGGACAACACAGTCGAGTTTCCCTCTATCTTTAAAGAAGAGATATTTGATGATTTATCTGATGATTGCATTGTTGGACACATGTCCCTACCAGAGGAAGAGGAGATTATTGAAGATTTCTTTGAAGAAGATGACATTTATGAGAATTTTGTGCTGCATTGCAGTCAGAGCTTTAAATGCCAATGGTGGATAATGTACAGTTGAAAGATTTGACACCATAATCATGCACAGTTGTTGATGTTGCCATTGATATGAGTCAAGCCCCATCTGAGCTAAAACAACTTCCAGCGAACATGAAGTATGCCTTTTTTACGGGTGCATAGAATATGTTCCCAGTGATCATAAATTCCCAATTAAACAAGGAACAAGAATCTCGTCTGCTCGAGGTTATAGAAAGAAACTTCAAGGCCATAGGTTTGATAATTTCAGATCTCCATGGGATTAACCATTCACTGTGTTCCCATCACATCTACCTTGAAGAACATAGCAAGTCGTCCCGAGAGTTTCAGTGCAGATTGAACCCAAATCTGTAGGAGGTTGTGACGAATGAAACTATAAATGGTGTGATGCGAGATTCATATATCCCATCTCCAACTCGAAGTGGGTGAGTCCCTTGCATGTTGTGCCCAAGAAATCAGGGATCACCATCATGAAGAATGACAAAGGAGAGGAGATCACAACTAGAATTCTAACTTCTTGGCGCGTCTGTGTGGATTACAATCACCTGAATCTAGCGATCAAGAGGGAACATTTTCCGCTTCCTTTCATCAACTAGACTTGTCAAAAGATTGGCCGTGAAGGAGTACTTCTACTTCTTGGATGGATATTCTCATTATAATCAAGTTCCTATCACTCCAGAAGATCAAGAAAAGACTACCTTCACCTGTCCATTTGGGACAAATGCCTTTTGCAGGATGCCTTTCAGATTTTATAATGCTCCTGCGACCTTCCAGAGATACATGTTGGTAGTATTTGCAGATATGGTTGGTAGCTTTCTCAAGGTTTTCATGGAAAACTTCTTGATCTATGGAGATAACTTTGATCAGTGCCTTACATATCTAGGTCGAGTCTTGAAGAGATGCTGCAATTTGAACTTGGTGCTTTCATGGGAAAAGAGTCACTTCATGATGACTGAAGGGATTGTGATAAGACATGTCATTTAAAAGTGGGGCATGAAGGTAGATCCTGCAAAGGTGGAAGTCATTTCAAAACTAGAGCCACCTACAAATTTGAAGCAAGGTCGGTCATTCATGGGGAATGTAGGATTTTATCGAAGATGCATCAACGATTTCAGCAAAATTGCTTGACCGTTGATTGAGCTTCTAGGCAAGGAGGTAGATTTCATTGTAGATGCCAGAGTCCTCCAAGACATTAAGCAGTTGAAATACTTGATCACCTAGGCCCCTATCTTTCAGCCAACGGATTGGTCTCTACCATTTGAGATCATGAAAGACACTTTTGATTTTGCCACTAGAGCGGTTTTAGGACAAAGAAGAGTTAGTTTATCATTTGAGATTCACTATGCTAGAAGAACACTTGATAAAGCTCAGAAGAATTATACCATCATTGAAAAAGAGCTGCTAGCAGTCATCTTCTCCCTGTAGAAATTTACATCGCATTTGTTGGGATCCAAAATCATAGTTTATAAAGACCATTCTGCCATCAAATACCTACAAAGATAGAAGGATACTAAACCAAGACTCATCAGATGGATCCTTCTACTCTAGGAATTTGATCTTGAAATCAGAGACTAGCCTAGAATCAAAAATGTGGTGGCAGATCATCTTTCAAGATTACTAGAGCCTGACACTCTTGAGCAGAGCCTATTGACAATCACAAAAACCTTTCCAGACAAAGCAATTTTATCAGTCACCTCGCTCCCCTAGTTCGTCGATATTGTGAACTATCTTATTTCCAAGAGAACTCTGCAAGATTGGTCGAAGATGAAAGTTACAAGTTTTTATCAGATATTCATTTTTATCAGTGGGAGGATCCTTATTTGTTTCATGAGGGGGCAAATTGCATCTGGAAAAGGTGCATTCCTCAAGAGGAAATTCATAGTATCCTCAAACATTACCACGCTCGAGAATCAGGAGGACACAACTCTGGGAAAAGAACGAGAGCGAAAATGCTCCAAAACGACCTCTGGTGGCTGACTATGTTCAAAGATGCAGAAGATTTTATGAAACATAGTACTGACTGTCAGAAAATGGGTGGAACTATATGAATGAGAGATACAATGCCCTTGAAGTACATTCAGATCTCAGACGTATTTGATGTGTGGGGCATTGACTTCATGGGTTCATTTCCCAATAGTTAGGGATTTGAGTATATTCTGCTCGTTGTCGATTATGTCAGTTGTTGGGTAGATAGTATCCAAACCCCAGCCACTGACAGCCGCACAGTTTATCGATTCCTGAAAGATCACATCATTGAAAGATTCGGTATTCCCAAAATTCTGATATCCGATGAGGGTAGGCATTTCATTAATAGAGAAGTGAAGAAGCTGACTCGAGAATCTTGCATAGAAGATCGCGTCGCTTCTCCATACCACCCACATTTCAATGCTTGGGAGAATGTTTAAATTGGGAAATTAAGACAATTCTTCAGAAGCTCGTACCTCCTGACAGAAAGAACTGGTCCCAACTACTTGACTCGTTCTTTGGGCCTATCGAGCTACGCACAAGTCACCTTTGAGAATGTCGCCCTACCGCCTGGTCTACGACAAGCCATGCCATTTTCCCGTTGTATTAATTCACAAATCTTTATAGGCAAATAATATATGTAATTTACATTCCAAGAAGACAGGAAAGAACTGAAAGATCGATTGAACAGACTACTTGAATTCTACAACTATGCATATGACAACAACGTCATTTACAAGGAGAAGGTCAATAAGTGACACAACAAGCATATCTGTCGAAAGACTTTCGATCTTGGTCAAAAAGTTTGGTTGTCTGATGCAAATTTGAAACTATTCTCAAGGAAGTTGAAGAGCAAGTAGATCGGACCGTTTGTAGTGAATCATACACATGATAATGGAAGCATTGTGATATCTAGTTTGTCAGTTGACGCACAACCTTTCATCATCAACGGGCAGTTACCGAAACCATATCTCAAGCATGATACATTTATGTCCGTGGTTGATTCTATACATGTGGTCTATGATGAAGAACTTCAAGTCGCAGCATTAACAGATTTAGACAGGGCACCCAAAAAACATTTTTGATTAGTTGATCTTTTCTTCTTTTTGAATTCTATTCTTTCATTCTTCCAAAAGTTTCACTCATCCCATCCATCATTACTATACTTAGTATATGCTTCATCCTAAGTATAGGGGGGATGAGTGTATATGGGTGCTCATTCTTTGATCATGCACCTGTCTCCTCAACTCTGGGTATTTTGACTATACTTAGAGATATTTTTACCTTATGTATAGGGGGAGACAATCCAAGCTGATGATTTTATTCATGCCCACCCTCGACCCTCCCTGCTTGGTACACATCTTACTCTACTTAAGATTAATTGATCCTAAGTATGGGGGGTTTGACTTCCCATTCTTTATTCCGTCGTTGTAGTATAGATTCTCATATACTTAGCACGAGTTATATCTTCCTTTTCCTCTCTGATCTATGAGGACATATCTCAAGGTAAGTATAAGGGGGTTGTATATACATTGTATATACTATAGAAATAACTCGTACTTTCGTATTTTTAATAATATGGCTAACTAATAAAAACACATACAATTTTTTTTGTAATAACGATTAATAAACTGGTTAAAAATGTTTTGCAAAGGTTTAAAAAATGGTTGGAAAACTCTGAAAAATCTTCTGAAATACCGTTTTGAAAAATATTTTGTGAAATATTTTCAAACCTTTGTAAAAATATTTGTTTATTAAAAAAGTCTTATATTTATTTGAAGAAATATTTTGAAAATCTATTTGCAAATGGTTTGGAAAATGGTTATAAAAATACTTTGAAAAACCTGTACGTACTATTTGGATAATCTTTACAAAATGATTGTCAAATTTTGTAAATACTTGCTTAACAATAATTTGTTTAATTAATTTGCAAAAATAAATTTTTAAAATATTTGTAAAATTATTTTGAAACTATTTTGAGAACTATGTATGCATTTATAGTAAAAGAAATTTATTTACAAACTCTAAATAAAAACTTGTAAATAACCACAAACCTAAACCATGTAAATACTTAGTGTAAATTCCTTCATGTAATTCTTGTAAACAATATGATGCACTACCGTGTAAATATCTTCACATAACTATTTGACTAACTCTTTATTTTTTAAAAAAATCACTAAAAGTTTACAAAAATAAAATCCCATAAAATTTGCATAATGTTTTCAAAAATCACATAAAAATTTGCAAAATTTTTTCAAGAATCCAATAAAAAGTTCAAAAGCTGAAAATCGCTTCACAAAAAGATTTTTATCTGCATTCTAGGGTATTTGCGTTTTTCGGATTGATAATGGCAATTGAACAATTCTATATAAAATCTGAAGATTGGAACTTGGTTGGATCTTAATATACTTAATCACAGGAACCTTATATGAACTGGAATTGAGGCGTTTCAGGTCTGTTGGACTTAATTCTATGAGACCACAAGATTTGGTTCAGTGTCATCCTGACCGCCTAAGTAGAATATTTCAGAACACACGCATGACTCTTTTCGACAATGACCTAACTTGCATGCATGCACCTTACACTTTGCTCAACTCAATTGAAGTGGTAGAGGGTGGGATTTGCTAGCATGAGACACAAGTGAATGGAAACATATGAAGTCACGATTCTGTGGCCATTGTGCCCCAACTCAAACCAGTAGTCATGAGGTCTAACAACAAGATATTGTGGGTTGCAATAAAGCTTCAAAAGAGGGATAGTCTACTGGCTCAAGAGAAAAAAGTCTTTATATAAATAATGTTGTAAATACTATTTGAAAAAATGCAAAATCAAAAAAATCCAAAAAAAATAGACAGGCACAAATCAAGGAAAAATATATTCCCATCGGAGCATGTATGTAGTCAATAAGCAAGCTTGAGCTTCAAAGTCAAAGATGCATGCGAACCAGCAGCTGGATGACTTGGCTACATTGGTCAAGCATCCTAGGATAGGTAGCTACACTGGATAACGTCCATTCTATTCTCCACCTCCTCTTCTTGAGACAGTTGCACTTGAACTTAGAATGAATATGCCACTTCTAGAGGAAAGAGTTTATTGGATTGGGGAATCAGGGTCACCATGTTTGAGAAGCATGTCTTAGACCGCTTCAGCCGAGAGGAGCTACATATCACTGACACCGTACAAGATAGACTCATAGTCATAAGGGATTGTGTATGACATCGACTTGTTCTGATCTGTCTTTTGAGGGGACTTGGGCAGAGTTTTGTGATTCTCAAAGGTTGTTGTGTTTCAAGTCTGATTCCCCACAAGAATCCAACCAAACTAAAAATCCAAAGGTCCGGCTGAGCTCTAAATTTTGATTTTGTAACGATAACTCTAAAAGTCAAAATCAATCCAAATTATTTATTTTTTTTCTTTATTTCCTTTTCTGCACTTATATGTATAAGTGTTTGCCAGCGACTAGTAAAGGCAAGTATAGGTGGTGATGAAATAAATCTCTAGATAAATGCATGTATATATCATTAATTTGTCAAAACAAATACTATATAAATTACACAAAATACCATACAAAATACTGTATAATTATTGTATTTAAATTCAAAATAAAGGAAATAAGGATATGAAAGAAAAATAAGGAAGTGTCAGAGACATTGAGTGACCCTAGACCCGAGACCCCGTCATCATGATGATTTGGTCGACAAGGAATAAAATAAGAGGAGATAAAGAATTGTAAAGAAAAATATGCACAGAATACCCAAAATCCTAATGTTTAATTCCCCAATTATTGCATTTTGGGACCTATTTTGTTATTATTTTTACACCTAAAATAATAAACCCTCAACATGAATATTGTAGATAAAAATACAAAGAAAAATATAAAATTGATTTCATTGAAAAATAATGCACTATGTGCCTGGGACACACAAAATAAAAGCCGCAAAGAAAAATTTACGCCCATGTATCTTCTTCATACTTTATCAAAATTGACCAGACTCAACATTAATTGTTTATAAAATTCAATAATCTATTTAATGAAAGTGGTTACATTCAATTTGGAGTTAAAATGAAAAGGTTGAGTTTTGGGTCCTCATTGTGCAATATACCTGCATATTATATTCAATATATTTATTCTTTATATTTTACACTTTATTTTATTTTTATAAAATTGAAAATATTATTTAAAACACATGTACATAATTAAAATAAAAGTAAAATCATTAAAAATAAAATAAATAACACATTCTAATACGTAGATAAAGTATACCTATATGTACTTATATGGTATATGTACTTAATTAATTAAGTAAACAAGTAAAGTCAAAAAATATAACAAAAATGCTTAAATGTGTATTTAAATAAACTAAAAATATATAAAATACATATGCCTAAAAATAAAAAAATATAATACAAATTAAGATAAAAATAACAAAATACATGTATATTTACCTATATTTATACATGTAAATAATAACTTATAATAAATAGCCTCGAAAAAATAAATAAAAATAGGCATAAAATACTACATTAAATTACAAACATTTTTTATATTTTAATAAAAATTTATTTAAATTATTTATTATTTATTAATAATTTTACAAGGCATTTTTACCTTAGAATTATCTAGTTGGTCCACGTGGACCAACCAGATTCTTTCATGTGTTGACCCCAGGTCAACTACCCCCTCCGGTTCTTCTGACCTGCCGTATGGCTCGAGTCCCCAATTTCTCACCTTTTTCCTAGGGATCCTAATGATCGAATCACCTCGCGCCTTGAACATCTACTAAGGCTCCAACATCCATGATTCTCTCCATATCTTTAGGTTTGCCCAATCTTCATCGAATCGATCAAGATCCCATTTGCAACTTCCCTCATCGTTCAGAATTTATATAAAGCTCCTCCACCTCTGATTGCTTTTTGATCCCTCTTCGGCTGATCTTAGCCCCGCAGGTCCACAACATTCACTTCCTCTTGGTGATAGCTCGAGGTTGGGAGGTCTTCAGCGAGGAGGAGCTGTCGGAGGCGGAGATCCAAACCATCACCAGAGCAGCTCTCCAGCGGCTTTACTTCCTAGTCCTCCCGACCAAGTCGAGGCCATTTCATGTTGTATTTAGGTAATATCTTAGATATATTTTCGATTATAGCCGTTAATTTCCTATTTAATCCCATATATTAGGCTTAATTTGAAAGTCCCTTTTGACCTGGAGCCTGAGCTCTAGGCCAAAATATGATCATCTCTAACTGTGTCTTCACCCCTTCTTCATATGAAATCGTACCCCCATGTATTCTACATCCTTTCCCCTTGTGTTCAACCTTGATCCTCCATAGATCTGGCGAATCGAAGCTCGATCCTTTCTCTCACGTCGAAGCTTCGCCATTTTCACCCCTATACTGCTTTAAGCTTCATCCAAAGGCCGATGACGTAGCCATCGAGCCAAGGAAAATTTTGGTGTTGGTCTTCTCCCTTGAAGACCTATCTGAAGCTAATGATAAACCAATAATAGGCTTTGGGTCACCTAGAGCTACCTGGACCCTAGATCTGCCTCGAGGCCACTTGGGCCTCATCGGAGCAGATCGTCGCACGCATAAGACCTCTAATAATATGTAGCCACCCTCAGATCAAAGAAGCACTGCCAAATGAGGAGAACAAAGAGATCCAAGCAATTCCAGTCAGTGTTCTTTGTAACTCTTCCTTGTGAGTCCTCGACCGTTCAATCAAGAACATGACCCAGATCTAATATGGACCGTCTATTTAATACGAAGGGGTGGATGAGATCAGTCATCAGATCAGACACATGGCACACTGAGAATGGTTGGATTAAAGCCATTTAAGTGGGGTAAATATCATATACCCCCTCTGCATATTTTGTATTTTATTAAAGGTCTTGAAAATTTCTTAATTAGGCTTAACTTTTTGAAAAAATGCATCTAATCCCAAGAATTGTTGGAAATTGCAAATTAGTCCATTACCAGGTCACCTCAGGTGGCCCTCCACATGAGTGGATATTTTATGGTTGAACCCCTCCGGGTTTTGTAGTTTTTATTTAGTATTTAAAAATCAATTTCCAGTTCAAAACTTTGGGTATTTTGCATGTTACACCTTGCATTTACTTTATATTGCAAATATGCCTCCGCTAGCTTATTGAATTTTTATTTTTGTATTTCTATTTTTTAAAAATAGCTCCTATGCTCAAAAAATACCGTAAAAATAGGTGTAAATACATGATAGGATGCTTATTCATGCCATGTGATTTATTTAGCATTTTTATCGCATTTACTATATTTTAAAAATTAAAAGGAGCTATTTTCTATAAAAAAAAAATATTCTTAAAATTCCAAAAAAATTACCTACTATTTATTAGTGTATTTTTATCATGACGGACCAAAAATCGCAAAAAAAAATATCAAAAGCAAACCTAATAGTAAACCCTTCTTAACCCTAAAAATTTATAAAAAAAATCCTAAAATCCCAAAAAAATAGTTTCTATCCCATAAATTATATATATATCATTTATTACATATAATAATTAGTTTTGAGAAATTTTAAACCTATTTAATATTTTTAAATCTCAAAATAATCCGGTCTATTTAAAAAAATCCCTATTTTGGTCTTTTATTTTAAAAAAATATAAAAAATTAGAAAAAATACCCAAAAAATCATAAAAATAGAAGATAATTTGAACAACACAAAATTATTTTATTCTTAATTTTTGGACTGTATATAATTATATTTATAATTAGAATACCCTATATATCTTATATATATATATTATTAAATATACTTATTATTAGTAATAATTATTATAAATACTTGTATATATTAAAACCCTTTAAAAAAATAAAAGAGTTGTTTTTATTTGTATTTTCTTATTTTTTTATATTCACTATATGTATATATTATATACTTTATATTGTATATATTACATTGAATTACACATATACACACACACCTATATATACACTTATAAATATTATAAAAAGAAAAGGAAACTAAAATTAAAAAATATAAATTAAAAAATAAATAATTAAAAATACCCACACAAATATTGAGTAGATATTGTGCATTTATATACATACATACACCTATATTATTTAGAGATAAATAATATACCTGCTACACCACTTGTTCCCTGAGTTCGACACCCTACACTTAGTTGTCCACTATACACACTTGTTCATGGGGTTTATAATAAATTTTGTCTCTACACCTTACTTTACATTGTTGAATTATTTTCTTATTGTAGGTTGATTGTTAATTTTATTCATTGAGCTTTGTGTCGGTCACCTCAGCGACTGTGATCCCACCTTGTGTGGACCACACGACCGTTCCACTTGGCACTCTGGGTCATTTTTAGTACCATATATCTAGTACGTAGATTATCCTCACATTACAAAATTTGCGTTATACTTTCATGAGATAGAACTTGAATCAACTCATCAAGGAGCATTAACTATACTTAATCAAACATGCAGTATCAAGCTATATTTATAAATGAAAAGTGACTACTCTAGATATTTATGGTAAGTAAATTTTTTAATTTTAAAATTATACTGTGAATGTAAATAACATCAAAAAGTTAGTAATATTAATAACATTAAATTTGCAACAATCAAAAACACTTCAGAGAAATATTAGTAATACAATTCAACCATTTTAACCAGAAATTTCTATCTTCTTATTCTACATCGGAACATTGTTTCCAAATAACCTCACATAAAGGCACATGTCCCTGCTATTATGGTAGCATAATTAAAAACCTTGAATTTTTGTATTGTGAGATTGCCATATGGATTTATTAGGGTTCAATTTCATGTGTTTTCGTAAATCAGGTTTATGACAGTATTGCATTAGATTGCTATTAACATAGTTTTGTTTATAAAATAATAATGATACGGATTCAAAACACCCAAAAAAAATATAAATTTTGGTGTAAGAAGAGTCGTGATTGAAATCTGATCAAACATAAATTTGAATACTAAGATGATGTGTCGTAAAACTAATTGACCTTACCTTTCCTAGGTCTACATGTCAGCAATTGGCATGACCATAGCATAACTGGGGAGTAGAAATTTAGGCACTTGCTGTTGGGAAGGCAAACATGAGGTTTATCTATAAAAAGCTGTTGTTCTAAGACATAATATTTAAAAAAATCATTTAATTTTGACTAAATTTTACAGCAATGATTTGACAAGATTTATTTACTCATGAAGTTCTTTATAATAATGAAATCATGTGAGTTTATCTTACAATTTTTACTAAGTTTAGTTATGAATTTCATGTTGCAATACATATGCAATTTATGATTCATAAATGTCGTCAAGATTTTTTAAGTACATGAATGCAAGTTTTACATGGACATGTATGGTTATGTTGTCAATATTTTTCAAGATACATGAATGTAAGTTTTACATAGATGTGTATGGTTATGTTGTCAAGACTTTCAAAATACATAAATGCAAGTTTTACATGGATGTGTATGGTTACGTTGTCAAGATTTGTCAAGATACATGAATGCAACTTTAACATGGATATGTATGGTTATCTTCTCAAAATGTTTTATTATATTATATTAAAACAATGCATACTATGGTACACTTCCAAGAAAATTCATGAACAAGTCACTACATGTTGGATAGGTATTTCCTCATGGTATACCTATGGCATACTCCATGTGATCTAGGAGGGGTCAACATTTCATATACTAATGGGCTTGGTCTTTGGGATCGTCAGTGCGCATGAAAAGGTTTTCACGGTATAAGGTTGAGTTCCTCCCCCTTGATAATTTTACACAGTTTATTACTTAGTACGCGATATTAAGGTAGTGTGATATTGAATATTATATTTGCAAGATTGACAAGCATTTTCTAGCACTTCTTCATGTTATATGTTAGTCCACGGTACATGTTTATCCATTCAAATTTTGTTATGTTATGTGCCTTCCAGTATTATATTTTTATAATGTTTTTAGAAAATATTTATATGATGAATTGCAAATTATGCTACACAAGTAGTTCACAAATGCTTGAGATTCGCTCGCTGGGTCTAATCTCTTTTATAGGTTTAGACTCAATGCTCTATTGTTTAATACTATTTACAAACAGAAACAGAAACTGAAGAAAAAGGTAGGAAGCAGCCACACTTTGCACGTTATTAGCTGGAGGTTGTGCCTCCAGAAACTTTTGATTTTTTGGTAACTTTTTGATACCTTTAGTAGAAGATCGACGGAAATATAGTTGTAGATTTTTGTATGGATATGCTGGAAATATCAGTTGAACATATGTGAATATATAGATCTTTGTGTATATAAGCTATATAGAAGATGACAATTTATTTCCAATGGTTAGATGTGATCTTCATTAGACTTATGAGGTTTTATGATATGTGATTCCTACGTAATTAGCGGTTGACGTTTCCAGTACAAGTTGCGGTTGGGAGAAATTCATATTGGAGAGAAACTCTGTCGATATTTTATGAAAAGGTTATATATATAAGAATGATGTATTAAGATGAGGTTTTTGTTACACTCGTCTTGGATAGCAGGATGGGTCGTGACAGGTTCGAATTCAAGTACCCATAAAGCAATCCCAAATCCATACCCATATCAGCATAGACTTATGGGACACATCCGTCCAGATCAGCTGTGCCAATCCAAAACCAAAGCCTACGCATACTCAAATTGGCATTCTCAAAAACCAAGTAAATGAAAAATAAGCGCTGGTTTAGCGCATGGGAATAATAACGAATTCCAACAGAAACAAACAAGACATTTTATCATCAACGCAGAGCTCGAAATGAAGTAAGAATCAATCAAGTAGACAAGTACCACCGGACACCTCTTCACGAGCCATGTTCTGGGAAACTGCATGCCGGACTGGAGTCATGCATGGGAGTTTTCATGGAAGGGCGAGCTGGGTTCGATTAGGCGGGTCCTTTGCGGGTTCTATCGGGTTAAATATTCGAGAAAAGTGAAGC
This sequence comes from Ottelia alismoides, assembly GCA_037367405.1. Lineage (NCBI taxonomy): Eukaryota > Viridiplantae > Streptophyta > Magnoliopsida > Alismatales > Hydrocharitaceae > Ottelia > Ottelia alismoides. The sequence continues at coordinate 456,823 of JAZKJV010008453.1, read as the reverse complement.
ATGTGCCCGATCCATATATACATCAAATTTGAGCCATCGGGTTCTAAGTGCGGATATTTATATTATTATGGGCAAGTTCAAGATCGGACACAAGGAGATAGAATTAGCTAAAACAGCTAATACAAACAATCAAGCAATTAGGTTCTAGAGATACATCTTATTTGACATTTTTAATTTAAGAATTTTACAACTTTAACCTGTAAATTTTTATATTTATGTACGTAATCATGTATAATCACAAATTACATGGAAAAACTTAAATAGTTGCTCCATCTTAGTACATCTCCATCAGTTAATTTAATCCATTAACTCAACCACTTCGATTTAATCCAAGCAGGTTAAATCAAGTTGTTGGTATCTTTAAGGAAGTGCAAATCAGATCAAAATAAATAAAAAATACTAAATAAATAATAGCAAAATGATGTGGACTTCAATACCAGGAGCTGGAACTGGGTGGAGGAAGATGCGGATCCGAGCTCCGGTTGAGGTCCCTCCGCAGCAGTGTCGTCGCAGAGGTGCGGTGAGAAAAGAGGGGGGCTCATCTCATGCTTGTAGCTTAGGGTGTTGCTTCCCCTTGCATCTTTGGTTTCTTCATCGTTGCTCGTCAATTGGCCCTCGGACTTTTCCTCGATGAGCATCCCGTGTATGTGGACTTCTTTTGTGATAGAGATTGGGAAGAAGCAATTGGAGTTGCTGCTTATTGGGTTGAATCTCGTGGTGTTCGACACGAAGTTGACAGTAGTGAGGATCCTTCTATAGAGATAAGATGGAGGCACGAGGAGTCATGTTACTGCGTACAGTGTGCACATTGCTCGATGAAATGCCACAAAGAAGTCCATGCTATGTTATGGTCTCCCGAAGCTTAATGATGATGAGATTGTTGGTCTTTGTTCTTACTTTTACACTGATATCAACACTACCACGACAACTGTGGAGGACTTCTCAAGGTGGAGTCGATGGGAGATTGTGGCATGGAAGGACTGTCCATGGATCTTTTAGTGGTGATATCGTTGCTCGGTGTTGGGTTTTTTTTGCAGACACGGAGAGGAGAGAAAAATGTAGACAAAGGGGGGAGAGGAGAGTAAAGGAAACAGGGTGGGAAAAATTCACTATTGGATTTGCTATGATTACTTTAACTCAAGATAATTAGAAATCAACTTAAGTAGAGTTGGATTCCACTGAAGGGGTCATGGTGTAAGATGGAGTAAGTTTGCCACGGTTAAGGTGTAAATATGCAAAATATGTAGGTTGTCGGGTCAACGACAAATTTTATAGGGGTCGTGGCTTAAAAACTCTTTAATAATTCTACCAAACATCACAAAGTTCCAATTAAGCACTTATTAAATAAAACATTACTATGACCAGGCATGTATTTTTTTATTTTAAATAATACATCAAATTTAGGTTCAAACTAAAGTGCGAAGACATGGGTATTAATGTAACAAATAAATGAATTAAATGCATTGATAAACCTTTGAATGAAACAACCAAACCAAATATGAGATTGAACTTTAGGTAATTTAAATTCTTTTAGTAAGTAGGAAACATGAGTATTGGAAATGTCGAGGTCAATGCGATCATATTAAATCATATACAATGACACTTCAATTCCATTCGGAATAATGAATCATATGGATTCTAGTGGTTACACTTAGAAGTAAAAAAAAATAAGAAGTATTTGGATTGCATCTCATATCATATGACCATATTCTAGATACAAAGAGTTGAAAATTGATTTAAAAGTGTTCAAAGTCAATTGGAGAAATTAGTTCTATATCTGATTCAACCAAATAAGTCAAAGTGGTTTGATTTTTGATATTAAATGCAATCTAAATATCAAATCACTATACATGTTCTGTACATCTCTCTAATATTATCTCAATGTATTCGCAAATGCAACACATGATTCCTGATTTCACTAGGACTTGAAAATTTAATAATTAATATGAGGAATTTAGAATCTATATTATTGTTGATTGATATATGATAATATGTGAACATGATTCACATGGTTGGTATTTAATTAACACAAATATAGATCCACAATTACTAAAATAAATGTGAATGTGATTCACATTTATTATTAGGTCTATGTGAATATTATTCATATAATAATTAATGTTAATATGGATTATATGTATATTCTTCATTGAATAAATATAAATTTGATTTATATTTTATTTTGGACTTCTGAACTAGATTCATTAGTTCGTAGGATAATTTGATAATTTCTCCAAGATAACTTGTGATAATCATCCAGAGAAATAATTCCACAATTGCCAAAGATAAAATCTAATTAGGAATGGATAATGATATGATTTTTGGTAGACTAAAATCGCCACCATTATCTCTATATGATCGTCCACCTTATGACTATAAAAGGAATGATAAGCCTCATTTCGCATTGATTCAGTTATGTTGCCTTCTAGTTATGATTGCAAGAGGAGAGAAATAGAGAGCCCACTACTTTACAAGTATCGAGTTGGTCGTCCCCTATAGTCCTTTCTCCCCACCAATGTGGTCATCCACCTCTACCTTTTCATTGACATGCCCAGTTACAAGAGGAGTCGTCATCCTCTCTTTGCTTTATGCTTCAGAAGAAAAAGTTGATTTCACGAGATGAAATTAGGAGAAAGAACCATTTATATCAATTTCAATGGGGACAATCGATGGATAGAATAGTCTCTCAAGTTCTTGAGAAGACCACGATTCATCACTGTGCTTGTGACTATAACAGTCATCAAATCAGACTCATCTCAAGCGATCTCTGCCATTAGAGACTACATGCATCAAAGTTGTAATTCCCTTACTTATATGGTTCACAAAATGGTATGATTCACGTTGCAATCAAAACTTTTGTTATAAAATTGCTATATTTCTCATATGATGATCCTATTATTTACCAAATTTGATTTTTTTTCTATGAATTCTTGATGTGTGAGATCAAACCCCCCATCAGTCTCTTTCTTAGGAGACTATACACATCAAAGATAACAATCCATCAATTGCATGGTTCACAAAATGGTATCGAAATAGTTTCTGTATCCAAGTGGTTTTGCATTATAATAAGAAAATTTATACTTTCATTGTTATATTGCTTATATGAGAAATATTTTATTTGTTCATAAATGCCCCAGTCTTTTTGCATTTTTGTGACGTGTGAGGCCAAATCTCTTTCAATCTTGGTATGTGATCCAAGGTACGTAGAGTTTTGGTGTTTTACCAAGTGTTGTTGTAAGTGGTTTAGTTATCTTAGGCAAATTCCTCGATTAATGGGTTAATTTATCGATGCGAACAATAGAACACACTAAAATACTTGTCTATTATAGTTAGGAGTTTGCGGGGGATAGACAGGTCACGGATAAACGTCAGCAATAGCATTGTTTTTGAATAAATTCAAAATTAAATATGGTTCAATTTAGATTCAGCTTGTATTCTCACCTTAACAAGAGTTGTGTCTTGTGCCTTTGGGCCTTATGCACATTTATCCTATTTACTACTCGAGCTTTAAATTGCCAAAGGTTGATTTTAAAAAAAAACGGTCGTAGGAACAAAAAAGGCTGAATCGAAAAATGATAGTTGTGAAAAAAAGTTGGAAAAGGAGACGCTTAGGAGAATAAATGGGAAAGAAAGAGAATGGCTAAATGGGGAAAAAAGGATCAAGGCCCAAAAAAAAGAATAGAAGAGATGAAAAAAGTTTTCAGTTGGCCTAGTCAGATTTTTCATAATTAATTTGTATGGTTAGACTTCAGATCCAATAATTTGGAAAAAAATGATTGAATGGAAAAAAAGGAGATGTTGAGAAAAAAATGAACAGCTGAGAAAGAAGAAACGTGAGATTTGAAAAAGAAGAGAAGATTTCTAAAAAGGTCATAAAATGTGTGAAGATGAAATTGGGAAAAAAAGAAGGGAGAATATTTTACTTGAATTTGTATCTGCACATATATATGGATATATGAGAGTTGGGAGAGAACACCTTCATGAATTGTATGAGGTGCACATATGTGATCTTTGTTGAACATGTAAACTCATTATTTTGGCTCAATCTTCATGCGGACTGCACATGTTAAAGACCTATTGTAGAAGCTTGATACAGATACATAGGAACTTCAGAGTCGAGATCAAATTCTTTGAGCCAGTGTTGGAGAGGCCCAACTCAAGAATAGTCTTTAATAGAGACCCATTGCATAGGTTTCAGGATTAAACCCACTTTTCGATCTTCATATGGTTGTGACTCACACATAAGGTTCGTTTGGTTGCAGGGTTGGGCAGGGTTGGCTTGGCCCAACCCGGGTTGGCCCTGCAACCAAACAGGGTTCTCCTCCTCACAGTTTACTATTCACAGGGGTACCCCTGCCCAACCCAACCCTGTCCAACCCTGCAACCAAACGGACCCATAGGGTTATATTGGAGAGCCCATCTTGCCCGTCTTCTGTAGCAAGATAATTCAAGAGCCTATTTATCGATAATTACATATTTCTCACACATTAGGGAGAGGTGGAGTTATCATTTTGAGTTGTACTTGAGATATATTCTTGGCTTGTGTTTGTTAAGCAATGTGTTATCCAAATCAAGCATTACATGCCTTAGCTTGAGGGGGATTATTGAGAGAATTATGTAATTGGGCATATGTGCGGAGATGTATAATTACACATAGATGAATTCTAGGAAATTGTTGAATTGGTGGGGTCATATTATGAGTCCCATATCCCTTGTATCCTTTGAGAATTCTAATAGTTACACAACCCTTTTTTTGAGAGGATAGTTACTCAACCCTTAATGACTTTCTCTCGTGATTTAATATTGCTTCAAAAAAAAACTCCACATAAACTAATGTTTTATTTTTGTTTCTTGATTTCTTATCCTTTCAAATCAATCCGATAGTTTAGTCTGGTTGTTTAATTAAAAAATACATTGTTGATCTTATTCAATAAACTAATTTGATATACATAATTTTTAAAATTATTAATAAGTCTTCTTAATGGGAAAATGATAATAATTAAGCATTTTTTTATTTTTGGAGTAATAATAAACTGAATTTAAACTCATGTAGGCTCAATATGTCAGGTTCAAAAAATTAGATGAATATATTATAAAATGGAATTTTTATACTGATAAAAAATTACTATAATTATTCTATTACATTTTAAAATTCAAAAAGTAAAAATCTCTAAAAAAGTTTGTAAAATTACCTAAAATTTTTAGAAAAAAATCTGAAAAAGGAATAATTTTACAATGCTATTTTTATATCAATTTTGTTTATGTGATTTGACCTATACTCATCGTTATTTGAATGATTTGTACTAATGAATATAAAATTAAAATGTGTAGGTTGTTCATAGTCTTACTATAAATACTTTAAAGTTTATATTCTCAAGGACCGCCTTTTGATTTTGTCAGCCTTCTTCAAAGAAGAGAAGTGGTGTATTGAAGAAATTCACCTTGAGAAGACCCCAGTTACTCGATTAGGCCCTCCCACCATATATATTTGATTATTCATAAAATGTGCTATCTCCTATGCTCCTGTTCATACTATGTTTTTTTATTAGAGTTCCTACATAGTGATGAATCTCCATTTCATTACCTGTATTCTTTCATTTTGGTCTTAAAAATCCCAAGCTAAATGCATGTATATAGCATTAATTTGTACAAAATAACATTCAATAAATGATACATAAATACTGTATAATATATGTATTTAATTCCAAAATAAAAAAATAAAGGAAAGAAAATAAAATGATATGAAGTTTCAAAGACAATTAATGACATTAAATTCCAAGACCCAGTCATCAGATGACTCGGTCGAGAAGGAATAAAGTAGAGGGAGATAGGGTGGATAAGTATACAGATAATACACATAAAAACCTAATATTTATTAATCAATATATAACCATTTGTCTCCTATTTTATTTTACAAGTTTTATACCTCAAATAATAAAATCATCAACATGAAACTTGTACATAAAAATATAAAGAAAAATTCAAAATTAATTTCAAAGAAAAGTAATACATATTGTACTCGGGACACACAGAACAAAAAGTCACAAACAAAACTTCCCAAACATGTATTTCCTCCGGACAAACTCAAAATTGACCCAAATCACCTTTATTATTCATAAAATTTATTTATCTATTTAATGAAGTGATTTCATTTAAAATAGAGATGCAAAAGGTGGCTTTTGGATCCCTATTGTAGTGTATACCTGTATATTTGTTTCAATATATTTATTCTTTATATTTTGAGCATCCTTATAATTTTATATACTTGTAAATACTATTTAAAATATATTTAAATAATAAATATAAAAAACATCAAAAAATACATTAAAATAAATAAAATAATAAAATATATAGGCAAATTATACATATAATATACATACACATATTTATTTAAGTGAATAAACAAAATCAGAAAAACATATTAAAATATTTAATTAAGTAATAAATATATAGAATATATGTATATAACAATAAAATACAAAATACAAAATAAAAAAAAATACCTAAAATACATGAGAACCTAATAAATTAATTTGTAAAAATAAATAAAAATATCCATAAAAATACTAACTAAAATAAAAACATTTTTTTTATTTTTTGACTAAAAATTAGTAAAATCATTTACTATTTTAGTCCATTTAATAAGAGATCTAATCTAGAGAGCAACAAATGTTGGCTGCCCGATCAACAATCCTTTCTCTCGTTGCCCATTCTGTCAGAGCTTATGGGCGCCTGACTTCACCCATTTTCCACTCCACCTCCCTTCCTCCATGCTCCTCGAGCTCCTCTCATTCTGCTCTTCCCTCGACCTACTCCACGTCAGACCTCTAGATTCCACCAACCATCTTCCTCCCTCACGCAATCTCCTTTGCCTTTTTGCCAAAATCCACATCTATAAATATTACCCACCTTCTTCCTTTTTGATTTTGGTCCTTCATTGAGAACTGGAACCCTCATATCATTGCACGATTGAGTTAATGTTGGTGACAACAACGTCCTCGTGAGATTTGGAACATGCATGAGGTGTCATCAGAATGATCCAAGCCTCGTCGGACCTTAACCAGAGAAGCTTCCTTCTGCCCCCTGGACCCCCAGATATGAGCTGATAGCTAGGTTTTCTTCTCGCGTTTTCATTCTGCATGTTATTTTAGCTTTCAATTCTTGCATTTATCTTGTAACTTAGTGTAATTTAGGGAGCTTCGATTGTTGCTAGTGTAATCTAGGGAGCTTCGATTGTTGGATATTTGTGCTCTGGCTCTAGTTCATCGTCATCCCCTTGTCTTTCGACTCGCTTTCGCTTCATTATCCATCACCATTGCTTTCTTCATATTTCCTCATTTTCTCCCTCGATCCTACAAGGATCAAGGTCCACCGAGCTTGCTCCTATGCCCATCATCGGAGCTCATCCATTCTATTCACCCTCTATGCTTCCAGCTTCTTCAGAGGGTCGAGAGACCCTCTCATGATCCCTTCTATTTTTGAGCAGGAATAGGAGCTCAGTAGCCACTTGGAGCGAGATTCAAAGCTCAACTCAGTACCCCAAGTGACTCTGATCTCCATGCCCCTTTTGATGGGGCCCAAACTTACTTGAAGCTACCTGTTGATGAGGAGGACCCCCAAGAGTCTTATGGGCTTGTCAGAAGGAAGAAGACGATGGGAGTATCGAGGAACCAGAGAGAAAAGGAAGAGGGAGATGTTGTTCTCAGAGTTCTTCCTCCACATCCCTCTGTCGTTGTATTGAAGGCCTGAGAGATCTAATCCGGGCTGCTCGTTTCGAGGCGAAGCGGTACTCTCCCTTTGCCATCCTTCATAAGTGGTGTTGACGTAGTGCCATGCCAACCGCTGGATCTGCGCCCCCTTGGGTAAGTATTAAGTAAACACCATCGCTTTTGTACTATGATTTGGTCCTATAAATTTTAACATTAGTTTGAAAACTTTTGTATATTTTGTAAAGGGTCCCCAATCATATTTGTATTTGCATTTAGGTCCTTGGCTATGTCAATCACTTGCTTGTGCACGCGAGGTGCCTGACCTTTTTATATATATACCCTTACGGGTTTATCTATTTAAATATAGCCTGTAATTTGTAAATATAATGTAAGCTCTTGGGAAATATGCATGAGAACCCTTATGATTTATTTTAATTACAAAATGCCCCTTTTAAGCTTGTATTTATACCATTGCATTTCTATTTTTCTTAAATAGCTTCTGTACCTTATAAATTTTGGGACAAATACAGTAGGTGCCTTAAATCTTATTCGTACGAGCCCACATTTTATTTTGGCATTTACTTGAATTTTCCTATTTTTTAAAATTAAATAGGAGCTATTTATCCCCTAATTACATATAAAAATACAAACAATTATAAAACCTCCTTTAAAAATTCCAAAAAAAATTATATAGTATATATGACTGTATATTATTACTCTAGACTAAAAGTCATAAAAATACAAAAAAATACTAAAAATCACAAACCTAAGAAACTTATAAAAAATCAGCAAAAAAATCTATGTTGTATATTTTTATTTATATTATAGTATATATTAAAAAAATACTTTTGGAATGTTTTGGACTTCTTATATATTTTTAATATCTAAAACAATTCGACCTGTTTCGATAACGCACTCTTTTTTATATTAAATACTTTAAAATAACTAAAAATTATCAAACATTACATAAAAATCCCAACAATAGAGAAAAATATAAAGCATAAAAACATTTTATTTTCTAAATTTTGACTATAATTATATAAAGTTAAAATTATAAAACCCTACATATACTTTATATACTATATAATATTTATATATATATAATTACTTATAAACATATAATATATTTAAAATTTAAACAAAATAAAAAGGATTTCTCTTGTATATATTTACATATATATATATATAATTAGGGGGGAAATGGGGATGCTCCCTCGAAGCAGCCAACGATCTGCTCCCACCCCATTTTCCCTACTTTTTTTTATTTTTTGGAAAATAAAAATATATAGTTTCATCGCTATACCCTCCTAATATGCCATTATAATTTCGTCAGAAATAGAGACTCGTATGTCCTTCATTGAGAACAAGTCGATTAAAATAATTCTAAGACCGTTAATATTACATGTTCTAGATGTAGGAGCATAAGTGTCTCTAGATCTGACATAATTTGAATGGCATATTTTGAAGATATAATGATGAAAATACATATTTTTATTTTCTAGAAAAAATTAAAAAATGGAGGAAAATGGGGGTGGGAACACCCCCATTTTTCTCATATAATTATTATATATTTATATATTATTTATAATATCTATTATTGTAATTATTACATATATATAATATTTTTAAAAACATAAAGAGATTAGAAAATTGTAAAATTAAAAGGAAATAATAATTAAAAAAGGGATTTTTATCCGACAGACTATAAACTTTGTCAATGACCTCTACAACCTTTAAAACAATCTAATTCCTCTCTCAACCTCGTAAACTTGCCAACTCTTACCTCATGAACCATCCTGTTAATCTGTTTGAAGCCCGTGGGGGTTCTTGGGGTAATTTACAAGGTTGGTGGGGCAATTACATTGTGTAAAAGGTCGTAGAAGTAATTTAAAAAGTTTATAGGGTCTGCCGGGTAAAAATTCCATTAAAAAATAAAAATTAAAGAACAATTAAAAATACATAAAAATAAATATAATTAAAAAAATCCAGAAAATAGAAAAAGTGCAAAAATAATTATTATTGATTATTATTAGTTAATAATAATTATATCTATTCCAATTTGCTTCTAGTGGTTCGATCCCTATTATTTTGTCTCTATACACATTATTGTAGGGTACAATAAATTCCACCATGAATTTATTCATTGTTTTATCTATATCGTGGGTTGATTGTTGATGATTTGATTGATTGGGTTTTGAGTACCATGAGAGAGACCGCTACAACGATTGCTAGATCCGTCGTGTCGGATACCACAAGTCCTACATGATCGAGCATTAGGAATCCCCGATCGATCACTTCTATCATCTAGTCCAACACCACTTCCAAAAAATTGATCATTATGGAGTACTAGTATTCTATACATCACCGTTATCGTTTGATCAATCATCCAAAATCCATGATCTATAAATCATTCCATCTTTGGACAATTTATATTGATCGTTCACTTCCTTTCGTTTGAACAATCACTTTTTTATTCTCAACTATATTTTCCCGATGAAAAAATGTGTAAGAGCTTATTTTTTTCTAGTGGCATGAGAAAACTCATTACTCTCACCATATCTTTATGTCAACAAATGAGCCCGATTGACAAATATTTTGAAGGATATACATTTCTCAGGGCTACACTTTCATTGGGTGCCAAAAGAATAATCAAGACTTGTGTTGTCATTAGTTACCCAAACCACCTGTCACGGGTTGATGGATTACATGTTCCTCCAATAAAATGTATTATCCTTTTAAAATGTAAGCTTATAATCATATTATATCTTCCCAGTTCATTCTTATTTAATTGAAGAATTACTTTAGACGAGCCAAGTATCTCCTCAATATTCCTTGTGGGTGGGTGGACCTAAATGTTAAGTGGGCATTTAATATGGTCCTCCATGGGCTAGATATGTCAATCACATTATTGAAGATTGACATATTACGGCACCTTAAAGGATGAATGTACTCTTGGTCCATATTGGTGATAGAATGTGCATGAAACTTGTAACAAAAGCAAGGTTGTCTCCCACTTTACAAGAAATTGGATCTAAGGCAATGAATAATTTGAATATTCATCGCTGGATCTTCAGATGTTAAAGATATAACAATGAATATTATTCATCAAATGATCTTTTGTACTTGTAATTAGCGATGAATGTCATATTTGTTGTTAAAGGTCAATATAATGATAATTTTTCTATTGACTTATTCATTAAAACTCGCACTAGTTATTGTCAAATTTAGCTACGATAAGAAAAAAAGTCAACAAATAACCGTTGTTATATGACTCACTACGAGCAATATAATAATGAATACAATTATTAATTGCAAATGTAAAGAAGTAAGCAACAAGTAATATTCATTGTTATATATTTAACTAAGGAAGATATGACAACGAATATTAAATTATTCGTTGGCTTAGGTCACTTTTCTTGCAGTACTGTCAGGACTCACTACAACAACAATGACCTAAGGAACAACTACTTAGAATATTTGTTGCCATATATTCCGATGTTAAAGAAATTTGCGCCAACAAATGGCGATTTTCAATGCATTCATGCAGGCACATCAAGGTGGAGCGTCGACTAGCCAGCCAACAGATGATGATAATACCGTTGCGAGGCTAGGCGACGACGATGAATGCGAAGAAGAATATGATGTTGATGATGACGAGGACGCTGACGACGAAGAGGATGAGGACGACGAGTAGGATAGCTTACTTAGTTTGTAGGATACTTTAGTATATTGTATAACTATTTTGAACAATTATTGTAGGATAATGTAGTATTTTGAATGCATGTGTTGTTGGACGAGGTTTATATGAATGTGGATTGCATTTTTTTGTCTGGTGATCGTAATTTTTATTATGAATACAGATTTTTTGTAACAGGGGAAAATGAGGATCAAATAGGGGGCAATGGAAAAATTTTTTGTTAGCAGATGAACAAAGGGGACGGTCACTGCGACCGTCCCCTTCATTCTTAGAGACGGTTATGACCGTCTTCACTTTCTCTCTTTTGGGACGGTCATAACCGTCCCCCCTGACTGACTTTAAGGGACGGTCATGACCGTCCCCAATAATATACTTTAAGGGACGGTCGTGACCGTCCCCTATGCCAGACTTTTAGGGACGGTCCTGACCGTCCCCTATGTGTGGGTATTGGGAACGGTTGGTAATACCGTCGTGTATACGAAATGCGACGCGACCTTTGGAGACGGTCTTATGACCGTCCCCATTGATCAGAGGGGACGGTCAAGTTATCTTTAGTGACGGATGTTGACCGTCGCATGTTCTAATCTTTCTTGTAGTGAGTGTCAGGATTCACTACAACAACAATGACCTAAGGAACAACTACTTAGAATATTTGTTGCCATATATTCCGATGTTAAAGAAATGCCCATAAATATTATTCATTGTTAAATTAACTTCTTGTAAGTAGCAATGATAACATATTTATTATTAAATGTTCATCTAATAACAATATTTCTGTTGACTTGTTCGTTAAAGTTTATATTAACCATTGCTGAATTTAACAATGGTTAGACGAAAACATCAACGAATAAACATTTTTATATGATTCGTTACGAGGAATATAACAACGAATACGATACTCACTATGGATTTAAAGAATGAATCAATGAATTCATTGTTATGTAATTAACTACCCAGGATAGCTAAAATGAATGTTAAATTATACCTTGATTTAGGTCAATTTTGTCGTAATGATATCCTAGGGACTAAATTGTGCCTTTTTCTCCATTCTCAAATAGTGGAATCAATCTCTCTTAGCTTGTTGTTTTTCTTTTCTGATATATATATATATATATATATATATATATATATACATACATACATACACACACATATATATGGGAAAAATGGGGTTGCCCCCACCCCATTTTTTGTAATTTTGTATATTTTGGAAAATGTCACCATATATATTCATCCATATATCCCTCTTATATGTCATTCGAATTTCGTCAGAAACAGAGACTCCTACGGCCTCCATCTAGACGTCATTTTTTAACGGTCGCAGGATTTTTTAAATCGACCATATCTAGATGGAGGTCGTAGGAATCTCTGTTTCTGACGAAATTCAAATGGCATATAGGAGGGATATAGGAAAAATACGTGGTGCTTAGTCCGGGCTGTTCATCCAGAGTCTCAAGCTAGCTGGGAAGTGCGAGGGGTCGACGAACTCCGAAACTGAAAGACAATCTTTCCGCCCTCTTTGGTCTGGCCCGAGCTATATTATGCATGACTTGTGGAAAGATGCTTTGCATCCTAGGAGCAAGCTCACCTTTCTGACTGCCCCAAATATCTAGTCCTCTTCCCCCTTTTCCCCTTGGGGTCTCCTCTCTCGGAATAGCGCAGTTCCCCACTTCTTTCATGGGGCCGACAGGCTCCGATCCGCAACTATATATTCTGATTCCGGGCTGAGAAGTCGTCGATTCTCCGAATCAGAGACAGAGCGGGGGAACAGGTGAAACTGAGGATGATTCTCTGCGGGGCCCACAAAGAAAAAGCATCTTGCATTGTTGTCCGGAAGGATTGTTGATCAATGAATGCATGGTCCTAGATGGGCAAATGAAAGATGTATACTTGTGCTTGCTTTAAAGAGAAGAAGTGAGTCAAGGCTGAGTTCTGAGCTCTTTCCCTACTCACTCTCTCAGCCTGCCTGAAAAGAGCAAGGCAGTCTTTGAGGGTTGGAGTGATGGCTAAATAAGGAGCATGGGATACATTGCTTTTGTCGAGCTCTCTCTTTCTCCTGCACTTCAGTCTATACCTTCTGCTGCTTTTTCTAGTTCGCTTTTCCCGCTCTCTTTCACCTTTCCGAGAATAGTGAAAATGTGTGCTATCTTCGAGGGCAAGCAAGACCACTGGCTGATGTGGATCTGGGAGGCTGGGTCGGCAGGTTTTTTATTAGTTTCTTCACCACCCTTGTGTTCTATCCGTTTTCGCAAGGCGGATTGAAAACTCACTGAGCAAGAGGACGGGTTTGCTTCTTCCTACTGACGCTGCCCGAACAACATAGGTGAATATACATGGTGATATTTTTCAATAAAAAATAAAAAAATTGCCCAAAATGGGGCGGGCAGCCCCATTAACCCCTATATATATGAGTAAAACGTGGCTGCTCCCTTGGAGCAGCCAACGGGCTGCTCCCACCCCCACTTTCCCTATTTTTTATATTTCATTGGAAAATAAAAATTTATATATTCATCACTATATCCCTCTAACATTCTACTAAAATTTCATCAAAAACAGAGACGGCTAGGCCCTCCATCCAGAACAAGTCGATTACAGCAATTCTAAGACCGTTAAAATTACTTGTTCCGGATGGAGGGCCTAGGAGTCTCTATTTCTGCCGAAATTTTAATAGAATAGAGGGACATAGTGATGAATATAAAGATTTTTATTTTCCAAAAAAATAAAAAAATGGGAAAAATAGGGGTGGGAGCAACCCGTTGGCTTCTCCCAGGGAGCAGCCAGGAACATTGCGTATATAAACAAATAAAGTATTGGATTGCAATATTCCCCAAACTCGTCCCAGATCGATTTTAATTGTATTGAAAAGTTGGGGCTCTCCAATTTTACAAATTGTTTAATACCGTTCTGACTAACAACATCTTATTTTCCTTCTATTCATTAGAATTCTGACCTTTGCCTCCACACTATTGAACAACCATAACATTTATTCATATATTATATTATCTATAACCCACTGTAATAGTGGATTTTTGCCTCCTTCTTCCCTCATCTACCATGTGACAGTCCCATCTATTTTCAAATTCACACTCTCCCTTTCTATTGCCCTGTTTTTGCATCCTTCTTCCCTCATCTACCACGCGGCAGTCCCATCTCTTTCCAAATTCTCACTCTCCCTTTCTCTTTCCCCTCTCCGATCTCTCTCTCTCGCGCGCCCTTTTTCTCTCTCTATCTCCCATCACTTTTTTCCCCTCTCTCCACAACAACTTTCCTCCTCTATCTCTCTCTCTCCCTCCCTCTCTCCCCATTTCCATCAAGATCTCTCTCCCTCTCCCTCTCCACTCATTATATCACCCTCTCTTCACCACGTTCTCTCTATCTCCCTCTCTCCTCTTAATTTCTTTTCTCTCTCTCAAATGCCATCCCCCTCTCTCTTCTTCTTTTCTATCTCGTCTCATATATTTGTTAAAGGAAAAAAACATAAATCTCATACTTTTAAATATAAATCTCACACTTTTCTTCTATATTTATTATATTAATATTTATATAATCCTTTCTCTGTCCTCTAATATATCTATAACCCACACTAATAGTGGATTTTTGCCTCCTTCTTCCCTCATCTGCCACGTGGCAGTCCCATCTATTTTCAAATTCTCACTCTCTCTTTCTCTTGCCCTGTTTTTGCATCCTTCTTCCCTCATTTGCCACGTCTATTTGCAAATTCTCACTATCCCTTTCTCTTCCCCCTCTCCGATCTTTGTCTCTCTCTCTCACCCTTTTTCTCTCTCTAGCTCCACTCAATTTCTCCCCTCTCTCCACAATGACTTTCCTCCTCTCTCTCCCCCTCTCTCCCCCTCTCCACCAAGATCTCTCTCCCTCTCTCTCCACTCATTCTTTCACCCTCTCTTAACCACGTTCTCTCTCTCCCTCTCTCCTCTCAATTTCTATTCTCTCTCTTAAATGCCATCCCCCTCTCTCTTCTTTTTATCTCTCCTCTCATATATTTGTTAAAGTAAAAAAATATAAATCTCATACTTTTATTCTATATTTATGATATTAATATTTATATAATCCTTTCTCTCTCCCCTAATATATTTGCTAAATTAGAAAGCATAAATCTCATTTTTTCTCTTTATATTTATAATTATATGTACATATCTTTTTATATCATTTCTTTGTACTTTATAATCAGTTGTATCCACATTCACATTCATAAATTCATTGTTATTAGATATAAAAGTTATGCTAATCATAATATTGATCACATATTTACTCTCATTAAATCACAAATACTATGCATGTTTGTTGATATTATATTTCACAATATAAGACATTTTTAAGTGTGTTTTAAGCTATAAAATATTGAATTTAAACGTGCAAATCTTGTGTATGTGATATAACTTCATAGTTGATAACATATATGTTACATTAAAGGCTATGATAATAAATCGTACCACAATTAAATTTAATAAGTGGACTTCTTATTCAAATGAATTGTGACAATTATATTTTTCATCACATTTTCATGCAAATTCGATTTAAATGTGGTAATTGATTGCTAATATTTTGTTTCTCCCTATGAGTGCCATTATGGTCTTATATGTTCTATATTGTTTATTGCTGAATTTATATGCCATCATTTTTTGTATATAATTTAAATTCCATCTAAAATAATACTTATATTAAATTAACGACAATGATAACAACTCTTATCACACTATAACAGATAATTTTTTTAATCTTAAAATATTGTGGCAACTTGGGATGTATTTTGCATAATCAAATGGTAAACTTTTAAGGATCAAATATAAGTTGTTATTGAAAAAGAGTAAATATCTCATATTTATTTTAATTTATGTTCTTTCGATTTCTTTTTTAAATGCTATGTTGGTATTTTTATAATCATAATTACAATAATTATAGGTTAATTTATAAATATATTAAAGGCAAGAATGCTCAAACCTGATACGATTAAGATGATGCATAACATATTTTATTTTCCGCCGCAAAGTGCGGGTATGCACGCTAGTTATATATATATACCGCAGATTTACATGAATCTTCTGGTAGAGAGACGTGGTCACATATGCTCTCCGTTACGGTCTATATCCTTAAAATAATATCTATACTTAAACTGGCGCACTATTAACATATCTGATATTGCGTCCAAATGACTCCTGGTTTTGTTCTTGCTACGCTCATCATCATCGAAAGGATGATGCTTTTAGCCATACTTAACAGGATAAGCATCTATTGCGATGCCGCATTTGCCCGCGGATGATTTGATATTGCGCGTCATCCTTATGTATCCATCTTCTCCCCAATCAGATCCCCAGTTGTTCCTCACTATCCAGTAGTCTATTCCGTTCTCTGTGCCATAGCCCACGGCTACGACTCCATGGTCCAAATATGTTCCACACTTGCCATTAAAAACACCGTGAAAATCATTACACAAAATCACCAGTCTGTTGAGTAAATAAATGATGAGTCAGGTTTTTGAAAGGCAGCATCTTCTCACAGATGTATAGAACTGGAACGTGCGTGTAACGAACCCGATCGTCCGAGAATGATGCGGAAGCGAGAAACTCGGCGGACATCTCGGGAACGTTACTCATAGCATCAATCATGGCATAAAAGAGCAGTGAAGAACCCACAAAAAAAACTTTTCCATAATCATAATAAGTTCACAATTCCAAGAGTTCCTTCATTAGAGATAATTAAACTAGACGAAATCGTATCCACGATTTCCTTATTCCAGTGGGCATAAAGACATCCTCCCAACAAAACGCAGTAGATCCATACCGCTCCTACTTCTTGAAGACGGTGTCATCTCCCTTAAACTGCTAATGGTCTAATCCTCCCGCTCCCCTGAAAAAGTTAGCAAAACATGTTATGAGCATAACGCTCAGTATGTGCCGAGTTGGGGTCAAGCCGGCTAGCGTAGAAAACAAGTCACAAAAGTCATTGTCGTATAAATCATAAATCAACTTACTTAATGCATATAACTAAATTTCTTCATAACCATGGATGGCATAACATATTTGCACATATACCCCTAAGTTTTACCATATTTGCATGTATGCCCATAATATTCGCATAAATTTCACATATGCACTTTACAATAACATAATTGCAAATGTACCCTTAAAATTACCATAAATGACATATATGCACATACATTGACATAGATTGCATACATGTCCATAACATTAACATAAGTTTCATACGTGCACTTAACTTTAACGGAACTTACACATAAGTCCATAACAGTAACGTAATTGCATATATGCACATAATCTTAACATATATTGCACATATGCCCATGATATTTTCCATATTTAGAGTGGTCTTGATTGTTACTTCTTAGGCGGCTTTGATGGCTTACCGCCGGCACAAGCGGTTCATAACAATACATAACATGACAATGTAGCTACAACTGTAGAGGACTTATCTTTTGCCTCACGCCCCCGGTAGGCGTTGGCCCTTTAGGCCCTTACGACCCCTTAGTTCGGGTCGGTGCCGAAGTCTTAATATTAACTTTGATGAGTTCATATCTTCAATGATAACTTTTGAGTACCGTATACAAATCAATATATTGCAAAAAAAGAGGTTCTTGCCATCATATAAATAATATGCAGTGGTCAAATATAATATAATGTCTCAGGGTAGCAATCACAGATAATTTTCATAGCTCCTGCAACATTTTAAGATGAGTGCATTACCAATGGTTGATGTTTGCACTCTTTATGTAACGTCGAATATCATTTTATATTTTAAAGAGCAGCCTCAATCAATTCCTGTACAAAGAAGCTATATGAACCTATGCAATGGAAGTTAAAGTTACGGTTGGGTAAGAGGGAAATTATTCCTTTCAACTCAAAATTTCTTTATAATTTCTTTTCTTTCAATTCATACTATGACCAATCGACATGAGCCCATAATTGGTGAGGAATCAATACGTCATTCGTGGTAACATAGTAAAAGAAATCCAGTGTTTATATTGTCAAAAGTTGAGAGGTAAATATAGAAAACAAATGAATAAAGGGTATATTACCAGGATGATGTACAACTACAAGTTACATCCATATTACCCTAAGGATGTAGTTATCCGACAATTTTAATATATTAAATTTGTTGCAACCTACGGCTGGAGTATAGTTTACCATACCGTTTCTGTTAAAGATGCATAATTACTTTCTGTTTGTGACATCAACGAAAATGAGTAGATTTTTAAAACTTCATTAAATCATGAAATCATAGCCAATCTCCAATTTAGAATATGTTTGCATAAACAAGCTATTATAGTAACCAACAATTTCGAATAAGGATTTATTCGCATGGAAAATCTAGAGGCCAACAACAACTACTGCGATTAACTCGAGAAATGCGGCATTGTGGAATTACATTGATGATCGAGTAGTCATGATTTTAGATTAATCATACGCGAATGCCATTGAATAGAACGAATCCTAAGGGATCGACACATACCTTGTCGACGATAGAAATTTATCGACCAAGACTCCGTCAAATCCGGATCGTTTTCGACCACGTCATTGATCCTTTGATTTCACCGAATCAAACTCCGATGTTGACGGAGAGGGTAGTCGATGTTGAATTCGGAAACGACACGACGAAAGAATGTTATCGTCGGCTTCTCTCTCTCTAGACTCTCTCTCCCAAAGGCAATGTATGAGAAAATCATTGGAGTCTCAAGTATTTATAGGCTCAATCAAAGAGATAATAGGCAATAATAACTTGGATTTATTTAATAGGTAATAATCCTAATTTATTATATCTTCTTTATTAATATTATTTTTTTATTATCCTATTGAAGATGATGTTGGGTTTTTTTGTAGCATTTAATAACTATTTTTTTATTAAGAGACGATCCGTTACAATCTACCCTCCTTAAAGAAATTTCATCCTCGAAATTTGTACTGTAAAAAAAAGAGACTTACCAAAAAGATGCGGATAGTGTTGGCGTATTTCGTCCTCTAACTCCCAAGTCGCTTTTTCCCTCTGATGGTGTTGCCAGAGTACTTTGACCATCGGAACTATACGACGCCACAACTGATGCTCCTTACGGTCTACGATACGAACCGGTCTTTCTTCATACATTAGATTCGGTTGAATGTCCGGAACTTCATGCTCGATCACGTGAGATGGATCAGGATTGTACTTTCTTAACATCGATACATGAAAAACATCGTGTAACTTGGAATAATGAGGTGGAAGGGCAACCTGATATACTACCTCTCCCACTTTCTTTATTATCTCAAAAGGTCCCACATATCTAGGACTCAATTTTCCCTTTTTGCCAAATCGCACTACTCCCTTGGTTGGAGAAATCTTTAAGAACACATGGTCACCTACCTCAAAATTTAATTCCCGCCTTCGACAATCTGCATAAGACTTTTGTCTACTCTGAGCGGCTAAAAGTCTCTTTCGAATTACCTCAACACCCTTCGCACAAACTTGGACTAATTCAGGTCCCAATATGTATTTTTCCCCAATATTGCTCCAGCACAAAGGAGATCTACAAGGTCGGCCGTATAATGCTTCAAAAGGAGCCATCTTAATGCTTGCAAGATAGCTATTATTATAAGCGAATTCCACCAAAGGCAAATGTCTATCCCAATTTCCCGCAAAGTCTAGGGCACAAGCTCTCAACATGTCTTCTAATGTCTGGATTGTTCTTTCAGATTGTCCATCAGTCTGAGGATGGAATGATGTGCTGAACTTCAAACTTGTACCCAAAGCATCCTGCACGCTCTTCCATAATCGAGAGGTATATCTCGTGTCTCTGTCTGACATGATCGATACCGGAACACCATGCAATCTCACTATCTTATTCACATACAATTCAGCAAGGCTCTCTGTAGATTGATCTAATCTAATGGGTAAGAAATGAGCTGACTTCGTTAAACGATAAACAATCACCCAAATAGTGTCAAAGCGTTCCTTCTTTGTTTTTGGCAACCCACAAACAAAATCCATAGTGATATGCTCCCATTTCCATTCAGGGATCTCTAGTGATTGAAGAGGACCTGCAGGCTTCTGGTGCTCAATCTTTACTTGCTGACAAATAAGACATACCGACACAAATTTTGCAATGTCATTCTTCATCTTAGGCCACCAAAAATTCCGTTGTAAGTCTTTGTACATTTTTGTAGTGCCAGGATGAATGGTATACATGGACCTGTGAGCCTCTTCAAGAATTTCTTGCTTCAATTCACTATTATCAGGAATCCACAGTCTATTACGGAACCTCAATGCTCCATCTATCCCGATTGAGAAATCAGATCCTTCTTTTTGAGAAGCGATTATCAATTTTTGAAAGTCATTATCATCCTTCTGAGCCAACATAACTTTCTCTACCAATGATGAGTGGATCTTCATTCCGGCCATAAGAACTCTAGCCTTTCTTTCAATAAAAGGGTTCCACCCCTCTAAATCTTTCATTAGCTGCCATTGCAATTTCATACTTGCGAGCTTCCCTTCATATTTCCTACTTAGCGCGTCGGCAACTGCATTCACCTTTCCCCGATGATAGTCAATAGAAATATCATAGTCTGACAAAAACTCCAACCATCGTCTCTGCCTCAAATTCAGTTCCTTCTGAGAGAAGATATACTTGAGACTTTTATGATCAGTAAATACCTCAAATTTCTCTCCATATAAATAATGACGCCATATCTTTAGTGCAAAAACTACTGCTGCAAGCTCTAAATCATGCGTCGGATAATTTCTTTCAGCTTCTTTCAATTATCGGGATGCGTAAGCCACAAATTTTCCATGCTGCATGAGGACACATCCCAAACCAGAGCCAGATGCATCAGTGTAGACCACGAATCCACCACTACCGAGGGTAGCGTGAGAACATGAGCAGTCGTCAATTTTTGCTTTAACTCTTGAAAGCTTTGCTCGCACTTCTGAGACCATTCAAACTTTACATCCTTTCTCAACAATCGGGTCAGAGGTAGGGAGATCCTAGAAAAATTCTGGATGAATCTCCTGTAATATCCTGCCAGTCTTACAAAACTGCGGATTTCAGAGACATTCTTGGGCTGACTCCAATTTAAAACAGCCTCCACCTTCGCGGGATCCACAGAAATACAATCCTTGGATACAACATGACCAAGGAACGCAACTTCCTGAAGCCAAAAGTCGCATTTGGATAATTTAGCATAAAGCTGGTGTCGCTGCAATGTCTTAAGAATTAATTGAAGATGCACTCGGTGTTGTTCGATATCTGGTGAATAAATCAAAATATCATCAACAAAGACAATCACAAACTTGTCCAGGTATTCTTGGAATACCCTATTCATCAACTCCATAAATGCAGCAGGCGTATTTGTGAGGCCAAAAGGCATCACTAAGAATTCATAGTGCCCGTATCTCGTCCTGAAAGCTGTCTTTGATATGTCTTCTTCCTTGATCCTGAGCTGATGGTAACCAGACCGAAGATCAATCTTGGAGAAGACCGTTGCTTGTTGCAATTGATCGAACAAATCATCAATGCGAGGTAGCGGGTACTTATTTTTGATGGTGACTTTATTCAATGCTCTATAATCAATGCAGAGCCTAAGAGATCCGTCCTTCTTTTTCACAAATAATACAGGAGCACCCCATGGGGAAACACTTGGTCTCAAGAACCCTTTATCCAATTGTTCTTGTAATTGCTTTTTCAGCTCATCCAATTCAGCAGGAGCCATTCTGTAAGGTGCCTTAGAGATGGGTGTAGTACCCGGTAACACATCAATAGTGAAGTCAAACTCCCTTTCAGGCGGAAGACCCGGGAGGTCATCTGGAAAAACATCCGGAAAATCTCGTACGACATCCAAATCCTTAAGTTGTACCATAGAGGGTTTTGTACTTATTATGCTAGCCAAATAAGCCGTGCACCCAGTAGCTATCAATCGGTATGCTCTCAGAGCTGATATAATCATTTGACTCCCCTTTTTGTCTCCGTGAATGGCCAATTCTATCATATGTGGTTTATTGAAAACCACCTTCTTTTGTCTGCAATATATGGTTGCATAGTGCTCCCAAAGCCAGTCCATACCCAAAATAACATCAAATTTATTCATCTGTAGTAATATCAAGTTGGCTGGTAGATTGTGTCCTTCAACAAGGACAGGCACATCCGCCATGTAGGTTCCCAAAGTAGAGTGTTCACCCATTGGTGAAGTCACACTAAGTGTATATGGAAGTTCAATAACCGAAAAATTCAACTTGTTGGCGAATCGATGAGAGATAAAAGAATGCGATGCACCGGAATCAAATAAAACATAGCTCAAATGATCCGCAATAGAAAGAGTACCTTCCACTGTGGCATGTCAATCTTCCTCCTCTCCTGTAGGTAGAGTGAACACCCGCCCTTTGACGTGTTTCTTTTGATCTCCAGAGTTGTGTTCCTTCTTCTTGGGACAATATCTAATAAAGTGCCCCTTCTGTCCGCAAGCCAGGCAAGCTCCTGTAAGCTTATAGCATTCTCCCGTGTGCCTCCTATCGTAGTGAGGGCATAGAGGATATACTAGTTTATCTTTCGTGGCATTCTCGATTCTGGGCTTTTTTCCTTTATCCTTATCATGCTTACCCTTCTTATTGTCGGTAGAATGTGGACGTTTTCCACCACCTTGTTGTTGGATTCTTTTATAGGCTGAGTCGATCTCCACAGCTGCTGAAACTGCATCTGAAAAGGTCTGAGGGCCTCGAGTGAGCACCTTCATGCCCAAACCTGAATTCAAGCCTTCGATAAATTTTCTAGCACGTTGTCTTTCATTTTCGCATATTCCTTTTCCGTACTTTTCCAGCTCTTGGAATTTGGAAGCATATTGTTCAACGGATAAACTCCCTTGTCAAAGCTCAATAAATTCCAGCCTCTTTGCATCTCGAACATGCTGAGGAATGTAACGCTCGGTGAAACGTTCCTTAAAGTCCTTCCATTCGATGGTGGTTTTATCAGCAAAGTGTATGCTTTTACAAGAGGTCCACCATTCTTTCGCGTTGTCGCGTAGACGATAAGTGCCAAATATCACCTTCTTCTCTCCAGGACAATCGGTCGCCTCAAAGGCAAGCTCCATTTCCCTCAACCAATGCTCAGCTTTATCCGGCTCAGGTTCTCCTCGAAAGATAGGTGGATCATGCTGAATGAAAGTCTTCAGGGTCAATCCACTAGAACCATGTCCTTGGAGCTTTTGCTGCTGAGCCATCATGGTCATCAATTCTAACATTTGATGCTGCATGTCCATCGCCATATCCTGGGTAGACGAAGAGTCACGATCTCCGTTCGCCTCATTCCCACGACGAGGGGCCATCTGAAATGATGACATGTGAAATTTACGGTCAAAAGCCTATATTTTCTAAAACTGGTGGATCTAAGTTTGTTTTGGTTGGATATCTTATGCCCAGAGGAACTCCTGCTCCGATACCACCTGTAACGAACCCGATCGTCCGAGAATGATGCGGAAGCGAGAAACTCGACGGACATCTCGGGAACATTACTCATAGCATCAATCATGGCATAAAAGAGCAGTGAAGAACCCACAAAAAAACTTTTCCATAATCATAATAAGTTCACAATTCCAATAGTTCCTTAATTAGAGATAATTAAAATAGAAATCGTATCCACGATTTCCTTATTCCAGTGGGCATAAAGACGTCCTCCCAACAAAACGCAGTAGATCAATACCGCTCCTACTTCTTGAAGACGGTGTCGTCTCCCTTAAACTGCTAATGGTCTAATCCTCCCGCTCCCCTGAAAAAGTTAGCAAAACATGTTATGAGCATAACGCTCAGTATGTGCCGAGTTGGGGTCAAGCCGGCTAGCGTAGAAAACAAGTCACAAAAGTCATTGTCATATAAATCATAAATCAACTTACTTAATGCATATAACTAAATTTCTTCATAACCATGGATGGCATAACATATTTGCACATATACCCCTAAGTTTTACCATATTTGCATGTATGCCCATAATATTCGCATAAATTTCACATATGCACTTTACAATAAAATAATTGTAAATGTACCCTTAAGATTACCATAAATGACATATATGCACATACCATTGACATAGATTGCATACATGTCTATAACATTAACATAAGTTTCATACGTGCACTTAACTTTAACAGAACTTACACATAAGTCCATAACAGTAATGTAATTGAATATATGCACATAATCTTAACATATATTGCACATATGCCCATGATATTTTCCATATTTAGAGTGGTCTTGATTGTTACTTCTTAGGCGGCTTTGATGGCTTTGATGGCTTACCGCCGGCACAAGCGGTTCATAACAATACATAACATGACAGTGTAGCTACAACTGTAGAGGACTTATCTTTTGCCTCACGCCCCCGGTAGACGTTGGCCCTTTAGGCCCTTACAACCCCTTAGTTCGGGTCGGTGCCGAAGTCTTAATATTAACTTTGATGAGTTCATATCTTCAATGATAACTTTTGAGTACCGTATACAAATCAATATATTGCAAAAAAAGAGGTTCTTGCCATCATATAAATAATATGCAGTGGTCAAATATAATATAATGTCTCAGGGTAGCAATCACAGATAATTTTCATAGCTCCTGTAACATTTTAAGATGAGTGCATTACCAACGGTTGATAGTTGATATTTGCACTCTTTATGTAACGTCGAATATCATTTTATATTTTAAAGAGCAGCCTCAATCAATTCCTGTGCAAAGAAGCTATATAAACCTATGCAATGGAAGTTAAAGTTACGGTTGGGTAAGAGGGAAATTATTCCTTTCAACTCAAAATTTCTTTATAATTTCTTTTCTTTCAATTCATACTATGACCAATCGACATGAGCCCATAATTGGTGAGGAATCAATACGTCATTCGTGGTAACATAGTAAAAGAAATCCAGTGTTTATATTGTCAAAAGTTGAGAGGTAAATATAGAAAACAAATGAATAAAGGGTATATCACCAGGACGATGTACAACTACAAGTTACATCCATATTACCCTAAGGATGTAGTTATCCGACAATTTTAATATATTAAATTTATTGCAACCTACGGCTGGAGTATAGTTTACCATACCGTTTCTGTTAAAGACGCATAATTACTTTCTGTTTGTGACATCAACGAAAATGAGTAGATTTTTAAAACTTCATTAAATCATGAAATCATAGCCAATCTCCAATTTAGAATATGTTTGCATAAACAAGCTATTATAGTAACCAACAATTTCGAATAAGGATTTATTCACATGGAAAATCTAGAGGCCAACAACAACTACTGCAATTAACTCGAGAAATGCGGCATTGTGGAATTACATTGATGATCGAGTAGTCACGGTTTTAGATTAATCATACGCGAATGCCATTGAATAGAACGAATCCTAAGGGATCGACACATACCTCGTCGATGATAGAAATTCATCGACCAAGACTCCGTCAAATCCGGATCGTTTTCGGCCACGTCGTTGATCCTTTGATTTCACCGAATCAAACTCCGATGTTGACGGAGAGGGTAGTCGATGTTGAATTCGGAAACGACACGACGAAAGAATGTTATCGTCGGCTTCTCTCTCTAGACTCTCTCTCCCAAAGGCAATGTATGGGAAAATCATTGGAGTCTCAAGTATTTATAGGCTCAATCAAAAAGATAACAGGCAATAATAACTTGGATTTATTTAATAGGTAATAATCCTAATTTATTATCTCTTCTTTATTAATATTATTATTTTTTATTATCCTATTGAAGATGACATTGGGTTTTTTTTTGTAGCATTTAATAACTATTTTTTTATTAAGAGACGATCCGTTACAGCGCGACTCTGAGAATCCATAGCCACGCTAACTGGTTGATTGGCCACTGCCTTCTGTAGGGCCTTCTCATTATTTTGCGGGATATATTCATATGAATCGATTGTCACCACCTTGTTGTTTTTCTGCAGCAGAAGAAAGGCAACAAGATTACAATGACTCATTCTAATGAGGTAGAGCTGAAACAATTCCAGTTTTATAAAACACTTTACGGATGTTGCATCTGCCATCGCGTCTAGTGTAGGGATAATCGGTATCCGTGTCGATGCCACCATTCTTGACAATGAATTCGAAAGCACGGTCCATGTAGCCCCCATCGCAACCCTGGCTGTAGGCGGTGTCGCAGTCGACGAGTTCCTGTTCCGACAGCGTGATCAACTTGCCGGTGACAATCTGGTTTATCGATTCTACTGCCGCGACGGCAGAGAAAGCCCAGCAGCTACCTTCAGGAGCAACATGAAATTTGTGCTCTCAGGTCCGCTTTGGAAAAAAAATACAGCAAGAACATTTTTTTCCAGATGAAATAAATTTGGAAGGGCTAAGTTAGATGTTAGTATAGGTGCTCGGAAATGGCACTCTATCCATAAGCTAATGGTGAGAAATAGGAATATTGCATGCGAAAAAAACTGATCACAACTGCCCTGGTACTTGACTGCAGCCACAGCTCCAAGCTTCCTCCAATCCACATCCTTGGGCAGCTCCTCCGCCTCCTGCACCTCATACCTACCAGTGCGAGTCGTGTCGAGTCTTGGTTGCGTCCTCTTCAAGCCCAGGTGCTTTGCCCGGAATTCTTAGTTCGTCAAATCTGCAAACCGATTTAATCCAACTACGTACGAGTGCCCGTTCTCCACACGGTTGTGTTCGTCGACGAACATGAGGTTGTACTTGAATATCTCAAACCTTCTATCCTTCTCCTCCAGGCCATTGTAGGATTTAGGATATGTCATTAGCCACGCATCGTAGATGTCTCTCACCTCCGGTTCGCTCATCAGAGTCGTCTCGTTTCTGATGAAGAACGCGTGCATGGTGGACGGCATGGATAGCACAACGATAACAATGAGAAGAAGCACCATTTGTGATGGATGGGAAGAGGAAAGGGAATGCAGGTAAGAGGTGGTTGACGACGGTCGCAAATGGGTTCTGCTATATAGAGGGGAATGGAACGGGAGACGACGTCGGGGTTTATGGGCAGAGGAGAAGAGAAAGTGAAATACGAAAGATGTGATGATCACGGTTCTTGTTATGACGAAGCTGATATTGAGATCGGACTGGAATTAGATAAAGTGTAAGAAACTTCACATATCCTACTTTAACTATAGGAAGAACGTCGCACTTTACACCCATATTTATTGGAGCAGAACAGAGCCCCTAAGCAGTAGTGCGGCTGTGACTTTTCCCCTCGAAATTTTAGATTCAAAATACTACACCTTTTGTGTGTTTTACTATTTGATCATTCTTCTATTCTTAGCTAACCCCCCTTGTTTGCACGTTTCTTTCTCTACGAGAAAGTAAAGTCTTCTCCTTTATAAAGAATTATATATTTTTTGGAAGTTTTTATGCTTATGTGTTACGTATATTCAAGAGAGTTCAATGATTAAAATATTTTGTTAGATATTGTTTGCAATTTTCGCTCTTGAGATTTGATAATCTTCCGAAAGATCATTGACGATACAAATTGATGCATATACATATACAATATACAATATATATAGGGGGTTCTTCCAATAGGATATTGCCCTTCCTGAGGGTGATGAAACCCCATTTCATCACTTTTATTCTTTCATTTTGGCCTTAAATCCTTAGTTAAATGCTTATATATACCATTAATTTGTGAAAAATAACACTTAATAATAGATACACAAATACTGTATAAAATGTTGTATTTAATGTCAAAATAAAAGAGTAAAGAAAAGAAAAGAAAATGAATGAAGTGTCAAAGACACTGAGTGACACTAAACCTTGAGACTAAGTCAAGAATTGACTTGGTCGACAGAAAATAAAGTAGGAGAAGATAAGGACCAATGGTTGCACAAAACACCTAATTTTTCTATCTTAATAACATGCCTTTTGGGACCTATTTTGTTGCTCTATTTTTATACCTCAATTAATTAAATCCTCAATATGAAAGTTGTATATAAAAATAAAAGAAAAATATATAATTATTTTTATTCAAAATAATGCACAGTGTGCCCGAGACAGAATAAAAAGCCGCAAAAAAATTCCCAGACCTGTATGTTCTCCATATTTATTAAGAATTGACCAAACTCACTTTTATTGTTTATGAAATTAAATTATCTATTTAGAGAAGGTGGTTTCATTTAAATTAGAGTTAAGATGAAGAAGGTGGCTTTTGGACCCTTATTGTGCAATAAAAATCTATAAAATAATCAATATATTTATTCTTTATATTTTTCACTATCTTATATTTCTATATATTTGTAAATATTATTCAAAACACATGTAAATAATAAAAGTAGAATAAAACTATCAAAATTCATAAAAATAAATAAAATATTAAAGTACATAGATGAACTATACATATAATATATATGTATATAGTTATTTAAGCAAATGATTATTTCAAAAAAATAAAATAAAAATATGTAAATGTATACCTAAATAAGTTATATATATAAATATTATATACATAAATAATAAATTATAAAATACAAAATAAAATCAAATACACCATATATATAATTATACATATAATTACATTTGTAAAAATTAACACATAATAAACAAGTTGATAAAAATAAATAAAATCATCTAAAATAGTACATAAAATAAGGAACAACTTTCATGTTTTAAGAAAAAATAAAAAACATTTATTTATTTTATTTCTCTTTTCTTTCTATTTTCTTCTAAGTTTTGTCCTTATACGGCTTAGGTGGACCAATAAGGAGCGAGTAATCATTGACTCTAGTCAACTCCTCGTCCCTCATAGCCCTGCAGCTGTCGGAACGCCTTTGACCTCGTTTCTCCCAATTTCTCTACCCAATGCCTGCATCATTTCAGTTTGATTTCTTCTCGACTTTTGTTCCTCGAACTTCCACTAATAGAAAAATGCCGATTTGTCGACTACAACATTGGCAGCAAGGAAGTGGCTAAGTGGTGCCAATGTGGTTGCAGAGATCATATGCAACCACACGTAGTAGCAAAATGAGTGGTCGAGCTGATATGGTCGCAAATATTTTACGACTACAATGTAGTCGTTTTGTAGTCACGGAAAGTCGAGATATAGTCGCAGTTCAGTCATCTTCTATCATCTATATTGCGATTAGAGAAACACTAATTTGCGACCACTTTACCACAACAATAAAAATAATTCAGCGACCACTTAAAGACCACCTTACCACAACTATTTTATTAATAATGACCATCTTATCACTACTTTGCTACTATTGTAGTAGGAAGGTAGTAGAAATGTAGTAGCAGATTTTGTTTCTGGCACCACACACAATCAATTTTGCGAACACGACTACTACTTTGCTACGACAATGGTAGCAAAGTAGTAGTAATGCAGTCGCAAACTCTACTTTTCAAGTAAAAAAATAATCAGTGGCCACCTATAGTGTATGATTATCTTGTAGTATAATACAAGCTAATATAGTACAAAGTAATATAATCATTCAAGCCTCTTGGGATCTTCCAACCAACATTATAATACAATCATCCTCATCACATGTAATTAGAAACTAAAACAACCATCTTTTAAAAAACCAATCTTACATGTATAAAGCTAAAGTTCAACAATATATAAGTTAGATGATAAAATTACACGTATTAAAAAGCTACAAGTTCAAGACAAAAGAAAGTTACAAGTTCAAGGTCAAGAAAACTACAAGTTCATGACTAACATCCAGACATTAAACTTCTAAACATTAGAAGTTTTTGGTAATAAAATATCATTAAAGAGTGTATACACCTTCCTTTACCTTTTCCTCCCCCTTGTCCTTCTTCTTCTTATCAGTTTGTTTAATTCTTTTTTATTTTTCGTACGTCCCGAGATTACAACCCCTTTACGATGCGAGACAATATATGTGGTGTCATCATCCTCCTCCTCTCCATCCTCCTCTTCATCATAATATTCCACCTCATGAACTTCTGGAATTATAGTTCTATTATTTTTAAGAAGTAAAAGAAGTCATTGTAAATGTTAGAAAGATGATCAATATCTATACTAAAACATAACCGAGAATATAAGTCAAACATCAAATAAGTTACATCTTCCTTCAAAGAGATCATTCCAGAAGATAAGTGATGAGGCGAATATCGATAGTGATGGAATAAACGATGTCGTTGTTCTCAACCACTCGAATGGTCAACGAGAAAAATAATTTAAACTACTTAAAAGATATCAATCAATCAAAACAAATGTAAGCGGTTCTCGCTATTCTTTTTACCTGGTATAGCGACCAGGGTCGAACACAAGGAGCACGATTTAAAAAATAAGTAGTCAAATTTCGGAGAGAATTTTTAGTAGTTTTTGATTTTTTTTATTTTTAAATGAAGAATAATATGCACAACCAAGAATCTTTTGCAACTTAAAATCCTTTAAGTGTCCAAAACTCTTGGAAATTATTTTTAATATAAACTACAAAACAATATCTACAATCAGAAACTGAAATCACAATTTTTTGAGTTTTCTAGAATTTTTACAATTTTTTAAAGAATTTTTCATTTTTCACAATTTTTTGGTTTTTATAAATAGTTAATGCACAAAAATTGGTCAGAAATTAAAACACACCAAAATACACCTACACTAATTTTTTTGGAAATTTTAAGCAATTTTTCGATTTTTTATGAATTTTCAAAGTTTGGACAGTTAAAAATACACTGTTTTTTATTTTTTAAATATATTAAACGGTAATAAAAATAGATGAAAAATTTATACAATGTTAAAAACTATAGCAAGAACATCCACAAATTTTATAAGAATTTTTGGATTAATAAAAACATTTATTTCACCAAAGAGATCAATCAAAGTTATTGTCTGAAGCACAGGGACTAAATAGAAAACATTAAAAAGTTTCTGCATCAAGATATAACAAAACTAAATTACAGGATAAATGTCGCAAATTACCCAATAAAAGCGTGCTAGGCACATGACTTGATGGCTGACAGGGGTGTTCTTGCAATATAAGAATCTTCTAGGGGTCTGGATGTAAATTGTTGCAATCATTGTAAACTCCAAAGGCCTGACTGATATTTGTCAAATTTTTAATTCAAAACCCTAGGTCTTCGTTCTGTGCCCTCGATGAAAGAGGGAGTCAACAGGGGGCCGCCGCCCCTTTCTTCTTCTTCACGCAGGTCCGTTGGGGCTGGTGGGCCGCCACCACGCAGTTGAGAGACGGGAGCGTCGGAAAGGTGCGCGGGGCAGGAGCAGAGAACGGAGGGGGCACCCACGTGCGGAGTCACGGGGGAGGCTAGAGGAGGACGCCGCCCTTGAAGGCGGTGCTAGAGGTGCAGGGCAAGCCGCTGGAGGGGGCTGAAGATGGCTGGAGGGGCGCCCGCGCGCGGGCGGCCACCGCGGAAGGCGGGGAGCGTGGAGCGGGGGCTCGGCAGGCGCGGGTCGGTGGCGCGAAGGGCGGTGCTACGAGCGGCGTTGTGCTAGGTTATGCAGGCTGGAGGCACCGCTGTTATTTTTTTTTTGATTTTTTATTTTATAACTCCTGTAGACAGAACAAGAAAAAAATCATTTTTTTTGTTTTTTTATTTTTTTAAAAAACTGTAAGCAAAATAAAGACTATATAATTTTTTTGTTAATTTTTTTTGAAATAGGGAAAGTAAACAGAAGACAATTTTTTTATTATTTTTTATGAACCTGCAAAACAAAGATTAGAGAGAAAAGAAATATATGTTTTTTATTGTATCCTGCAAAAACAAATGTTAGAAAACAAGATACATTTTTTTAATTTATTTATAAACAAAAGGGAGTCGGTGAATGGATCGGATCTTGTCGATATGGAAGATAAATCCGTAACTCCGGTCACCATGCGTGACCGGAGGTGATAGTCGTGCGAGATAGAAATTGAAAATGGTGAGATTGCGAGATGAGGTGAAGATCGGTATCGAACGTGAATTATGTGGAGAAATTTTGGTTTTAAGATCTAAAATTTAATCACTACAACTACGCAGAAATTTAAACTACGGTTTATCTAGGCAAAAAGACAGAAAATAAAATGGATCTCACCTCGGGGGTCGGAAATCAAGACGGCTCTCGAAGATCGGGCTCCTCTCCATCAAAGATCGATCAAGAGGAAATGAGGGAGGACGAGCGATGAATCCATGATTCATCGTCTTTATTCTCTTATTTTGGCCTCATTTTCTTAGTAAAACTCCTGTAAATAACCACTAATTCCATAATTTTACCATTTTGAATGCATTTGTTAAAATTGCATTTTAACACTTTTTGTACATAAATAAAAGAATAAAGAAGAAAAGAAAAACAAAAGAATGTGTTTATGCAATAAATATATACTGACCCTAATCCCAAGAGAAGGTCAAGACTTGACCTGATCGACCAGGAATAAAGTAGGGTGAGATAGGGTCTTCTGTTAGAAAATCCAAAAATATTTTGTAAATATTTTTCATGTATTTTTGTACAAAACTTACCATATTTTACTTATACATGATTTGACCTTCAAACTAATTATTTCTGTAAATAAAAGTTGTAAATAAAAATGTGTTGTAAATAATAAAAATAAGTGTAAAATAAAATAATGTATATATTGTAAATAAATATACCCAGAAAAAGCCGCAAAACGTTAATTGAAATATCAATTCCAGCTCCATATGAGCTCAAATCGAACGAAACTCACTTCCATCATACTCTAAATTAAATTATCTTTCAAATGGCTGTGGTCTCATAATTTTTGGAGTTATCGGTTAAAAGTCGGTTTATTGGGGTGTTTTGTGCAGTTTAACCATTTTCGATTGTACATATTTATTTATATTTATTTTTATACAATGTATATAATTGTAAATATTATTTTTATTAAAAATAAAATTTAAAAAATTAATTAAAATAAAAAATCTTTTATAAAAAATATTTCCTTATTTGTACCCATGTATATTGTATTATATGTGTATAATATATGTATATAATTAACTTCCTTTTATAAAATTCACCAAAAGAATTAAGTATACAACTTTAATTAATTAATTTAATTTAATTATGAATTTTATATTTATATTTAATTATTTAATTCATTTATTTGGTTTAAAAACTTACCTTGTATGTTAGATTTTATTCCATACTTTAAATAGCCACCATTAAGGTAGTTAATTAATTTTCAATTAATTATTTAATTTATTTATTCCAAATTTCGTAATTAATTATTTAATTAATTAATTAATTTAATTATTTTATTATTCCACCCAATAAACACCTTTCTTATTTGTAGATATTTTCCATTTTTGACTTTCGTCTTCTTTTTAATGGGCTCCTTCTCCCTCATTTCTTCTTTGATCAATCTTTGGAGAGAGGATCCCGATCTTCGAGAGTTGCTTGTTGTAGAAGGGTGCCCAGCCTCCGATCCGGTCAGTGACAACGATTTGAGCGTCGTATAGGCCATTACGACGTGTCCGATCCCAAGGTGAGATCCAATTTATTTCCTGTCTTTTCCTAAGTAAATCGTAGGCTTAGATTTTTGCGTAGGTGTAGTGATTATTTTTTTAGATTAAAAATCACAAAAATTCCATCACAATTTAATCCACATCCGACACCGATTTGCCATCTCATTTTCCGACACTCTCATTTCACTTTCTACCTCGCACGACCTATCACCTCCGACCACGCACGGTGGTCGAAGTCACGGATCTATCTCCCATATTGTAGATCCGAATCCATTCACTCCTCTTATTTTGTGCATAAATAAATAAAAAAATAAAAAAAATTATAAAATAATTTTTCTTGTTTTTCTGACATTTGTTTTTGTAGGGAAAATTAAAAAAATAGTTTTTCATTTCTTTCTAATCTTTATTTTGTAGGTAAAATAATAAAACAAAAAAATGTATAGTTATTTTTGTTTCAAACCATTGTTTTGCAGGAACAAATAACAAAAATAAAAAATACAATTCTATCTTCTCTAACGTTTATTTTGTAGAAAAATAAAAAAAACTAAATAAAAAAAATTTATTTCGCTTTACAGTTCCGATTTCAAATAAAAAATATACAAAAAAAAGTTTTTCTTTTGCTCCCGTTCATACATTTACAACAAAAAAATAAAGGGTTTTTATCAGTTGTGCCCCTCTGAGATATTGCAATATCGATTATGCCCCTCCCATTTTTAGAATATCAGTTGTGCCCCTACCTTCTTGCAAAATTCTCAGTTCTGCCCTTTTGTAATACCATTTATGCCCTTACCTTACCTTAACAGAAGGGCAGAGCTGCGAATTATGCAAGAAGGTAGGAGCACAACTGATATTCCAAAAAAGGGAGGGGCATAACTGATATTGCAATATCTCAGAGGGGCACAACTGATAAAAATCCAAAAATAAAAATAGTAAACCAGAGGGGCCGCAGCCGCACCCCTCCCCTCATTCCTCTCCCGACCCGGACCGCCCAGCCACCTCCTCCCGCACCGCCGCCAGCGACGGGGCCTCCCTCCAGACTCCGCGCCCCGGCAGCGCCGCCCGCTGCACCGTCCTCCTCCGTGCGGCGTCCGCGCCCCCGCGTCCAGCGGCAGGCCACAGCGTCGCCGCTCCCGCGCGCCTTCGCCCGTGATCGAGCTCTTCCGCACGCGCCGCCCAGCACCGAAGGTCCCTCCGCCACCTGCACGCGCCGCCTCTCAGCCCAAGCCGCGCCGCCGTGTGCTTCCTCCAGCCACACGCGACGCTGCTGCGTGACCTCCACCGCGCACGGCACATTCTCCACCAGACCGAACCAGTGTCGCTCCTTGTTGTTGGCCGCGTGAGGCGGCGCGGCCTGCCTCACCGGCCCGACCTCCGTAGTTGCCGTCCCAGCCGCGCCATCCTCCCTCCGAGCGGCGGTGCTCCCGCGCCACCACTCCACGCGCGTCCCATCACCGCCCGCGCGTAGGCGCCCGACCGCACGGCCAAGGCCCGCTCCACCGTCCGCGCGCCACCTCCTACGCCTCTTGAGAGGCGGCGGTCATTGAGACAACTCCCCTTTGCTGTGTGAAATGGAAGAGAAAAAAAGAAGCCCTTGGGAAGAGATTGAATAAAAAATGGGAAGAATTGCAAAGTTGTCCTTAGGAGTTTTCAGAACTGCAAAAAGATCCCTGTGAGAGCTAGCGGCGGCCATTGAGACAACTCCCCTTTGCTGTGTGAAATGAAAGAGAAAAAAAAGAAGCTCTTGGGAAGAGTTTGAATAAAAAATTAGAAGAATTGCAAAGTTGTCCTTAGGAGTTTTCAGAACTGCAAAAAGATCCCTGTGAGAGCTTCAAATCCAGATCACATGAAATGCACAAGGGTTTTAGTGGGTAAATTACATTTTTCCTTCTGCATTTTATTTACATTACTCATTTGATGTAAAAACTTTGCATATTTACAATTCAGTCCCTACACTTCCAGATTTAAACTTTCTTGCTCTTTTGACTGAAATAAATATTTTTATGTTTCAGAAAATTCTCAAAAAAATGTTATATGCTCCTGTTATATTTCTTGTCGTTGTATAATTTTTTCATCAATTTCTGTTATCATTTGATATATTTAAAAAATCAAAAACTGTCTTTTTCCTTGTCAGAAATTTGAAAATTCATAAAAAATTGAAAAATAGCTTAAAAATTCCAAAAAAATACTGTAGGTGTCTTTTGATCTCTTTTAATTTCTGACCAAAATTTGCGCATTTTCCATTTATAAAACTCCAAAAAAGTACGAAAAACGAACAATCTTAAAAAAAATTGTAAAAAATTGTAGAAAAATCCAAAAATTCTGATCTTGTCTCTCTTTGTAGACATTTCTTTGTAGTTTTTCCTAAAAATAATTCTCAGGTGTATTGGGCTTTTTAAGTATTTTTAAATTACAAAATACTCTTGACTGTACACTTTTTGCTCTGTTTTCACTGTTTGATTTTAAAAAAAATTCAAAAACATCAGA
Source organism: Ottelia alismoides (assembly GCA_037367405.1). NCBI lineage: Eukaryota > Viridiplantae > Streptophyta > Magnoliopsida > Alismatales > Hydrocharitaceae > Ottelia > Ottelia alismoides. The sequence goes on along the minus strand of JAZKJV010008453.1, from coordinate 420,550 downwards.
AAAAGTTGAAAACAATTATCAAAAATATTTTAAAATATATAAATCATAAAACGATTTTCTTTTTAATTTTCTGAGCATCTTTGACACTTTTGAAAAATACAAAATAGTGTGATTCGCGTGTGTTTTTATTCTTTGTGCCTTGTTTTGAAATATAAAAAAAAAATAAAAATTCAAAAACCACTAAAAAATAACTCTGAAATTTGACTGCATGGTTTTTCAATCGTGCTCCTTGTGTTCGACCCTGGTCGCTATACCAGGTAAAAAGAATAGCGAAAACCACTTACATTGTTTTATTGATTTATCTATCTTTAGTGGTTTATTTATTTTTCTTGATTGACCGCGCTTGGTGATTTGAATCACAACGACCATTGTTTATTTACATACTTAACCCGAGTTGTCAGGCGTGTCTTCAGAATAGCGCCGTTGCCAGGGAGCACGGCTTTGTAGTTATTTTTCTGTTTTATCTCTCTATATTATAATTATTTTCTGACCCTCTCTCTTTAATTTTTGTGCGAGGTACTGCTTGGATGACTTGGAGATTCTTTTTAGAGGACCCGCGCAGGAAGAAGAGCAGGGAGGAGAAGAAGAATTTTATTTTTTGAAAGAGAACAATTATTCTTGTAATAATTTAGGATTCTGAACTGTGGACTTAGACATTCTTCGGGGGTCTGTTTCGCCAAGTGCCGGTGCACTTGGGGGACCTCACCGCTATTTTTCGCCATTTTTGTTTTCTCGTATTTTTATTTTACTTTTTGATTCACGCAGAATTTGGCCCCTAGACTTGTGATTTTTTATATTGATTGTGACGTAATTGATTAATGTCCCAGCCTAATTGTTTGCCTGCACCTATAGATCGATAACTGGACTTGATCAATTAAATCATAAAGAAAAAGCTAATCTAAGTTACCTGAGAGGTCATGTGCCGCTAGAGGCCGTATACAGCGCTGGCAGGATCCGTTGTAGTGAACATTGATCGGCATCAGAGACCGGACTCCGACCTCTCTTATTGACTTATTAGCTATTGTGTTTCACGTGTATAAATCTTTCGCCTAAGGCCATTTTCTTCTTGCATCATATATGTAGTTTAATTTCTGTATTTAATTTTTGCGCGGATGTAGAGTGCTGGAGTCAGGTACGCACCTCTATCTCTAGCATTTGCATTTATATTTTCTCGTGCATTGTCTTTTCTGTTTCTCCCTCTGTTTTGTGAATATAGGAATAAAGGAAATTGGAAATCCCGTTAGACGTTTCATTGAACGTATCCAAATAAAAAAAATTTGGGACTGCTAATTGAACTTGACTCTAAAATTAAACGTAATTGACCACTTCATTGTATTGGGAGAGCAACCCCCTCATTGTTTGCGCTTTTACTCACTCGCGTACACACTAAGGAGTAGTGCTCAAATCTTATTCAAGCCTCCTAAATGTTTGTACAACTTTATCTTACCACCTAACTCTTAAAATTGAAAAGATAAAGACCGAATCTCACGGTCAGATTTGTGTTGAGTTGGTGAACTGGGGGTTTGCTTTGTATATTGTATGTCTTTGGCGTGAGTATGTTACAATCATCTTCCTGAATCAATAGCAGTCACCTTTCTTCCCCCCCCCCCTTCTATCCATCTCTCTCTCTCTCCCACCATCTCTCACCCTCTCTCTTCTTTCCCACCTTCTATCTCTCTTTCTACTCTCCCACCCACCCGCCCTTCATTTCTCTCTCTTCATGATGGGTCACATTCCATTCTAGCCGATTTTGCGGCTTCTATATTTTATACCCACCATTTCCGCCCACTCTCTCGGGAGGTCGGAACTCCGTCCAATCTCCCATCTTCTCTCTACCCACCTTCTTTCTCGGGACATGCTGTGAGTGACACCAGAAGAGTTCAGATTGACCAAATACGAAATACGGGTGTTCACCTTGCTGAGATGAGAGTGCATCCCATATGCAATCATATGGTGCAGTTGCGTGATTTATGTGACTTCTATCCTGGGACATTGGATGAGTACACAGATCAGGAAGCCCAATCCGCTTCTACCTTGAGACCCTTTGTTCTGGATTTAGAGTTAATTGATCTACTGCCGAAATTCTTTGGGGAAGTGCACGAGGAACCGTATTTACATATCAAAGAGTTTGAGGATATTTGTGGATCACGATCATATTCGGATATCATTTCTGAGGAAATGGTGCTGATTACCTTCCCATTTACACTTCAGAGTAGAGCCAAGAGTTGGCACAGACGATTGGGAAGGAAGATTGCTATGTGGGGAGATTTACGATCGTTATTTTTGCAGAAATTTTACACGCAGCGTAGAGCAGAGATGATGCGGTCGTGTATTCATGATTTTTAAGTTAACCCCCAGAAGCCATTGATAGATTCATGGTTGAGGTTACGAGAACTTTTGAGGTGATTTCCATATCATGGATTTTCGATGACTGACCTTATCCATATCGCCATGAGGCGGAGGACCGCAGAGCAGATTGCATATGTCATTACCTCGTGTGGTGGTTCACAGCACAGTCCTGACCTGGATTTAGTCAAGAACATCTTGGATTCACTTTCAAACACTCCATATTCACGAGATGATTTATTCGGGAAAACACACGAGGGAGAGATGACAACAGTTGAGTGTGTGACACGCCATGCCGATCTTGATAGCACACACAAATCAGAGGATATGGTTGTTACTACTTCTCATTTGATGGATATGTTGCTTATTGTTGTGAGTTCCCAGAGTCGGACATTGGTTGAGGACCAATTGGATTTACAGTCAGATTTTGAGCTAGTCCCACTCTGTCACGTAGAAGATTCTTCGATTCTAGATCTGTTAGGATCCCAAGAGATAGAGGAGGAACCCACATCTCAGCCATCCTCTGAATCTTCCCAGTATCCATACGCAGTTGGTTCAGTGTCTTGTCTTCAGGAGATCTTCTCATATTCGAAGATATACTTGGATTCATCTCAACAGAGAGAGCTTGATGATGGACTGATTTTGGATTTTACAGACCTTGGTAGTCCCGTATTTGAGACATGTGTCCTCCCAGTTGATGACGCCGATACATTTTTGGAGGACATGACATTTGACAGCATTGATCCCTAATTTCCTGATGATTCAGCATTACTTCCTGAGGGTTATCTGCAGGAGGATGCCATGGACCATGTGTACTCGGTCTCACTTTCTGAGAATGCATCCGATCTGTCGGATCACGAGATCGAATCTTTTGATATTTCTGATCGTGAATTTGATGATTCTCTCCTCGATGACCCTCACGAGGATGACCTGATCTTTGAGGTATTTGATGATTTCACTGATTTGTATACATTATATGCATCGGATATCAGCCTTTCTGGTGAATCTCATGATCTTGATCTTCCATATCTATTCGAGACTGTGATTAACGTGGAGGATTCCCTGACAGACCCTTCCTTCTCCACGTTCGACTTCTTCGGCTCCATCAATTCACTCCATTCAGATCTTTAGCCGATGTTTTCTTTTGTGCTACCGGAGCCTGACTTCATCTGCCCATATCTTTACCCGATAGCAGACACTCGCTTGATTGTTTACCTGGGTGTTATCATCATACACTATGTTGAGTTCATTGTTGTTCTCCCATCGAGACTGCAACGACAGTACGGTATTCGCTTGACAGATGTCGTCCTGAACCTTGATATGGCGTTATCCTAACATTTGCGCCCAGCTAGGGGTGTAAACTCTAGCGCTTGTTGAGAGGCACCTCAACATTGATCGACTCACATGTGTATAGACCATCTGTCCATATCATACATTCTTTCTGTCTCACACCCCATCTCCATCGCATGATCATTCCATACTTAGGGTGTACTTTACCCAAAGTATAGGGGGGTGCCATACTTGTGATTATTTGTTTGATTCTTTTTACCTCTCTTTTGTTGCCTATACTTAGGGATATTTTACCCTAAGTATAGGGGAGGCAGACTCTATACATTCTAATCCTCGGTCTTCCCTTTGTGTACAGTATTCTATACTTAGGATTACTTGATCCTAAGTATAGGGGGATCACCGACTCCTATTGATTTTATTCTTTTCACTTTTCTATACAAAGCATGAGTTATATCTTTCTTTTCAGCTCTTCGATCACTATGAGGACATAGTTCGAGCTAAGTATAGGGGGTGTCGTATATATTGTATATATACTTTAGCCATAACTCGTACTTGCATATTTTTTTAATATGGCTAAAATACTGTCTAAATGACAAAAAAAACTAACTAATAAAAAAAGATGCAGAAAATTCCTCAAAATTCTTTTTGTATATACTGATTAATAAATCAGGTTAAAATATTTTAAAAATATTTTGAAAGTAGTTTGAAAATCTATTTGAAAAATCTTTTGAAAACTATTTGAAAAATGTTTGAAAAATATTTTCAACCTTTGTAAAAATATTATGGTTTGTAAAAATTTTTCTTTTTGTGTAAAATAAAATTATATTGTAAAAACTATTTGCAAATATTTGGAAAAATAATTGAAAAATTATTTTGAAAATCTATATATACTATTTGAAAAATATTTGCAAAATAGTTTTCAAATGTGTGTAAATTTTTGTAAAATTATGTGAAAAATTATTTTGGACTATAGTTTTCATAATTATTTGTAAAATTATTTTCAAATAAATTTGAAGAACAAAAAATATAAAAAATGAATAAAATAAAAATTAAAAAAATCAACTATGTATATACTTGTATAAATTACTCAAGTTGTAAATCCTTTTCATGTAAAATAATTAACTCACTCTTGTGTAAATATGTATCTCATCCCAAAAAAAATTAAATTACAAAATGTTATGTATATACTTGTATATATTACTAACTATTTGCATAAAAAACTTTTTGCATGTGCTCATTTTTCAAAAATCCATAAAAAATTCAAAATTTTGAAAATGGTTTCACAAAAAGATTTTTTTCTTTTCCTTGCATGTACATATTTTCTTGCATTTGCATGAGCATTTTTCAGGATGATTTTGACATTTAAACTAAGTCTGGAATAAATTTGAAGAATGGAGCTTAGTAGGACCTTAATCCACTTAATTTCATAGGAACCTTATAAGAATTGGAGTTAAGACTTTTCAGGTCCTAGTGACTTAATTCTTTGAGTCCATAAGACTATGTTCACATGTCATCTTGATAAGTCTCAGTAGAATATTTAACAACACACACATGGTTCTTTCAGACGGTGGCTTACCTTGGACAATGCACTCTACACGTAGCTCTTCGTGGAGGAGGTAGTGAGGAGGGAAAATCTTTTGGCTTGGGGTAGCATACGAGGGTAGTACATCTAGGCGGAACCTCTCGTCCTCCTCTAGGGAAGGAAGTGCGTCTCAACCTGATTTGGTGATGTTGAGGTCTAAAGACATGATGTTGTGGGATTGAAATAATGCTTCAAAAGAGGGATAGTCTACTGGCTCAAGAGGAAAAACTCCTTATGTACATACTGCATCTTGTATATATTATCAAAAAAATGAAAAAAAATGCAAAATCTCCAAAAGTGGACAGGCCTGATAGAAAAATAAAATGCCTGCCGGAGTGTATATACAAGAAAAAAATAAGAGCTTCAAAGTCATATATTTGTGAGCTTGCAGCGGGTGACATGGCTACACTGGTCATGCATCCAAGGATAGGTAACTACACTGGTTACCGTCCATTCTCTTCTCCACCCCCTCTTCTTGAGCTGATTGTACTTGAACTTAGAAGGGAATATCCCCGCTCCTCGAGGAAAGAGTTGCCAGACCGGGGATTAGAGTTACCTTGTTGAGAGAGGCTGTGTCTTTTCTACTTTTGAGATGAGGAGCTATATTTCACTTACAAGTACAAGTAAGAATTCATAGTCATAAGAATTTGTGTATGTAGACTTGTTCTGATCTGACTGTTGAGGAGACCTGAATAGGAGTCTTATGGAACTTAGAGGTTGTTAGGTTTTAATTCCATTTCCCATTAAGGATCCGACACACTAATAATCCAAAGGTCCGACATAGCTCCATACTACATTTTTATGAAGATAAGTTTAAAAGTCAATGTTATTCTAACTTCTTTCCTTTTTCTTTTCTTTATTTTTGTTTTCACTTATTTTCCAAATAAGTGTTTGCTAAGGGACTAGCAAAGGTAAAGTATAGGGGAATGATGAATCCACGATTCATCGTCTTTATTCTTTTATTTTAGCCTCTTTTTCTTAGTCAAACACCTGTAAATACCTACTAATTCCATAATTGTACCATTTTGCATGCATTTGTTAAAATTACATTTTTAACACTTTTTACATAAATAAAAGAATAACGAAGAAAACAAAAAGAAAAAGATGTGTTTATGCAATAAATACAGACTGACTTGAACCCCGATAGAAGGTCAAGACTTGACCTGATCGACCAGGAATAAAGTAGGGTGAGATAGGGTATTCTGTTAAAAAATCCAAAAATATTTTGTAAATATTTTTCCTTTATTTTTGTACAAAACTTAGCATATTTTATTTGTACATAATTTAAACTCAAACTAATTATTTTTGTAAATAAAAGTTGTAAATAAAAATGTGTTGTAAATAATAAAAATAAATATAGAATAAAATAATGTATATATTGCAAATAATTACACCTAGAAAAAGCCGCAACGCACTAATTGAAATATCAATTCCGGCTCCATACGAGCTTAAATTGAACCAAACTTACTTCAATCATACTCTAAATTAAATTATCTTTCAAATGGCTGTGGTCTCATAATTTTTGGAGTTACGGTTAAAAACTTGGTTTTCTGGGGTGTTTTGTGCAATTTAACCATTTTTTATTGTACATATTTATTTATATTTATTTTTATATAATGTATATAATTATAAATATTGTTTTTATTAAAAATAAAATTAAAAAATAATTAAAATAAAAAAATCTTTTATAAAAATATTTCCTTATTTGTACCCATGTATATTGTATTATATGTGTATAATATATGTATATAATTAACTTCCTTTTATAAAATTCACCAAAAGAATTAATTATCTAACTTTAATAAAATAATTTAATATAATTATGAATTTTATATTTATACATTATTATTTAATTCATTTATTTGGTTTAAAAACTTACATTGTATGTTAGATTATTAAGGTGGCTAATTAATTTTCAATTAATTAATTAATTAAATTAATTTATTTATTCCGAATTTCGTAATAAATTATTTAATTAATTTATTAGTTTAATTATTTTATTAATCCACCTAATAAATACCTTCTTTATTTGTAGATATTTTTCATTTTTGACTTTCGTCTTCTTTCTAATGGGCTCCTTCTCTCTCATTTCTTCTTTGATCAATCTTTGGAGAGAGGAGCCCAATCTTTGAGAGTTGCTTGTTGTAGAAGGGTGCCCAGCCTCCGATCCTTTGGGTGACAGCGATTTGAGCGTCGTCGAGGCTATCACGGCGTGTCCGATCCCAAGGTGAGATCCAATTTATTTCCTGTCTTTTCCTATGTAAATCATAGGCTTAGATTTTTGCGTAGGTGTAGTGATTAGTTTTTAGATTAAAAATCACAAAAATTCCATCACGATTTAATCCACGTCCGACATCGATTTGCCATCTCATTTTCCGACCCTCTCATTTCACTTTCTACCTCGCACGACCTATCACCTCCGACCATGCACTGTGGTCGAAGTCACAGATCTATCTCCCATATCGCGGATCTGAATCCATTCACTCCTCTTATTTTGTGCATAAATAAATAAAAAAATTATAAAATATTTTTTCCTATTTTTCTGACATTTGTTTTTGCAGGGAAAATTTAAAAAAAGTTGGTTTTTCGTTTCTCTCTAATCTTTATTTTACAGGTAAAATAAAAAAAATGCATAGTTGTTTTTGTTTCTAACCCTTGTTTTGCAGGAACAAATAACAAAAAATAAAAAAAATACAATTGTTTCTTCTCTACGTTTGTTTTGCAGAAAAAATAAAAAAAACTAAATAAAAAATTTTTTATTTCGCTTTACAGTTCCGATTTCAAATAAAAAATATACAAAAAAAAGTTTTTTTTGCTCCTGTTCATACATTTACAACAAAAAAATAAAAAAATAAACCAGAGGGGCCGCAGCCGCACCCTCCCCTCAGTCCTCCGCCGACCCGGATCGCCCAGCCACCTCCTCCCGAGCTGCCGCCAGCGGCGGGGCCTCCCTCCAGACTCCGCGCCCCGGCAGCACCGCCCGCTACACCGTCCTCCTCCGCGCGGCGTGCGCGCCCCTGCGTCCAGCGACAGACCTCCGCGTCGTCGCTCCCGCGCGCCTCCGCCCGTGACCGAGCTCTTCCGCGCACGCCGCCCTGCATCGAAAGTCCCTCTGCCACCTGCACGCACCGACTCTCAGCCCAGGCCGCACCGCCGTGCGCTTGCTCCAGCCGCAGCGGCGCTGCAGTGTAACCTCCACCGCGCGCGGCGCATTCTCCACCAGATCGAACCGGAGCCGCTCCTCGCCATTGGCCGCGTGAGGTAGCGCGACCTGGTTCACCGGCCCGACCTCCGTAGCTGCCGTCCCGGCCGTGCCATCCTCCCTCCGAGCGGTGGTGCCCCCGTGCAACCACTCCACGCGCGCCCCGTCACCGCCCGCACGTAGGCGCCCGACCCGCGACCAAGGCCCGCTCCGCCGTCCGCGTGCCACCTCCTGCGCCTCTTAAGAGGCGGCGACCATTGAGCCAACTCCCCTTTGTTGTGTGAAACGAAAGAGAAAAAAAAGAAGCCCTAGGGGAGAGATTGAATAAAAATTGGAATAATTGCAAAGTTGTCCTTGGGAGTTTTCAGAACTGCAAAAAGACCCCTGTGAGAGCTTCAAATCCAGATCACATGCAATGTACATGGGTTTTAGTGGGTAAATTACATTTTTCCTTATGCATTTTATTTACATTACTCATTTGATGTAAAAACTTTGCATATTTACAATTCAGTCCCTACACTACCAGATTTAAACTTTCTTGCTCTTTTGACTGAAATAATATTTTTATTTTTCGGAAAATTCTCAAAAAATGGTATATGCTCCTGCTATATTTCTTGTCGTTATATAAAATTTTCATCAATTTTTGTTGTCATTTGATATATTTATAAAAATAAAAAACTGTGTCTATTTCTTTGTTAGAAATTTGAAAATTCATAAAAAAATGAAAAATAGCTTAAAAATTCCAAAAAAATATTGTTGGTGTCTTTTGATCTCTTTTAATTTCTGACCAAATTTTGTTCATTTTCCAATTATAAAACTCCAAAAAAGTGCAAAAAACAAAAAAATCTTAAAAAAATTTGTAAAAAATTGTAGAAAAATCCAAAAATTCTGATCTTGGTCTCTATTTGTAGACATTTCTTTGTAGTTTTTCCTAAAAATAATTTTCAGGCATATTGGGCTTTTTAATTATTTTTAAATTACAAAATACTCCTGACTGTACACTTTTTGCTCTGTTTTCACTGTTTGATTTTTAAAAAATTTTTAAAAACATCAGAAAAAGTTAAAAAAATTACCAAATATATTTTAATATATATAAAACATAAAAAGATTTTCTTTTTAATTTTCTGAGCATCTTTGACCCTTTTGAAAAATACAAAATAGTGTGATTCACGTGTGTTTTTATTCTCTGTGCCTTGTTTTGAAATATAAAAAAAATTAAAAATTCAAAAACCACTAAAAAATAACTCTGAAATTTGACTGCATAGTTTTTCAATCGTACCCCTTGTGTTCGACCCTGGTCTCTATTCCAGGTAAAAAGAATAGCGAAAACCGCTTACATTGTTTTATTGATTTATCTATCTTAAGTGGTTTATTTATTTTTCTTGATTGACCGCGCTTGGTGATTTGGGTCACAACAACCATTGTTTATTTACATACTTAACCCGAGTTGTCTGGCGGAGCCCATTAAAAAGAAGACAAAAATAAAAAATGGAAGATATGTACAAATAAAGAAAGTAATTAGTGGTTATTTAAATAAATAAAATAATTAAAGAAAATAATTACTTAAATAAAAACGAAATTCGGATTTAATTAAAATAAATTAAATAATTTCCAATAATGAATTAGCCACCTTAATGGTGGCCATTAAAGGAATAAAATCAAATCTTATATACACGGTAGGTTATTAACTCAATTTATTCAAATAAATCCAATAAATTAAATAATTGAATATAAATTTTGATATTAAATTAAATTAATTGATTAATGTGAGATATTTTTTTGGTGATTTTTATTTAAGGAAGTTAGTTGTATACACATATTATACACATATAATAAAATATACATAGACACAAATGAGTAAATAATTTTTATATCTTTTTTCATTTTTTTCTTTTTTTTAATTTACATTTTTTAAATTTTTAATAAAAATAATATTTACAATTATGTACATTAAAAATAAATATTAATAAATATGTACAACAAATATTGGTTAAACTGGATGGAGCCGAAATTGGTATTTTAATTATCGCTTTGCGGCTTTTTCTGGGTGTAATTATTTACAATATGTACATTATTTTATTTTACACTTATTTTTATTATTTACAACCCATTTTTATTTACAACTTTTGTTTAAAAAAAATTAATTTGAAGTCAAATTATGTACAAATAAAATAATGTAAGTTTTGTACAAATATACAGGAAAAATATATTACAGAATATTTTTGGATTTTTGACAGAAGACCCTATCTCCCCCTACTTTATTCCTGGTCGATCAGGTCAAGTTTGACCTTCTCTCAGGGTTCGGATCAGTCTGTATTTATTGCATAAACACATCCTTTCTTTTCTTTTCTTTTCTATTTTATTCTTTTATTTATGCACAAAAAGTGTTAAAATGCTATTTTAACAAATGCATGCAAAATGGTAATTTTATGCAATTAGTAGGTATTTACAGGTGTTTGACTATGAAAATGAAGCTAAAATAAAAGAATAAAGGCGATGAATCGTGGATTCATCAATAAGTTTTGTAATCTGGAAGACATGTTACTAACTGTATTTACCAGTGAATTCACAGTTTGTGATAGTTGTCTAAACTCAACCTCAGATAAACCCAACTGAGATGTTGGCGTGTTATACATTGAGGTCATTACAAAATAATTGGAGGTTCTAGTGGAATCAAAAGAGGACGAGAACTTGGGTGGCAAACCATTCAACATCTGCCTTCTATTAGGTCCTTGGAGTGCACCATGATGGACCACATGCTTATGTTGTCTCCCAATCTTCCACATCATTAAGCTTTTTTATTGCAGCTTTTCTAGCCCTGTAAACATTATCTTTCACTTGCTCTATTGCTAATTCTACTAGAGCATGCTAATACATTTATTTTTTGTGACCAGAGGGTAAATCAAACAAATTCTATTATTTAAAATTTGGTTACTAATAATTAATTGAAAATTTTAAAATAAAACGGCTCTTTCAAAATAATTCTTACATAGACAACATTCAAGATTCTCTCTTTTTCATCGGAAGTCATGCAACCATGGGTGGACCTATGCTTTGGGTTAGTAGGGCACTTTGAGATACATTGAGACCACTTTAATAGTAAATTGCTAGCGAAGGCAATAGATTTGAAAGCTTGTACTAAACTTGCATAGTGATCAAAAACTCTTGTGCATTTATTAAATTGCTTGCAATACTTTCATGTCAATTAAGTTCTTTATGTCTTAGTTTCTTCTTACTTTACAAATTAACAATAGCAAAATCTATAGATATTATAAATTGGTAAACCGCTATAGATATTGTAAATTGGTAAACCTATAGTTGCAGCTTGACAAACTATAACAACTAAACTGGAAAAATCTAAAGCTCAAGCCTGCTCATGAAATTTGGGCCAGGACTTGAAACGATGTACAAATCAGCGGGCCTCAACCAAGCCCAAACAACCATTGCTAATCTATAGTAGAATGGCACCTCTCTATATAACTATACCCCTAGGTGCCATCTATGCAGGGACCCTAGGGTTTTCATTCTAATAATAAAATTCCAATTTTGATTCTCAACTTGGCATCAAAGCAGTTCCCCTGACCCCCACTTTTCCCTACCAACCTCTACCGTTATTCCTCGTCGCGTCTACCCCAACGCCACCAAAATATCGCTGCCTTGAACCCCCGCCAACGCCACCTCCAACCCCTTTCCTATAGCCCAGCGGCCCCCATCAGTAACCCCACCCCATTCAATCCTCTTTCCATGCCCTGTCCCCTATTGCCCAACAGCCACATGCTCCATCCCTACCATCAACCCCCACTATGCATCCTCCCTACTGCCAGCAACCCTATAACTCCCTTGACATAGCCAACATCAACCCATGGATCGTTCGCTACTCAGTAGCCCTCGGCAGTGAACTATCCCACCAATACATGCCTTCGTGCATTCTTAATTGATGCCTCCATCCCTTTCTAGTGAAGGAAAGTAGTAAACCTTAATTAAATATTATTACACCATTAGTAGCATGCCTCTGCCTCTCTTGAGTTCTCTGACCCCTACATGCTCCGACAAGACATCTAGACATGTTGATTTCGGAATCTAAACCCAGCAAGTTCCCGCTAATTACTCTTCGACAGAAATTGATCAGGCATAGCGTGACTTAGCCCTAAAAGATGTCGATTACTCTTCGACAGACATTGATCATGCATAGCGAGACTTATACCCAAAAGATGTCATCTAAATATTTCTCAGACCCCCACGGTTCTTACAGTACATTCAAGAAAGTTACTTCAATCTTCGTAGCTATTATTTTAGCATATACACCCTCACGGGTTGTCCAATCACATCTTAGACTCATCAAATTTTATTTAGCATCAACGCATTGTTCTTGGTATGGTATGATCTAAATCATGTAAAAATATACATATCTATATATTTGCATCCCATAAGTAGGCACCATTTTCTAGTTGAGGATGTCTGACTCATCACACTTGAAGAGCAAGAAACATAGCCTAAAGCATGGATACAATTCAAAATTTGTATAAACATTTACTTTTACTTCAGACTATGGAGTTCAAATTACCAATCATGGGGGTCTTGCTCGCTTTGTTAGGCATAGTGCCAATGGGTTGGTATTTACAGATTCATATACTCATTTAGGAGATAAGAGTCTCATCAAAAACTGTGGTCAGTTCATCCAGACAGACACTACAAGTCATTTGTAGCATATCATCCCTGGTTGAAGAGATTGGAGACATCAATCTTGAACTCAAGTATCCTTGCCTCATCTTATTGTTTGGAGATCAAGAAGACATTCAGATAGAATATGGAATAGCTACTATCTTATCCTTGTTACCGATTTCTCTCGTGTGCCATAGGTGTTTCTAATCAAAAGTCAAATGTGAAGATTATTATTCCTTCATCGGAGATATCAGAAATCAATTTGGGGCCAATATATATCCGGAATTTTGGTGCGTACCTTTTTCATATAAGACATAAATTCACCGTTTATTATACCGACCAGCAAGTTTTAGGAGCACTTGTAAATTATCAGGAAGCCATGACATGACTTAATTGAAGCACCAAAGTAGGAAGTAACCAAATCTAAAATAACATATTATGAGAAAGAAATTAATGGAGAACTCACTGTTTGTGTATTCACCATTATGCACGAAAAATAATATCGGCTTCTCTAGTAAAGTCATAGTACTTATTGAGACCCCCTTTCTTATCCACTAGATCGTCACTGTCATCACATCTAAATCCTTGTAGTTTTCACCACAATATAATCAAAGGTTAGACTGAAAAGTTCCATAATTTTAGGGCATCAAGTTGTACTTTTGATCATTCATCTAGAATAACATACCATTTGAGACATTAGATACAAATGCCCATTTCCTTTTCGTAGCAAGGATTTTCACTCCAAATGGCTGTAATCTTTCTGCAAGTACTGCACCGATTGCTCCAAAACCCATGATGTAGACCTAGAAAATGTTGCATATATATTGTTATCATCAATTATGGGGAAATATAAAAAATGTCATAATCTTAAGGAAAGAGATCTAGCACTGTTTTCCTAAAGAGTGTTTCCATAATTGTTTCTCCCAACCCTTTTCTCTTCACAATAATTTCCATCTCCTCATGTATGATAAATACACTGGTTTGGCAAAGGATGGATGAGATAATAATTTGCTTACATGTGAGATCATTAAAAAGATGAACTCACTTGCTTTCGAAGAAGTCCAACATCAACTATATTGCCATCTATGCACATAAAGCTGCATTGCCCATTTTACTTCCATGAACTCTGGCAACTTTTATTACATGCATTGTTGCTGCATCAATGTCAACTCCTGCAAGTAAAGTTTAAAAGATTGCAAAAGGTACCATGTTAACTAACAAGAAATGGTAAATATTTGAGTATGATTTTCTCGATGGTATGGTTGGAAAAAATGATTTAATATTGACCTTCTAATCCAATGACGAAGTGCATGATAAGCCCCATCTCCCAAGCCAAAGATAATATTTCTAAATTCATACGTAGACTCTTCACTATACAAATGTGGTATTTGTGTATGACTTTCGAAACATCATCCAACAACACTGTGTCAACCTAGAGAGGAGGTGGTAGTAGAGAAGAGGAGGAAGTAACTTGGAGACAAGGAGGAGGCGGTGGAGAGGGAGAGGCGGTAGCTTGGAGACGAGGAGAAGGCGGTGGAGAGGGGGAGGCGATGAAGAAGAGGACACGGTGGAGAGACGGAGGCTGCAGTTTGGAGATGAGGAGGTGGTGAAGACAAGGAGGTGGCAAATAGAAGGGGAAGAGGACGCAATGGAGAGGCGGAGGCGGTGGTTGAAGAGGCGGTGGAGGATACTTGGGAGGGGGCACGATCGAGAGAGGTTTAAAGAATAGATGGTTCGGGGGAGCTTTCTAAGGCAACCAGATTTAGGGCTTAGATTGGAGGGGCCCGTAAAAATTTTTGCAAAATTTGCCACCACTTTAAGACTACAATGTGGTCACAAAATGGTCGCAAATATTTACCACCACAAGCGATGACTACAAATAGTCATTAGATTGACTCCAGAATGTAGCGACTACATTGTGGTGGTATTATAGTTGCAAAATAGTGGCTAATAGATATTGCGACTACATTGCCACCAGATGTAGTAGCAACAGCGTGGCCGCAAATTATGCATTTTCTTATAGTGTTCTCCCTTACATGCGCACATGCTTCCTCGATCGATGGATCTCCGCATCATGTAGAAGACCTCAGTCAAACCTGCTCTCTCTTGGTTGTTTGACAAGCAGAAGAGCCAACGTCCTCGCGATTCAGGTATATCCGTCTTCTACAAAGCGGCAATCGCCACACGGTCCCTCGAAAGAAAGTTAAACAAACAAATATGGGTCATAAATAGGTAAAATAATTATAAAAAATAAGAGGCAAAAATAAAAAAGAAATAATGAGCAAACTATATACAACAAACTACTACGATGTCTGTTGCTCCCTGGTAACGACGTCATTTTATTAATCGAATCGAACATTGACATGTGGTCATGAGGTAACACAAGGCAAACCTCAGTCGCTGAAGTGATCGATCCCAAGAGCCAAGAAATTAAGTGAACAATCGTCCCACACAAATAATCAAATAATCAAAAGCAAGTGGATCAAAATTTATTATAAATCCTATAAACAAGTATGTCTATATTGACAAGCAGAGTAGGGTCACGAACACAAGGAACAAGGGATGTAGCATGTATATTATTTATAAATAAATAGTATGTGTGTGTGTATGTATATGTATGCACAATATATACTCACTGTACTGTGGGTTTTTAAAAAATTCTTTTTTAAAATTTTTAATTTATGTATTTTCTTTTTTGTTTTCTTAATATATAATAAATATATCTATATATAAGTATAATATAAGGTAATATGTATAATATAGGGGATATATATAATGTATATAATAAAAATATAAAAATAATAAATAATAAATAAAAACAGTCCTTTTTATTTTTGAAAGGGTTTAAAATATTTATAAGGTATTTATAATAATTAATAATAATATAAACTATATAATAAGGGATTGGGGAGCCTACACCCATGTGTAGGTAACTTACCTACACCCACCTCTTGTTTCTTAATTTTTTTGAAATGGATCTTTAGGGGATTTACTTAGAATATTAAATGAAATATGTGTTTCAAATTTCATGTAAAACACACATTCCTAACAGCTCCATCGGAAGGGGTCAATTTTAGCAAATCTCAGACCGTTAAAATTTGACTGTCATGATGGATAAGTTAGAAGTCTCAAAATAAGTTGAAATTTGAATGACAATATGGTGATATATTGTGATCTAAATTCCCCAAGGAATTAATTCAAAAAAATAAAAAAATTTGAGGGAAAAAGAGTTGGGTGTAGGTAAGTTACCTACACATGGGTGTAGGCTCCCTTTTCCCATATAATAATATAAGATATATATATGCTATATAGGTTAATATAATTACAAATATAGATAAACATAGTCAAAAATTTCAAAATAAAATATGTTTGTGTTATTCAAATATTCCTCTATATTATAGATTTTTTTGAGTATTTTCACTATTTTTTGTATTTTTTTAGAAAAAGTCCAAAATAGGGGTTTTTTAGTTAGGTCGAAATGATTTGAGAATTAAAAATAACAAAAAGGTTCAAAAAAACTCAAAACTAGTTTTAATATATAGAAATATGTATCTATAAAAATAGGAGCAAGGAAAATATTTTTTGGATTTTTAGAAAGTATTTTATATTTTTTTTAGGGTTAGTAAGGATTTGCTAATTTTTCTAGTTTTTTTTGTGATTTTTTGTCTGGAGTGAAAAAATTTGCTAATAAATAGTAGGTAATTTTTTTGAAATTAAAAAAGGTTTTGTAATTTTTTGTATTTTTATGTCAAATAAGAAGTAAAAAGGTTCTTTAGTTATCTTTAATGAATAGCAAATGCAATAAAAAAATCACATAGCGTGAATAAGAAGGCTAGAAAGCATTTTCCATAATTTTTGCACAATTATTACTGTATAAGAGTTATTTTTAATAAATAAAAATGCAAACATAAAAACAAATCAAGCTAGTAGGGCATATTCACAAATAAATGAAATTCCTGGAAGGCACGAGCAAAATAACCACAACTTTTGAACTTAAACTTGATTTTTAAGGAATAAATACAAACCCCAAAGGGGTTCTCCTACAAAATGTCCACTCACATGGGGTCCATGTGAGATGACTTGACACTGGACTAAAATGCATTATTAAATAGTTCCAAGGTTATATATGCAATTTATCCACAATCTTTTTCATTTAATTAAATTTTTATAGAACCTTTTACAAAATACAAAAAGAGGGTACGGTATGAGTGTAATTTTACCACTTAAAGCCCTTTGATCCATGTACTGCTTGTATGCCATGTGGCTAATCTGATGGACGAGATTGAGTACCCCTTCGAATAAAAAGGACGACCCAGATTAGATCTGGGTTGTGTTCTTGATAGGATGGATGAAAATGGGTGATGAAGAACACACGAAGAACTAGAGGCCGGTGAGCTTCGATCTGGTTTTTCTCCTTGCTCCGGTGGCTACTCCTATATCTAATGGTGGCTACAGGTCGTTGGTGATCCTCCACATGCTATGTTCCACTCGGACGAGCTTCAGATGGTTCAATGATGGATATTGGGGTCCTTTGAGCTCCCTGTAACCTGGATGTGTTCTAGGTTTGATTCTCGTCTCTGAATGGTCCTCAGGGCCTAGGATCTACATCAAAAAGCTCCTGGGCATGCGGGTATCTCCTCGGCCACCGGGTGAAGTTGCTAGCGATGACGGAGTGGAATGGAATGGAGGTCCCAGCGAGGGACGGTGTTGGAACCTTGACTCCCAGATCCATGGTGGATATGGGTTGATCAGATGGGGCATTTGATGGAGATGCGTTGGGGATTCGAACAGAGTGGAAATCGAGGTGGAAAAATAGATGATTCATAGTGATTTGGGTACTTTTAATTTTACACTAAATATGATGATTATAGGAAAAATCAAAGTGTGAAAATTGAAACAGAACCTATAGTAAACCTTAGAATGCAATAGAGAGGCATCGACTTGAACAAAGTCAAGGAGGCAGAACTAACCTGCGGAGCTCCTCTGGCGATGATTGGATCACCCGCTCCGACCACTCCTTATCGCTGCAAGATCGATCAGCTTCTTGTCGTTACCTAGGTGATGATATGGGGAGAACCTAAGGTGCGAAGAGCAATTGATGGGGCATCAAACTTGGAGGCGGAGCTGGGGAGCTTAATTTATAGGGTGGAAAAAAAGGGGTCTTCGATCGAGGAAGATCGAAGATCCTTCCGGACTTAGCATGAGTCAAGGAGGTTTAGTCTCCAAATTCGTGCAGCATGCCAAACCAGGGAATCATGAGATCGAGCGGAAAAAATGTTGAAGATGCGAGCTATGACATTCTGGCACTCAAGCAAGCAAGAAGGGGCCAGTTGACCGAGGTCAACAAAGGGAAGCTTCTAGTTGGTCCACATGGACCACCCAGAAAATTTCCATGCTGAACATCCTTGTAAAATCGAAAAAAATGAATGAATGAATTAATTTTTATAAAATCATAAATTTTTTTTAATTTAATGTAGTATTTTATTATTTTATTTACTTTTTTGAGGTTTTTTATTCTAAGTTAATATTTCCATGTAAAATATAGGTAAAAATTCCTGTATTTTGACATTAATATTTTTATTTTGCATTATATATTTTATTATTTTGTACATGTATATTATATATTTTTAATTTTTTAAATACACATTTATGTATTTTATTGTATTTTTCTGGCTTTATTTGTATACTTAATTAATTATGTACTTATATATAATATGTATATATAGGTATACTTTACCCATGCATTGAGATGTATTATTTCTTTTCTTTTCTTTTTGATGATTTTATTTAAATTTAATTATGTATGTATATATTAAATACTGTATTCAATTTTTTAAAAATAAAATAATTTTAAAAAAACAAAGAATATATATGTTGAATAAAATATACATGTATAATGCACAATGGGGACCCAAAACTTCATTTTTGCATCTTAACTCCAATTTGAATGAAACTCTACCTTCATAAATAGCTTATTGAAAGTTGTATACAATTAAAGGTGAATTTATTAATTTTGATACAGTGTGGAAAAGATGTTAGCAAAGTTTTTTATTTTGTCTTTTTATTTTGTGTATCCCAAACATATTGTGCATTATTTTTCAGTGAAAGCAATTTCGTATTTTTCTTTGTATTTTTATCTAAAATATCCATGTTGAGGGTTTTATTATTTGATGTGTAAAAATAATTAAATAAAATATGTGCCAAAAAAGAATTATTGGTAAATTAGAAACTAGGGTTTTGTGTACTTTTATGTACCGTTGTTATGCCCTATCTCCCCCTACTTTATTCCTTGTCGACCAAGTCATCATGATTACTGGGTCTCGGGGTCCGGGGTCATTCAATACCCGTGGTTTCTCATTTCTTTTTATTTTCCTCCTTTATTCTTTTATTATGCAATTAAATACATAGTATTTTATACAATATTTTGTACAATTTACACAATGTTTATTTTTGACAAACTAATGAGATATACATGCATTTAGCTAGGGATTTAAGGCTAAAATGAAATAATAAAGGCGATGACATGGAGATTCATCAACGTGGCAGATCTCATTTTAATAAGGATGAAGACATTGTTTGGAAGATTTTTAAAGAAATGGACGAAGGAGTAGCCACCTTGTCTTCATCGCATGCCTATCAACAACAGTCGCAGATCACAAGCCAGTGGATATGGTGACATCTCATGAAGTGAACAGAGACAAGAGATCCAACTTGAGCATTATCAAGAGCCACTTGTCCAAAGTGGACATCATATAGAATCGATTACAAGACCTGGAAGAATTATCTATTATCAAACAAATAACTCAACATCTGGGCGAACTTGACCATATTACCAAGTAGATGGAGTTGCTGGACAGCACAATCAACTTGTCTTAGTCTATGAGCCCATCAGTCGTGACTCCTGCTAAGTTCAAGAAGTCGTCATGGCCACTGCCACCTTAGTTGATTCTAATGCAGCCTCAGCCGATCCAGCACATATACTACATGCATGCTCCTAATCAGGCACCTCCACATCTGTCACAACTACATATGGTCATCTATCATCCTGAGCCCTAGCCATCACATGTTTGATCCGTATTTCACACCTTCATCCCAAATTCAGGAGATGAACGACATTTGAAACAATGATGCAAGACTAGCATGTCTAGGCAGACATCAACATGGACAGTTGTCTACCATTATGTCGTACCACAAATTCTAAGGTGGAAAGTGTGTCTAGCAGCGTCAGATTCAGCAACACCAGTCTCTACCTTATCATAATACATGGAGAAAAAATCACCAATACTAACATTCGACGTATCGCCGGAATCATCCATATTAGAATTACATGGATGCTTAGCAAAACCAGTGTCCTCCTCCTCAGCATTATCAACACCACATTCCTTAGTACTATTCATAGTTACCATTCGCAGCATCCACTGCATTATTATAACTAGCATGATCAAGATGTTGAACCCAAGGTTGCGCCCGTGAACCCCGCTCTCAAGTGCTTGGCTCAACTGGTGAAGAGTCTAGCAGAGATGAGTCAGAAGCTCGACGACCTCATTGCCGCCAAAACTTCCATACCTGTACACGTCGAGGCCAACCCCAGTAATTTTAAATGCAAGGAGTAGGTAGTTCGTGATGTCTCATCCAATCCCGCAGAGTCGGGTATATCTGATTTTATATTATCTAATGTGGTGACTCTCAGGAGCGATAGGACATTATAACTATCTTCAACAGGAAAGGGGAAGAAAAAAACATCTTTTAGTGAATCATCATCTTCTACATTAGCCGGTCCAGCAACAAAGCCAAGTGAGGAAGAAGAAATGGAGGAGCATCACCAGACCATAACCATCTCCAAAAAAACAAAAAAAAATCAGTAAAAAGAAAACTTCCAAAAACAAAATATCAATCAAGGCCAAGCCAAGCAAGCCACGGAGAAGCCAACACGTGGAGCAGCTCTTGAGCCGACCGACGATATAGTGTTGTAATTAAGAACAATGGTTTCAGTTCTATGAATATTCCTTTTCCCGATGCTAAAAAAAATTTCAAAAAAATTAAAAGTTGAAAAATTCTTTGTCTGATCTTGACATTATTGAGATTATTCAAAATCATGTTTTAGAAATATTGTTGTTAAAAGCCATGGAATACATGTCAGCTGTGAAGGAAGGATTGAAAGTGGCATGTACCTCAAAGTGTCAGCCGCGCAAGAACAGACACAGTTGAGGATAGAAACACATAATAACCATGTCCACAGTGAATGCTATCAGTGATCTTTCACTAAAGAAGCCAGATAAGGGAGAACTTTTAAACATATGTGAGATATTGAAACAAATTTTTTAGCGAACATTGCTTGATAGTGGTTCCTCTATAAACCTCATGCCCTCATCATTACTTCAGGAATTTGGGCTAGGTCCGTTTTAACCCACACACATGATTCTTCAGTTTTCGATCCATTAAGCAGCCCAGAGATTTATTAGAGGATGTTATTGTAACCATTCAGGGTATGCACTTCCCAGTGGACTTTGTTGTCATGTACATGGATTCGCCTGTGTCGTTACTCTAGATCCCGATTATTCTTGGTCAATCATTCCTTCAAATTACCGAAGCAATAGTTGATTATGGGTGTGGAAAGATCATGTTCCACTCCTACAGTGAACGAGTCACCATGGATATGATCAATGTGCAAAAAGCCGCAGAGAGCACATCTAATGAAAGGAAGCCAGAAGCATTAGTAGATGACTATGAAATTGTAGATATCAATGATCAATAATTGTCTTTGAATGATATTTTGACACAAGAAATCCTCTCTTGAGAGGAGGACCTCGAAAGCACAGTTCATCCTTGCTCCTTAGCTAATTGGAAGACAGATTTAGATTCATTGCTTAGCTTATTCAAAAAAGATTCAAGCCAAACCGAACAAGATGAAATTATTATACATATGTTCAGTACATTATTGATTGAGCCACAAGTGATAAAGGTGGATACCACCTCTTTATTTTCAGCAGATCATTCCCTTAAAATCACAGTTTCTGAAGTGCCCACGGAGCTGACTCAACAATTGCCTGAATTAAAACAACTCCCAGTAGGTATAAGGTATGCTTTCCTTGTTGGTGAACCGAACATGTATCTGATCATCATCATCATCTTAGCAAGCTGACCACAGATCAGGAATCTCGTTTGCTCGAGTTTCAAGGGAAAGGCAAGGCACTTCGTTGGAAAGTTTTGGATCTCCAATGGATAAATCTAACCTTCTGTTCACACCATATTTATCTGGAAGATGATTATAAACCATATCGTAAATTTCCGCAAAGGTTGAACCCTAAACTATGGTTTGTTGTTATGATAGAAATCACGAAGTGGTGTGAAGCTGGCTTCATTTACCCTATCTTTGACTCAAAGCGCAAGAGCCCATTGCATGTAACCAAAGAAATCTGGGATTACCATGTTACAAATGACCGAGGAGAGGAGATTTCTACTTAAGTACTGACATCATGCCACATTTGTGTTGATTATCGATGCCTGAATTTAGTGACCAAGAAGGATCACTTTCCTCTATCATTCATTGATCAAATGCTTGAAATATTGGTCGGGAAAGAGTTCTTCTGCTTTTTAGATGGGTACTTTGGGTATTGAAAAACGATAAAGCGAGAGCCGCTAATTAGTGGTCTGACAAATCCGACTCACTGTCGCTGATGCGACTACTCAAGCCTCCTCGTTCGTCAACAATTAACCCACACAATCAATCAGGCAATCAATAGCAAGGATTAAAATTTATTATACCCTACTAATAATGTACAGTGGCAAGCAAGTAGGGGTCGAACACAGGAAACAACGGTGCAGAGTAGACAAAGTCAAAACTGAGGCCTAGTAGACTACTTAGCCAATGCTAAATTTTTTTGTGGGTTTTTAATTTTTATTATTTTTTTATTTAATTTTTTAATTTTTAACTTTGTATTTTGATTTTTTTTAATTTTCTAATTTTTCTAATTTTATATTTTATATTTTTTGTTCTTTTTTTTAATATTGGAAGAAGAAAACAATATAATAAAAGACAAGATAAAGTATTTATAAAAATATGCAAAAATAGTCAAAAATTCAGAAATAAAGTCTTTTTGGTATTTTTATAATTTTTTAATGTTTTTGTGATTTTTTGGGTATTTTTCAAAATGTTTTTGGTATTTTTAAATAATAAAATAAGTCAAAATAGTGAACAAGGTACTGGCTGGGAGTAAAGTGGGAATTAAAAATAGCAAACAACACCCAAAATTTTCCAAACTAATTTAAAAAAAAGATAATAAAATATGGATGAAACAGGAACTGAGTTTATGTTTTTCTGAGTTTTCTATGCTTTTATATTTTTTTTTGAAGTTTTTAAGTATTTTTGAATTTTTAAGATTTTTCTTTTGAAATTTTTAGTGGTTTTTGGACTAAAGATAAAGTAGGTCAAAATACACAATAGGGAATATTTTTGGAATTTTTTAAGGCCTTTTAATATTTTTTGGTATTTTCTAAGCTAGACAATACATAAAAAACATTTTTTGGATTTTTAATAAATATTAAAATGCGACAAAAATGAAAAATAAAAATATGGCGTGCAATGACAAGTTGACAGGACCTTAAGTCTATTTTTTGAGGATTTTTGGAATCAAAATTATGCGTGAAATAAATGAATCAAGCACACAAAAATCCTAAGCCTAGTAGGGGTATATATGCAATTATAGAAACATACAGGGGCTAGGTGCAAATTTCACCAAAAGACACGCGCAAGGCACGTGTTCTGTCATTCACAGGGGCATATTTGCAAATACTGAAAACTAGCAGGGCATCCATGCAATTTTCCCAAAAACATATTTAATTAACTACGCACAGGGGTATAACTGCAAATACCTAAAAGTTCGGGACCAAAAATGCAAAATTCCCAAAAGTCACGCGCCCAAGTCACGTGAGGTGACGTGGCGTGGAACAAAGTGCAAATATAAAAAGTGCGAGGACCTAAGTGCAATTATTACAAAAGTTTTTAAACTGCAGACGAAAGTTTAATACTAAAAAGTAAATACAAAAGCACGTGGGTCGAAGATGCAAAATACCCACGGGGATTGATCGTGCGGTCGATGGAGCATCACTTGGACACGTGGCAAGCATCGAACGGCTGGTACCCCTTCGTCTTGGACGGCTGAGATTAGATCTTGGGCTGCTGATCCAACGGCGGGGAGCCCAGGGCGATCCGACGGCTGCTGTGGCGTCTGGAGGTGGTCTCAGATCCGACGGCGGAGAAAGGGTCACGAAGAACACCTCCCCCAGCGAACTTTGGCTGACGATTGCGGCCGACACACGGCCGCTCCGGCCCTAGGATCAAGGGCAAAACGATCCTGAGTCCACTCCGCGTCTAATGGTGGTCTCAGGCGAGGCTGCGTCGGCGTGGGAAGCTCAGACGGCGGAGACGACCTGGGGGCTGTTCCTGGGGCTTTCGATGGTCGAAGGAGCCTTCTCCTTGGCTCAGACCTGCATGGTTAGGTGCGCAAAATCCAGGCGAGCAAAATAGGGGGGTCCTGATAGTGTAATGAAGGCGGAAGGTGGTTCGGGCGAAGAGCTCCGGCGAGCGGCGGAGAGGGGAGCTCGAGAACTCGATCTGGGCGAGATCGAGGGAGATGCAGGGGTGGAGCGTGATGACGGAGCGAAGGGGAAGAGAATGGAGGTGACAGGAGATCGAGTGGACGCGTGGAGTGACCGGAAACGATGGGCGGAGCTCAGCTCCGCCGTGGCTTCGATCGATAATTCACGGCGATTAATACGAAGGAAATCTAAACTACTCCTAGGCTAAGCTATCCTACACTAGAGCTGCAAGAAAATGGAAAGAAAAGAGGGAGAAGCTCACCAGAGGCGACGGGCTGGAAGGCGCGGTGGAGCTCCAGCGAGGGGACGGATCACTTCGATCCTACACTAGATGACTCGAACCCCGGGTCGATTCGACTCCTACTGTCACCAGGAGCACGAGGAGGTAGGGGTTTTCGGGTGAAAATGGCGGAAGAAGGATCAAGTCTGAATCGAAGTTGGGGGGTGCCCTTTTGAAGGGTTGACGGCCGGCGTGGAAGACGAGGGTTGAACGCCTCGATCAGTGGTCCTCAGCCCAAGAAATCACTTGGGCGTGAATCACCACTGATCGAGGAGCAAAAATGCAGGAGGCATCGACATGAATCGGTGCAAGGTCAGCCCTAGAAAATGGCGAGAAGACAAGACAAAACTGCATCTGACAAGTCTAGAGGAGGAGGTCAGACAGTTGACCGAGGTCAACTGTCAGACCTTTCCACAAGCGGAGAGACAGTCGCTGAATTGACCTCAGACAGACTCCCAAATCAATCAACAATTAACCCAAAATCAATGTATGCAATGAATACCCAAAAATGTGGAGTTAAAATTTATTATAACTCTACATGTAAATGTGTATAGGTGTAAGTACAGGTAGAGGTCGAACACTGGAAGGCCAAGGGTTTTTTGTGTGTTGTGTAATTATTCAATCAATTGTTCATGTCCATTTATTATTTCTGTGGGTTTTGGATTTTATATTTTTTTATATTTTATTTATTTTTATAATTTTTATTTGGTTTTTATATTTTATAAATTTTTTTATTTTCTTTTTATATTTTTAATTATATAATATATAGCTATGTATATATATAAGATATATATATATATGTAAAGATATATATATATATATATATATATATATATATACGAAGAGAGAGAGAGAGAGGGATAATATAGTATATATAGATATATAGACATAACTACTTAAATTATATATAGATATAAGTTTTTTTTCTAATTTTTTTATTTTTCTGGAATATTTCTAATTTTTATGTATTTTTTAATTTCAAAAATGTCCACAATATAGGACTAATTACATACCCGAATATAATTTGGGTTTTAAAAATATAAAATAAACTCCAAAATTACCCAAATTAATTTTAATATATTAATAATAATATATAGATAATTATAAAAGAGAAAAATGTATTTTTGGTATTTTTAAGGATTTTTCTATTTTTTGTTGGATTTTGGAGTTTTCTGATTTTTTTATTTTTCTTTTTCATATTTTTAGGGTTTCTTCAATTTTTTGACTCAATTTATATATTACTATACTATATATAATTTTTTTGGAATTTTTTAAAAACATTTTATAATTTTTTTGTATTTTTTAAATTAGACAGTACAAAATGGGCTTCTTTTTCACTTTTATTAATTAGGGAAAATGCAAAAAATGTGAAATAAAATAAGGGCGTGCAAGAGCATCACATAAACCATCTACCCTAATTTTTCTAGATTTTTAGAAGCCTCATAGCAATTTTTAATAAATAGATAAAAGCAACAAAAATCAAACAGCCTGGCAGGGGTATTTTTGCAATATAATAAGTTCCAGGGGCATCAGTGCAAATTACAATAGAAATAAACATTTATTTAAAGTTTTTGGACTAATTTGCAATATA
Organism: Ottelia alismoides; assembly: GCA_037367405.1. Taxonomy (NCBI): domain Eukaryota; kingdom Viridiplantae; phylum Streptophyta; class Magnoliopsida; order Alismatales; family Hydrocharitaceae; genus Ottelia; species Ottelia alismoides. Next base: position 393,999 of record JAZKJV010008453.1, on the reverse strand, counting down.
CAAAAACTACCAGGGCTAAAGTGAAAATTTCACGTGCCTCACGTGAGACTGCACGTGAGGCGCGGAAGGACCTAAATGCAATTCTAATAAACTCAGGGTCCTTTCTGCAAATTATACAATTTATTTACAACGTGCAATTTATTTTACAATATTATAAATTAAATACAAAAAGTGCGGGGGTTAAATGTGCAAATTACCCCCAACGACGCGCGATCCAACGGTTCAGCATTCTTTACTTGACACGCGCCGCCACCTCCTCGCCCGATGACGCTTCGCCGATGGAGGGCTGAGATTAGATCAGCTGAGCTGATCTGACGGTTGATGCGGTGCTGCTCGCTCGTCCAGCGCTCCCTCGGGCATCTGATGTTCCAAAAAGCTTCCTGGGGCCTTGCTCTGTCGACTAGAGCGCTCAGGGGAGCCGGAGGCTCACCGGAGTGGTCCAGCGAGGTCGATGAAGGATGAGGGCCCCAGGTACCTGCAGAAGAATCAAATCGACCCCAACGGGGGTCCTTTGGCCTCCAGCACCTGCAAGGAAGCTCAGCGCACAAAAACAAAGGGTTGGGGGTCTTATTTGGGTCAAAATGAGTGAAAGGGGGTACGGGGCGACGATCTCTGGCGAGGGGCGGAGGATGAGATCTAATCTCCAGATCTTGTGAAGATCTGGTTGAACGGAGGTGCCTGGGGCGTAGGGAAATGAAGGGGTATGGAAATGGAGGTGAGGTGGTGGTCGGAAAACAGTCGGGGAACGGTGGTGAAGTCGCCGGAGCTGAGCTCCGGCGAACTTAGAATTAACTAACCTAGGCTAATCTAATGACCTAAATGCAAAATAAAAGACCGGAATGAAATGCTAAAACAAAATCCGAACTAAAATAACTAGAAGCGCAGCTCTTATACCTAGGGGCCTCCAGGGAGCAGGGCGACCGCCGGAGCGCCACCGCGACAAAATTCTCCTCCTCCATAGGCCGAACCGAGGTGCTGGGAAGCGCCTCCTATCACGAGGGCTACACCAGGAGCTCATTCAAGCTTATTGGGAGGAATAAAAATGGCCAAATTCGGCCAAGGAGGAAGAAGAAGATATTTATAAACATCCCTGGAGCCCTATATTGACTGGCTAAAATCGAAGAATTGGTGGTATGTACAAGGGATCCAAGATCTCGGCGAGAATCATGGAAGATCAGATCGAAAAATCCGTTAAGAGATCGACGGTGACGGGGCACTGAGGCAAGCGGGAAAAATGCACGAAATTGGGGGAAAAGACACGTCTGTCGGGTCAGTCAGAGGCGTAGGGGGAGTTGACCGGAGGTCAACACTCCCTGGCCCCTGATTGGCCCACATCAGTCGATTCTTGACCCAATTATTACACGTGTTAAATGAATTAATTAGAATTTATTTATAAAATAAAAATGTTTATAAATTAATGTAGTATTTATTTATGATTTTTATTTATTTTTTTGAAGTATTTTATTACGGTTTTATTAAAATAATGTATTTATAAGCATATTTATATATATTTATTTTTATTTTGTTTATTTTATTTTATTATTTTATTTTCTTATTTTATAAATATGTAACTTATTTTTATGAGTATAAATATATTTTTATTTAATTTTTATGAGTTTATTTACATTTTTAAATAAATGTGTTTATGTATATGTAATTATACTTATAGGTATTTTACCTATATATTATATACATTTTATTTAGTTAATGAATTTTATTTTTTTATTTTTGATTTGTATTTTTAGTAAGTTATAAATAATATATACATTATTATAAAAATATAAATGAATAAAGAATAAAAGAATTAAAATCCCTTTTTATTTGTATACATTCTTAACATAGGTATTTTGCCTATGTATTACATAGGCTTATTTTATTTTTCAAATTCTTTTTTGTTTTCTTTTAATTTTAATATATACATGTATTATATACTTACAAAATTCTAAAAATATGAATTTATAGAAATAATAAACATTGAATAAAATGAATATTTTAATCAGGTATTATGTACAAGGTGGGCCAAAAAACTAACTTCCACAGATGAACTCCAATAATTATGAAACTAATTTTATTAAATAGTTCTTGGAATGCTATATACAATTAAAGGTGAGTTTGGGTGTTTTGGAGTTTTTATTTGCAAGATACGGGTCTGTGAAGTTGAGATTTTTGCTTTTTATTCTGGGTATGAAAAGTATACTGAGTATTATTTTTACACAAACTCAATTTTGTATTTTTATTTACAATATTGTCTACAACGTTCATGAACAAAGTTTCTTTATTTGATGAATAAATGATTATGTACAAAATAGGTGTCAAAGATGCATAAATAAATGAAGAAATAAATGAGGTATTTATTGTATACTGACCCTTATCTCCCCCTACTTTATTCCTTGTCGACCAATTCCATGCTGGCCTTGGTCTCGGGGTTAGGGTCATAAAATATTTGCAATATTTTATTCCTTTTTCTTTTCTTCTCTTTATTCTATAATTTTGGCATTAAAAATCTTATTTTATGTACAATTAATACAGTGAATGATGAATGCTATTATGTACAAATAAATGCTATTTAACTGCATTAGTTGGGGTTTTTAAGGCCAAAATTATAGAATAAAGGTGATGAAATGGAGATTCATCAGAAGACTGACTATTTTGACATCAACATTGGTTTACATCAAGGCTCAGCTTTGAGTCCATATCTTTTTTACTTTGATTATGGACGAGTTGACAAGTCACATTCAGGATGAGTTACCATGGTGTATGTTATTTGCTGGGGATATTGTGTTGACTGACGAGACTAGAGATGGAGTAAATGAGAAGCTTGAGGTTTGGAGACATGTATTGGAGACTAAAGGATTTTGTATAAGTACGGCTAAGATGGAATATATGGAGTGCATCTTTGATGGAATAAATGGTGAAGGAATCGAGGTGAAGATTGGTGACAATAACATTCAGCAAAGAGACTCTTATAAATCTGGGATCTATTTTGCAACATGATGGGGAAATTGATGGAGATGTTACTAATAGAATAAACGCAGGCTGACTTAAGTGGAGAGGAGCCTTTGCTGTGCTCTGTGATAAGAAAATTCCTTTAAAAAATTAAGGAAAGTTTTACAAAGCAGCCATGAGACCTGTTATGCTCTATGGATCTGAATGTTGTCCTGTGATAGACATGTGCAGAGAATGGTTGTAGCAGAAATGAAAATGCTAAGGTGGATGTGTGGATAAACACGTAAAGATCAAATTCGGAATGAGGCAATCAGAAAGACAGTTGGTGTAGCTCCGATCGAGGATAAGATGCGAGAAAACCGCTTAAGATGGTTTGGTCATTTGCAAAGAAGATCAGCTGATGCACCGGTTAGGAGATGCGAGTGTTGGGATATCGAGCCGGCTAAGAGAGGGCGAGGATGACCTAAGAAGTGTTAGAAAGGGACTATACGAAGGGATCTTAGTTTTTTTGATATAAGCCCGGGATTGACCCAACATAGATCTAAATGGAGGCGAAATATCCATGTAGCCGACCCTACTTAATTGTGGGAAAAGGATTTGTTGTTATTGTTGGGATTTTAATAATTAGACAAGGAATAAAAGGTTTGCTTTTGATTTTTTCTATATAGGAAAATGACCTAAAAATACATGCGAAAAATATAGGTTAACAAGCACAATAACAAGCTCAAATTATATTTCCAATTATTTTTTAGAATAATAAAAATATTTATAAAGAGAAATATACAAAAATAAAAGCTACAGTTCTTGGGACGTGTTTGCAATTAATGGGAAACTTGAAACCATTTCATAACAAGTCATGAATCTATATAGGCACACTTGTAATTTTTCTTAGATTTTCACGTGCTGCAACACGTGAGGCGGGAAGTCCTCAAAGAAAATACAAGTAGTTTGGCGATCATTACTCATATATTGCACAAAATATTACTCTTAATATTATATTTACATTGCTAAATAATAAATACAAAAGGCATCCAGTTGTCTGTGAAAATTACCCACTAAAGGGCATTGACGGATGGTGTAGGAGGGGCCGCTTGCCACTACTTAACTCGATCAATGGTGGGGCTTGTGTAACGCTTTGGTGAGATTTATATGGCCCAGATTAGATATAGGTCATCTTCTTGGTCTGAGGGTGCTCAAATATTCTGGAGGAACTCATAAAAATGAGCTCATGATCTTGCATCAATCGACCTCATCTCCCAACACAAGCATCCTTTCCGCCCGTTGATGGTCTCTACTCCTTCATGACACCACGATGCATCAACACGAGGTATCTAATGCCTTCCATGTCCCATAGATGGGGTCCTATGGTCCTCTTGGTTCCACGCAACCTAGAGCTTCAAATGAGCTTATATTCCATGCTCCTAAGGGTTGAAACCATCTAACCTGCTGTAAGAATTAGAGGGGCTCGAGTGCAATGCTCTCAACCCAAGTTGAAGCTGAAATGCATAGGTAAGATGAAGGGTGATGAGCCATGGCATCACGGTAGAGGAGGGATCTCAGATCTATCTTGATTTCTATATAATCAAGGTGAAAAGATGGGGATCTGATGGAAAAAGTGATGGGGCTCGATATGAGGGTGATTTGGTGAGTCGAACACAAGTGAAGCACAGTGAATCAAAATTGGAGCTCGAATCTCCAGCAAACTAAGATATCTAAATTACGATAGGTTAATTACTAATTATGGAAAGTAAAACCTAAACTAATATGCTGAATTGAAATTACACTGAAAACTCTAAGGAAACTAGATCATACCTGTGTAAAATAGGGAGCAGGAGAAGCTTCACCACAACAACTCTAGCGAGGCTTAGATCACCACTTCCGGCCACTCTTCTCCACACCAACACCTCCACGAAGCTCCTACAAGGGCCTCAAGTGAATGAGGATAGGGGTTACAAATAAGTAGAAGGGGATCAAAAAGGTAAAAGGGGGTAAAGGATTTTATTTACATACAAGGTTTTTGCTTGGAAGAATCACGGGATTACCATTGACTCATCAAAGTTTTTGATCATCAGAGCATGGGGCGAGATGGTCCATGGTATGAGGAAGAGGATTGGTGAAGATATCAAAATCCATTGAGCCATGGATCAGAGCCAAAAAATGGAGAAGGTCAGAGGGACGCATGCTTTAACATGAGTTGCTTGAAGGGAAGGACAGTTGACTGGGCTGTCAACAGTCCAAGCTTCTGGTTGATCTACATGGACCAACCAGAAAAAGGCATGGATTTAATCTCTTATTAAATCGGTTAAAAATAATAAATGATTTTATTAATTAAAAGTCAAAGCATAAAAAATGTTTATTATTTTATGTGCTATTTTATTATGATTTTTATTTATTTTTACAAGCTTATTTATTATGTGCTAATTTTTACATGTATACACATAAGTATAATACCTTTATTTTAGGTATTTTATTTTTTATATTTTATTTATATTTTTATTATTGTTTTTACCTATTTTATATATATATAGTATATGTAAATATTCTTATTTTATTTATGTACTTAAATAAATAGGGGTATATATTATATGTATATTATACCTATATAGTTTAATACATTACTTATTTTGATTCATTTTTAATGTTTTTATTCTATGTTTATGTTTTTAGTATTTTCAGTATTTTCAATATTTCATTTCTTTTTCTTTTCTTTCCTTTATTTTTTTATTTTGGAATTAAATACATGTATTTATACAGTATTTATAGATCACTTAATGAACGTTATTTCCTATATATACATGCATTGAAATAGGGATTTAAGGACCAAATAAAAGAATAAAAGTGGTGAAATCAAGATTCATCACTCCCCTATACTTGCCTTTACTAGTCCGTAGAAAACACTTATGATAATGAGTGCATAAAAAGAAAATAAAGAAAAGAAAAAAGAAAGAACTTGGAATAATTTTAACTCTTAAACTTATCTTAATAAGAGCGAAATTTGGAGCTCAGTTAATACCTTTAAATTGTTAGTTTGTTTGGAACCACATTCAGGATAGGAATTGTGGCACAACAACCCTTAGGTTCAATTCTCCTCTATCAAGCTTAGCTCAACAACTTGATCAGAACCATCCTTTCAGATATATACTCTCGTAACATTTAAATGACAAGTACCATGATTGTGAATTGTGTTAGCTCTTCCCAAACAAATATCTGAACTATTAAGTAGTCTCCTCCTCTGGTAACTCGTCCTTAGAGAGATGAATATTTCCTTCTGAGTTCAGGTATGTGCTAGTTCACAATGAAGGAGGGGGAAGCTAGAAGAAAGGGAAAATAAGTGGAAACATATCAATGTAGTCGCATTTCCTTCTGATGCTTGATCAATGCGACCAAGTCTCCACCAAGAAGCAGACTTTTCCTAGAATCTCAAAATTGTTGGAAATTTTGGTATGGGCTTATTTTTGGATTTTCTTTGTTTGTCATTGTCTACATTCTTGTTTTGCCTCGACGGATATAGAATATTTTGATCAACCCATGTTTTGGGGTCTTAGAAAAAATTGTGCTAGCAGACCATTCCTCATCCGAAGCTTTATTTCAATCCACTCTCAAGTCGTTAGATGTACATGCTACCATAAGAACATAAGGTTGAAGTACCAGATTCGCCAGTCCCCCAAAATGGTTCTTGAGCTACCTGTGATGAACCAGCCTAGTATTGTCCCGACATGAACTTCAAATATTTCAATAATACATTTTGGTTGAGCTAAGTGCTAAGCGCAAGGTCTCAAATCAAGTCATTATCTCAAGAGTCGTACGGATGACATGAAAGGTGCTAGTTAGACACATTGAATCGACTAATGAACACAGTCTCATGGAACCTAAAGAATTAAGTCAAAATGACCTGAAGTATCCCAATTCCAATCCTTAACAAGTTCCTCTGAAATTAAGTGGATTAAGGTCTAGACCAAGCTCCAATATTCAAATTTTATTTAGACTTATTAAATTGTCATTATCATTCCAAAAAAACAATGCAAATACAATGCAGGAAAATATTTTTATGCAAGTATTTTCTGATTTTTAATTTTTTATCAGTTTTTGAAAAAGTTTTGCAAATTTTTATGGCTTTTGAAAATTTTGAAAATTTTAGGGGTTTTTTATAAAGGTTTAGTGCAAGGTGTATGTACAAATATTTACACGGGTGTGAGCGCATATTCACAAAGATTAGGTGTATATTCTACATTGGAATTTTTACATAAGTTAAGCATCGTTTATTATTCATAGGTTCTGAACACAAGGGTTATGTATATAAAGAATTTTAGATTCTACAATTATATACAAGGTTCTAAAAATAATTGAAAACATTTTTTTAAAAAAATAGAAAACTTTATTTTGTAATTATTTTAAAAACATTTAGAAATAATTTACAAACATTTACAAAGTTTGAAAATCATTTTGCAAAGATATTTCAAAGGTATAGATAGAATTTCCAAAGCATTTTTGCAACCATGTCCCAAATCATTTACAAAGTAATTTGCAAAAAAATTCAAATAAATGAAATAAATCTTTTGAAAATATTTATAGAAGATTTTTACAAAGGTTTGAAAAAATTTTACAAAACATTTTCCAAATTGTTTCAAAGGATTTTTTTCAAGATATTTAACAACCATTTTTCAAGTGTTGTTGCAAAATATTTTTTAACCCGATTTATTAAACTTATTTACAAGGAATTTTGAAATTCTTTATACATATTTAGAGTGTAATCATTATAGTTGGCTTATTGTATACCTTACCTAATATAGTATATTAGCCATGTTATTAAGAATATAAAAGTACGAGTTAGGGCTAAAGTAAATACAATGTATATACGACCCCCTATACTTAGCGTGAACTATGTCCTTGTTGTGATCGAAGAGAAATAAAGGAAGACATACTCATGTTGACTATAGAAAAGCCTATACTACAAATACTGAATAACAAAAAGAAGTCAATCCCCCCTATACTCAGGATAAACTAATCCTAAATGTAGCAGATTATACTCGAAACAAAGGTGATTAAGGATCAGAATTTACAATCAATGCTCAACTTGTCCCCTACTGTAATTAGGTAAAATATCCCTATGTGTTGATAGAATATCAATAAATTGCGATACAAGCAAGATAATAAACAGAGAATAGCCTGAATACACTCATACCATCTGTACTTAGGATGAAGGTTATCCAAAGTATAACGCAGATGAACTGGATGAATGAAATACGAAAGATTGAAAGAAATGAACTGAAAAGAAGAAAATAAGAAAATTAATCAAAAAATATTTTTGAAGGCATTGTCTGAATCAAATTCACCTGCTGAGAGATCTTCATCAAATACGACTTGAATAGAATTCGCAATGGCTAGGAATGTGTCGTGTTGTAAATATAGCTTCATCAACTGACAGTTGACACAAATGGTTGTGTGTCAGATGAAAATTTAGATATAAAAATGCTTCCATTGCCACGCATAGTGTTCACTATGAATGGCCCTGTCTACTGAATCTTTAATTTGCTCATGAATATCTTTAACTTTAGATCAAACAACTACTCTTTCAATACAAGCTCGAATGTCTTTCATCTGATGTGCCGGTCATGTTAACGTTTGACCTTCTCCTTGTACATCAAGTTGTTATCGTATGCTTAGTCTCGTGATTCTAGGATCTTATTCAGATCAATTTTCCTATTCTGACCACCTTTTTGTGAGTCGAGGTTACAAATATTCATTGCCCAAAGAGATTTGTGAATTAATTCCACTGGTAGATAGCATGGCTTTCCATATACAAGACTGTAGGGCAACATGCCCAATGGAGAATTATAGGTGGTCCGATAATACCATATAACTGAATCCAGACATTGTGACCAATTCTTCCTATCCTACTTAACAAGTTTCTGCAAAATCGTCTTGATCTCTCTGTTGGATAATTCTGTTAGTCCATTAGACTAAGGATGATAAGGAGATGCGACCCGATGATCGATGTCCTACTCCTTGACAAGTTTATTCACCTCATTATTTATGAAATGGCTACTCCCTCTGAAAAGAGAATCTTTGAGATCCTGAATCGTGAAATGATCTTGTCTTTTAGAATTCGACAGACTGTTTGAATATCAAGAGATCAAGCGGGAATTACTTCTACCCAGTGACTCACATAATCAGAAACAAGAAGGATGTATTCATATCCTTTACTATTAGGAAATGTGCCCATGAAATCAATGCCTCGAGCATCGAACACATTAGAAATCTGAATGAATTTGAGGGGCATGGAGTCTTTAGAACCGAAGGTTCCTCCCATTTTCTGATAGCCTGTTCAGCATTTGACTATATGTTGTGAGCTCCTTGAATAATGTGGTCCACCAGAGGCCACACGACAATATCTTTGTTGTTGTTCTACTTCTAGAATGGTGCCCTCCACATTTGAACTTACATCAGTGCCTGAGGACACTAGTGCACTCCACCTAAGGGATACACTGACACCATATGCAATCTGGTCCTTTCCTAAAGAGGTATAGATCTTCCCACTAGTAAAAATGAATTTTAGATAGGAATTTGACCTTCTTGACTCTCTTCTAATCTCGTGGGACCTCCCTAGATATAAAGTAGTTCATAATATCGACATACTAGGGGCGAGATGCAACATTGAGAATGGATTCTTCAGGAAAGGTTTTTATTATCGGTGCACTGCTCGGTTGAGTATCTGTGCATTCTACTCTAGATAAGTGATCTGCTACCACATTCTGAACTCCGAGATTGTCCCTAATTTCCAAATCGAATTCCCGGAGGATAAGGATCCAGCTGATTAAGCGTGATTTGGGATCCTTCTTCTCTTGTAAGTATCAGATAGCATAGTGGTCAGTATAAACAATGACTTTAGATCCAAGAAAATATTATCTAATTTTCTCCAAGGTGAAATCCACTTCCAACAATTCTTTCTCTATCACTATATAGTTTCTATATGCATCATCTAATGTTTTGTTGGCATAGTGAATGGCATAGGGCATTTTATCTCTTCTTTGTCCTAATACAATGCCAACTCTGAGATCTGATGCATCCGTCATGATCTAGAATGGGAGAGACTAATCACGTGGTCGTAGGATAGCTTGAGTGACAAGATCTTCTAACTGATGAAATGATTGGAGAACCTTCTGATCAAAACTGATTCGATTTCCTTACACAATAGCTCTGTGAGGGGTTGGGCAATCTTATTGAAGTTCTTGATAAATCTTCTGTAAAAACCAACATGCACGAGGAATGACCTCACATTCTTCATTGTATGAGGTGTATTAAGTTTAACAATCACATCCACCTTTGCCGGGTCGACTTCCTTGTCATGCTTGGAAATGACATGGCCCATCACAATTCCTTCAATGACCATGAAGTGGCTCTTTTTCCATGACAATATCATATTCACTTCACAATATTTCTGAAGCACTCAGTAAAGGTGCATAAGATAAGAATCAAAACTATCACCATAGATTGAGAAATCATCCATGAACACTTTGAGAAAGCTACCGACCATATCGCCAAAGACAACTAACATACACCTTTAGATTGTAGTAGGTGCATTGAACGAACAAAAATGCATTCTCTTGAAGGCATAGATGCCCAATGGACATGTGAATGTAGTCTTATCTTGGTCTTCGTGGGCGATCGCCACTTGGTTATACCTGATGAATCCACATTTCATCATCTTTATTCTATCATTTTGGCACCAAAAACCCTAGCAAATGCCTATAAATACCCTTAAATCAAGCATCTTAGCATTCATGCATGTGCATCCTATTAGTGTATAAAATACTGTATTTAAAGCCAAAATTATAGAATAAATAAAAGAAAAGAAAAAGAATAAAATATTGTAAATATTTTATGACCCGAAACTCCGAGACCTAGGCATCTTGATGAATAGGTCGACAAGGAATAAAGTAGGGGGAGATAAGGACCAAATACCCATAATTATTAATTCATTCTTCATTCATTTTGGGATCTATTTTTGGTTCCACTTTTTGTGCATCAAATAAAGAAACTTTGTACATGAAAGTTGTAGATATTGTTATATAGAAAAATACAAAATTGATTTCACTAAAAAATAATGTACAGATAAAAAGTTATGGTCTGAATAAAAATCCAAAGTCCCAACTTCCCAGACCTGTATCTTACAACTGACAACTCCAAATGCAGCAAATCACCTTTCATTGTATATAGAATAAAATAAGCTATTTAATGGCAGTGGTTTCGCATTTGGCGGAGCTACGGTTTGAAAGTTGAGTTTTGGACCCACCTTGTATAGCTGTACTGATTAAAATATTCAATTTATTATTTATTCATTATTTTTGTATTTTTATATTTTTATAATTATGTAAATATTACTTATAATAATTATGTACATTAAAATTGGAATAAAAACCTAAATAAAACTTAAAATAAAATACTTACATATTTGATACATAGGTATACTACCTATACCCATACCTATATAATATCTATTTATATTTTATTAAATATACAAAACACATCAGAAAAATGAAATAAAAATATATTTACATGTATAAAAGTATTTTATAATTTTATAAAAAGTTCAATTATTCAATTATTTGCTCATGTCCATCATGCACTTATTTATTTGTTTGGTTTTTATTTACATTTGATATTATTTGAGTGACTGCTCTGACCTCCTCTTTTCTTTGACTTTGATGCGAGGGACCGCCAAGCGAAGGAGGACCTCCTAGGAGGGCCTATGCACCCAAGCAAGGCGGAGTTGGCTCCTCTATGTCAGCCAACAGGAGAGAGCATCCAGGATAGAAGAAAGAGAATTTTTGAAGACAATCTTTATTTTTATGCATTTTAATTTATTTTAATATGTATATTTATGTGAGAGAGTGACACTTAGAATTTTGTAATAATACAGGACTCTCATAGGTACACGAAGACTCCCGAGGTCCAGTGCCCGAGGGATTGTTCCCTTGGGGGCCTCGATGACTTTTGACGCTTTTCTTTTATTTTATTTTTATTATTTTGTGTGTGAATGAGCCTTAGCTTAGGAGTTGCTTGCTCGTAGAGTTAGGTACAAATACCCTAATATTTGCATGTACCTATAGTTCGCTTTGGACCTAGATCAAAATCTAAACAGCCGCTCATTTATCTCTTAGCCTTTGTGCCACAGCGAGCCCCGCAAAGCGCTTTCTCCTAAGCTCAAGTGTGTTGAGCACAGAGGAGGGGTGAGCCAAGACCGGACTTTTTGAGGCTAAAGGTAAATAAGCAACTTGTGGTGCTTCACGATAATAGCAATTTCTGAACCTAGGGTGATTTCTTCGGTTTGCATTTGCATGTAGCATAGCTTTCAAATTCTATTTTGCATCCCGCATGGAGAGAGCTGGGAGGCACTGTAAGTCTTCTTACTTAGCACGCATCATCGTTTTCCGACTTGCATGGCTTTTCCGATCTTCTCCCTCTGATTTTGCCAACCTAGGATGCTTAATGGAAATTGGAACCTCGATAGGCACGTGCATTGAAAATACCCAAAAAAGTGATAACTTAAATAAAATCGGGACTGCTAACTCTATTGGACTTAAAGATAAAATATAATGAATTCCTTGTCTTGGGGAGATCAACCCCCTCATTGTATGCGTTTTACATTGCTTACGTACACACTAAGGAGTAGAGCCCAAATCCTATCAAGCCTCCTAAGTGATTGTACAATTTTTGTGATCTCACCTAACTCTAAAATCGAAAAGATAAATGACCGTCACCTGATGGTCCCCACTGCGTTGAGTAGGTGAATTGGGAGTTTGCCTTGTGTCTTGATTGTGACTAGGAGTTCGTTGTGTTTTTCATTCATTATTAGAGTAGTCGATCCACCGTGTGAGTCATGCATTTTTATCTTTGAGTCTCTCTACCTCTCTTATACTTATATCTCTTCATTTTGCATCGAGTCATGATATTGCCGCTTGAGCTCAATCATTTCTTCGCGAAGTCCTTCGTTTCCCCTCTTCTTCACCATCTTCCTCGTATTCTCCGTATCATCCCCATCTTCTCCGGTTCGGGGAGAACACTCTCTTCGGACCACCATTTTGACGGTGTTCCCGCCCTGTGTGGAACACCAAATTTTGACTGTGTCTCGACCTTCTCGCCCGCCCTCCTCGTACCCTCTGTATCACTCCTCTACCACCCATGATATTGGCACGCCCGCTCAATCAGCTTCTCCACTTCACTGTGTTACCCTTCTTATCCATCTTCCTCGTGTCCCCCGTATCATCTCTCCCTTTACCCGGGAATGCTGTGCATATTGATGAGGCCCACATCGAGGATTACGTATACAAATTATTTGTGTAAGTCGGGCCAATGATGTTGAGGTTGTTGAGATTGATGTGGTTGATTTGTCGTTGATACATGCATACGAGCGTATTGGGGATTTTTTATGATGCATGATCATTAGGTGTGTTTATTTATTGAAGATTTAGTTCTCGCACACCGGATTAAGGATGTGATATGATGCGATAATTCGATGAAGATTTCATGAGTATTGAGTGATCTATCTTTCTTGAGGTTCCAACCATCTTGATTTTGAGGATTGAATGATTATTCTGACTTTGAGTGCCTGATAAAGGTGTGCGGATCCTGCATGATCTCTCATCTTCCTATTTGATCCATCCTTGATCTCCTGACTCTCAAATCCACCCTGGCACTTAGAGGATTCCTGACTATTTTTCGTGCCATCTCAGCTGACTGGATTGACCCAAGGGAGGTTTGGTGAATGACATGATTATTTTCTCCCTTGCATGATCTTATGCCCTCCTATGGATTGATGGATTCACACTTTTGAGGACCTGAGACGACTTGCCAGCATTCCCAAAACCTACATTGATATAGTTCGCATTCCTCCCCGAGGACTATCTGCGGGAGAATGCGATAATTTCTAGGACTGCAGTTTCATTCACTGCCTGGGTTGCCATTGTAGTGGGACCCGGAACTGGGTCAGATAATATGCTTGATTGGCTTCCCCCTGTGATTGTGTGCCTGACTTGTCGGTACACGAGGCCAATGTATTAGACTCATCTGAGTCTGCTCTCCTTGACGGTCCTCGCAAGGCAGAGCTCCACTTTTCTGATTATTCCATGCCTAGATCTTAGCTCCCCGAGGGTTATCTGCGGGAGACTATGACATATTTCTAATCTGATTGGTCTCTTCTATTGGTAGCCGCCTTGTCGACTACTGAGACCACTATGCGGGTCCGTCTGATGGATCCGGCTCCTTTGAGCCATTCTCTATCCTTGACGGCCCTCGCAAGGTAGAGACACGTTCTGACTATTCTTTGCTTAGTTCACAGTGCTCTCCGAGGACTATCTGCGAGAGACTGCGACACTCTCTTTACGCTCGGTTCCCACTGCTAACTGTGTCTCCGATTTTGCGGAGCACAGAACCGAGTCGTCTGATATATATGATTTTTGGTCCCATCTTGAGTTGTGTATCCGATCTGCGGATCATGGGACCTATCTGATTAGACTCCTTTGAGTCTGCTCGCCTTGATGGTCCTCACAAGGTGGAGCTTCTGGTATCGGCTATATTCCCTCATGATGACCATATGAGCCGATCATCTACTTCATGCTACCGGACCCGATATCCAACTTTCTGATCTATGTGTCCCCGATAACAGACACCCACCTCACTGCATATCAGGGTGTCTTTTCACCTTCTGATTGCGTCCTCGGTCTCACAGGGAGACGACGACGAGAGTACGGTATTCACTTGCCAGATACCGTCCTGTACTTCACCAGGTTCTCCACCAGTTGTATATATGTGTTTTGTCTATTCCTTCTTTCTCCCGTATGTTATGTGTGCCCCAGATCTATCGCCACATCTTTATGTCTACACTTAGGACGTACCTTGTCCTAAGTATAGGGGGGTACACACCGCATTGTTCTTTCGTTGTTCAGTTTTGTCACTCCTGTTGTTGCCTATACTAAGGGATATCTCACCCTAAGTATAGGGGGAGTGATGCGTATATTCTCCACGATCGTTTCATCTATCTATATATATCTCTTCTTTTCTTCTTTTCTTCTTTTTCTTTTTCTATCTTCTGTATCTAAATAAAAGGTGTCGCCCCTTTGTGTCAGTTTTCTGTACTAAGGACGTACTTTGTCCTAAGTATAGGGGGTGCACCCCTGATTTGTTCATCTTTTTATTCTCACCCTTGACCCTCCCTGATTTGTGTGCCTTCTGCTATACTTAGGATTACTTGATCCTAAGTATAAGGGGGACGGTCAACTTCTCATTCATTCATCTCTTATTCGTATATTCTTTAGACTTGTCTATACTCAGTACGAGTTATGTCTTCTCTTTTCTTTCCGATCTATGAGGACATAGCTCAAGCTAAGTATAGGGGGGTCGTATATACTATGTATATACTTTAGCCATAACTCGTACTTTCGTATAAATATGGCTAATAATTCTTTAAATTCATTAAAAACCCTTAATAAAAAGAGATGTGATTATTCCTCAAATTCTTTTTGTATTTACTGATTAATAAATCAAGTGAAAATATTTTTTGCAAAATGTTTGAAAAATAGTTTGAAAATCTTTGTGAACATTTATTGAAAACTATTTTGAAAACGTTTTGTTACATGTTTTCAACCTTTGTAAAAATGTGTGGTTTGTAAAAATTTATTTTCTTTGTGTGAAATAAAATGTTTGAAAAATGATTTGCAAATGGTTTGAAAAATGATTGCAAAAATATTTTGAAAATCTATATATACTATTTTGAAAAACCTTTGCAAAATGATTTTCAAATGTGTGTACATGCTTGTAAAAATGTTTGTAAAATTTATTTTGGACTATAGTTTTCAAAAATTGTTTGAAAATTTGTGTCAAATAAGTTTGAGGAATAGATACATCTAATAAAAAAATTAATAAATCTTATTATTATAAATAAAAATAAACAAAATTCTTTAATAAGTGTATATATACCTATAAATAAAAACTAAATTGTAAATTCTTAATTCTTGTAAAATAAAACGGCACGCCCGTGTAAATAGTTGTACATATTTTATACTTTGAGTGCCCAAATTATTTTATTTGCAAAGATTCTTTGTGTGTAAAAATCCTTCTCTTTGTTTTCAAATTCTTTGAAAATTGCATATTTGTAAATAGCATTTGCATAGCATTTATATTCTTTGATTGAGCTTGATGTTTGAACTAGTCCAATAAAGTCGAAGATTGGAGCTTGGTTGGACCTTACTGCACCTAACTGCACTGGAACCTTATAAGAACTAGATTTAAGGTACTTCAGGTCTATTCAGACTTAATTCTTTGAGAAATCAAGGCTAGGTTCAAGTCACCTCAGTGGACTAACTAGAACTTTCCGAAACACACGTTTGACTCTTGCCGACCGTGACCTAACTTGGACACTTGCACCTTTCACTTGGCTCAACTCAGTTGGAGTGGTGAGAGGGTTGGATTTGCCAGTCTAAGACGCACACGGGTGGAAACATTCGTCCTCGGCTAGGGAGGGAAGTGCACCCCAACCTGGTCCAATCGCCATGAGGTGTTACGACAGGAGATTGTGGGTTGCAATAATGCTTCAAAAGAGGGATAGTCTTCTGACTCAAGAGGAAAAAGTCCTTATGTAAATGCTGCTGTAAAAAGTATGTTTGAAAAAAAAAATGGTCAGGCCTGTAAAAAAATAAAATGCCTGCAAAGTATGTATATAGAAAATAAGCAAGCTTGAGCATCAAAGATATACCATGCAAGCCTGCAGCTGGATGACTTGACTACACTGGTCTTGCATCCCAGGATAGGTAGCTACACTGGCTACCTTCCATTCTTTTCTCTACCTCCTCCTCTTGAGTTGAATGCCACTTGAACTTAGAAGGGAATACCCTGCTCCTCGAGGAAAGAGTTGTTGGATTAGGGAATCATTGGGTTGTCATTCTGGAGAAGTCAGTCTCTTTGTCATTTCAGTTGGGCAGAGCCACCATCACTTACACTGTACAAGTCAGCTTCATAGTCATAAGGGTTTGCGTATGATGTAGGCTAGTTCTGACCTGACTGTTGAGGTGATATGAACCGAGTTCTGTGACTCTCAAAGGCTGTTGTGTTTTAAATTTGGTTCCCTACCAGGTTCCACACACATTTCTCATATCAAGGTCTAACCTGAGCTCCAAACTTTGATTTTGTACAGATGAGTTTAATAATCATGATCAATTCAATTTATTCTTTGTATCCTTTATTTTTGCTTTTTCTTTTCTTCTTATTCTTTGTTCTTTTTGTACTTATTGCATAAGTGTTTGCTAGGGACTAGCAAAGGCAAGTATAGGGGGCTGATGAATCTCCATTTCATCACCTTTATTCTATCATTTTGGCCTTAAAAACCCTAGCAAATGCAGTTAAATAGCATTTATTTGTACATAATAACATTCATCATTCACTGTATTAATTGTACATAAAATAAGCGTTTTAATGCCAAAATTATAGAATAAAGAGAAGAAAAAAAAAGGAATAAAAAATGCAAATATTTTATGATCCTAACCCCGAGACCAAAGCCAGCATGGAATTGGTCGACAAGGAATAAAGTAGGGGGAGATAAGGGCTAGTATACATTAAATACCTCATTTATTTCTTCATTTATTTATGCATCTTTGACACCTATTTTGTACATAATCATTTATTCATCAAATAAAGAAACTTTGTTCATGAAAGTTGTAGACAATATTGTAAATAAAAATACCAAATTGAGTTTGTGTAAAAATAATACTCAGTGTACTTTTCATACCTAGAATAAAAAGCAAAAATCTCAACTTCACAGACCCATATCTTGCAAATAAAAACTCCAAATCACCCAAACTCACCTTTAATTGTATATAGCAATCCAAGAACAATTTAATAAAATTGTTTCATAATTTTTGGAGTTCATCTGTGGAAGTTAGTTTTTTGGCCCACCTTGTACATAATACCTGATTAAAATATTCATTTTATTCAATGTTTATTATTTCTATAAATTCATATTTTTAGAATTTTGTAAATAATGTATATAATACATGTATATATTAAAATTAAAAGAAAACCAAAAAGAATTTGAAAAATAAATAAGCCTATGTAATACATAGGCAAAATACCTATGTTAAGAATGTATACAAATAAAAAGGGATTTTAATTCTTTTATTCTTTATTCATTTATATTTTTATAATAATGTATATATTATTTATAACTTATTAAAAATACAAATCAAAAATAAAAACAAATAAAATTCATTAAATAAATAAAATGTATAAAATATATGGGTAAGATACCTATAAGTATACTTACATATACATAAACACATTTATTTAAAAACGTAAATAAACTCATAAAAATTAAATAAAAATATATTTATACTCATAAAAATAAGTTATAAATTTATAAAATAAGAAAATAAAATAATAAAATAAAATAAACAAAATAAAAATAAATATATATAAATATGCTTATAAATACATTAATTTAATAAAACCGTAATAAAATACTTCAAAAAAATAAATAAAAATCATAAGTAAATACTACATTAATTTATAAACATTTTTTATTTTATAAGTAAATTATAATTAATTCATTTAGCACGTGTAATAATTGGGTCAAGAATCGGCTGATGTGGGCCAATCAGGGGCCAGGGAGTGTTGACCTCCGGTCAACTCCCCCTGCGCCTCTGACTGACCTGACATACGTGTCTTTTCCCCCAATTTCGTGCATTTTTCCCGCTTGCCTCAGTGCTCCGTCACTGTCGATCTCTTCACGGATTTTTCGCTATGATCTTCCATGATTCTCGCCGAGATCTTGGATCCCTTGTACATACCACCAATTCTTCGATTTTAGCCAGTCAATAACGGGCTCCAGGGATGTTTATAAATAACTTCTTCTTCCTTCTTGGCCGAATTTGGCCATTTTTATTCCTCCCAATAAGCTTGAATGAGCTCCTGGTGTAGCCCTCGTGACAGGAGGTGCTTCCCAGCACCTCGGTTCAGCCTATGGAGGAGGAGAATTTTGTCGCGGCGGCGCTCCGGCGGTCGCCCTGCTCCCTGGAGGCCCCCAGGTATAAGAGCTGCGCTTCTAGTTATTTTAGTTAGGATTTTGTTTTAGCATTTCATTCCGGTCTTTTATTTTGCATTTAGGTCATTAGATTAGCCTAGGTTAGTTAATTCGAAGTTCGCCGGAGCTCAGCTTCGGCGACTTCACCACCGTTCCCCGACTGTTTTCCGACCACCACCTCGCCTCCATTTCCATACCCCTTCATTTCCCTACGCCCCAGGCACCTCCGTTTAACCAGATCTTCACTAGATCTGGAGATCAGATCTTCTCCTCCGCCCCTCGCCGGAGATCGTCGCCCCGTACCCCCTTTCACTCATTTTGACCGAAATAAGACCACCACCCCTTTGTTTTTGTGCGCTGAGCTTCCTTGCAGGTGCTGGAGGCCAAAGGACCCCCGTTGGGGTCGATTTGATTCTTCTGCAGGTACCTGGGGCCCTCATCCTTCATCGACCACGCTGGACCACTCCGGTGAGCCTCCGGCTCCCCTGAGTGCTCCAGTCGACAGAGCAAGGCCCCAGGAAGCTTTTTGGAACACCAGATGCCAGAGGGAGCGCCGGACGAGCGAGCAGCACCGCATCAACCGTCAGATCAGCTCGGCTGATCTAATCTCAGCCCTCCATCGGCGAAGCGTCATCGGGCGAGGAGGTGGCGACGCGTGTCAAGTAAAGAATGCTGAACCGTTGGATCGCGCGCCGTTGGGGGTAATTTGCACATTTAACGCCCTCACTTTTTGTATTTACTTTTTAATATTGTAAAATAAATTGCACGTTGTAAATAAATTGTATAATTTACAGAAAGGACCCTGAGTTTATTAGAATTGCATTTAGGTCCTTCCGCGCCTCACGTGAAGCACGTGAAATTTTCACTTTAGCCTTGGCGGTTTTTGTATATTGCAAATTAGTCCAAAAACTTTAAAAAAATGTTTATTTCTGTTGTATTTTTGCACTTATGCCCCTAGAACTTATTATATTTGCAAAAATACCCCTACCAGGCTGTTTGATTTTTGTTGCTTTTATCCATTTATTAAAAATAGCTACGAGGCTTCTAAAAATCTAGAAAAATTAGGGTAGACGGTTTATGTGATGCTCTTGCACGCCCTTATTTTATTTCACCTATTTTGCATTTTCCCTAATTAATAAAAATGAAAAAGAAGCCCATTTTGTACTGTCTAATTTAAAAAATACAAAAAAATTATAAAATGTTTTTGAAAAATTCCAAAAAAATTATATATCGAATAATAATATATATATTGAGTCCAGAAATTGAAAAACCCTAAAACTATGAAAAGAAAAATTAAAAAATCAGAAAACTCCAAAATCCAACAAAAAATAGAAAAATCCTTAAAAAATACCAATCTCTTTTATAATTATCTATATATTATTATTAATATATTAAAATTAATTTGGGTAATTTTGGAGTTTATTTTATATTTTTAAAACCCAAATTATATTCGGGTATGTAATTTGTCCTATATTGTGGACATTTTTGAAATTAAAAAATACATAAAAATTAGAAATATTCCATAAAAATAAAAAAATTAGAAAAAAAACAAAAAAAACTTATATCGATATATAATTTAAGTAGTTATGTCTATATATCTATATATACTATATTATCCCTCTCTCTCTCTTCGTATATATATATATATATCTTTACATATATATATATATATCTTATATATATACATAGCTATATATTATATAATTAAAAATATAAAAAGAAAATAAAAAAAATTATAAAATATAAAAACCAAATAAAAATTATAAAAAAAATAAAAAAATAAAAAAAATATAAAATCCAAAACCCACAGAAACAATAAATGGACATGAACAATTGATTAAATAATTACACAACACACATACAACCCTTCGCCTCCCAGTATTCGACCTCTACCTGTACTTACACCTATACACATTTACATGTAGAGTTATAATAAATTTTAACTCCACATTTTTGGATATTCATTGCATACATTGATTGTGGGTTAATTGTTGATTGATTTGGGAGTCTGTCTGAGGTCAATTCAGCGACTGTCTCTCCGCTTGTGGAAAGATACGACCTCGACGAATTCCCTTTCATCATCTTCCCAGACACAGTCCTCACACAAGATAAAGCCCTATCATACATATCTTTTATGATGTTAATGTATATGACAAGTACTTGTCTCTTCTCTAAAACTCTCCACAATCTCTCTCGTGGGATAGAATCATAAGCCTTCTCCAAATCAGTAAAGATCGTATGGAGGTTCTTCCTTTTAGCTCTATAAATCTCCATTGATCTCCACAGCAAATGTATGGCTTCAATAGTTGAGCGACCTGACATGAATTCGAATTGTTTTTTTTTACTTTGAAAACTTGCCTCAACCTTCTTTCGATCACACGTTCCTAAATTTTCATAGTATGACTCAGCAGTTTGATACCTCTGTAATTTGAACAATTTTGAATACCTCCTTTATTATTATAAAGAGGCACCATGACACTCCTCCTCCAATCTTAATGCATTTTCTTGCTTCACCAAATAACATTGAATAGATTCGTAAGCCAAATCAAACTGCGCTCATCTAAAGCTCTCCATACTTCTATAGGGATGTCATCCGGTCCTACACCTTTCCCATGTCTCATAACCTTCAAGGCCTCCTCTACTTCGTTTCTTTATATTTGTCTATAGCTTGCACGATTCAAGTAACTTTTACTACTAGCTAGATCACCCAATGTGATCTCTCTATTTCCTTCCCCAGTGAAAATTTTATGAAAGTACTGCTCCCATCTAGTCTCTATATCCTTCTGAGTAACAAGTACGTGACCTTCCTCATCCTTAATGCATCTCACTTGAGAAAGGTCTTTGGTCTTTCTTTCTCTTGCTTTTGCCAACCTGAATATATCCTTCTGGCAATCCTTAGAGTCGAGATTTTGATACACAACTTCATAAGCTTTTGACTTAGCTTCGCTTACATCCTTCTTTGCTTTCTTCTTCGCTATTTTGTAGTTTGTGACAGTTTCCTATGTTCTATCCTTAAACATAGCTTTAAAGCATGCTCTTTTAATTTTTAGCTTCTCTTTGACCCCTTCACTCCACCACCAAGCCTCCTTTTGACCTGGAGCTCCTCACTTTGACTCACCTAGCATCTCTTTGGCTACCTTTCAGATACAAGATGATACTGCCTCCCAAATCTCGTTTGCACTTCCGCTACAATCCCAAGATAAGTCTTCTAAAACCTTCTCGCTGAAGCTCGATTGCTTCGGTGGAAGATTCCACTATCTAGTTCTAGTGATCTTAGGAACCCTCCTTTTCTTTACCATCCCTTTTATTTGCATATCTAAGACTAACAAGCAATGTTGGGTTGTCAAACTCTCTCATGGGATTACTTTGCAATCTTTACAACACAAACGATATCTTCTCCTCAATGCAAAGTAATCTATCATTGTTTTAGTTGGGCCACTCTTATAAGTAATTAAATGCTTCTCCCTCTTCTTGAAGAGAGTGTTTGCTATGCAGAGATCATATGCCGTTACAAAATCCAGAATTTCTTTTCCCTCTTCATTTCTATCCCCAAAACCATATCCTCCATGAACACTAGCATATCCTTAAGCATCTTTTCCCACATGACCATTAAGATCTTAACCTATGCAAATCATCTCTGTGTGTGGGATTCCTTGTATAATCTTATATAGATCCTCCCAAAAAGCATGTTTACTCCTTTCATCTAAACCAATTTATGGTACATAAATTGAGATGATATTTGGACCTTCTTCTTCAAGAACTAATTTTCAAAAAATAATTCGATCCCCGAATCTTTGCACCTCAACCACAAAATCCTCAAATCCTTATGAACAATCACTCCAACATCGTTTCTGTCCTTATCTTTACCTGAATACCAAAGTTTAAAGCATGTCTTCTCGGTCTTTGATGACACGGAATTTGAGATCGACTAAGATGGAAAAATAAGCAAGCACCATTGTTCCTAGCCAATCAATTCGGTCAATCACGAAAATAGAAACCACTCAGGTAAATCAATCAAAACAAGAGAATTTCAGCGGTCTCCACTATTTATTTAACTTGGTATAACGACTAGGGTCTAACATAAGGATCACAAAAATATACGAAGTAGTCGCAAATTAGATGAATAAAAACAAATTTTTGTGGTTTTTAATTTACAATTTTTCGATATTTTCAAAATTATAAAACAAACAAGCAAGCAAGGATAAAAATTAGTTTCATCAATTTTTATTAAGACTAAAAATGCTCAAAATAGGAAATAATTTTTTTTATGTTTTTAAAATATTGAGATGTTTTTGATAATTTTATGGGACTTTTCTAATTTTTATATGATTTTATAAAAAATGAATTAGAGCAAAATCATGAAACAATGCACAACCAAGACTATATTGCAAGTTAAAAATATATAAAATGCCCTAATGCCTTGGGATGCAATTTTATGAAAGAGTAAATAAAAATACCTAGCTACAGAAATTAGAATTGTATTTTTTGTTTTTGTAGAATTTTTAATGATTTTTATAAGTTTTTGAGTCATTTGTGATTTTTAGGGTCTTTATAAAAGATAATGCAACAAAATATTATGCTGGAATTAAAGCATACAAAAACAAGCAACTACTATTTTTTGGTAATTTTTAAAGCTATTTTTATATTTTTTATTTATTCAATAAAACAGACATGGTTCTTTTTTATGTTTTTTTATTTGTAGAAAATATTAATAAAAACTAAATTAAGTCACAAAAATTACCATAAATATTACATCTTATCAGGAGCTGACTGTAATTTTTATAGAATTTTCGGAGTTGATTTAGTAATTATTTCATTAAGAACAACTCATACAACAAGCAAGGACCTAATTACAATTATATGAAAGTTGCAGGCCAAATGATAACACAAATAAAAGCTGAGGGGCTTTATCTGCAAATTAGCCAAATAAATGTGTGCAATACATGTGACACAAGCTTAGAGGGACATAAATGCAAATACTAAAAAATTTTCAAAATGTAATATCCATGAAATACAGGGAGAGAAATGCAAATAAGCTAGCAAAGCACGTGAATGTACACGTGCGTTCAAACAAGCAGGACTAAAATGCAAATTTAGGAAAATACAAGGGTCTGACTGTAAAATGACAAGACTATTTTAAACTGCTACAAATAATTATAGGACTAAATTATAAAAGCCAAAACAAGAAGGGCTGGGGTAAAATTTACCCTTTATTATGGATATCCAATGGCAGGAGGAGGTCCACTTATAGAGACACGACTAAGATCGGCTGGTACCTCTTCATTGATGGACAAAGCTGATAAGATCCTCAGATGGATGAAACGATCAGGAGCTCCCCAATGCTGAATGGTTTAGAGTAAATCTGGGGCGAGCTTCAATCTAACAGCTGGGAGGACTCTTGGAAGAACGTCGAAGAACTCGACGGATCGTTCAGCCAATGCACGTGGCCGGGTCATCCTCACAAGCTGCAGAGGAGTGGGATTGATCGGGGATGGCATTCCGTAGCTTCTGGAAGGCTCAGAATGGTCCATGCCCAAGAGAGAGGGCCTGGGGGTGACTGGAGACCTGTGGCTCTTCTTGAAGAATCTTCGACCTCCAGATAAGGCCCAAATGCGCTCCAACCCTGTAGGATACGACGTATGCTCGGAGGGAGATACTTCGACGAGGGTTAGAGCATCAGAAACATCGCAAACTAAGGGGGGTCGATGAATGAAACAAGTAGCTTCGGAGGCAGAGGATAGGACCTGCTAATAGGCTCTAATCCGATGATTAGAGCAGATGGAAGGGTGCGGGATGAAGCGTAGAAGCGGATGGTGGTCAGAGCGAGGTGAAGTCATGTCGGAGGTGCGCGAAACATGGTGTGAAATGGTGACATCTGAAGTGCTCTGTTTCTTGGGTATATGATGGATTTGAGCAGAAATAGAAGGTAAATGAGGTACCTGAAGGTGCAGGAGGGTCGCCTGTGAGTCGTGGATGAAATCCACAGAGGCAATGACCTCAATGGACTGCGATTCTAGAGGCTGGAGCTCCTTGTAGTGGAGAGGAGGCAAGGCTTGCCAGACCTAGGGTTTCCACGCCCCAAAAGATGCCCTAGCCTTGTCCCTCTCTCGCTGTCACACTGGAAAGGAATAGGCAGGCGCAATCGAAGAGGTAGAGTAGCAAAATTGCGGAAAAAGAGGAGGGTCAGTCTAATTATATAGGCGTGGGGGGTCCGGGATGATGGGAATGACGCCCGCAAACCGAGGCGCGGATCGAGCAAGAGACAATTGAGCGAGGATTTGGGATCCACAGCCTCAATCTGGAGCGAAGATTTGGGCGAAGAGGAGATCGGGTCGGGTCTAGAGAAATTGAGAATGGAGGCTAAAAACCTGACTCGACGCAGACGGGGTCCGAGGGGACCAGTTGACTGGGAACAACGATTGAACGTGGCCCTATCAGAGGGGGCGTAGGAAGAGGACAACATAGACTATAGGACGAAGTAGAGAAGAAATTAAAGGAAATTGAATTAAAAATAATAAATAATTTGAATGATAAAAATGAATAAAATAATGAATGTTTATTATTTTGCAAGGAATTTTTCTATGATTTTTAATTATTTTTATGAAAAATAAAAATAGTTTATATACAGTATATAGTGTTATATACAGGTATAATATACCTATGTATTTTGTACAATTATTTTTATTTTGTTATTTTTAAACATATACCCCAATTTGTATTTTATTTATTTACAACATAATTTTTTATTATAAAATATTTTTTATTTTATTTTTATTATTTATTTACATGTATATAATAAATAGGGAGAGAGACATATATACATGTTATTTGTACAAGTGAGAAAGGATTTTACTTTTACTTTTATTTTATTTTCTGATTTTTATTTTTGTTTTATTTTTAGAAATATATACAAGGAGGTAATAATAAATATTTACATATATATGTAGTGTGTAAAATATAGAGTAGGCCCTATGTCTCTCTATTTATTTTATTTAGCGATCATGTCAAGGCTTGACCTTCTCTTGGGGTTCGGGTCACTCTGTATTTATTCTAAGTACCTCCTTCCTTTTTATTTTCCTTTATTCTTTTATTTTTTCACAAATACATGTTAATTATACAATATTAACACATGCATGCTGAATGCTAACTTATTGTATTTACACCTATCTACATGATGCTTTGCCAAGATAAATAGCTAAAATAAAAGAATAAAGAGTGAGAATCAGGGATTCATCACCCTCCTATACTTTACCTTTGCTAGTCCCTTAGCGAAAACTTATAAAAGAAGTGAAAAAGAGAAGAAAAGAAAAAGAAGGAGAATCAAGGTTGATTATTAAACTTGTCTTTATTAAATTGAAGTATGGAGCTCAGTCAGACCTCTGGATTATTAGTTTCGAAACCTTATTGGGACTTAAGTTTAAGACTCGAAAGCCTCTAAGTTGCACCAATTTATGGTCAAGACTCCTCAATAATCAGGATCAAAACAAGTCTACATACACAAACTCTAATGACCATGAATCTTTTCTTGTACGGTGTACGTGATATATAACTCCCCACCTCAGAAATGACAAGGCAACGACCTCCCTCGGCAAGGTAACTCTAATTACCTAGTCTAGCAGCTCTTTCCTCGACGAGCGGGGTATTCCCTTCTAAGTTCAAGTTCAACCGGCTCAAGAAGAGGGGAAAGAAGAGAATGGACCGTGGCCAGTGGAGCCACGTATCCATGGGAGCCCAACCGGTGTAGCTAAGTCTCCTGCTGCAAGCTTCATGAGATGAGAAGGTGTAACATAAGGTTTTCTTTATTTGGCTATATACACTCAGGCTCACATTTCATTTTCTATCAGGCCCGCCACTTTTTTTGAAGTTTTTCTTTCTTTTGCACACATTTTTTGATGTGCATATGTACAACATATCTACGTGGTGCATCATATATACATAAGGACTTTTTCTTCTTAAGCCAGTGGACTATCCCTTTTTTGAAGCATTATTGCAACCTACAACTCCTATCTTTAGACCTCAATACTGCTAGACCAAGTTGAGACGCACTTCCCGCCCTAAAGGAAGACGAGAGGTTCTGCCTGGAAGTACTACCCTCATGTGCTACCCCGAGCCAAGGAAAACTGCCTCCTCACCACTTCATCCGTGTGGAGCTGAGTGTAGAGTCTTGGTCCAAGTAAAGCCATTGTCTGTGAGAGTCATGTGAGCGTTGTTAAGTGTTCTACTTAGGCTCATCAAGATGACATGAGAACATAGCCTAGTGTACTCAAAGAATTAAGTCACTAATTGACCTGAAAAGTCTTAACCCCAAATCCTACAAGGTTCATCTGAGAAGTAGGTGGAATAAGGTCTTAACCGAGCTCCATTTTCCAATTTAATTCCAGACTAGTTTAAATGTCAACTATGATTCAGAAGAATATACAATATATATACAAAATCTTTTTATACAAAAATTTTGAAAAATGTGCAAAATTTTGAAAATGTTTGAATGCATGCATGAATGCAGAAGTTTTACAAAACATTTACAAACATTTACACAGGGATTTTTGCAAACTTTTATTTTTCAAACATTTTACAAAATTTTGTTCTATATACATAGTTTTGATACGAAAATATTTACGAACCTTTCACTTTCCCGCATCGGAAAGTCGGGTCCGAAATATTTGTACAAAAATAGTTTTTATAAGTAGCTATGTATGTGCAAGAAAGATTTTTATGTACAAGAAAAATCATAAAATTTTTGTGTTTTTTAATAAGTGATTTTTAGTCGTTTTATTTATTAACACAATCACTTGAAGTACGAGTTATGGCTAAAGTATATATGTAATATATACGACACCCCTATACTTAGCTTGCACGATTCCTTAGAGTGATCAAAGAGCGATGAAGAAGACATAACTCATGCTTAATATAAGGAAGTGAAAAGAAGGGCTATACTACAATAATGAATAAAAGGATAGAATGAATAGAGCTCGGTGATTCCCCCTATACTTAAGATCAAGTAATCGTAAGTATATTAGACTGTACACAAAGGGAAAACCAAGTGAGAGAATGTACATGGTCTACCTCCCCCATAATTAGGGTAAAATATCCCTAGGTACAGGCATCAAAACAGAGGTAAAAAGAATCAAAAGGATAATAAAAAATATGACACCCCCTATACTTAGGGTAAAGTACACCCTAAGTATAACATAATCACAAGATGTAGACGGGGTGTTAGAATGAGATGATATGGACATCTGGATCTATATAAGGCGGAAGACAGTGATAATCAGGCATGAGATGCAACTGATGTGAGTCAAAGACCATATCTCATGCAAAATGAATCGGGGCGACGTCAACAATCAACAGATCATGATCTAGATATGGCTTGAGGTGCTGACCGTTGATGCAAAAGGTAGACTCAGATGACATCTCAGATATGTCGATACTACCATTGTCATGCACCTTTCGGACTCGGTATGGTCCTTTCCACTTACTCTGCAACTTCCCTGTAAATAATCTAAGCCTGCCATCAAACAACCATACTCTCTGATCTGGCTCAAACTACTTGTGGATGATATGAGAATCATGCCATATCTTTACTCTCTCCTTATACTGTAGGCTATTTGTAAAGGTTGTATCTCTAAGATCCTCCAGGACTGCCAATTCTGCCTTCCTTTGATCTCCTATACTATCTAGATCCAATAATATATAAGTGACAACCCATAGTGACTTATGCTTAATCTCAACAGGTAAATGGCATGGCTTGCCATAAACGAGACGAATAGGAGACGTACCCAAAGGAGTCTTGAAGGAAGTCCGATATGCCCACTAGACTGAGTCCAAAAGCTGTGATCAATTCTTTCATTCTGGGCGGACTACCTTCTGCAGTATCGTCTTGATCTCCCTGTTTGATACTTCAGCAAGACCATTGGTCTGAGGATGATATGGAGTGGCAACTCAATGGTCTATGCTGAACTCATTAGAAGGGGCCTTTACCTTGTCGTTGATAAAATGAGACCCCCATCAGATATCAAAACTCTAGTCATCCCAAACCATGAAATGATATTTTTCCTAAAAAAATTGCAAACAATCTTAGCATCTGCGGTTCGGACGGGAATGGCCTTAGCCCAACAACTCACATAATCAACAGCTAACAAAATGTACTCAAATCCCCGACTCTTAGGGAATGGACCCATGAAATGGATGCCCCATGCGTCAAAAACCTCACAGAAGTAAATGGGCTGCATCGACATCATATCACGCTGTTCACAAGTGCCTATCCTCTGACAGTCAGTACACCTCTTAACGAATTCATCAGAATCCTTAAAGAGGGTAGGCCACCATAGGCCGGATTGGAGCACTTTATGTGCTCTTCTCCTTCCAGAATGATGCCCCCCTGCCTCAAGCTTGTCGCAGTATGTGAGGATGCTGTGGTGCTCCTCCTGAGGAATGCACCGACGCCAGACGCTATCTCCTCCTTCATGATAAAAGATGGGATCCTCCCAATGGTAGGACTTGGCCTTCGCAAGGAAAGTCTCAAGTCGCTGCCTGGGCCACCCTTATGGAACTTTCTTGGCAATAAGATAGTTCACAATGTCGGCATACCATGGGAGCGAGGAGATAGCAAGGATTACCTCATCTGGGAAGGTCTCTGTAATAGGATCATTCTACTCAGATTCCTCAAGATTTTCCAAAAGGGAGAGATGATCCGCCACCACATTCTTGACTCCAGGTTTGTCCTTAATCTCAATATCAAATTCCTGGAGTAGAAGGATCCATCTAGTCAGTCTTGCTTTGGCATCCTTCTTTGCCATGAGGTACCTGATGGCGGTATGATCAGTAAACATAGTCACTTCGGATCCAAGAATATATGATCTGAATTTGTCCAAGATAAAAACTACGGCTACATTTCTTTCTACATGACAGTCTAGTTCCGTTGCACGACATCCAATGTACGGCTAGCGTAGTGAATGACAAATGGTACTCCATCCCTCCTCTGTCCTAGCACGACCCCTACAACAAAATCGGAGGCAACCGTCATGATCTTGAATGGGAGAGACCAATCAGGTGGTTGAAGGACATGAGCCTCAACAACTAGATTTTTGAGAGTCTCAAATGACGCAAGACACTTATCATCTACAATGAACTCGGTGTCTTTTGTCAACAAATCAGTCAACGGTCGGGCAATCCTGCTGAAGTTATGAATAAAACTTTGGTAGAAACCGACATGCCCTAGAAAAGACTGTAACTGTCACAGCTTGGATTGTGGATTGAGTTTCCTGATGATACCCACCTTAGCCGGATAAACCTCCATGCCCCTATTGGAGATGATATGACCAAGCACTGTCCCCCGAGTCACAATGAAGTGACTCTTCTCCCAAGACAAGACAAGATGAACCTCTATGCAACGCTGAAGAACACGATCTAGGCAGTCAAGAAAAGCATCGAACCTGTCACCTAGACCAAAAAATCATCCATGAAGACCTCTAAACAGTCACCCACCTTGTACGAGAATATGGACAACATGCACCTTTGGAATTTTGCCAGGGCGTTACATAGACCAAAGGGCATCAACCTGAAAGTATAAGTCCCAAACAGACAGGTGACTGTAATCTAATCTTGGTCTTCGGGCGCCACCTGATTGTAACCAGAGTACCCGTTCAAGAAACCATAGTGACTCTTTCCAGCTAGCTTCTCTATAATCTGATCAATAAAAGGCATCAGGAAATGATCCTTCTTGGTGTCCGGATTCAATCATCTATAGTCCACACAGACCCTCCAAGAAATGGGTACCCGGGTAGCTATCTCCTCTCCAGACTCACTCACAATTGTAGTAATGCTTGTTTTCTTGGTAACCACATGTAATGGACTAACCCACTTGGGATCGGAGATGGGGTAGATAAAATCAACGATCCACCATTTTGATATTTCTTTCATTACCACCTCTTGAAGATTCGGGTTCAGCCGTCGTTGGAACTCACGCGAAGGCTTCGCGTCTTCCTCAAGAAAGATATGGTGGGAGCACAGAGTTGGACGTATCCCATGGAGATAAGCTACACTCCATCCTATTGCCTTGCGGTTCATTTCGAGAATCTCCATCAATCGAGATTCTTGCTCTCCAGTCAAACCCACTGAGATAATGATTGGGTACATCTCATGCTCACCTGCAAGGAACCTATACTTTAGCGATTTCCGCAAGGGCTTCAGTTTAGGACAACTAGGAGCTGGCAAATCTGGCCTCTGAAAGGTCTGAGTGAATGCAACTAGATCTGAATGGGAGAACTCTCGCTGATCATGCAAAACTGGCGAAGGCTGTCCTGCTCGTGTATTTGTACTAGGTGCTGGCATGGTCTCTACCCTACCTGCTGGCTCTGTGGAAATCAGAAAAGGTAATAAATCATCAAATTCTGCCCAATCTATGTCTGAATCCGAGGGATCTGAATCAAAATCACAAGATATATACTCTGCCTCTCTTTCTGAACGCGGTCGTCAGCCTAAAAAATGTCCTCAGCCAAGAGTGTGCTCTCCGAACTCTCCTCTGCTAGAAACTGTAAATCTACAGCACCTGAAGATGAGAGAAGGGCTCATAAAACAGGATCTGACCAAGCGGATTCATCATCAGTGATCACAAAGTCACACTCCCGGTGGATGTCTCGCTCTGCCTCTATCATCTGCTCTGTATTACTGAACTGCTATGAGCAAGTTGAGTCTCGTGCTCTGGTCTCATACTCTCGCCCTCGACGCGAAAGTATACCTTCCCACTATCATGGTCAGACACTACCTTGGCTATGTTCAAGAATGGACGTTCTAGAATGGTGGGGATATCGATCATAGATTCAAGGATCTCCATGTCCAACACAATGAAGTCCACGGGAATTTCAAGCCCTGAATTGTGACGACCATGTCCTTCAAAAACCCCTTCGGCCTCTTAACAGATCTATCAACGAACTGAAGGACTGTCCTACTCTATCAAAGAGGGCCAAACTCGAATCGGTCGAGTAAGGCGGTCGGAATGAGGTTGATGGAATATCCGTTGTCTAATAGAGTACGGTAGAATCTCTGCTCATGAATGTGGCATCTGACATAGGGAGCTAATGCATCTGGCCTCTTGGCTAGCAGACTGATGAGTCGCGAATCACCCTAGTTAATTATGGCGAATTATCGTACCTTTAAATTAATGTTGAATTTGTCATTGTCGGGCAATCGAGATCGGTCAAAAAATAACTTTAGGAAATTTAGTCAATTTTAATCAATGTGGTTTTATGTTTATTCTACTTGGGCAAGTCCCAAGGTCGAACTCAAGGAGGTAAAGGAACAACCTAGAATTTTGCCTATCAAAGTTCGCGTACGATTTTCGAGACGGTATTTTTTTGTATTTTTAATGCAATTTTGCGATACAAAATGCAAATTAGGCCAATTTAGGGACTAAAAATTAAAGATCAATCAAATGATGTCCGAAAAATACGAAACTTAGAGAAAATGACACTTATGATGAAATGAATGCACTTTATTTTTTTGGAATGTTTGGATGCAAGATAAATATTTTATGGATTTATGAATGCAAATAAAGTGACTTTCAATAATTAATTATAATAAATATTCAAATTATTTTCAAGGTATAAAATTATCCAAGATCTATCAATAAGTGATCGATTTTAGAAAAATCCTAAACGCATGTAAATGCAATTCTTTTTGGGCATGATGGCAACTAATTCTCTAATCGATGATTTTATTAGCAATTTTTTGAGCAATGGTTAATTTAATATGAATTTTAGAGCACAGAATGGGTAAAATATGCAATTTGTTAGAATAATATTAATTAACCATAGGCCATGAACATGTAAAAAGCATATCATGATGTAGAGAATTAATTGAGAAACACAATGATATTTTTGAATAATAAAAGTAATGCGATGTAGAGGTTCAAAATAAGTAGGAAACACATGGGTCTGTCTGCAATATTACAAAATATGAATTAAATAAAATAGCAATGAAGGGACTAATATGAAATTACCTAACCCAAGAGGGGTTCTCAGCAAAATTCTCAGAGGGTCATGTGCGAAGCACGTGACCTTTGATGGCGGGATGGTTTTGTGAATAAACAAGAGTCTAGGGGGTTGGGTGTAATTTGCCCAAGCGGTCACATGCATAGCACATGACCCCTGGGTTAGCTGGAGGATGTTTCCACCTCACGTGTCACGCACGTGGGGGGACTTCAGGACTCGAACCTGGCAGTCAATGGTGCGATGGTGTGGTCGAAGGCGCGACGGAGCGCGGTGGCTCACCGCCTCCTTCGATTGATGTTGGATCGGAGGAGGGTCAGCGAGGTGCAGTGTCTAGGAATGTCGGTGGTGTTTGCTGGACTTGAGGGGGAAGCGATGCTTGCTCGACGAAGGCAGAGGGGCGGTCGTTGGTGGCTCAACTATGATGAAGGTGGTCGGGCTGATGGCGACGCCTTCTGTAGGAGTCTAAGCTGATGAAGGTGGCTCTTGGCTCTGGCCAAGAGGTGTCAATGGGGAAGGATGATGCACGACCAGGGAGAGCATCTGAAAATGGTGTTGGAGCAGCTGGAGTTGATGGAGGCGCTGCAGCTGAGTGCAGAGGAGATGCAGGTTGACGATGACAAAGCGGAGGTGCGAAGCTTCGCGGGAAGATTGGAGGTGAAGCTGAGAGGTGTTGTCGACGTAGATGGTAACTGGGCTCGACGATGATAGAAGGGGGCCAGAGCAGAGCAGCTTCTCCCGAGGACAATGGTTGCACGCTGTAATGAGACACCTGGCCTCGGATCTCGCTGCGAGAGGATGAAGTCCGGACTGTCACCACCAGAGTTCTCTCCTTTGATGTGCAATCGATGGATGATTTTTGAAGAAGGGACAGCAATGGAGTTTTATAAGGTTGGAGGGCCCAGTCGAAGATGCAAAGACGAAAGGGTGAATCGAGATGATGAATGACTGGGGAGATCTGATTGAAGAAGGTAGCGTGAAGATTGATTCGAAGGGGATTTGGCTGATAAGCGGAGATGGAAGGTCGACAACAGCGAGAATTGCGAGGGGGCGGTGGAGATCACTGTGCGACGTTGCCCAATTGGGAAAGGGGGGGAGGAAGAAGACAACATATAGGTGTCGTCCTATCGGCCGAGATCGGACGACCCTAAAGCCTCAACATGGATGGAAGGGGAAGAGAAGATGGACGTCTAATCGACCGAGATCAGACGGTCCTGATTGTGACACATGTCGGGGATTTTAATTTTTATTTTTTTTATAAAAACAAATTATTAAAAAGCCCAAAAATGGGTGACACGTGGTGGCTCTAGGAGCTGCCACATGTCAGCCCAAGAAAAATTAAAAAATAAATACAAAGAAAAATAAAAAAGAAATAGCTAATGACCTCGGATCAAAAAATTTTCTGCACAAAAGTTGCTTGTCTTGATGAAATCTACAACTTTAATGAGGAGACAAAAATCAAAATCGATCATTTGCACAAAGTGATATTTTTGGGGTATCCCATGTACATATAACACCTTGATTTTTGGATTTTATAATTTTTTGTCATTTTTAAATCAGATAAAAATCCGGAAAAATATGATAAAATCAAAGATAAATATTTACACATTAATCTAATTTTTTGGATTTTTAATAATTTAAGAGAAAAGAAGAAATAAAATAAAATACAAAAGAGATAATTTTTGTACAAACTATTAGTGAGGACTCGGACTCAGTTAGTTTCTTTGATTTCAAGCTCAGTTGGATTTGTATTTTACACATTTTCATAAAACTTTTATAAAAAATATTAATGAAAAAGAAATAAAATAAAATGCGTTAATTATGTACATAAAATAATAGGTCAAAAACCGTTAAAATACAAAATGTACAAAAGAGGCCCAAAACCCAACTTTCACATATGAGCTCCGATTCACTTGAACTTGGTCTTGTTTTGAAGGTAATTGAATGTACATTAGTTCAAAAGTGAGTAGGATCAAAATAGATACTGGATGAGGGAAATATCAAGGTTTTAGTCCAGAAATTCGAGAACTTGGGTTTGGGTTTTTAGTATACTTATTTTGGTTAGTGATTTTTTTGTATTTTTTATTCTTGTTAGTAATATGTACACAGTGGAAGTGATTTTGAGTTAATTGGAGTTAGCATGAATTAATTAAAAATTGGGGAAGTTAGGCTCTTTACAGTCAAATTGGACTGTGATTTTTGGTTTTTTATTTTTTACAATAATAAGTGACAAAAGGCCATTCTTATCAAAACATGCATGAATGCTATTTTTGCAATATAAATGAAGAAATGCCAATGAATTTTAGGGATTTGAGATTAATTAATCAATTTTAGAGTGATGAATCTGAGATTCATCATCCTCCTATACTCTCGTCCCTGAGCATCAAAAGCAATGCCATAAGGTGAAATGAGATTGGGTTCCATACCAAGACCATGAGCAGAAGATGAAAATGAAACTAGACCTAACCTTTGGATTATTAGTGTGGCAGAACTTCTGTGAGACTTAGGACTTTAAAATCAACAACCTTCAAGTTCTACACATCATTGTCACAGTTTCAGCTCATAAGTCATCTTAGATTGATCATCCTCCCAAAGCATACCGCATGAATATGGAACAATTGACTCATGTTTGTGAAAGGTTTTAGCTCTTCCCATCCAGAATGCCAGACTACCATGCAAATCTCCTCTCCAGTAACTCATCCTCGGGGAGTCAGGTATTTCCTTCTAAGGTCCGTCACGCTGTGTTTACAATCAAATAGAGGGAGAAATTATAATAAGGAGAAAATAACTGGAGGGTCTCCAGTGTAGTCACCTCTCCTTGTAAAGCCGACTAGTTTAGCTAAGTCTCCACCAAGATCTGCAGGTTTTCTTGAAGCTTGGACCTTTTTGGTAAGATATTGTAAAGCCTTGAAGTTGGCCGTCTATCGGATCCTATATCATAAGATCCGGCTCATCAAGAGGAAACCAAGGGAATTTGTTTCGTGTGAATCTGGCTTCATTTCAATTTGTTATGATTTTCAGAAGAAAGAGAAGGAGGTTTAAGACATCACTAACTCTTAATGACCATCATTAAGACTAACTAAATATGATTAAAGAAATTAATGATGGATTGAGGATCGTTAATGACCATTAGCGAACACTAATCATTGGTTAGCAAAAGTTAATTGTAAGCTGTGAAGGTTAAATCATGATTAGTAAAAGTTAATCACGATTAGTGTTAATTAAGCCTCATTAGCGAATCTAGAGTCTTCTGGATAGTTCTAACTTAAGTCCTAAGTTTCGGATAAGTTTTGGCCAAAACTATGGGCCAAAACCATGGGTCGCTAACCACAGTTAAGGTCTAAACCATGGTTTTCTAACCATGGTTAGTGGTTTTCTGGAGCCTATAAATAGGCCCCTACCCTTTCATTCTCTACAATATCCACTAACACTACCACCCCAAGGGCTAGGGTTGAGAGGTCGGGAGGAGGAGTGGGAGGCGAGGAAGGATCGCTAGCGAAGCGCTATTGGGAGAACCAGGAGGAGGAAGGTACGATCCTCTCTTATTTTGCTTCATGGGCTAGGTTTTCGATTCATGTTTAGTTTTCTTGTTGTTTTCGTTTCGATGATTTTATAGAGGAAACTGTTTCTTTTTTTCTTTTAAAATATGACTCGATATAAGGGGAAACTCTGCTTCAATTTTTATGGAAATATGTCCTGACGTAAGGGGAAACTCTACTGAAATTTTATAGAAATATGTCCCGATATAAGGGGAAACTCTGCCAAAAGTTTTGTAGAAATATGTCCCAATATATGGGGAAGTTCTGCCAAAACTTTCCTAGAAATATCACCCCTATAAGGGGTAGCTATGCTAAAATTTCAAGAGAAAATATGTTCTTCGTGTTCTTCGTGTTCTTTGTATGTTCTTCGCGTTCTTCGTGTTCTTTGTGTGTTCTTCGCATTCTTCATTCATTCTTCATGTTCTTAGCGTTTTTGATACGAAAATGAAATTTGATCATTTCAGGAGGTATAAATCATCATGTTGAGAAAGAATCATGGTAAAGCACTGTATACGCGAGAGAGAGCTTGATTAGGTAATGAAATCCTTCCTTTTGTTGTTGGGTTTTCATACGAGATTATTGAAAATCCTGATTTTATGTTCTTCTCTATAAAGAACCCTAATTTGGCTATTTTTTGAGTAAGTATGAAAAGTTGCTTTGTGATTGCCATTAAAATATGGTTTAAGCATCGAATAGATGCAGTGGCTTGGAAAGATATGGTTTAGGAGTTAAATGCACATAAATTGAGTATATAAACATATGAATTAATATATATGTAAGTCTATACTCAGTATTTATGGTTACACTAATATAGCGCTTAATGGAAGAGTTACATCATGGGAATTGATGTGTTTTGAGTTGGATCCTAAAAAGGATCGTGTGTCATGTTAAGGATGACTTGGAGTAGAACGACAGGTCGGGCATGCAACCTGTAGGTTTGTCAAAAGGAACTCGTATTGGCATTTCACTACCTAGGTGGTACACGGTTGCCCTGTTATGATAAGTTCTCACGAAATGAATGATTTGCAACGCGTGATACCGGGAGCCAATATCTTCGGGTTGAATGACAGAAGATGTGATCGTGCCATGTGGAGGCACAGGTGGATGGATAGCGGCTGGGTCACGATAACATGTATTTAAAGCCATTAGGTTATATGATTTAATGTTAGTTAGAGGTTTAATCAACCGAGTCCTCGAGGACGGTGTGCTCCTTTGTTTTCCAGGCTGAGGGCTTGATACACTGGATAATAAAAGAAAAGGAAATTGTCATGGTAGTATTGAAGGATTGGTTGAGGCGACGTGCAGCGGCATAAGCTTACCAGATCAACACAATCTCCAATCCTGAAGTGTCCACAGCTTCAGAGTCCATATAGTTGTGAGGTAATTCCCTGAAATAATCCCTGACGTGGAATAAAACGGAATAGGACTTAAATTAATGAGAAGGAATGAAACTTTTTGTGATATCAAGTTTTGAAAAATTACACAATTTGTTTGCTTTTCTCTTCTTCGTTACTTAACATCCGTTAATTGTTATCCTACGATTAGTGGAAAACCCAACAGGTGTCGGTGAGCCATCGCAAGGACATTAGTAATCCAGCCAACTAACATAGTCATCCGACCATCCACAATATCTTTATTCTATAAGGTAGTTAGTAATCTTTTTGTATGTTTCCTTCCACCTGATGTACATGTAAATGATTATAGTGGGATAATTTATTACGTGAACTTTATTTTGTGAATGGAA
Organism: Ottelia alismoides; assembly: GCA_037367405.1. Lineage (NCBI taxonomy): Eukaryota > Viridiplantae > Streptophyta > Magnoliopsida > Alismatales > Hydrocharitaceae > Ottelia > Ottelia alismoides. Next base: position 355,716 of record JAZKJV010008453.1, on the reverse strand, counting down.
AAGTGTTGAAATACTCCCCTCTAAGTATTTTTAATAGCAGTCCGTTTCTTAATGTTAATTGTGATTGTTGAATAAATTATTACTGAGTAATTTATTTAGTAATTTGGGTCGTGTCAGTTTGGTATCAATGCTCGGTTACTCTAGTAACTTATTAGTAATTGACAACTATGAGAGGTATTCAAAAACTAAGGTTGTATTAAGATCCTTTGATCTTAATAATTGACTGCAGTACCATTCACAAGTCATTATCCCTTTTGTACATCATGCTAAGACATATAGGATCTAACTTTTAGCATTGATTCATCACAGGATCATGGCAGACCAAGACCCAAAAATTTGGGTCGTATAAGTTTGGTATCAAAGCCCGGTTACTCCAGTAATTTATTTAGTAATTGACAACTATGAGAGGTATTCAAAAATTAAGGTTGTATTAAGATCCTTTGATCTTAATAATTGACTGTGGTACCATTCACAAGTCATTCTCCCTTATGTACATCATGCTAAGACATATATGATTTGACTTTTGGCCTTGATTCATTATAGAATCATGGCAGACCAAGACGTGTCTAGACAATTAGTGGCCATGATGACAATGCTCCAAGACATGGGGCAAAGGTAACAAGCATTGGAGGAAAGGCTCAATGCACAAGCTGAGAGACCCGAGGCATCCAAACCTGTGGATGCTAGAGTTGAGGGTTCTGTCCACTTTTCTGAGGAAGAATCGAGTTACCATCCTTCCATTGAGTCTGGTCTGAACCCAGATGAAGGAGCAATGGAGATAGCCCTTATTAGACATCCGAAATTACTTGACAGCCCAGACGAAGGAGCAATGGAGAATGCCCTTATTAGACATCAAAAATTACTTGACAATTAGCGAAATGGCAAGATTCCTCGATTCAAAGGTGTAGAGACACCTGCCAAGGCTAAATTATGGCTCGATGATGTTAGTAGGATGTTGAGGATAATACATGCACCAGTTGACACATGGGTGCACTTTGCTGATTACTCCTTAGCAGATTATGTACGGCGATGTTGAGAGCAATTTCCAAGAAATTAGCAGATCATGTTCCATGGGATATATTTAAAGAGAGGTTCTGAGCTCACTTCTGTCCCTCCCATTGGGAAGAATTAAAGAGGAGAGAGTTGGCTTCTCTGAACCAGGGTTATAAGTCCATATGAGATTATTATATCCACTTTACCGAGCTACTACGTTACTCCCCAGCTCTAGAAGCTTCACCACAAGAGTGTCTTACCAAATTTGTTAGTTGTCTTCAGGGAGATCTGAGAGAAAAGCTTACAAGTTTTAGAGCTACAACCATAGATGAAGCAATGAACATCGCCTCTCGTGTTGAGATGGAGAGGGATGAAAACTGCCAAAGAAGAAGTTTCCACTTTAATGGTGAACCATCCAAACGCAAGGCAAATTATAACCGTATAGATCTTCGCACGACAGACCTTGGGTTAGGAATTATCTGGAAGAGGGGTTTCTTTAGACCTCCACTATACCCTCGTAACTCAGCACCAAGAACTAGTACCTCTATGGTTGGAACTTTAGCTCAGATAGGAATTCGTGCATGTTATCATTGCCATCAAGAAGGTCACATTAGGAAAGACTGTCCGTAGTTGAGAGGTTTCAGAGATTAAACCAACTCGTATAATATCCACCCCGAGCAATGGAGCAACGCGCAGAGGAAGACAGGGTAGAGGTCGTGGATCACAAGGAGCATCTCCTACACAGAAACCACCACAAAGTGTTGCGGGTTCTAATTTGCATATTCCTAATGGCCAGCTCAATGCAATCACTGAAGAACAAGCCTACAATTCAGGTACGATCGTACGAGGTACCATTACTATTCATGGCTTTTCTGTACATGTCTTGTTTGATTCAGGTGCTTCACATTCATTTATTTCTCTACGTATAGTACCTACTTTGGGTAAGGTACCAGTAGAAGTACAACAGTCCTATCTGATCAATGGATCAGAAGGACAAGTATTTATAATCCGAGAAATCCTGGATAATTGTGTAGTACTGATAGCATGCCATTAGTTACTTGTTTCCCTACTACTTATTAAAATGGATGACTTTTATCTCATCTTGGGGATGGATTGGCTAGAAAGGCATCACGCATGCCTTGATTGTTTCCAGAAGATAATAAATTTTCACATTCCTAACTCGATAGAGTTCCAGTTTATTGGAAAGACATCCATTGATGACGTCAAATACATCTCTACTCTAAAGGCTCAACAACTGTTAGAAAAAGGATGTCAAGGCTATTTAGCTTATGTATCCAATGCATAAGGGTCAGATAGAATGATAGAAGATGTGCCTATAGTGTTCGAATTTCCTAATGTATTTCCAGAAGAATTACCTGTATTACTACCTGAACGAGAGATTGAATTTGAAATCTCTCTCACACCTGATACTCAGCTTATCACTATTCCTCCATATAATATGGCACCGACGATGTTATGGGAGTTAAAGGTACAATTACAAGAACTGTTAAACAAAGGCTTCATTCATCCTAGTACTTCACCATGGGGTGCACCTGTTTTCTTTGTAAGGAAGAAGGATGAGTCGATGCGGTTGTGCATTGACTATAGACATCTAAATAAAAGGACAATAAAGAATAAGTATCCTCTACCAAGAATAAATGATCTCTTTGACCAGTTACAGGGTTCGACTGTGTATTCGAAGATTGATTTAAGATCAGGATAACATCAGCTGAAAATGAAAGATACAAATATTCCCGAGACAACTTTTCGAACTAGATACGGACATTATGAATTTTCAGTTATGCCTTTTGGACTGACAAATGCCCCAACAGCCTTCATGGATCTCATGAATCGAGTATTCAGGGAGTTCCTAAACAACTTTGTAGTAGTCTTCAATGATGATGTGCTTATTTACTCCAAGGATAAATACCAACATGAACACCAACTCTGGCAGGCACTCGAAACACTAAGGAAGAACAAACTGTATGCTAATATAGCAAATGTGACTTCTGCTTGACTGAATTATCCTTCTTAGGTCATATTATTTTAGAGGTAGTTATATCAGTTGATTCTGCAAAGGTTAGTACGGTGATAAGTTGGGAACGCCCGAAGACTGTCACAATAATACGATATTTTCTGGGTCTAGCTGGGCATTATAGAAGATTTGTGAAGGACTTTTCACGAATAGCATTACCAATGAATAGGCTGACTCAGAAGGAAATCCCATTCATATGGTCCGATGCATGTGAAACTAGTTTTCAGACACTGAAAGAATGCCTAACATCTGCACCTATCCTTACTCTACCCTCTGGAACTGAAGGAATTACAGTGTACACTGATGCATCTAAAGAAGGACTTGGGCCAATTCTTATGCAACATGGTAAGGTAGTTGCTTATGAATTACGACAACTCAAGACGCATGAGAGGAACTATCCGACACATGACCTTGAACTAGTTGCTGTAGTCTTCGCTTTAAAGATATGGAGACACTACCTTTGTGGTATTACTTTTGAAATCTTCACCTATCATAAAAGCTTGAAATATCTATTTTATCAGAAGGAGCTTAATATGAGACAGAGATGGTGGCTAGAGTTATTGAAGGACTATGATTGCACCTTCTCCTATCACCCCGATAAAGGGAACGTCGTAGCAGATGCCCGTAGTAGAAAAATTATTCACATGGGTTGTGAGTGTTATCCACTTCTGGGGTGTACTATCAATGCTATGTGAATGGAAACCATTTTATAGTATTGCTGATAGTATAATTATTCCTCACCGATACAAACCAGAGATCTGGGATAGAATAAAGAAAGGACAGGAGGATGATCCAATCCTTAAAGACTTGAGACAACAACTTGAAAAGAATGAGATAAAGGGATTTCAGATACAATATGGGTTACTATATAACCATTGCAGAGTTTGTGTACCAAGCACACCTAAACTGAGAAAAGACATCTTACGTGAAGCACATTTCTCTAGATTATCTATTCATCCTGGAATTACGAAGATGTATAAGGATCTTCATTCAAACTTTTGGTGGACATGAATAAAGAAGGATGTTGCTGAGTTCATGAATTCATGTTTTACCTATCAGAAGGTAAAGGCTTCACACCAAAAGCCATCAAGATTATTGCAACCCCTCCCTATACCTAAATGGAAATGGGAAAGCATTTCCATGGACTTTATTATTGGCTTACCTCAAACGACTGGTGGGAAAGATACTATATTGGTTATAATAGATCATCTGACCAAGATATCACACTTCATTCTAATAAGCTTATCTTTTACTCCAGATCAGCCGGCTGAGTTATATATTACACATGTGATCCGCCTCCATAGTATCCTAAAGGAAATTGTTTCCGATCGAGATTCACGATTCACTTCACACTATTGGGAGAACTTCATGAAAGCCTTAAGCGCACAACTATGCTTGAGAACAACATATCATCCACAAACCGATGGTCAATCAGAATGTACGATTCAGACTTTAGAGGATATGCTATGAGCATGTGCCTTAGAATGAAAAGGATCATGGGTGAAATATTTGCCTCTTGCAGAATTCACCTACAACAATTGTTACCATACAAGTATTGACATGGCACCATTTGAAGCACTATATGGATGTAGGTGTACTACTCCTCTATGTTGGCAAGAGGTCGGGATAAAGAACCTTTATGATAAATATAGACTCCAGGAGATACGGGAATATGTAGAGCTTGCTCGAAAAAGACTAATAACTGCCAAGAGTCGCCAGTAAAGCTATAGTGATACTAGATGAGGAGACCTTGAGTTTGAGGTAGTTGACTTTGTATTTCTCAAAGTATCGTCTATGAAGGGAGTTCAGAGTTGGCTTGCGTGGGAAGTTGGTACCCAGGTTCGTGGGTCCCTTTGAAATTATTAAGCACATCAAGAAAGTCACATATAGACTTGCACTTCCTCCACATATTTCGGCAATACATGATGTTTTTTATGTATAAAATCTGATAAAGTATATTAAGGATCCTGAGCATAAGATAAACTATGACGATCTGCATGTTGAGCCAGACTTGGCATACTTAGAAATACCTGTGAAAATACTAGACAAGGATATCAAAAAGGTGAGGAATAAAGAGTTACCTCTAGTTCAAATGTTGTGGCGCAACCAAGTGTTTAAAGAAGCCACATTAGAACCTGAGGTAGAAATGAGAGAAAAATACCCCTACTTGTTTGAATGATAACACTATGTACTGTGTATATCTTTCTTATAAGTGAAATGGCGTTCATTCTCTTTAAGGTTCTTATGGTTTCAATCCTCTTTAAGGTTGTTATGCCTGTATTTCTAGTCTCGAGGAAAAGGCTTCCTTTAAGGTTGTTATAATTATAAAGCCTTGAACTTGGTCGTCTCTCGGATCCTATATCATAATATATGACTCGTCAAGAGGAAACCAAGTGAATTTGTTTCATGTGAATCGGACTTCATTTCGATTTGTTATGATTTTCGGAAGAAAGAGAGGTAAGAAGGTTTAAGACATCATTAACTCTTAATGACTGTCATTAAGACTAAATAATAAGTTTAGAGAAATTAATAAAGGGTTGAGGATCGTTAATGACCATTAGCGAACACTAATCAATGGTTAGCAATGCAAAGATTAAATCACGATTAGTAAAAGTTAATCACGATTAACATTAATTAGGCGTCATTAGCGAATCTAGAGTCTTCTGGATAGTTCTAACTTAAGCCTATGTTTCATGTATGTTTTGGCCAAAACCATTGGCCAAAACCATGGACCGCTAACCGCGGTTAAGGTCTAAACCATGGTTTTCTAACCATGGTTAGTGATTTTCTGGAGCATATAAATAGCCCCCCACCCATTCATTCTCTACGATTTCTACTACCATTACCACTCCAAGGGCTAGGGTCAAGAGGTCGGGAAGAGGAGTGGGAGGAAAGGAAGGAGCACTAGCGAAGCGTTGCCAGGAGAACGGGGAGGAGGAAGGTACGATTCTCTCAGTTTGCTTCGGGGGATAGGTTTCCGATTCATGTTTAGTTTTCTTGTTGTTTTCCTTTCGATGATTTTATAGGGGAAACTCTTTCTGTTTTTCTTTTAAAATATGTCCCGATATAAGGGGAAACTTTACCGAAATTTTTATAGAAATATTTCCCGATGTAAGGGGAAACTCTACAAAAATTTTTATAGAAATATGTCCCGATATAAGAGGAAACTCTCCAACATTTTCCTATAAATATCACCCCTATAAGGGGCAGCTCTGCTGAAATTTCAAGAGAAAATATGTTCTTTGCATTCTTCATATGTTCTTCACGTTCTTCGTGTTCTTCGTGTATTCTTCGTGTGTTCTTCACGTTCTTCGTGTTCTTCATTCATTCTTCACATTCTTGCAACGTTCTTAGCATTTTTTATACGAAAATGAAATTCGATCATTTCAGGAGCTATAAATCATCTTGTTGAAAAAGAATCACGATACAACACTATATACGCGAGAGAGAGCTTGATTAGGTAACGAAATCCTTCCTTTTGTTGTTGGATTTTCATACGAGATTATTGAAATTCTTGATTTTATGTTCTTCTCTATAAAGAACCATAATTTGGCTATTTTTGAGAAAGTATGAAAAGTTGCTTTATGATTCCCACTAAAACAAGGTTTAAGCATCGAATTGATGCAGTGGCTTGGAAAGATAGGGTTTGGGAGTTAAAAGAGCATAAATTGAGTATATAAATATATAAATTAATATATGTGTAAGTCAATACTCAGTATTTATGGTTGGCTAATCTAAGGCTTAATGGAATAGTTACATCATGAGAATTGATGTGTTTTGAGTTGGATCCTGAAAAGGATCATGTGTCATGTTAAGGATGACTGGGAGTAGAACTACAAGTCGGGCATGCAACCTGTAGGTTTGTCGGAAGGAACCCGTATTGGCATTTCCCTACCTAGGTGGTACACAGTTGCCCTGTTATGATAAGTACAAACGAAATGAATGATTTGCAACGCGTGGTACCGTGAGCCAATATCCTCAGGTTGAATGATGGAAGATGTGGTCATGCCATGTGGAGGCACGGGTGGTTGGATAGAGGCTGGGTCATGATAACATGTATTTAAAGCCTCTAGGTTATAGATTAAATGTTAGCCTGAGGTTTAAGCAACCGAGTCCTCGAGGACGGTGTGCTCCTTTATTTGCCAGGCTGAGGGCTTGAGACCCTGGATAATAAAAGAAAAGGAAATTGTCAGGGTAGTATTGGAGGATTGGTTGAGGCGACATGCGGCTGCATAAGCTTACCAGATCAACACAATCTCCAATCCTGAAGTGTCCACAGCTTCGGAGTCCATATAGTGGTGGTAATTCCCTGAACTAATCCCAGACATGGAATAGAAATGAATATGACTTAAATTAATGAGAATGAATGAAACTTTTTATGATAACAAGTTTTGAAAAATTACACAATTTGTTTGTTTTTCTCTTCTTCGTTACTTAGCATTCGCTAATTGTTATCCTATGATTTATGGAAAACCCAACATGTGTCCGTGAGCCATCGCAAGGACATTAGTAATCCAACCAACTAACATAGTCATCTGACCAGCCATACTATCTTTATTTTATAAGGTAGTTAATAATCTTTTTGTTTGTTTCCTTCCAGCTGATGTAAATGTAAATGATTGTAGTGGGATAATGTATCATGTGAACTTTATTTTGTGAATGTAGAAGTGTTGAAATACTTCCTCCGAGTATTTTTAATTGCAGTCCGTTTCTAAATGTTAGTTGTGATTACTGAATAAATTATTGCTGAGTAACAAGAACCGAATATGGAAGTATCCAACGTCCCGGAAATTTAGGTCGTGACATTTTGGTATCATAGCCTAGTTACTCCAGTAATTTATTTAGTAATTGATAACTATGAGAAGTATTCAAAAACTAATATTGTATTAAGATCCTTTGATCTTAATTATTGACTGCAGTACCATTAAAAAGTCATTCTCCCTTATGTACATCACAATAAGACATATAGGATCTGACTTTTGGCCTTGATTCATCACAGGATCATGGCAGACCAAGACATGTCTAGATAATTTGCGGCTATGATGACAATGCTCCAAGATATGGGGCAAAGGCAACAAGCATTGGAGGAAAGTCTCAATGCACAAGCTGAGAGACACAAGGATTCCAAACCTGTGGATGCTAGAGTGGAGGGTTCTGTCCACTTTTCTGAGGAAGAATCGAGTTACCATGCTTTCACTGAGTCTGGTATGACCCCAGATGAATGAGCAATGGAGAAGGCCCTTCTTTTACTTGACAATTATCGAAAGGGAAAGATTCCTTGATTCAAAGGTGTAGATCCATCTATCGAGGCTGAATTATGGCTCGATGATGTTAGTAGGATGTTGAGGATAATACATGCACCAGTTGACACCTGGGTGCACATTGCTGATTACTCCTTAGCAGATTATGCACGGCAATGATGGGGAGCAATTTCCAAGAAATTAGCAGATCCTGTTCCATGGGATATCTTTGAAGAGAGGTTACGAACTCACTTATGTCCTTCCCAATGGGAAGAATTAAAGAGGAGAGAGTTGGCTTCTCTGAACTAGGGTTCTAAGACCGTACGAGATTATCATATACACTTTAATAGCTACTACGTTACTCCCCAGCTCTAGAAGGTTCACCACAAGAGTGTCTTACCAAATTTATTAGCAGTCTTCAGGGAGATCTCACAGAAAAGCTTGCGGGTTTTAGACATACAACCATAGATGAAGAAATGGACATGGTCTCTCGTATTGAGATGGAGAGGGATGAAAACCACCAAAGAAGAAGTTTCCACTATAATGGTGGACCGCAAGGCGAGCTATAATTGTAGAGATCGTCGCTAACATCCAACTGGTTCCAATATAAGCTTACCATAGACCTTGGGTCAAGAATTGTTAGGAAGAGGGGGTTTGTCTAGACCTCCACTATACCCTCACAACTCAGCAATAGGAACTAGTACCTCTATGGTTGGATCTTCATATAAGATAAAAATTCGTGCATGTTATCACTGTCATCAAGAAGGTCACATTAGGAAAGACTGTCCGCAGTTGAGAGGTTCGGGGATTAAACCAACTCCAATTAACAGTATAACATCCACCCGAGCAATGGAGAAATACGCGGAGGAAGACAGGGTAGAGGTCGTGGATCACAAGGAGCATCTCCTACACAACAACTACCACAAATTGTTGCGGGTTCTAATTTGCATATTCCTAATGGCCAGATTAATGCAATCACTGAAGAACAAGCGCACAATTCAGGCACGGTCGTACGAAGTATCATTACTATTCATGGCTTTTCAGTACATGCCTTGTTTGATTCGGGTGATTCACATTCATTTATTGCTCAACGTATAGTACCCACTTTGGGTAAGGTACTAGTAGAAGTACAACAGTCCTATCTGATCAGGGGACCAGGAGGACAAGTATTTATAATTCGAGAAATCCTGGATGGTTGTGTAGTACTGATAGCATGCCATCAGTTACATGTTTCCCTATTACTTATTAAAATGGATTACTTTGTTCTCATCATGGGGATTGATTTGCTAGAAAGGCATCATGCATTCCTTGATTGTTTCCAGAAGACAATAACTTTCCATATTCCTAACTCGATAGAGTTCCAATTTATTAGAAAGACATTCATTTATGATGTCAAATACATCTCTACTCTAAAGGCTCAACAACCATTAGAAAAAGGGTGTCATGGATATTTAGCTTATGTATCCACTATATAAGGGTCAGATAGAATGATAGAAGATGTGCCTATAGTGTGAAAATTTATTGATGTATTTCCAGAAGAATTACCTGGATTACCACCTGAACGAGAGATTGAATTTGAAATATCTCACACCTGATACTCAGCCTATCTCTATTCCTCCATATAGGATGGCACCGGCGGAGTTACAGGAGTTAAAGGTACAGTTACAAGAACTGTTAGACAAAGGCTTCATTCGTCCTAGTATTTTACCATGGGATGCACCTGTTTTCTTTGTACAGACGAAGGATGGATCGATGCGGTGGTGCAATGACTGTAGACAGCTAAACAAAAGGACAATAAAGAATAAGTATCCTCTACCAATAATAGATGATCGCTTTGGCCTGTTATAGGGTTCGACTATGTATTCCAAGGTTGATTTAAGATCTGGATACCATCAGTTGAAAATTAAAGATACATATATTCCCAAGACATCTTTTCGAACTAGATACGGGCATTATGAATTTATAGTTATGCCTTTTGGACTGATAAATGCCCCAGCGACCTTCATGGATCTCATGAATCGAGTATTCATGGAGTTCCTAGACTACTTTGTAGTAGTCTTCATTGATGATGTGCTTATTTACTCCAAGGATAAATACAAACATGAACACCAACTCAGGCAGGCACTCGAAACACTAAGGAAAAACAAATTGTATGCTAAACATAGCAAATGTGACTTCTGCTTGGCTGAAGTATCCTTATTAGGTCATATTATTTCAGAGGTAGGTATATCAGTTGATCCTGCAAAGGTTAGTGCTGTGATAAGTTGGGAATGTCCGAAGACTGTCACAGAAATATGATCTTTTTTGGGTCTAGCTAGGTAGTATAGAAGATTTGTGAAGGAATTTTCACGAATAACATTACCAATGACTAGGCTGACTCAGAAAGAAAATCCCAATCATATGGTCTGATGCATGTGAAACTAGACACTGAAAGAATGCCTAACATCTGCACCTATCCTTACTCTACCCTCTGGAACTGAAGGATTTACAATGTACATGATGAATCCACATTTCATCATCTTTATTCTATCATTTTGGCACCAAAAACCCTAGCAAATGCCTATAAATAGCCTTAAATCTAGCATCTTAGCATTCATGCATGTGCATCTCATTAGTGTGTAAAATACTGTAATTAAATCCAAAATTATAGAATAAATAAAAGAAAAGAAAAAGAATAAAATATTGCAAATATTTTATGACCCAAAACCCCGAGACCTAGGCATCTTGATGAATAGGTCGACCAGGAATAAAGTAGGGGGAGATAAGGGTCAAATACCTATATTATTCTATTCATTATTTATTCATTTTGGGACCTATTTTTGGTTACACTTTTCATACATCAAATAAAGAAACTTTGTACATGAAAGTTGTTGATAATTTTATAAAGAAAAATACAAAATTGATTTCACTGAAAAATACTACACAGATAAAAAGTTATGGTCTGAATAAAAATCCAAAATCCCAACTTCCCAGACCCGTATCTCACAACTGAAAACTCCAAATGCAGCAAACTCACCTTTAATTGTATATAAAATACAATATGCTATTTAATAGCGGTGGTTTCGCATTTGGCGGAGCTATGGTTTGAAAGTTGAGTTTTGGAACCTCATTGTACAAATGTACAGATTAAAATATTCAATTTATTATTTATTCATTATTTTTATATTTTTACAATTTTGTAAATAATACTTATAACAATTATGTACATTAAAATTGGAATAAAAACCTAAATAAAATTCAAAATAAAATACTTACATATTTGATACATAGGTAAACTACCTATACCCATACCTATACAATATCTACTTATATTTTATTAAATATACAAAACACTTTAGAAAAATAAAATAAAAATATATTTACATGTATAAAAGTTTTTTATAATTCTATAAAATAAGAAATAAAAATAAATAACATTAAAATACACAGAATAAAAATAAAGGCTAAAATCTATAGGTATTATACCTTCGAAGGGCTAAAGAGTGAACCTATAAAAATACATCTCATAAAAGTAATTAAAAATCACTATAAAATAGTTTATAAAATTATAAACACTTTTTATTTAATAACCTAAATAAAATACTAAAATTAAATATTTTAAATTGATTTTTGAAAGCTTTTTTCCCAGGTTTTTCCTGGTTGGTCCACGTGGACCAACCAGGGGTCTCGGATAGTTGACCCAGGTCATCTATCTGACCTGCACCTGCAACCCGTGTCAGACTATGTGTTGACCCCCGTCTTCACCCTTTTTTCGAGGTTAATCCTTTCACCAAATTGCGATACACTCTTCACGACTTTCGTAGCTCGTGCATCAAGGATTCACACCCAAGCATCATCTTGGGTCGCGGATCGCTGTAGCACCCACCATGCCTCGTTCTTCCTTCGCTGACCGTCAACCCTACTTAAGTGAACCTGGGACTTCAATTCGAATTTTGAACCCCAAACATTGGCCCTCTCGTGCCCCTAGTGAGCTCCATCGTCTCCTAGAGGTGACAGCTCCAGGATCGACCCTTCCAGGTGGCCGATCAACGGGACTAAGGGTGTTCCTTCAACCTCCGGTGGATCCCCCGTCGAGGTACATTTCTCCTCGCCCGTCATGGGCTTGAGGCCATTCAACCACCTTATTTTTCGCTCCCATTTTAGTCCCTAGAGTCAGAGCTTCATCGCGTCCTTTTCATCCATCTCGTTCGCCTATCGATTCGCCCAGTCAATAGTTGGCCGGAGCCATCTCCGGCCACCTTCGTTCTTCGCGCCATCTGCCGCATCGCATCACCATTCCATTTCACCACGTGATCGGGGCAATTTGCCCCCGATCATATCACATTTCTTTTGCAGGTACCCGGAGCATATCGAGCACCTGGGGTGATTTTGAAGCTTCGTCGGAGGCTTTTGGGGCTCGCAAGCTCCTCCGTCCTCCTGGGGGCTCTCCGATCAACATCGGAGCTTTTTGGCCACTCCAGCAACAAGAGGAAACCTGCAGGGAGCATCTGGACCCCTTCCGATCTTCGTTCCACGCCGGTGAAGGGCGTCATCGTTGGAGGAAGCTCGCGGAGTCGAGCCTTCCTCCCAGTTCTTCGAACGCCGCCCGCCGCCGTTCGATCAAGGGGCCTCCTCCAGACACAACAGCGGCTGTCCGATCTCCAGAAGCCTTGACCGTCAGATCTCCTCGTGCGATCTAATCACAGGCGTCCGTTGCGAAGGGGTATCGGCAACCACGGTGCTGACACGTGTCGTTAAGTGAAGACTCGCCGCCGTTGGATGCACCCCCGTGTGTGGGTATTTTGCTACTTCTTCCCACGCGTTTTGTATTTAACGTCTAGCGTATAAACTTTCGATTGCTGAGTTATATTGTTTGTAATAATTGCTGGAAAGCCCTTAGAACTTTTTGGATTTGCATAACAGTCCTTCCTAGGTGCACGTGCTTTCGCACGTGCTCCCTGAGAATTTTGCAGGATCAACCTTGCAACTTCCACTTTTAATATTTAGTCTTTGAACTTCTCATTTCTATAGAGAACTTTTTGGGAAAATTACTGATGTGTCCTTAACTATTTTGATATTTGCGTCTGAGCCCCTCCCAAGCGCGCTTGTTACTCACGTGTGCTTGGGGACTTTTGCAATCAAGCCCTTGTGGCTTTTGGTTTTGTTGTTTGGCCTAGACACTATTTGTTCAAGTTCAAACTTTTGTGAAAAATTGCAGGCCTACCCCCATAGTTTTTGATATTTGCATATATACCCCTGCTAGGCCTTAATATTTTTGCGAACTTGTATTATTTAGTTGGACCATCATTTTAATTCTAAAAATTCTAAAAAATTAAACTTAAGCTCCTGTTAACTTGTACTTCCACGCTCTATTTTTAGTTTTTGATTTTATCTCAATTTTATATTTATTAAAAATCAAAAACATGCTTTTTATTTACTATCTAGCTTAGAAAATACCAAAAAAATATTAAAATATCTCGAAAAATTCCAAAAAAATTCCCTACTGTCTATTTTATCATATGTTAGTGTCAGTCCAAAATCACTAAAAATCTCGAAAGAAAAACCTTAAAAATTCCAAAATACATGAAAGCTTCAAAAAAATCAATAAAATTGTAGAAAACTCCAAAATTTGTAAATTCAAGTCCTGTAGTCTCCTGTTTTGATTATCTTTATTTGAAAAAAATAGTGTGGAAAAATTTTGTGGCTATTTGCTATTTTTAATTCTCATTTGATCTCCAGCCAGTAGCGTATCCACTGTTTTGGTTTATTTCAGTGTTTAAAAATACCAAAAATACTTTGAAAAATACCGAAAAATCGAAAAAATAGTAAAAAATCATAAAAAATATCAAAAAGATTTTATTTCTGAGTTTTTGTCTATTTTTGCATATTTTTATTAATATTCTATCTTCCCTTTTATTACATTGTGTGTATATTCCAATATTGAAAAAGAAAAAAATATATATAAAATATAAAATATAAAAATCATAAAATTAAAAATCAAAATACAAAATTAATTAAAACATTTCTAAAAAACCACAAAAATCTCTGCTTGCTTAGTGTAGACATCACTCACTTTCACACACACATTTATTTGATCTGCCCTGTTTGCTCCCTATGTTCGAACTCTCTGTATACTTGTCCTATACATCTTTTGTGCAGAGTTAAAAATAAATTTTAACTCCACATTTATTTCTAATTGTTGATCTAAAGTGTGGGTTAATTGTTGATCAAAGACATTTTATTGTGGGTCACCGCAGCGACTTCGGTTGTCTCCGCCTTGTGTGAGACATACACTTTAGACCCCCGATAATTTGTGTTTATCAAATTGCGCCGTTGCCGGGAAGCAACATCGAGTAGTTCTTTATTTTTGCTTGTTTGTGTTTGTTGTCTACCATAGCTTTATTTTATCTCTCTTGCATTTTTGATATATATTGACTGAGCTTTCTGACCACCCTTTTCTTGTCTTCTTGCGAGGGACCGAGGAGTGAGGCGGATCGCCTAGGGGATCCGAAGCAACCACGTGAGGCGGAGCCGGCTTTTCTTAGGCCAAGCTAACAGGAGAGAGCATGAGGACTGAGAGAGAGTGGTTAGATTAGTTGCACTTTATTTTTGTGAGAGAGAGTGATTAATTTGTAATAATACAGGGACTTGGACTCTTGAACACTTTGGGCCTAATTTCCGGGTGTTTGTTCACCCAGGGGCTCACCGCGGTTTTTCATCGCGTTTTCCATTGTCATTTTCCGGTTTTGTTTTTATTTTTCATTTCTTTTGTGGATTGAGCCCTTAGCTTTAGGCTTGCTTGTTCGATTAGAATAGGTCCAAACACATTAACAACCTTTGCATGTTCATATAGATCGTCTTTGGACTTAGACTAATTAAACAATTAGTCATTAGCTTTCGATCCACGCGCCGCGAGCTCATCCCGCCAAGCGCTTCTCCTAAACTCGATGTGTCGAGGGAAGGAGGGGTGAGCCTAGACCGGACACTAGGATTGGAGGTTAGTGGTTAGCTTGTGGTTCTTAACGCTAGCAGTTGCCTATCTTAGGACGATTTCTGCATTTGCATATCGGCATGTAGATTAGGTTTACAAATTCTGCTTTGCATCCCGCATGGAGAGAGCTGGGATTCGCTGTAAGTCTTATTACTTTGCATCCATCATTTAGGCACAAAGGTGAGATTTCCACCTTGGTGTCGACTTGCATTGACTTTTCCGACTCTATTCTCCCTCTGTTTTTGGAACAAAGTAGGATCAAGAAAATACAAAAATCATTAGGCGCTTGTTTGAATCAACTCAAAAGAAGTCATAACACCAAAAAAATTAAAAAAGGGACTGCTAAGAAAACCTTGACCAAAAATAAAATCGGTAATTGGATTCATTGATTGGGGAGAGTAACACCCTCACTTGTATTCATGTTGCATGGGAAGGTCTCCTTCCAAGTGAGGTGAGCGCTTCATAAGGATTAGAGCCGAAACCCAACTTGTGGCTGCCTTGTGTATCGCCTGGATTTCCGAAGTATTTGGCGCTACTATCGTACGTAGGCGAGTAGGGCTTGGTCGCCATTGGTGACTCACTATTGTGTGAGCATCGACCTTGTCCGAAGTATTGAGCATAGGCCACGCCTTCACGGGTGTGTCTGTCTCACCGTCTGCGTCCGAGTAGGATCTTGCACGCCCATGGGTAATTCCGTTGCGAGCGAGGTCCGAAGTATCGGTTTCGCCTATCGGCTTCCTCCCTCTATTTCTTTGGCTGAGTAGGGATCCAGGAAGGGTTACAAGGACCTTAAAAAGCGCAAGTTACAGGTTACATAGGAGGAGGACAAGTACGGGAATACTTTTCCGGCAGTACTCTCTCTCCTTTAGGCGTAGTGCTCTAAGGACTCGTGAAAAGATTAATTCCTGAATTCAAGCTAAAATTGACAAGATAAAAGCTGAACCTTCACGGCTTCATGTGTTGAGTTGGTGAACTCACCCCTGTTTTGTGTTTGATTGCTAGATTTATTTAGGTCAAGATCAAAAGCACATCACAATTGTGCGCAATTTTGCTTCTCCTTCATTCCTCTTCTTCTGCATTCCCTCTGCTCTTCCCAATAATCAAGATGATGGGACAGAGGTCTCTTAGGCTGTCTCTGTCGGCACCGCTATCCAGCACTCCTCCTCATTCATCTAGGAATACCTCGGAGAGTCTGCTCTCCGAGCCTGAGTTTACATCCACCCTGTTCCCCCTCGACCACCCTTTCCATTCTCCTTCTCTCAGTCCAATAGTTTCAGAATTAAGTGCATCACAGAGTTCAGATCATTCGACAGAACCCGAGATGGCCTCTTTTGCTTTTTCAGAGAATCCAGAGATGGCAGACAGAGGCGAGCACCCAAATGACCATGATCACCCTCCCTTCATATATGATCAAGCGACCATCAACAATTCACTTCTTGCATCCCTGGAGACCATGCAGAGGCAGATTCGTGACCAGGGTACCTTCAAGGGTGATCTCATGAGAGAGATAGCTCAGATGAGAGAAAACCGACCTGGGTGCGGTGGCAGTGGAGGAGGAGGAGGACCTGATGCAGGAGGAGGTGATCCCGATGCTGAGAGACCACTGCAGGCCATCATGCGAGAATTGCATAACCCGACAGCGTCCCTTACACATCGATGGATCAGACTTCCGCCGATCCATGGAGATTTCGAGTTGCGGCCCCATACCATTCAGCTTCTACCCAAATTCCATGGGTTGCCGACCGAAGAGCCACATCTCCACCTCCAAGAGTTCGAGATGATATGCAGCACCATCCATGACAGGTTGATGACTGAGGACATGATCAAGATGATCACCTTTCCATTCTCTTTGGTTGACAGAGCCGCATACTAGCTCAAACACTTGGGGCGATTCATTGACACATGGGCAGATCTCCGGACCGCGTATCTGAAGAAATACTATCCTCTCGGTCGGACTAATGCCACCAGAGCTATGATAACCAACTTTGTCATGATCCCGAATGAACAATTCCATGAAGCTTGGGATCGCTTTCGAGAGCTCATCGACCGGTGTCCTCATCACGACATCTCCAAGCCCAACTTAGTTCAGAGTTTCTTTTGTGGGCTGACACTGGAGCTGCAGGGGCTTGTCAATGCCTCTTGTGGTGGGTCGTACTTTTCAAAGGGTGAAGACGGTGTCTGGGTCATTTACGAGGGCATGGCAGAAAATTCAACAGTGATGGCCCAAGCCCGAGTCTACACACAGCAGAAGCCCTCGTAAGGAGCGGGATCATTCCAAAGGATCGCCCGCATCGATGCCGGTCCCAACACAGTGTCGGCAGCCGCAACCCAAGCTGAATCAGTCGCAGTCGACATGGGCATAATCAGTGAGAAGCTGGACCGTCTCGAGATCCTCGAGAAGAAACAAATGCAAGGCATGGCCCAGATGGACCAGATCGCCAAAACCATGAGTGACCTGAAGACGCAGATCCTTTGCATCCATGAGGCAAAGACTCATTCCCAACAGCCTCCCAGGTCACGGGCTAACCCCAGCAGTAGTAGTTCCAACCAACCCTCTACCTCATACCGCCAGGTGAATCATATCCAAGCAGAGCTGGTTCCATTACTACAGTACTACCCAGCACAGCCGCCATCTCCAGATACTCAGATGGTGGTCTATCAGCCGGAGCAGCCACTAGCAGTTCTTCCTCCACCCTCCTTCGTGCAGGAACCATTGATGGAAGTCAATGGGATTTGGTACCACCGGTACCCTCAACCTGGGATCTGTCATGATCACCCAGGATTCCGTTGGGGCAACGGTGGCTCCTCATCCCAACAGCAGAATCCCGCTCAAGGACTGCAGAGCAGCCATCAACAGTAGCAACACCAGCAGCCCCATTATGTCCAGCAGCAACGGTATCAGAGTAGTCCTCGTCCCACCTATCAGGGACAGCAGTGGAGGCAGCGTCAGCAGCCTCATCAGCCTTACCCCCATCATCCCCAGTACCAGCAGCATCAACAACAACCTCAGTTCCAGTAGGGACAACCATCCGGTTCTCAGGCCCCATCTTTTGAGAACCCAGCTTTAGATGATCTTGCCCGCTTGCTCTCCGAACAGCGAGCATCCTTCAGGCAAGAAATGGATGAATTCCGGCAGGAAATGAGGGAGATCATAAAAGGCAAGGCCTCCATACCCGCTCAGATTGAACCTAACCCGAACAATCTGAAAAGGAAGTTTGAGCAGGTAGAGTTTACAGAGGACACCTCTCCTAGTGACTATTTGAGTGATATGTCTTATTCTTTCTATGATGCTGATTTTGTGACTTGAAGGAGCGGTAGGATGCCCGCAGGCGGCGCCTCTTCTGAGCGACAACCAGATGCAGAACCAGGAGCGCCAGAGGAGCAGAGTAGCGGTGCTGATGCCGCTAATGATGATGTTGAAGACGGTGGTGCTGAGGCCACCAATTATGGAGATCCAGACGACGGTGCTGAGGCCGTCGTTAGACCAGATGCAGACGGTGGTGCTGATGCCACCATTTTGGATGCTGAACCAGAGCGCGGTGCTGATGCTGCGAACACAGGTGCCGGTGGTGGTACTGAGGCCACCACATCTACTTTTGTTGAGCCCCCCTCTGTGATGTTACCACCTTTTGTATCTATGGACTGTGGTAACAAAAAGAAAAATAAAAATATGAATAAAGGAAGGGTTTCTGTTCACATTGCGGATCCATATGTGTTGAATGATGATTACTCCTCTTTCACAGGCACAGGGACCGATTCCTAGTCCTCCATCTGTGGAGGCCCCTACCATCCCCATCCCCGAGGCACTCCGCCGAACGAAGGGGAATAAAAAAGAAAATCCTACAAAAGATCAGCAGGTAGAGTTCAACAATCAGATGATAGACAGATTCCATATTCAGCTGACTCTAGAAGAAGCACTTGAGCACATCCCCCTCTTCAAAAAGAACTTGAAGGATAAGACTACCGTCCGCGGGAAGAGGAGGAACCACAGAGATCAAATCCATGTGCTCACTCATTTCAATTGCTGCACCATTCAGAACAAGCTGCCAGCCAAGCGACCAGACGCAGGAGCTCCCTATGTCAGATGCGAGATTTCAGGAGCAACAGTTTGATCGTACTCTATTAGACATCGGCTCTTCAATCAACCTTCTTCCGGCAGCCTTACTCGACCGATTCGAGTTGGTCCTCTTCTTAGGAGCAGGACAGTCCTTCAATTTGCTGATAGGTCGACTAAGAGGCCGAAGGGATTATTGAAAGACGTGGTCGTCACCATTCACGGCCTGAAATTACCTGTGGACTTCGTCGTATTGGACATGGAGATCCCTGAATCGGTAAACGATGCCCCCATCATACTCGGACGTCCATTCTTGGCAACAGCAAGGCGGTGACCGACCATGATAGTGGGAAGGTATGTTTTCGCGTAAAGGGCGAAACCATACAAATAGAGACGATTGAGGAAACCAGAGCCAGAGAGTTAGAATGCTCGGAGCAGTCAAGGGAAGCCGCGCAAATGACAAAGGAAGAGCTAGATATCCACCAGGCGTGTGATTTTGTGATGACTGATGATGAATCCAACTGGATAGATCCTGTAGCACCGATCCTCGCCTTGCCTACAGACTCACTATATATAAAGCTCATGGTAGTCGAGAGCCGGGAGAGCACACCCCTGGATGAGGATACACCTGAGGTTGACAGTGTCGGGACGAGTGGTGCCGATGATTTCCATTCTTGTTCATCTTCTTCTGATCCGTTGGATTCAGACATTGACTTGGATGATTTTGATGACTATTTGCCGTGTCTGATTCCTTTTGAGCCAATAGCCACGACTGAGTGCGAGCCAGTGCAGTTTATTGATGATTCAGCGGGCCGCCCTTCATCAGAGATTCATGCAGAACGAGAGTTCTCCCACGCAGACCTGATCACCTTCACACAGACATATCAGAAGCCAGATCTGCCACCTCCCCAGTTGTCCAGAACTGAAACCTCTGCCGCAGTTGTTGAAGTATAGATTCCTTGCGGGGTGAGCCAGATATGCACCCAGTCATTATCTCAGCAGGTTTGACTGAAGAGCAAGAATCTCGTCTGATGGAGGTTCTTGAAAGAAACCGCAAGGAAATCAGATGGAGTATAGCTGATCTCCAGGGGATTAGTCTGGCTCTGTGCTCCCACCACATCTATCTTGAAGATGACGCTAGGCCGTCGCGTGAGTTCCACGACGGCTGAACCCGAATCTTCGAGACGTAGTCATGAAAGAAATTTCAAAATGGTGGAGCGTCGATTTTATCTACCCCATCTCCGACTCCAAATGGGTTAGTCCGTTGCATGTGGTACCCAAGAAGACGGGTATCACTACAGTTGTGAATGAGTCAGGAGAGGAGATCGCCACCAGGGTGCTCACTTCTTGGAGGGTCTGTGTGGACTACAGACGATTGAATGAGGCCATCAAGAAGGATCACTTCCCGCTACCCTTCATTGATCAGATTATCGAGTGGATAGCTGGGAAGAGTTATTATTGTTTTCTTGACAGGTACTCTGGATGTAATCAAGTGGTCATTGTGCCCGAAGACCAGGAGAAAACAATATTCACCTGTCCGTTTGGGACTTATGCTTTCAGACGGATGCCCTTTGGTCTATGTAACGCTCCGGCAACATTCCAAAGGTGCATGTTGTCCATCTTCTCGGACATGGTGGGTGACTGTTTAGAGGTCTTCATGGATGACTTCTCAGTCTATGGCGACTGGTTCGATGCTTGTCTTGACTGCCTAGACCGTATGCTTCAGCGCTGCATAGAGGTCAATCTTGTTTTATCTTGGGAGAAGAGCCATTTTATGGTGACTCAAGGGACGGTCCTCGGTCATATCGTCTCCAACAGGGGCATGGAGGTCGATCCGGCCAAGGTGGACATCATCAGAAAACTCAATCCACCGTCCAACCTGCGTCAGTTGCGGTCTTTTCTAGGGCATGTCGGTTTCTACCGACGGTTCATTCAGGACTTCAGTCAGGTTGCCCGACCGCTTACTGACTTGCTGACAAAAGACACCGAGTTTATTGTCAATGATAGTGTCTTGCGTCCTTCGAGGCTCTCAAAAATATGGTTGTTTCAGCTCCTGTCCTTCAGCCACTCGATTGGTCTCTTCCCATTCGAGATCATGACGGATGCTTCAGATTACCTTTTGCTATTCACTACGCCAGTCGGGACTTTGGATGCCACTCACGGAATTACACTGTGACTGAGAAAGAGATGCTGGCCGTAGTCTTCGCTCTAGATAAGTATCGATCGTATATTCTCGGATCTAGAGTGACTATTTACACTAATCAAACCGCTATCCCGGTACTTAATGGCTAAGAAGGATGCCAAAGCTCGTCTTACCAGATGGATCCTTCTACTCCAGGAATTTGATATTGAGATTAAGGATAAACCTGTAGTCAAGAATGTGGTGGCAGATCATCTCTCCAGATTGGAGAATCTTGAGGAATCTGAGCCCAACGCACCTATCACAGAAATATTTCCAGATGAGGCGATTTTGGCTATCACCTCGCTCCCGTGGTACGCTGACATTGTGAGCTATCTTGTCGCCAAGACGGTTCCACAAGGTTGGCCCAGGAAGAAACTCGAGACCTTCCTAGCGAAGGCCAAGTTTTACCATGGGAGGATACCGTACTTTATCATTAAGGAGGGGACAACATCTGGAGGAGGTGCATTCCTCAAGAAGAGCATCATAGCGTCCTCACATACTGCCACAAGCTTGAGGCAGGAGGACATCATTCTGGAAAAAGAACAGCACATAAGGTGCTTCAATCCCGGCCTATGGTGGCCTACTCTCTTCAAGGACTCTAATGAGTTCGTGAAGAGATGTACTGATTGTCAGAAAATGGGAACCTGCGGACAGAGAGACATGATGCCCATGCAGCCCATTCACTTTTGTGAGGTTTTTGATGCATGGGGGATTGATTTCATGGGACCTTTCCTAAGAGTCAGGGAGTCGAGCATATTTTGCTCGCTGTTGATTATGTCAGTCAATGGGTTGAGGCT
This sequence comes from Ottelia alismoides, assembly GCA_037367405.1. NCBI lineage: Eukaryota > Viridiplantae > Streptophyta > Magnoliopsida > Alismatales > Hydrocharitaceae > Ottelia > Ottelia alismoides. The sequence goes on along the minus strand of JAZKJV010008453.1, from coordinate 333,445 downwards.
ATCCTCGCCCGAGCCGCATATGCTAAAACTGTATGCAAATTTTTGAGGAAAATATCATTTCACGGTTCGGGGTACCTAGAGTCTTGATTTCAAACGGGGGGTCTCATTTCATCAATGACAAGGTTAGGGCCCTTGCATACGAGTTCGGCATTGACCATCGGGTTGCCACACCGTATCACCCTCAGACTAATGCTTTTGCCGAAGTATCGAACCGGGAGATAAAAACAATCTTGCAGAAAGTTGTCCGCCCAAACCGAAAGGATTGGTCATAGCTTTTGGACTCGGTCTTATGGGCCTATCGGACTTCTTTCAAGAATCCATTGGGGACATCTCCCTTTTGACTCGTCTATGGAAAGCCGTGCCATTTGCCAGTGGAAGTCAAGCACAAATCTTTTTGGGCAGTCACTGAGTTACTGTTAGATCCCGAGAGTATGGGAGAACAGAGAAGAGCAGAATTGGCAGCCCTGGAGGAACTGAGAGATACAACCTTTTCCAACAACCTACAGTACAAAGAGAAAGTGAAGAATGGCACGATTTGCATATCAGCCATAAACAGTTTGAGCCAGATCAGAGAGTATGGTTGTTTGATTCTAGGCTAAAATTATTTCCAGGGAAATTACAGAGCAAGTGGAAAGGTCCCTATGTGGTCAAGAAGGTACATGACAATGGCAGCATCGACATATCCGAACCGTCATCTTCCTCGACCTTCCGTGTCAATGGTCAACGCCTGAAATTATATTTAGATCATGATCCGCCGACCATTGACGTTGCCCCCATTCTTTTGGTATGAGATGCGTTCTTTGACTCACATCATCTGCATCTCATACATGGTGATCAATTCCATCTTTCGCTGTACCGATCCATTTATTCATATCACTCTTTCATCTGTTTATTTATTTTCTTCTTTTCTTCTTTCTTCTTTTCCTTTTCTATTTTCTTTATCTACCAAAAAAGGTGCCGCCAGTGTAGACAGTTTTCCATACTTAGGACGTACTTTGTACTAAATATATGGGGGTGTGCACCCTGAGTTTCTTCTCGATCCTCTCCATTGTCTCCTCTTCTTGTCTATACTTAGGATATTTTACCCTAAATATAGGGGGAGACAATCTGAGTATGATCTGTTCATTCCCACCCTTGACCCTCCCTGTGTTGTGTACAGTCTGCTATACTTAGGATTATTTGATCCTAAGTATAGGGGGGACGGTCAACATCTCATTCATTGATTCATTCATTAGTCATTTATTATTTAGACTTGTCTATACTTAGTACGAGTTATGTCTTCTCTTCTCTCTCCGATCTATGAGGACATAACTCAAGCTATGTATAGGGGGGTCGTATATACTGTCTATATACTTTAGCCATAACTCATACTTTCGTATTGTCTTAATAATATGGCTAATAATTCTTTAAAATTCATTAAATTCCTTAATAAAAAGGTGTTTGTCCCTCAAATTCTTTTCGTATTTACTGATTAATAAATCAGGTGAAAATATTTTTTGCGAAATGTTTGAAAAATAGTTTGAAAATCTTTGTGAACATCTATTGAAAACTATTTTGAAAATGTGTTGTTACATGTTTTCAACCTGTGTAAAAATGTGTGGTTTGTAAAATTTATTTTCTTTGTGTAAAATAAAATGTTTGAAAAATGATTTGCAAATGGTTTGAAAAATGGTTGCAAAAATACTTTGAAAAATCTATTTATACTGTTTTGAAAGCCTTTGCAAAATGATTTTCAAATGTGTGTACATGTTTGTAAAATGTTTGTAAAAACTATTTTGGACTATAGTTTTCAAAAATTGTGTGAAAAAGCTTGTGTCAAATAAGTTTGAGGAATACCTACATCTCACTAAAATTCACTACCTATATATATGTATAAAACTGACCACTTACCCTGTAAATTCTTAAAATCCACTTCTTGTAAATATAAGAAGCACTCTCGTGTACATATTTTTAACCTTGTTTTCAGCCAAAATCTTTTTATTTTCAAAAATCCCAAAATCATTCGCATAAGTAAAATCCAAAAACATTTGAAAAATCTTTTGAAAAATACAAAAAAATGCATTTGCACATGCATCATCATCTTTTCAAAAATCCATAAAAAGTTCAAAATCTTTGAAAATTGCATCACAAAAATATTTTCTGCATAGCATTGCATAGCATTCGCATTTTTTGGATTGAGTTTGATAGTTGAACAAGTCTAAGTAAAATCCGGAGATTGGAGCTTCATTGGACCGTAAAATCTACCTAATAACAGGAACCTTATAGGAACTGGGTTTGAGGTACTTCAGGTCTAGTTGACTTAATTCTTTGAGGATCACGGGACTTGGTTCAATGGATTCTTGACTGCCTAAGTAGAGTATATCGGAGCACACGCACGACTCTTGTTGATAATGACCTAACTTGGACACCTGCACCTTTCACATTGCTCAACTCAGTTGGAGTGGTGAGGGGACTGGATTTGCCGGTATGAGACGCACACAAGTGGAAACATTTGTCCTCCTCTAGGGAGGGAAGTGCACCCCAACCCGTCCAGTGGTTAGGAAGTCTAAAGACAGGAGGTTGTGGGTTGCAATAAAGCTTCAAAAGAGGGATAGTCTACTGGCTCAAGAGGAAAAAACTCCATATGTAAATGCTGCTGTGTATAGTATTCAAAAAAAAAATTGTCCAGGCATGTACAAAAATAAAAAGCCTGCAAGTATGTACAAATGTTGTAAAGTCAATAAGCAAGCTTGGGTTCCAAAGTCATATCATGTGAGCTTGCAGCAGGATGACTTGACTACACTGGTCTTGCATCCCAGGATAGGTAGCTACACTGGCTACCGTCCATTCTTCTCTTCACCCCCTCCTCATGAGTTGGTTGCCACTTGAACTTAGAAGGGAATACCCCGCTCCTCGAGGATGGAGTTGTTGGATTGGGGAATAATTGGGTTGTCCTACGGGAGAAGTCAGTTTCTTTGTCATTCTAGTTGGGGAGAGCCACCATCACTTACACGGTACGAGTCAGACTCATAGTCGTAAGAGTTTGCGTATGAGTTGAAGTATTTCTGACCTGGCTACTGAGGAGACTTGAACAGAGTTTGGAATTCTCAAGGACTGTTGGATTTCAAATTCGGTTCTCACTAAGGTTCCGCCCGCACTAAAATTCCAAAGGTCCAACTTAAGCTCCAAACTTTGATTTTGTGAACACAAGTTTGATAATTGAACTAAATCCATGTTCTCCTTTTCTTTTCTTTCTTTTTCTTTTTTACTTATTGCATAAGTTTTTGCTACGGACTAGCAAAGGTAAAGTATAGGGGGATGATGAATCCACATTTCATAATCTTTATTCTATCATTTTGGCACCAAAAATCCTAGCAAATGCCTGTAAATAGCCTTAAATCTAACATCTTAGCATTCATGCATGTGCATCTCATTAGTGTGTAAAATACTGTAATTAAAGACAAAATTATAGAGTAAATAAAAGAAAAGAAAAAGAATAAAATATTGTAAATATTTTATGACCCAAAACCCCGAGACCTAGGCATCTTGATGAATGGGTCGACCAGGAATAAAGTAGGGGGAGATAAGGGTCAAATACCTATATTATTCTATTCATTCTTTATTCATTTTGAGACCTATTTTTTGTTCCATTTTTCATACATCAAATAAAGAAACTTTGTACATGAAAGTTGTAGATAATTTTATAAATAAAAAATACAAAATTTATTTCACTGAAAAATACTACACAAATAAAAAGTTATGGTCTGAATAAAAATCCAAAATCCCAACTTCCCAGACCCGTATCTCACAACTGAAAACTCCAAATGCAGCAAACTCATCTTTATTGAATATAGAATAAAATAAGCTATTTAATGGCGGTGGGTTTCGCATTTCGCAGAGCTACGGTTTGAAAGTTGAGTTTTGGACCCTCATTGTACAACTAGACAGATTAAAATATTCAATTTATTATTTATTCATTATTTTTATATTTTTACAATTTTTTTAAATAATACTTATAATAATTATGTACATTAAAATTGGAATAAAAACCTAAATGAAATTCAAAATAAAATACTTACATATTTGATACATAGGTAAACTACCTATACCCATACCTATACAATATCTACTTATATTTATTAAATATACAAAACACTTCAGAAAAATAAAATAAAAATATATTTACATGTATAAAAGTTTTTTATAATTCTATAAAATAAGAAATAAAAATAAATAACATTAAAATACATAGAATAAAAATAAAGGCTAAAATCTATAGGTATTATACCTTTGAAGGGCTAAAGAGTGAACCTATAAAAATACATCTCATAAAATTAATTAAAAATCACTATAAAATAGTTTATAAAATTATAAACACTTTTTATTTAATAACCTAAATAAAATACTAACATTTAATATTTTAAATTGATTTTTGAAAGCTTTTTTCCCAGGTTTTTCCTGGTTGGTCCACGTGGACCAACCAGGGATCTCGGATAGTTGACCCAGGTCAACTATCTGACCTGCACCTGCTGCCCGTGTCAGACTATGTGTTGACCCCCGTCTTCACCCTTCTTTCGAGGTTAATCCTTTCACCAAATTGCGATACACTCTTCACGACTTTCGCAGCTCGTGCGTCAAGGATTCATGCCCAAGCGTCATCTTGGGTCGCGGATCGCTGCAGCACCCACCATGCCTCGTTCTTCCTTTGCCGACTGTCAACCCTACTTAAGTCAACCTGGGACTTCAATTCGAATTTTGAACCCCAAACATTGGCCCTCTCGTGCCCCTAGCGAGCTCCATCGTCTCCTGGAGGTGACAGCTCCAGGATCGACCCTTCCAGGTGGCCGATCAGCGCGGCTAAGGGTGTTCCTTCAACCTCCGGTGGTTCCCCCGTCAAGGTACATTTCTCCTCGCCCGTCCTGGGCTTGAGGCCATTCAACCACCTTATTTTTCGCTCCCATTTTAGTCCCTAGAATCAGAGCTTCATCGCGACCTTTTCATCCATCTCGTTCGCCTATCGATTCACCCAGTCGATAGTTGGCCGGAGCCATCTCCGGCCACCTTCGTTCTTTGCGCCATCCGCCGCATCGCACCACCATTCCTTTTCGCCACGTGATCGGGGCAATTTTCCCCCGATCATATCACATTTCTTTTGCTGGTACCCGGAGTATATCGAGCACCTGGGGTGATTTTGAAGCTTCGCCGGAGGCTTTTGGGGCTCGCAAGCTCCTCCGTCCTCCTAGGGGCTCTCCGATCAACATCGGAGCTTTTTAGCCACTCCAGCAACAAGAGGAAACCTGCAGGGAGCATCTGGATCCCTTCCGAGCTTCGTTCCACGCCGGTGAAGGGTGTCATCGTCGGAGGAAGCTCGCGGAGTCGAGCCTTCCTCCCTGTTCTTCGAACGTCGCCCGCCGCCGTCCGATCAAGGGGCCTCCTCCAAACACAGCAGCGACCGTCCAATCTCCAGAAGCCTTGACCGTCATATCTCCTCGTGCGATCTAATCGCAGGCATCCGTTGCGAAGGGGTATCGGCAACCACGGTGCTGACACGTGGCGTTAAGTGAAGACTCGCTGCCGTTGGATGCGCCCCCGTGTGTGGGTATTTTGCTACTTCTTCCCATGCATTTTTGTATTTAACGTCTAGCATATAAACTTTCGATTGCTGAGTTATATTTTTTGTAATAATTGCTGGAAAGCCCTTAGAACTTTTTGGATTTGCATAACAGTCCTTCCCAGGTGCACAACGCTTTCGCACGTGCTCCCTGAGAATTTTGCAGGATCAACCTTGCAACTTCCACTTTTAATATTTAATCTTTGAACTTCTCATTTCAGTAGAGAACTTTTTGGGAAAATTACTGATGTGTCCTTAACTATTTTGATATTTGCATCTGAGCCCCTCCCAGGTGCGCGTGTTACTCACGTGCGCTTGGGGACTTTTGCAATCAAGCCCTTGCGGCTTTTGGTTTTGTTGTTTGGCCCATACACTATTTGTTTAAGTTCAAACTTTTGTGAAAAATTGCAGGCGTGCCCCCATAGTTTTTGATATTTGCATATATACCCCTGCCAGGCCTTAATATTTTTGCGAACTTGTATTATTTAGTTGGACCATCATTTTAATTCCAAAAATTCTCAAAAATTAAACTTAAGCTCCTGTTAACCTGTACTTCCACGCCCTATTTTTAGTTTTTGATTTTATTTCGTTTTTATATTTATTAAAAATCAAAAACATGTTTTTTATTTACTGTCTAGCTTAGAAAATACCAAAATAATATTAAAATATCTCGAAAAATTCCAAAAAAGTTCCCTACTATCTATTTTATCATATTTTAGTGTCAGTCCAAAAATAACTAAAAGTCTCAAAAGAAAAACCTTAAAAATTCAAAAATACATAAAAGCTTCAAAAAAATCTATAAAATTGTAGAAAACTCCAAAATTTGTAAACTCAAGTCCTGTAGTCTCCTGTTTTGATTATCTTTATTTGAAAAATAGTGTGGAAAAATTTTGTGGCTATTTGCTACTTTTAATTCTCATTTTATCTCCAGCCAGTAGCTTGTCCATTGTTTTGGTTTGTTTCAGTGTTTAAAAATACCAAAAATACTTTAAAATACACAAAAATCACAAAATAGTAAAAAATAATAAAAATATCAAAAGATTTTATTTCTGAATTTTTGGCTATTTTTGCGTATTTTTATTAATATTCTATCTTCCCTTTTATTACATTGTGTGTTTATTCCAATATTGAAAAAGAAAAAAATATATATAAAATATAAAATATAAAAATCAGAAAATTAAAAATCAAAATACAAAATTAAAAATCAATTAAAAAAATTTTAAAAAACCACAAAAATCTCTGCTTGCTTAGTGTAGACTTCACTCACTTTCACACACACACATTTATTTGATCTGCCCTGTTTGCTCCCTGTGTTCGAACTCTCTGTATACTCGTCCTATACATCTTTTGTGCAGAGTTAATAATAAATTTTAACTCCACATTTATTTCTAATTGTTGATCTATAGTGTGGGTTAATTGTTGATTAAATACATTTTATTGTGGGTCGCCGCATCGACTTCGGTTGTCTCCGCCTTGTGTGAGACATACACTTTAGACCCCCGATAATTTATGTTTATCAGTACACTAATGCATCTAAAGAAGGACTTGGGGCAGTTCTTATGCAACATGGTAAGGTAGTTGCTTATGCATCACGACAGCTTAGGACACATGAGAGGAACTACCTGACACATGACCTTGAACTAGCTGCTGTAGTCTTCGCTTTAATGATATGGAGACACTACATCTATGGTATTACTTTTGAAATCTTCACCGATCATAAAAGCTTGAAATATCTATTTTATCAGAAGGAGCTCAATATGAGACAGAGACGGTGGTTAGAGTTATTGAAGGACTATGATTGCACCATCTCCTACCACCCCGATAAGGGAACGTCGTAGCAGATGTCATTAGTATAAGAACTTATTCACATGGGTTGGTGAGTGTATCCACTTCTGGGGTGTACTATCAACGCTACGTGAATGGAAACCATTTGATAGTAGTATTGATCGTATAACTATTCCTCACCGATACAAACCAGAGATCAAGGATAGAATAAAGAAAGGACAGGAGGATGATCCGGTCCTTAAAGACTTGAGACAACAACTTGGAAAGAATGAGATAGAGGGATTCCAAATACAAGATGGGTTACTATATAATCATTACAGAGTTTGTGTACCAAACACACCTGAACCGAGGAAAGACATCTTACATGAAGTGCATTGCTCTACATTATCTATTCATCCTGGAATTACGAAGATGTATAAGGATCTTCGTTCAAACTTTTGGTTGCCAGGAATGAAGAAGGAAGTTGCTGAGTTCGTGAATTCATGTTTTACCTGTTAGTAGGTAAAGGCTTCACACCAAAAGCCTCCCGGATTATTGCAATCCCTACCTATACCTAAATGGTTATGGGAAAGCATTTCCATGGACTTCGTTACTGGCTTACCTCAAACGGCTGGTGGGAAAGATAGTATATGGGTTATAATAGGTCACCTGACCAAGATATAACACTTCATTCCGATAAGCTTAACTTCCACTCTAGATCCACTGGCTGAGTTATATAATACACATGTGATCCGCCTCCATGGTACCCCAAAGGAAGTAGTTTCCAATCAAGATTCACGATTCACCTCACACTATTGGGAGAACTTTATGAAAGCCTTAGGCACACAACTATGCTTGAGCACAACATGTCATCCACAAACAGATGGTCAATCAGAATGTACGATTCAGACTTTAGAGAATATTCTATGAGCATGTAACTTAGAATGTAAAGGATCATGGGTGAAACATTTGCCTCTTGCAGAATTCACCTAAAACAATAGTTACCATACAAGTATTGGCATGACACCATTTGAAGCACTATATGGACGTAGGTTTACTACTCCTCTATGTCGGCAAGAGGTCAAGATAAAGAACCTTTACGATTCAGATAGACTCCAAGAAACGCAGAAACCTATAGATCTTGCTCAGAAAAGACTAATAACTGCTTAGAGTCGCCGGAAAAGCTATAGTGATACTAGGAGAAGAGACCTTGAGTTTGAGGTAGGCGACTTTGTATTTCTCAAAGTATCGCCTATGAAGGGAGTTCAGAGGTTTGGTTTGCGTGGGAAGTTGGCACCCAGATTCGTGGGTCCCTTTGAAATTATTCAGCAAATCGGGAAAGTCGCATATAGACTTGCACTTTCTCCATATCTTTCGGCAATACTGATAAACCCTAGTTTCCAACGGTCTTGTGATCCACACAAGGCGGGAACACATAAGTCGATGCAGTGACCGCTAAGAAATCCGGATTTAGTCAACAATTAACCCACAATATGAAATCAAGCAATAACAAGCAAAAGTGGAGTTAACATTTATTATAACTCTACAAACAGGTGTATAGTGAAAGTATGTAGAGGTCTAACACATGGAGCACACAAGATAGATCAAGCAAATGCAAAGTGTGATGTGATTAATTGTCTACAAAAAATGCCAATGTTTTTGTGGGTTTTAATTTTTATTTTTTTTATTTTTTAATTTTGTATTTTTGTTTTTAATTTTATGATTTTATATTTTCTTTTTATATTTTATTATTTTTTTCTTTTTGTAAATATGATATATAAATAATATAAGAAAAGAAGTGATAAGCTATTTATAAAAATAAGGAAAAATGCTCAAAAATTAGGAAATAAAATGTTGTTGGTCTTTTTGTAATTTTTTTACTGTTTTTTGCGATTTTTGGGGATTTTTCAGAATATTTTTGGTATTTTTAAAATGGGAATGAAAAATAACAAACAGTAATAAAATTTTCCCAAATTAATTTTAAAAAATAGACCATAGGTAATTTTTTGGGAATTTTTCAAGGGGTTTTGATATTTTTTTGGTATTTTCTAATGCAAACAGTAGCTAAAATGCATGTTTTTGATTTTTAATAAATATTAAAATGCAATAAAAATGCAATGCAAAAATATGGCGTAAATGAGCAATGCAACAGGAGCCTATGGTATTTTTTTAGCAATTTATCATGTTAAAAAGATGCACTAAATAAATAGGGAAAGAAAGCAAAAATACAAGGCATGGCTGGGGTATTAGTGCAAATAAACAAACATCCACGGGCCAAGTTGCAATTTTCACACAAAATATAACACTAAATATTGCATTTAATGGACCAATTACATATGTCAAGACCCGCACGGGTATACCTGCAACAAACCCACCCACGCGCGTGACTAGCACGCGCCTTGGAAGGGTATAAATGTAATTTCCAAAAATCCGAGGGCCTTGATGCAAAATAACCAAAAGTTTTACACTTAATATTTAAATCCCTGGATCGAAACTAAATATCCAAACCTGTAGGGGATCCTACGCAAAATGCCAAGTGCCTCACGTGAACTGGTCACGTGAGGTGACGTGGCTTGGACTGGAATGCAATATACAAAAAGGTCCAGGGGCTATTTGCAAATATTACAAAAATTATTAAACTACCAATGAAAGTTTTTGGACTAAATAAATATAACAAAACTTGTAGGGGATAATATGCAAAATACCCACGCCTGCGCGGAAGCGGACGGTCTTGATGTGTTCACTTAAACACGTGTCAGCTCCTCCTTGCACGATGACGCCTCGACGATGGACGGCGAAGATTAGATCTTCACCTGAAGATCTGACGGTCAGAGCTTGGTGCGATCCAACGGCGGCTGGGAGATCTGGAGCTCCGACTTGATCCAACGGCTCCGAAGATCGGAACAAGAACATCGGGGGAGCGTCGGCGAGGCAACCTTCTCTGAGCTCCTGCTCCTTCTCCGGCGAACTTCTGGGCTTCAAAAGACGGCTGGAGGCTCCTGACGGTCTGGGGTATCTCTTGATGGCTCCAGAACACCTCGACGGTGGCCGAGGCTCGCGAGAGAGGGCGGCGTAGCTGTGAAGCTCCACTGGACTCTGGCGAGTCGCAAAATGAGCCCCAAGCTCGAGTCAAACGTCTTTGACCTGCAAAAACAAGTGAGAGAACCCAGGGCAAAATGCCTGGGTCCCGCGGCGGTGAAATGGCGGCGCGAAGCGGCGAGGAGGTGGTCGGCCGGAGGAGCGCTCCGGCGAGGTTGATGTGGAGGATGATTTGATCGATGAAAGTGGAAATTTCTTGACGACCGAGCTCCATGAATCGAGAGATTGGCTGCGATGCGGTGGTTCACGCCCCAAGAAAAGCTATAGGCGTGCATCTTTGATCTATGGGGAGAAATATTGCAGAAGGATTTGACATCAATCGATGAAAGGAACGTCCTCGAAAAATCCGCAAAAACGGGGTCAAACGAGTCTCTAACACAGGTACATGGGGGGGGGGGAAGACGACTAGTTGACCAGGGTCAACTAGGGTTTGCACCCGGTTGGTCCACGTGGACCAACCGGGAAAAACCCCTGAAAATTATTTTGTAAATTCAATTAAAAATAGGAAATGAATGAATTAAATTTTGTATTATTAAATAAAAATTGTTTATTATTTTATAAGGTATTTTATTATGATTTTTAATTATTTTTATGAGGTATAAAAATAAGAGTTACCTCTTATAGGCTATATAGGTATATACATCTATGTAATTTATTAATTTTTTTTATTTTGTGATTTTAATTAATTTATTTTTTTTATTATTTTATAAATTTATAGAGTATTTTTACACACTTAAAAATATTTTTATTTTATTTGTTTGATGTGTTTTGTATATTTAATAATATACAAGTATTAATTCTACAGGTATAAGTATAGGTATTATTCCTATGTATTGTAAATATACAATTATTTTATTTTGTATTTTCTTTATGTTTTTATTTTGATTTTAATATACATATATATTATAAATAATATTTACAAAAATATAAAAATGTAAAAAACAAAAATAATGATTAAATAATAAAATGAATATTTTAATTTGTACAAGTATACAATGAGGGTCCAAAACTCAACTTTCAAACCGTAGCTCCGCCAAATGCGAAACCACATCCATTAAATAGCTTATTTTACAATTAAAGGTGAGTTTGATGCATTTGGATTTTTCATTTGTGAGATACAGGTCTGGGAAGTTGGGAATCTGGATTTTTATTCAGACCATAACTTTTTATCTGTACATTATTTTTGAATGAAATCAATTTAATATTTTTATTTATTTAATTATCTACAACTTTCATGTACAAAGTTTATTTATTTGAGGTATAAAAAGTGGAACCACAAATAGGTCCCAAAATGAATAAAGAATGGATAAAATAAAAAGGGAATTTTATTGTATTCTGGCCCTTATCTCCCCCTACTTTATTCCTTGTCGACCTATTCATCAAGATGCCTAGGTCTCGAAGGTTTGGGTCATAAAATATTAACAATATTTTATTCTTTTTCTTTTCTTTTATTTATTCTATAATTTTGGCTTTAATTACAGTATTTTATACACTATTTACATGCACATGCATGAATGCTAAGATGTTGGATTTATTGCTATTTACATGCATTTACTAGGGTTTTTGAGGCCAAAATGATTTACCTTTGCTACTCCCTAGCAAACACTTATGCAATAAGTGCAGAAAGAAAAACGAAGAAAAGAAAAAGAAGAAATGTGGATTAAGTTTAATTATCAAACTTGTCTTCACAAAATCAAAGTTTGGAGCTTAAGTCGGACCTTTGGAATTTTAGTGCGGGCGGAACCTTAATGAGAACCAGATTTGAAATCCAATACTCTTTGAGAATCCCAGAACCCTGTTCAAGTCTCCTCAATAGCCAGGTCAGAAATATCTCAACTCATACGCAAACCCTTACGACTATGAATCGGACTCGTACAGTGTAAGTGATAGTGGATCTCTCCAACTAGAATGACACATAAACTGACTTCTCCAGTATGACAACCCAATGATTCCCCAATCCAATAACTCCATCCTCGAGGAGCGGGGTATTCCCTTCTAAGTTCAAGTGGCAACCAACTCAAGAGGAGGGGTGAAGAGAAGAATGGACGGTAGCCAGTGTAGCTACCTATCCTAGGATGCAAGACCAGTGTAGTCAAGTCATCCAGATACAGGCTCACATAATTTGACTTTGGAACTCAAGCTTACTTATTGACTATACAACATATGTACATACTTTACAGGCATTTTATTTTTGTACAAGCCTAACCATTTTTTTTTGAAATACTATTCACAGCAGCATTTACAAAAGGAGTTTTTCCTCTTGAGCCAGTAGACTATCCCTCTTTTGAAGCTTTATTGCAATCCACACTCTCCTGTCTTTAGAATTCCTCATTACTGGATGGGTTGGGGTGCACTTCCCTCCCTAGAGGAGAACAAGTGTTTCCACTTATGTGCGTCTCATACCGGCAAATCCAATCCCCTCACCACCCCAACTGAGTTGAGCCATGTGAAAGGTGCAGGTGTCCAAGTTAGGTCATTATCAACAAGAGTCTTACGTGTGTTCCGAAATACTCTACTTAGGCAGTCAAGAATCTATTGAACCAAGTCTCGTGATCCTCAAAGAATTAAATCAACTAGACCTGAAATATCTCAAACCCAGTTCCTATAAGGTTCCTGTTATTAGGTAGATTTTAAGGTCCAATCAAGCTCCAACCTCCGGATTTTACTTAGACTCGTTCAACTATCAAACTCAATCCGAAAAATGCTAATGCTATGCAAATGATATGCAAGAAATATGTTTGTGATGCAGTTTTCAAAGATTTTGAACTTTTTATGAATTTTTGAAAAGATGATGATGCATATGCAATTTTTTTGTATTTTTCAAAAGGATTTTTCAAATGTTTTTGGATTTTTGTTTTGCAAATGTTTTTGGGATTTTTGAAAACAAAAAGTTTTGGCTAAAAACTAGGTTAAAATATTTACACGGGAGTGCTTCTTATATCTACAAGAAGTGGATTTTAAGAATTTACAGGGTAAGTGATCAATTTTATAGATAGATATATAGTGGATTTTGGTGTGATGTATATATCCCTCAAACTTATTTGACACAGGTTTTTCAAACAATTTTGAAAACTATAGTCCAAAATAATTTTTACAAACATTTTACAAACATGTACACACATTTGAAAATCACATTGCAAAGGTTTTTCAAAGAATATAGATAGAATTTTCAAATATTTTTGCAACCATTTTTCAAACCATTTGCAAATCAATTTTCAAACATTTTATTTCACACAAAGAAAATAACTTTTACAAACAACACATTTTTACAAAGGTTGAAAACATGTAACAAAATATTTTCAAAAGATTTTTCACAAAGATTTTCAAACTATTTTTCAAACATTTTGCTAAAAAACATTTTCACCTGATTTATTAATCAGTAAATACAAAAAGAATTTGAGGAATGGTAACATCCTTTTATTTAAGGTTTTTATTGAGTTTTAAAGAATTATTAGCCATCTTATTAGGAAAATACGAAAGTACGAGTTATGGCTAAAGTATATACGTAGTATATACGATCCCCCTATACTTAGCTTGAGCTATGTCCTCATAGATCAGAGAGAAAAGAGAAGACATAACTCGTACTAAGTATAGACAAGTCTAAAAAATGAATAAATATAGTAGTGAATGAATGAGAAATTGACCGCCCCCTATACTTAGGATCAAATAATCCTAAGTATAGCAGACTGTACACAACGCAGGGAGGGTCAAGGGTGGGAATGAACAGATCATACTCAGATTGTCTCCCCCTATACTTAGGGTAAAGTATTCCTAAGTATAGACAAGAAGAGGAGACAATGGAGAGGATCGAAGAATTGAACACTCGAGGGGCACACTGCCCTATACTTAGGACAAAGTACGTCCTAAGTGTAGTAACTAACGAAAAGAGGCGGCACCTTTTTGATATAAAAAGAAGATAGATAAGGAAAAGAAGAAAAGAAGAAAAGATAACAACAGACGAATGAGTGATATGGACAGATGGATCTGTACAACGGAAGATGGAAGTGATCACCATGTATGAGATGCAAGTGATATGAATCAAAGAACACATCTCATACCAGCAGAATGGGGGCAACGTCAACGGTCGGTGGATCATGGTCTAGATATAGCTTCAGGCGCTGACCGTTAACACGGAAGGTAGAGGAAGATGACGGTTCGGATATGTCAATGATGCCATTGTCATGTACCATCCTGATCACATAAGGACCTCTCCACTTGCTCTGTAATTTCCCTGGAAATAATTTCATCCTGGACTCAAACAACCATATGCGCTGATCTGGCTCAAACTGTTTATGGTTGATATGGGAATCGTGCGATGTTTTCACTTTCTCCTTGTACTGTAGGCTGCTAGAAAAGGCTGTCTCTCAACTCCTCCAAGGCTGCCAACTCTGCTCTCCTCTGTTCTCCTATACTCTCGGGATCCAATAATAACTCAGTGACTGCCCAAAGTGACTTATGCTTGATTTCCACAGGAGGATGGCATGGCTTGCCATAGACGAGTCGAAAGGGAGATGTACCTAATGGATTCTTGAAGGAAGTCTGATAGGCCCACAAGACCGAGTCCAAAAGCTGTGACCGATCTTTTCGGTCTAGGCGGACAACCTTCCGTAAGACAGTCTTGATCTCCCAGTTCGATACTTCAGCAAGACCATTAGTCTGAGGGTGATACGGTGTGGCAACACGATGATCAATGTCGAACTCATCTGCAAGGGACCTAACCTTGTCATTGATGAAGTGAGACCCCCCGTCTGAAATCAAGACTCTAGGTACCCCGAACCGTGAAATGATATTTTTCCTCAAAAATTTACACACAGTCTTAGCATCACTGGCTCGGGAAGGGATGGCCTCAACCCATCGACTGACATAATCTACAGCGAGCAAAATGTGTTCAAATCCCTGACTCTTAGGAAATAGGCCCATGAAATCAATCCCCCATGCATCAAAAACCTCACAAAAGTGAATGGGTTGCATGGGCATCATGTCTCTCTATCCGCAAGTACCCATCTTCTGACAGTCATTACATCCCTTCAAGAACTCATCTGAATCCTTGAAGAGAGTAGGCCACCAAAGGCCGGATTGAAGCACCTTCTGTGTTGTCCGTTTCCCAGAATGATGTCCTCCTTCCTCTAGCTCGTGGCAGTATGTGAGGACGCTATGATGCTCTTCTTGAGGAATGCACCTCCTCCATATGCTATCCCCTCCTTCATGATAAAGGACGAGATCCTCCCAATGGTAAGACTTGGCCTTCACCAGGAAGGTCTCGATTTTCTGCCTTGGCCAACCTTGTGGAACCGTCTTGGTAACAAGATAGTTTACAATGTCGGCATACCATGGGAGCGAGGCGATAGCCAAGATCGCCTCATCTGGAAACGTCTCAGTGATAGGTGCGCTGGGCTCAAATTCCTCAAGGTTATCTAAGCAGGAGAGGTGATCCGCCACCACATTCTTAACTACTTGCTTATCCTTAATCTCAATATCAAATTCCTGGAGCAGAAGGATACATCTGGTAAGGCGTGCTTTGGCATCCTTCTTGGCCATTAAGTACCGGATGGCAGTGTGATATGTAAAAATAGTCACTCTAGATCCGAGAATATATGATCTGTACTTATCCAAAGCAAAGACTACAGCCAGCATCTCTTTCTCTGTCACAGTATAATTCCGCTGAGTGGCATCCAAAGTACGGCTAGCATAGTGAATGGCAAACGACATTCTATCCCTCCTTTGTCTAAGCACAGCCCCGACGGCAAAATCAGAAGCATCCGTCATGATCTCGAATGGGAGAGACCAATCAGGTGGCTGAAGGACAGGAGCCGAGATAACCATACTCTTGAGAGTCTCAAAAGATGCAAGACACTTATCATCTACAATGAACTCAGTGACTTTCGTCAGCAAATCAGTGAGCGGTCGGGCAATACGACTAAAGTCCTGAATGAAGCGTCGGTAGAAACCAACATGCCCCAGAAAAGACCGCAATTGATGCAGATTGGACGGTGGATTGAGTTTTATAATGATATCCACCTTGGCTGGATCGACCTCCATGCCCTTGTTGGAGATGATATGACCAAGGACCATCCCCTGAGTCACCATGAAGTGACTCTTCTCCCAAGACAAGACAAGATTGACCTCAATGCAGTGCTGAAGGACACAGTCTAGGCAGTCAAGACAAGCATCTAACCCGTCACCATACACCGAGAAGTCATCCATGAAGACCTCTAAACAGTCACCCACCATGTCTAAGAAAATGGACAACATGCACCTTTAGAATGTCGCCGAAGCGTTACATAGACCACAGGGCATCCGTCTGAAAGCATAAGTCCCAAACAGACAGGTGAATGTCGTTTTCTCCTGGTCTTCGGGCGCAATGGCCACTTGATTATAACCGGAGTACCCGTCAAGGAAACAGTAATGACTCTTCCCCGCTAGCCTCTCGATAATCTGATCAATGAATGGCAGTGGGAAATGATCCTTCTTGGTGGCCTGATTCAATCGTCTGTAGTCCACACAGATCCTCCAAGAAGTTGATACCCGGGTAGCTATCTCCTCTCCAGACTCGCTCACAACTGTAGTGATACCCGTCTTCTTGGGTACCACATATAATGGACTAATCCACTTGGAGTTGGAGATGGGGTAGATAAAATCGGCGCTCCACCACCTCGATATTTCTTTCATGACCACATCTCGAAGATTCGGGTTCAGCCGTCGCTGGAACTCATGTGACGGCCTAGCGTCCTCCTCAAGATAGATGTGGTGGGAGCACATAGCCAGACTAATTCCCTGGAGATCATCTATACTCCATCCTATCGCCTTGCGGTTTCTCTCAAAAACCTCCATCAGACGAGATTCTTGTTCTCTAGTCAAACCTGCTGAGATAATGACTAGGTGCATATCTGGCTCACCCGCAAGGAATCTATACTTCAGTGATTGCGGCAAGGGTTTCAGTTCTGGACAACTGGGAGGTGGCAGATCTGGCTTATGATAAGTCTGTGTGAAGGCGACCATGTCTGCATGTGAGAACTCTCGCCGTGCATGAGAATCTGACGAAGGGAACCCTGTTGAATCTTCTACGAACTGTACTGGCTCGCACTCCGTCCTAGCTATCGGCTCAGAAGGAATCAGACACGGCAAATATTCATCAAAATCATCCCAATCTTTATCTGAATCCGAGGGATCTGAATTGGAAGAACAAGACTGAAAATCATCACCATTCGTCCCACAATTGTCAGCCTAAAATATGTCCTCGTCCAGGAGTGTGCTCTCCAGGCTCTCAACTGCCATAAGCTTTAAGTATGGTGAGTCTGTAGGTAGGGCGAGGGTCTGTGCTACAGGATCTGTCCAAATGGATTCATCATCTGTCATCACAAAATCACACTCCTGGTGGATGTCTAGCTCGTCCTCTGTCGTCTGCTCAATATCGTTGGACTGCTCTGAGCATGCATAAGAACCCATCTCAGGTGTCGTCAAATGATCTGATCTCTGTGATGCACTAAATTCTGAAACTCTTGGACTGATGGAAGGAGAAGGGTGGTCGAGGGGGAACAGGGTGGAAGTGAACTCAGGCTCGGAGAGTGGGTCTCGACTCTCCGAGGTTGTCCTAGATGAATAGGAAGGAGTGCTGGATAGCGGTGCCGCCAATGACGGCCTAAGAGATCTCCATCCATCATCTTTATTATTGAGAAGAGCAAGGTTGAGAAATGACGAAGAAGAAGATGGCAAAATTGCGCACAATTGTGCGGTGTTTTTGATCTTGACCTAAATGCGACTAGCAAATCAAACACAAAGCAAAGGGTTCACCAACTCAACACATGAAGCCGTGAAGGTTCGGATTTTATCTTTATAATTTTTATCTTGAATTCAGGAAGTTATCTTTCAACGAGTCCTTAGAGCACTACGCCTATAGGAGAGAGAGTACTGCCGGAAAAGTATTCCTGTACTTGTCCTCCTCCTGTGTAACATGTAGCCTGCGCTTTTTAAGGTCCTTGTAACCCTTCCTGGATCCCTACTCAGCCAAAGAAAAGAGGGAGGATCCCGATAGGCGAAACCGATACTTCGGATCTCGCTCGCAACGAAATCACCCGTGAGCGTGCAAGATCCTACTCGGACGCAATATGATGAGACAGACACACCCGTGAAGGCATGGCCTATGCTCGATACTTCGGACAAGGTCGATGCTCGACACAATAGTGATTCATCAATGGTGACCAAGCCCTACTCGTCTACGTACGATAGTAGCGCCAATACTTTGGAAATCTAGGCGATACACAAGGCAGCCACAAGCTGGGTTTTGGGCTCTAATCCTTACGAAGCCTCTCTGCTCACTTGGAAGGAGACCTTCCCATGCAACATAAATACAAGTGAGGGTGTTACTCTCCCCAAGCAATGAATCCAATTACCGGTTTTATTAAGGTCAAGTTTTCATAGTAGTCCCTTTTTTAATTTTTTTGGTGTTATCGCTTATTTTGAGTCAATTTCAAACAAGCGCCTAATGTTTTTGTATTTTCTTGATTCCTACTTGATCCAAAAACAGAGGGGGAAAAGAGTCGGAAAAGCCGTGCAAGTCGGCACCAAGATGGAAATCTCACCTTCGTGCCTATATGATGAATGCAAAGATAGAAAGACTTACAGTGCCTCCAGCTCTCTCCATGCGGGATGCAAAACAGGAAATTTTAAACCTAATCTAAATGCTGATATGCACACGGAAATCGTCCTAAGCAGGCAATTGCTAATGTGAAGAACC
The DNA here is from genome assembly GCA_037367405.1 of Ottelia alismoides. NCBI lineage: Eukaryota > Viridiplantae > Streptophyta > Magnoliopsida > Alismatales > Hydrocharitaceae > Ottelia > Ottelia alismoides. The sequence continues at coordinate 314,258 of JAZKJV010008453.1, read as the reverse complement.
ACAAGTTATTCACCAATCCCCAATCCTAGAGTCTGGTCTAGGCTCACCCCTCCTCCTCTCGACAAATCGAGTTTAGGAGACGCGCTTGGTGGGGTGGGCTCGCGGCGCGACGGATCGAAGGTGATGAATCAACTGTTTAATTTTAGACTAAGTCCAAGAACGCACTATAGGTACATGCAATGGTTATTAGGGTGTTTGGGCTTAATCTACTCGATCAAGCAATGCCGAAAATCTAAGGGCTCATTCCACAAAAGAAAGGAAAAATAAAACAAAACCGGAAAATGACAGCGAGAAAACGTGATGAAAACCGCGGTGAGCCCCCAGGTGTACAAACACCTGGAAATTAGGCCCGAGTGACCTGAGTGTCCAAGTGTACCTGTATTATTACAAATTAAAAATGGCTCTCTCTCACAAAAAGCAAAAACTACTAACTATCACTCTCTCTCTCACTCTTCCTGCTCTCTCATGTCGGCTTGGGCTAGAAAAGCCGACTCCGCTTCCTAAGGCTGCACTGGATCACCTAGGCGATCCTCCTCGATCCGCGGTCCCTCATAAGAAGATAAGAAAGACAATGGTTAGATAGTTCAAAAATGTGAATCAAATACAAGAGAGATAACTGGAGCAATAATGTAAACAAGCACTCATAATCAATCAAAAATAAGATCTAAACGCTGTTGCTCCCCGGCAACAGCGCCATTTGATAAACCCAAATTTCCAATGGTCTTGTGATCCACACAAAGCGGGAACACAGAAGTCGCTGCGGTGACCGCTAAGAAATCCGGATTTAGTCAACAATTAACCCACAATATGAAATCAAGCAATGACAAGCAAAAGTGGAGTTAAAATTTATTATAACTCTACAAACAGGTGTATAGTGAAAGTATGTAGAGGTTGAACATAGGGAGCACACATGATAGATCAAGTAAATGCAAAGTGTGATGTGATTAATTGTCTACAAAAATGGCAATGTTTTTGTGGGTTTTAATTTTTAAATTTTTTTATTTAATTTTTAATTTTGTATTTTTATTTTTAATTTTATGATTTTATATTTTCTTTTTATATTTTATATTTTTTTTATTTTTGTAAAAAGGATATATAAATAATATAAGAAAAGAGGTGATAAGCTATTTATAAAAATAAGGAAAAATGCTCAAAAATTAGGAAATAAAATGTTTTTGTGATTTTTGGGGATTTTTCAGAATCTTTTTGGTATTTTTAAAAGTAAAAATAAAAGAAACAGTGAATAAAACTGTTGGCCAAAATTAAATTGGGAATGAAAAATAGCAAACAGTAACAAAATTTTCCCAAATTAATTTTAAAATAAAGACAATAAAATAGGGCAACTACATGACCTTAGTTTATATTTTTTGGATTTTTCTAGGGTTTTTTAGATTTTTAGGAAGTTTTTAGGTGTTTTCTAATTTTTAAGGTTTTTGTTTTGAAATTTTAGTGATTTTTGGACTGACACTAGAAGGCACTAAAATAGACCATAGGTAATTTTTTGGAATTTGTCAAGGGGTTTTGATTTTTTTTGTATTTTCTAATGCAAACAGTAGCTAAAATGCATGTTTCTGATTTTTAATAAATATTAAAATGCAATAAAAATGCAATGCAAAAATATGGCGTGAATGAGCAATGCAACAGGAGCTTATGTTATTTTTTTGGGAATTTTCAAGTTAAAAAGATGCACTAAATAAATTGGGAAAGAAAGTAAAAATGCAAGGCCTAGCAGGGGTATTAGTGCAAATAAACAAACATCCACGGGCCAAGTTGCAATTTTCACACAAAATATAACACTAAATATTCCATTTAATTGACCAATTACAAATGTCAAGACCCGCACGGGTATACCTGCAACAAAACCACCCACGCGCGTGACTAGCACGCACCTTAGAAGGGTATAAATGTAATTTCCAAAAACCAGGGGCCTTGATGCAAAATAACCAAAAGTTTTACACTTAATATTTAAATCCCTGGATCGAAACTAAATATCCAAACCCTGAGGGGTTCCTACGCAAAATGCCCAGTGCCTCACATGAACTGGTCACGTGAGGTGACGTGGCTTGGACTAGAATGCAATATACAAAAAGGTCCAGGGGCTACTTGCAAATATTACAAAAATTATTAAACTACCAATGAAAGTTTTTGGACTAAATAAATATTACATAACTTGCGGGGGATAATATGCAAAATACCCACGCCTGCGCGGAAGCGGACGGTCCTGATGCGTTCACTTAAACACGTGTCAGTTCCTCCTTGCGCGATGATGCTTCAGCGATGGATGGCGAAGATTGGATCTTCAACTGAAGATCTGACGGTCAGAGGTTGGTGCAATCCAACGGCAGCTGGGCGATCTGGAGCTCCGTCTTGATCCAACGGCTCCGAAGATCGGAGCAAGAATAATGGAGGAGCGCCGGCGAGGCGACCTTCTCCGAGCTCCTGCTACTTCTCCGGCGAACTTCTGGGCTTCAAAAGACGGCTGGAGGCTCCTGACGGTCTGGGGTATCTCCTGATGGCTCCAGAACACCTCGGTGGTGGCCGAGGCTCGCGAGAGAGGGCGGCGGAGCTGTGAAGCTCCACTGGACTCCAGCGAGTCGCAAAATGAGCCCCAGGATTGAGTCAAACGTCTTTGACCTACAAAAACAAGTGAGAGAACCCAGGGCAAAATGCCTGGGTCCCGTGGTGGCGAAATGGCGGCGCGAAGCGGTGAGGAGGTGGTCGGCCGGAGGAGCGCTCCGGCGAGGTTGATGTGGAGGATGATTTGATCGATGAAAGTGGAAATTTCTTGAGGGCTTTTAATCCTAAGACTACAGCGAACAAAATGCAAATGAAAAATAGGGAAAAGGGGCTGCCTCGACGGTGGAGACCGGAGGGAAGGGGGTACCTCGACACCGGCGAAGGCGGAGGTCGTGGAGCCACCTCAGGCGATGCTCGACCCGTCTGAAGGTCTCAACAGGGAGCTGTCACCTTCCTGGAGCTTCGAGGCACAAGAGAGGGAGCGTAGCTATGGAGTGAGTGGTTAAAACTTCAAATCAAAGTCAAGGGTGTGTTTTATGGGGTTGACGACCGAGCTCCTTGAATCGAGAGATTGGCCGCGATGCGGTGGTTCACGCCCCAAGAAAAGCTATAGGCGTGCATCTTTGATCTATGGGGAGAAATATTGCAGAAGGATTCGACATCAATCGATGAAAGGAACGTCCTCGAAAAATCTGCAAAAACGGGGTCAAACGAGGCTCTAACACAGGCACATGAGGGGGAAGACGACTAGTTGACCGGGGTCAACTAGGGTTTGTACCTGGTTGGTCCACGTGGACCAACCAGGAAAAACCCCTGAAAATTATTTTGTAAATTCATATAAAAATAGGAAATGAATGAATTAAATTTAGATTATTAAATAACAATTTTTTATTATTTTATAAGGTATTTTATTATGATTTTTAATTATTTTTATGAGGTATAAAAATAAGAGTTACCTTTTATAGGCTATATAGGTATATACATCTATGTATTTTATTAATTTATTTTTATTTTATGATTATAATTTATTTATTTTTGTTTATTATTTTATAAATTTATAGAGTATTTTTATACACTTAAAAATATTTTTATTTTATTTTTCTGATGTGTTTTGTATATTTAATAATATACAAGTATAAATTCTATATGTACAAGTATAGGTATTATACCTATGTATTGTAAATATACAAGTATTTTATTTTGTATTTTCTTTATGTTTTTATTTTGATTTTAATATATATTATAAATAATATTTACAAAATTATAAATATATAAAAATACATAAATAATGATTAAATAATAAAATGAATATTTTTTAATCTGTACAAGTATACAATGAGGGTCCAAAACTCAACTTTCAAACCGTAGCTCCACAAATGCGAAACCACCGCCATTAAATAGCTTATTTTTAATTATACACAATTAAAGGTGAGTTTGATGCATTTGGAGTTTTCATTTGTGAGATACATGTCTGGGAAGTTGGGAATCTGGATTTTTATTCAGACCATAACTTTTTATCTATACATTATTTTTGAATGTATACAATTTTGTATTTTTATTTTTTAATTATCTACAAATTTCAAGTACAAAGTTTCTTTATTTGAGGTATAAAAAGTGGAATCACAAATAGGTCCCAAAATGAATAAAGAATGGATAAAATAAAAGGGAATTTTATTGTATTATGGCCCTTATCTCCCCCTACTTTATTCCTTGTCGACCTACTCATCAAGATGCCTAGGTCTCGGGGGTTTGGGTCATAAAATATTTACAATATTTTATTCTTATTCTTTTCTTTTATTTATTCTATAATTTTGTCTTTGATTACAGTATTTTATACACTATTTACATGCACATGCATGAATGCTAAGATGATGGATTTAATGCTATTTACATGCATTTACTAGGGTTTTTGAGGCCAAAATGATAGAATAAAGATGATGAAATGTGGATTCATCAAATACATGATGTTTTTTATATATTAAATCTGATAAAGTATATTAAAGATCCTGAGCATAAGATAAACTATTATGATATGCATGTTGAGCCAGACTTGACATACCTAGAAATACCTATGCAAATACGAGACAAGGATATCAACAAGTTGAGGAATAAAGAGGTACCTCTAGTTAAAGTATTGTGGCACAACCAAGAGTTTGAAGAAACCACTTGGGAACCTGAGGTAGAAATGAGAGAAAAATACCCCTACTTGCTTGAATGATAACACTATGTACTGTGTATATCTTTATTATAAGTGAAATGGCGTTCATTCTCTTTAAGGTTGTGAAGGTTTCAATCCTCTTTAAGGTTGTTATGCCTGTATTTCTAGTCTCGAGGTCGAGACTTCCTTTAAGGATGATATAATTGTAACGCCGAGAAGTTGGCCATCTCTGGGATCCTATATCATAAGATCCGACTTGTCAAGAGGAAACCAAGGGAATTTGTTTCGTGTGAATCAGACTTCGTTTCGATTTGGTATGATTTTCGGAAGAAAGAGAAGTATGGACGTTTAATACATCATTAACTCTTAATGACCATCACTAAGACTAATTAAATACGATTAAAGAAATTAATGATGGATTGATGATCGTAACGACCATTAGCGTACATTAATCAAAGGTTAGCAAAAGTTAATCGTAAGCCGCAAAGGTTAAATCGTGATTAGTAAAAATTAATCACGATTAGCGTTAATTAAGAGTCATTAGCGAATCTAGAGTCTTGTGGATAATTCTAACTTAAGTACTAAGTTTCGAATAAGTTTTGGCCAAAACCATGGGCTGCTAACCGCGGTTAAGGTCTAAACCATGGTTAGTAGTTTTCTGGAGCCTATAAATAGCCCCCCTACCCATTCATTCTCTACGATTTCCACTATCACTACCACCCCAAGGGCTAGGGTCGAGAGGTTGGGAGGATGAGTGGGAGGCGAGGAAGGAGCGCTAGAGAAGCGCTGTCAGGAGAACGAGGAGGAGGAAGGTACGATACTCTCTTAGTTTGCTTCATGGGCTAGGTTTTCGATTCATATTTAGTTTTCTTGTTGTTTTCCTTTCGATGATTTTATAGAGGAAACTCTTTATGTTTTTCTTTTAAAATATGTCCCGATATAAGGGGAAACTCTGCAGAAATTTTTATAGAAATATGTCCCGATGTAAGGGGAAACTCTGCCGAAATTTTTATAGAAATATGTCCCGATATAATGGTAAACTCTACCAAAACTTTTGTAGAAATATGTCCCAATATAAAGGGGAACTCTGCCAAAATTTTCCTAGTATTTCACCCCTATAAGGGGCAGCTCTACTGAAATTTCAAGAGAAATATGTTCTTCGCATTTTTCGTGTTCTACGTATGTTCTTTGAGTTCTTCGTGTGTTATTCGCGTTCTACGTGTTCTTCTTTCATTCTTCACGTTCTTGGCACGTTCTTAGCATTTTTGATACGAAAATGAAATTCGATCATTTCAGGAGCTATAAATCATCCTGTTGAAAATGAATCACGATAAAGCACTATATAGGCGAGAGAGAGCTTGATTAGGTAACGAAATCATTCCTTTTGTTGTTGGGTTTTCATACGAGATTATTGAAATTCCTGATTTCATGTTCTTCTCTATAAAGAAATCTAATTTGGCTATTTTTGAGAAAGTATGAAAAGTTGCTTTGTGATTCCCCCTAAAATAAGGTTTAAGCATCGAATTGATGTAGTGGTTTGGAAAGATAGGGTTTGGAAGTTAAAAGAGCATAATTTGAGTATATAAATATATGAATTAATATATGTGTAAGTCTGTACTCAGCATTTATGATTACACTAATCTAAGGCTTAACAGAGGAGTTACATCTTGGGAATTGATGTGTTTTGAGTTGGATCCTGAAAAGGATCGTGTGTCACATTAAGGATGACTGGGAGTAGAACTACAGGTCGGGCATGCAACCTGTAGGTTTGTCGAAAGGAACCCATATTGGCATTTCCCTACCTAGGTGGTACACGGTTGACCTGTTATGATAAGTGTGCACGAAATGAATGATTTGCAACGCGTGGTATCGGGAGCCTATGTCTTCGGGTTGAAAGACGGAAGATGTGGTCATGCCATGTGGAGGCACGGGTGGTTGGATAGTGGCTGTGTAACGATAACATGTATTTAAAGCTGCTAGGTTATATGATTAAATGTTAGCCTAAGGTTTAAGCAATCGAGTCCTCGAGGACGGTGTGCTCCTTTGTTTGCCACGGTGAGGGCTTAAGACCCTGGATAATAAAATGAAAGGAAATTGTCATGATAGTATTGGAGGATTGGTTGAGGTGACGTGCGGTGGAATAAGCTTACCAGATCAACGCAATCTCCAATCTCGAAGTGTCCACAGCTTCGGAGTCCATATAGTGGTGAGTTAATGCCCTCAACTAATCCCTGACGTGGAATAGAAAGGAATATGACTTAAATTAATGAGAAGGAATGAAACTTTCAGTTATAACAAGTTTTGAAAAATTACATAATTTGTTTGCTTTTCTCTTCTTCGTTACTTAGCATCCGCTAATTGTTATATTATGATTTATGAAAAATCCAACAGGGGTTGGTGAGCCATCGCAAGGACATTAGAAATCCATCTAACTAACATAGTCATCCGGCCAACCATAGTATCTTTATTCTGTAAGGTAATTAGTAATCTTTTTGTGTGTTTCCTTCCAGCTGAAGTACATGTAATTGATTATAGTGGGATAATGTACCATGTGAACTTTATTTTGTGAATGGAAAAGTGTTGAAATACTCCCCTCTGATATTTTTAATTGCAGTCTACTTCTGAATGTTAGTTGTGATTGCTGAATAAATTATTGTCGAGTAACCAGATGCGGATATGGGAGGATCTGACGGCCCGGAAATTTGAATCGTGACAGATATTTATTTGGTAGTGGCTTATTTGTATTTGGATTTTTGGTTTCTCTGCATGGATCTTGTTGTTCCCCTATGGATATAGAATCTTTTTTCCGTACATGTTTTTGGGTCTTAGAAAAAATGTGCCCAGCCATCCATCCCTTTTCCGAAGCTTTATTTCAACCCGTACTCCAGTCTTTAGACGTCCACGCAACCAGAAAAGAAACTCACAGTTTTCCAACTCCCCGTCTAAGTTGAGCCAAGTGCATATTGCGAGAGTACAAATTAATTCCCTATTATAGAGTCGTACCTAGAATGAAGAGACCAGGTTAGACACTAAGAGTCAAATACTGCACATTGTCATGTGGAACTCGGAGAATTAAGTCAAAGACCTGAAGTTTCTAAAATCCTATTATTCGGTGAAGTTCCTCTGAAAATTGGGTGGATTATGGTCAAGTCCAAACCACTATCGATTTCTGCTCATAATTCGGTTCAGAACCCAAGTACTTTTCACAAATGCAAATGCATGTAATCTTGGATGAAGTGTAGGTGTGTAAAATGTAGACACAATTTTTTTTACTTTTTGTGATTTTTTTTAATTTTTTTCAATTTTTTTAATACAAAAATGAATAAGAAGCCATTTTTTCAAAAAATTTTGGTTGGATACAGTCAATGTTAGTAGCAAAACGTTTTTTGTTTTTTTGTTGTTTTTTTTCAAGTTAGTTAACCATCCCATAAATACATATAGACTTACGCGAAAGTACGAGATATGGGTAAAATACATGCACAATATATACACACCTCTCTTATACTTAGCAAGTGATGTGTCCTCAGACCACAAGAAGAGAGGAGAAGACATAGCTCGGGCTAAGCGTAAGAGAGTGAAAAAGAAAAAGAAAAAGATAGATCGGCCCGTCCCCCTATACCTAGGCTATGAACAGTCTAAGTATAGAAGACAAGGGAAATTGAGGTGGTCAAGAGATGTGAAGAATGGTATGTAAAGATGGCATCGATCCCCCCTATACTTGGGCCTTGGCCTAAGTAGAGGAAGGAGACCGATGTGGTCGGGAGGGAGGGTAGCCGATGATTAAAGCGGTTTTCGGACGATCTTTTTGTGAGCCAATGGTGGGAGATCGTAATGATAAGAAGGAGATGAAGCATATGATTCCCAACCATTATCAGCGTTATCTTCAGAGAAATCATGATGGATAGTAGATGATGCGTATGAATTAGATGAAAGATAACCATCATCGGAGTTATCCTCAGAGGAATAGTATTTGAAAGTGGAGGCACCCCAGATATTCTTGTTCTTTACTTTCTTCAGTTGTTTTCTCAGAATTCTTCCTTGTTGGGATCAAGCGATTCGTCCTTAGATGATGAATACTCTGAAGCACTAGTCTCAGTCAGCTCATACGAAATTATTCCAGTATATTTAATTAGATTAGGAGAATTGTCTTTGGATGAATAATAGTGAGTAACGGGAGTCGTCCAATGGGAATTGAAATTTGGAATCTTGAGAAGATAATATTTTAAGACCGTCGAACAGACCTCACTCATGTAGATTACCTTTTCTGGACCTGATGAGGAATTATCATACGATTCCTCTTTCGTAAGGTCGAAGGTGACTTTCTTATTATTTGAAGGAGCAGCCGTTTTGTTTCGTGAAGGTGTTGGTCCTGGGAGTGAGGTGTTGACACTTGAGTCTCCAGATGAATAACCATTGAAATTTTTCTCCTTGGTCAGTGCATGTCCCGCGCATTTGTTCCTAGATTTCTTAATATTGGTGCACTCCTGAGTTGGAATGATTTGGTCAAGGTAGTCAGAGAAGGTTGACTCAGGGTGAGCCCATGCATATGTCCCAGGATCATATAAGAAACACTTTTCTACGGTAAGAGCAACGGGAGATGGAACAATTGGGAGAGTCTCTGCATATTCATTCTCAATTGACTTGATGTTCGTACATTCCGATGTCAGGTTGATGTGGTCAGAGGAGATCTCATCCGACTCGAGATGCGCCCATGCATATGTCTTAGGATCATAATCGGAGCCATTTTCCATGGTGAGAGAAGCGAGAAATGGAATAGGGGGGAAGAGTTTCTAAACCAATAGTCTCTTCAACAATCGTTATCTCAGGTGTAGCAATGGGGTAGGGTTCTTCTACGGCTTGGTGGTTACGGCTGTTGACGACTTCGTGGGTCGCCTCAGAATATCGTGTTTCCTCAAAGATTGGGTGAGATCGAAGTACTCCCAATGCTGTAAAATTGATTTCCCGAGTCACACATTCAATAATTACCTTAGCTAATGCTAAGAATGGCTTTCTGAGAATGATCAGAGACTGGGTTAATTCTCCTTGATGCTCAATATCAATGATCGTGAAGTCTACTTTGAGTGGAGCACCTTGGAATGTAATGATGACAGAAATGGTCCCTCTTGAGCGCTTTATCGATCGATCATCCAGTTGAATGATCTCTTGCATCTTTATGATAGGTCCAAGTTTGATCTCGTTGAATACATAGGCCGGGAGGATATTAATTGATGAGTTGCCATCAATTTGTGCACGGGTAAATATTGTGTCTATGATTCCACAGTCAAATCTGGGCAACCGCTTCACTATGTGGCTCTTGATTTTTCTCGTCAACACCAAAGAGGTGGCCATTGACAAGATATGTTTTTCAGTCTTTGTTCTTATCTTATTCGACTTTTTCATCATTAATTTATTCATTACAAATCCTTTAAGGTCAGGGAAGTATTCAATGTCCTGTATAAAAGGAAGTCCAAAAAATCAATCTTTTCTCTCGTGCTTCCAGTAAAGCAGGATCCAAATTCTTCAGATCTTCTTCAGTTTCAATTTATATTTATTTTTCTGGATTTTTGATTTTTTAGTTGTTTTTAAATATTTCGATTTTTTGGTATTTTCTATGTGGTGTCTAGATGTTGTGTTTTCCATAGATGATGAGGGGCTTTGATGTGCTGAGTCAGAATCATAGTCAGAGTTATTCCTAGAGGAGTAATATCCAGAAGTGTCGCTGTCAGAGACGTTCCTAGGGTGAACATAATCCATGGGTTTCTGAATATCCTCATGTTTCTCAACATTATATCCATTTATTTCATCATCTTCTTTCATATCCGAGCTTCCATATAATGAAATGAGTCGATTTTTGACTTCTTCTTCCATCACTTCATATCTCTTAGTAATCGTCGAAATGTCATCCTCCAACGAATTTTCAGGATCAATCATGTGAGCAGTCTGTATGGTTTCTTGATTTTGAGATTCAATCGTTGCATCTTCCATTTTCATGTATGACCTGGGAGAAGATTCTCTTGGAATATCTAATATATGATCTTTATCTTCCTAAAATTTCTCCTCAAAAATCATGGAAGGAGTCCGCTTGATGTGAGGTCCACTATCGGTCTCATACTCAACATGGTGTGATTCAGGTATGTATAGTTGGTTTGAGTAGAGTCCATTCCTTTGGTCATGATTGCTCGGACCCTTATACTGTGGAGTCAACATACATGGATTATGTATGTCAATATCATCAGTCCATTCCTCTATATGAGTATCATGTCTGAAGGTGGGATTGTCACGGTGAATCCAAGATGGAAGATTATCAGGTGCAGGTCAATCCTCTTGATATGTTCGGACCTCCATTTTATTCTCTATGGTCAAATCTTGTTGTGGATTTATTAAGTATTGACCTGTTCCAATAATATGAGGAGGAGAGATTGAAGTCAGTTGGAGTTGTTATCTCGGTCAGTCATTCGTCTCAAAAGTGGTTTAATGTTCAAATGATTCATGAGTTCCGACGAGTAATGGATCAATCCGAGATTCTAGTTGCTCATTTGTGTTCAAGGGTGGGGAAGGTGGAAGATGTAAAGAAGTGTTAAATTCGATCTCATGGATAGAATCTCCCATGAATGATGCATTGACATTTACAGAATATGAAGGATGGATTGTATGATCAGAATATAGAGGATTGACATATGAAGAAGTGGAGATGTCAGTCTGTTGTTTGTTTGTATGATCCGAATACAAAGGATTGTCATTCATGAAGTAGATTAGATTTGTCGAAACGGATGGATCTATTTGTTGGTGAGCTTGTTGGAGGAGGTTTTGAAGCTTTGGGTCTAACTTAGACAAATTCATTTTCATAGTATAGATCTGATGGATACTCTAACAAATGTTCCGTTTTTGAAAGAGTTGACATAATGAATGACGAATTGGGTTTGACCGAAATAATTTTTTTTCATGATACGGATCTAGAGGGTACTTGGACAAAAGTTCCATAATTTTTTGAAGGATTTTTATCGGTTGATATCATGGATCTTGATTAATGATGAATACTCATTCATCACTCTTTATTCTTATATTTTAGCTACAAAAACCTTTGCAAATTCATGTAGATATGTGTAAATACAAGTAATTAGCAAAAGGCATGCATTGTGTAAAAAGTAATAACTAGCATGTTTTTGTGCAAAAATAAAAGAATAAAGAATAAAAAAAAAAGAGGGAAATATTTAGAATAAATATTGAGCAACCTAATCCCAAGGGAGGGCTCAGCATGGGCATGACCGCATAAAAGTCAAAGTAGAGAGAGATAGGGAGCTCATGTGTAAATATACCTGTAAATATAATAAAAATATCTACCTTTTATAATAAAATAAAATTGGCTTATATATAGATATTTGTAAATATTTGTAAATATAAAATCCAAAAAAAAAAATAGAAAAATTAAAAAGAAAATAAAAATGACCTTACTTGTATATATTCACCTTGTAAATAGGACACCTATCCTTATTTATTTAACCTTTTAAATAAATAAATTAAATCCCTAAAAATTTATATATATTCTATCTTTTATGGTGTAAATAAATAAAATAAAAACCACAAAAACAAAATAAATAAAAAGAACAAAATTAAAATTCAAAAAAAGAACATTGTACATATAACATGTAGATAGATGTATATATCTATTTATTTCACCCTTGTATATAAATAATAAAAATAAAATAATAATACCTTTTTATTCCTAATTTTATGCTATAAATAAATAAAATATAAAATGGGAATAAAAATGCACAAAAATAACTAATTAAAAATCAAAAATTTAAAACCTATATTGTATATATACCTATATATAGCACTATAGTGTAGATACCTTATTTTTATTTCATAAAAAATAATTAAAAATCACAAAAAAATAGAAAAAATTAAAACAAACATTTTTCATGTTTTGAGTTTTTAATAATTCAGCCATTTATTATTTTATTTTGAATTTTTAAATCATTTCCAAGTGGCCTGCTCTTATTGGTCCACAGGGGACGTTGACCCCCTGGTCAACTCCCCCCCTTGGACCACTTCCCACGGGTCCATGACGCCCACCCGATTTCGCCGAATTTTCGCGTCATGACCCGACCACCAAATCCGCAAACCCCGGGTTCTTCTTCTTCCGTGTGCATCTGAGATCCTCGCCCGATCATCCGCGTGGGGATCCGCGCTTCGTTGAACCCTGCCCGATCCTTTCTTCTCGGACCTGCACTCGCATATAAGCCGAGCTCCGCCTCCATTTCATTCCATCTTTGGCTCATCCGTTCTCCACCCAAGGACCTCCATCGCCTCCGTGAGAGTGACAACTCGCTTCCAGTGGTGTTGTAGCGAGGAGGGAGCGTGTAGACCATCGATCCGGCAACGTTGCACCGTCGTGCGCCTTTTGGAGGTGACGCTCGAGCCTCGAGCACCGACGGACCTTGAGGCAAGGACCTGGAGCATCCCCAGCTCCTCCACAGTCGACAGCATCCAGTAGGTAGCCTCTTCTCTTTCCCTATTTCCCGAATTTTCATTTTCCCCCAAATCGACCCGTCGCCGTTCAGCTTTGATTCCGACCACCCTCGCCTTCGTTTCGACCATCGGAGTCACCCATCACCTTCGTCATTCTCCTGCGCACTTTCTCCGCCCACTCATTCACCCCAGTTCGCAAAGGAACTGGGTATCGAGTTCCTTCGCCGTCGCTCCGCCGGAGCTCGCACGCCCCGCCACACCGACCACCTTCACCACCCCTAACCAGGTCGAGGCACTTTGTCCTCGACCCAGTAGCGTGTTGCTGTGCTTTGCAGTTTCATCCGAGCCCATCTGAGGGCATCGACTCTCTGGAGCAGCAGCTCCTCCGCCAGTGCCGCCGGAGCTTTCCAGAGCTCCTCGCCACCATCGGAGGGAACCATTCGACGCGGGAGGCCAAGGCGTAGCATCTCCGATCTTCAGCAGCATCCGAGGGGCTCCCCCATACGCACACGAGCCCGGCGAAGTTCGCCGGCCGCCAGTTCGTCGAGCATCCTCCGCAGCCGTCCGATCGTCTTCGAGCTCCAGTTTAGATCGTAGCCGTCCACGCCAGGAGCAACCATCACCGTTCGATCCTTGGAGGAGTGATCGTGACCGTCCGATCAGTGAGGGCTTCTCATGTCGCTTCCCAGCCGTCGATCTTCCACGTAGCGAGGCCCCAGCCGTTCGATTGGGACCGAGGACCCTGCGTTGAGGCGCCACCCTTCCCCGACCGTCGGATCCCACACGTGGTGCTCATCCGTCCCTCGGATATAATAAGGGGTAAATTTCTTATAGGCCCCCCTGTTTGTTTAATTTATTAGTTAGTCCTGTAAATATCGCATTCAGTTGTTTTTATTTTGGTACATTTGCACTTAGGACCTCGTACTGTAGTTTATTTGCTTTTATGCCCCTGTGTGTAGTGGGACACGTGCTTCGACACGTGCTTGTCTGGGTTAATTGCATGTATGGCCTTTATGTTTCAGGGTGTTAATGAATGAAATTAACTTTTTAGTATTTGCATAAATACCCCTGTGAACGGTTTATTTGCGCATGTGCTTGATTTAGTAGGTAATTTACACTGAAGCCCCTGGATTTTTAGTACGTGTTACTAAATAGTACAAGAACTTTAGTTTTCTTGCAATTAGGTCCCTGTGTGCCCAGGTCACGCGTCTCGCGCGTGGTTTCTTTGGAAAATTTGCACCGGACCCCCTGGAACTTGTTGAAATTGCGTACAGGTCCCTGTGCACTGTACCTTGGTTTTTATTTTTAATAAAATAGCAAACAAACTCCAAATTTGATGAAAATTGGATACATGGCTCTTGCCATGGAGTAAAATTTTCAATAAATTTTGGAGACATTTTTGATACTTTTTGTTATTTTTAAAAATTCAAAAACACACTTTTTTGTTACTGTCTAACTTTAAAATCACAAAAAAATATTAAAACACCAATAAAAATTATAAAAAATTAGGTAGTATTTGTTTTGCCTTGTTTGATTTTCTGACCAATTTTGGTCATTTTTAGATTTATAAAACACATAAAAATTACAAAACCCCCAAAAACCTATAAAATTTCTAATAAATATTTGAAAAATCAAAAATTAATAATTATGGTGCTTAAATTTTCCTTGTGATTTCTTCTTTACTAGAAAATTACCTTCAGACCTTGATAGGGCCATTTTGCATTTTAAATTGGCCCTCCAAGTCTGACTGGACAGTACCTTGGTTTTTCTTCCTTGTTTGATTTTTATAAAATTTCCTAAAAATCAAAAAATTAACAAAAATTAACAAAAACAGTAAACAATATAAAAAAACATAAAAATATTTTTATTTGAATTTTTGGGTGATTTTTGAGTGATTGAATAATTGGTTGTATTGGCTTGTTTACTTGCTTTTCTTGTTTCTTTTATTAATTTAAAATCCAAAAAAATATAAAAACATTAAAAAATCCACCAAAAAGAATTTTATTTTATTTCATTTTATTTTAGACTACTTTGTAGGCCGCGAGGCCATCACGTGCTCCCTAAGTCCGACCCTGGTCGCTATACCAGGCTAATCCAATAGCTAGGACCGCTATTATTTTTATTTGATTTTTATTCTATTTTGGTGGTCTGCTCTTAATTATCTTGATTGACCGATTGACTTCTGAGATCCGGGTCGCAACGACCCTTGATCTATTTTCCTTTACCTGTGTCTTGGTGATTTTTCGTGTCAACAATTAACGATGTTCAAGTGCTTCAGATATTCAATAGAAGAAACCTTAACTGTTTCAAACCAAGAAAGGAGAGTATTGGCACAAGTATGCGGTTTTTTGATATTCGAGATCTGGTCACGCACACCAATACTAACACAAATCAAACCCCAGGTTCACCAACTCACACAATGAAGCCGCAATAGTTCGACAATTTATCTTTTCAATTTTAGTTGGTGATAAAATTCAATCTTGGAAAAAATTTATCGAGCTTTTAGGTGCCGGCAATTTTCTTAATGACTAGCTGATTAACCTAAAAATACAAGGGTATAAATGTCTTACACGAGGCGGAGACAAAGTCGCTATTGCGACCCTCGATAATTCCGCCTAAGTCAACAATTAACCCACAATATCAATCAAACAATGAGAAACAACTGTGGAGTTAAAATTTATTATAACTCTACAATAGGTGTGTATAGGTGCAAGTATGTGTAGAGTGTCGAACTCAAGGAGCAAGCAAGATAGATCAAGGCAGAATACACAAAAATGTGAATGTGATCAAATTCCTACAAGTGTGCTATTTTTGCGGTTTTTAAATTTTTAAATTTTTTTATTTTTATATTTTGATTTTTAATTTTCTAATTTTATTTTTCTTTTTTTCTTTTAAAAAAGATATAATAGATAAGGAATATATATACACACTAGAGATAAGAGAGAGGTAAAAATAAGAAAAAATCTACAAAATACAGGAAATAAAATATTTTTTGACTTTTTGTATTTTTCTAATTTTTTTACGATTTTTATAGATTTTTCCTATTTTTTTGGTATTTTTAATGTCAAAAATGCTGAAAACAGGGTAGAAAATAGGAGGCTGAAGTAAAAATGGAGAACTAAAATATCAAATAGTAACAAAAGTCCTCCAAATTAATTTTAAATGAAAGCTAATAATTCAGAGAAAATTAAAGGCCAACATTATATTTTTAGGATTTTTCTGGAATTTTTAAGTTTTTTATGAAGTTTTTATGGTTTACTAATTTTTAGGGTTTTTACCTTGAATTTTTTTAGTGATTTTTGGATAGTAGTTAAAACACACTGAAATGCACTAAAGGTAATTTTTTTGGGATTTTCAAAAGGGTTTTACTATTTTTTGGCATTTTCTAATGTAGACAGTAGCAAAAATGTATATTTTTGAATTTGTTTAAATATGAAATGCAATAAAAATGCAAAACAAAAATATGTCATGAAAGAGAAACTAAACAGGAGCTTAACTTGATTTTTTTGGTGATTTTTAGAAGTTTATAGATGCATGAAATAAATAGAAACAACAAAGAGAAAATACACTGCTGGCAGGGGTATAAATGCAAATATCCAGAAGTTCAGGGCAAACGTTCAATTTTCCACAAAATTTAACTAATAAATCAATTTTCAGGACCAAATGCAAATACACAAACCTGCAAGGGCACGCCTGCAAAAATCCCAACCCCCGCATGTGACTGGCACGCGCCTGGGAAGGACCTATGTGTAATTTTCAAAAACTAAGGGGTGTACTTGCAATTTCTCTGAAAATATTACACATGATAAATAAGTTCCTGGACTAAGATAAAATACAGAAAATCTCAGGGGGTCCTTTACAAAATTTCCACCAGCCCACGTACAGAAGTCACGTGAGGTGACGTGGATTGGACCTAAGTGCAATTAATAAAAGTTTGGGGTTCAAAATGCAAATATTATAAAATATTTATAACTACAAATGAAAGTTTATAAACTAATAAATAAATCGACAAAATGGCGAGGGATGGAGTGCAAAATACCCACGCCTAAAATCCTTGTGCGCGATCGGTCGGCTAGGAAGCGTTCACTTGTCCACATGGAGCGCGCACAACGCACGATGACGGCTCGCGGCTGAAGGCCACGATTAGATCTCTAGTGGTGGATCGAACGGCTGAGCTTCGTGGAGATCCAACAGTGGCTGCTCGATTTGGAGGTGCGGCCCGATCTAACGGTGCAGGAGCAAGGACGAAGAACAAGGAAGCAACGCCAACGAGGCGAGCTTCCCTACTCTAGATCTCGGTGCTCCGACATCCTTTGAGCTTCAAAAGTGGCTGGCGACACTCCAGGGGTCCTCCTCTAGCTTCTGGTAGCTCCAAAAGACTCCGGTGTGGGCCGGAGCTCGTAGGAAGGCAAGGCGGAGCTGGGTGGCTCCTCTCATCTCCGATGAAGCTCAAAATGAGCTCCAGATACTACTCAACGTACGTGGACCTGCAAAAAGGGGTGAGAGGGTCCAAGGAAAAATGCATGGACCCCATGGAGGCGAACTAGAAGCGTGGAGCGGTGCGAAGGGTACCCAGCCGAAGGTGCACTCTTGCGAGGTGCTCGTGAGGATTATTCGATGGGCGAAACGGAGAGGTAATCGGGGGGGGTATGATCATAAGGCTACGAGAAATAAAAAGTGCGAAGAAAATAGAAGAGAAGGGAGAACTTCGAAGGGTTTAAACCTGAGGTAGGAGGTACCTCGACGACGAGCTTGCCGGAGGTAGTGGAGCCACTTCAAGGCCTCCTCGACTCGCTTGAAGGTATGGTTGCGGAGCTGTCACCTCCACCGACACAAGGCACGCCAAAGGGAGGAGGGTTGCTAGCCAAAAAGGGTTCAAAGATGGCTCGAAAGTCAGAGTTGCGGATAAGTAGGGTTGACGGGGTGGTGCTAGCGCTCCAAAGACCGAGGGAGATCGCTCGAATCAAGATGGATAATCGAGGATCAAAAGTTGTGAAGGGATAGACCCCAAAAGATGCAAGGCGGGTCCTTGAAAAATCTGTGAAGATGAGATAAAACTCAACTCTAACAAGGCTACAGGAAGGGGGTCAGACAGTTGACCCGCCGGTCAACGGTCCAGACCACCTGGTTGGTCCACGTGGACCAACCAGGAAAAACCTCCTGAAAAAGATTTGAAAAATCATTTACAAATAGAAAACAAATTTATTAATTTTTGATTATTAAATAAAAAACTGTTTATTATTTTATGGATTATTTTATGGTGATTTTTATTTATTTTTTTGAGGTATTAAATTACAAGTGTCCTTTTATAGGCTTATATAGGTATATACATCTATATTTTTTATTATTTTATTTTTATTTTATATATTTTATTTATTTATTTTTTTATTATTTTATTAATTTATAAATCATTTTTATACACTTAAATATATTTTTATTTTATTTTTCTGAATTGTTTTGTATACTTAATAAAATATAATTATTACTTATATTGGTATGTGTATTGGTATTATACCTATGTATTATATACAAGTATTTTATTTTTTTTCTTTATGTTTTTATTCTGATTTTAATATACATATTTATTATAAATAATATTTAAAAATTATAAAAATATAAAATTATAAAAAGAATGAATAAATAATAAAATGAATATTTTAATCTGTACAAGTATACAATAGGGGTCCAAAACTCAACTTTCAAACTGTAGCTCCACCAAATGCAAAACCACCTTCATTAAATAGCTTATTTAAAATTATATACAATTAAAGGTGAGTTGAATGCATTTCCAGTTTTTATTCGAGAGATACAGGTCTGGGAAGTTGGGATTCTGGAATCGTATTCAGATCATAACTTTTTATATATACATTATTTTTGTGTGAAATCAATTTTGTATTTTTCTATATTTAATTATCTACAACTTTCATGTACAAAGTTTCTTTATTTGAGGTATAAAAAGTGGAACCAAAAATAGGTCCCAAAATGAATAAAGAATGAAGGAAATCTTTATTGTATTCTGGCCCTTATCTCCCCCTACTTTATTCCTTGTCGACCTATTCATCTTGATGCCTAGGTCTTGGGGTTTTGGGCCATAAAATATTTACAATATTTTATTCTTTTTCTTTTCTTTTATTTATTATATAATTTTGACTTTAAAAACTGTATTTTATACATTATTTACACACATGCATGAATGCTAAGATGCACTAATTAAGGGTATTTACATGCATTTGCCATGGTTTTTGAGGCGAAAATGATAGAATAAAGATGATGAAATGTGGATTCACATCCCCCTATACTTTGCCTTTGCTAGTCCCTGGAAAACACTTATGCAATACGTGCTGAAAAGAAAAACAAAGAAAAGAAAAGGAAGAAAGTTGATATAGTTTAATTATCAAACTTGTCTTCACAAAATCCAAGTTTGGAGCTTAAGTCAGACCTCTGGAATTTTAGTGTGGGCGGAACCTTAATGAGAACTAGATTTGAAATCCAACATTCTCCGAGAATCCCAAAACTCTGCTCAAGTATCCTCAATAGCCAGGTTAGAAGTATCTCAACTCATACGCAAACCCTTACGACTATGAATATGACTTTGTACAGTGTAAGTGATTGTGGCTCTCCCCAACTAGAATGGCAAAGGAACTGACTTCTCCAATATGACAACCCAATGATTCCCCAATCCAATAACTCCTTCCTCGAGGAGCGGGGTATTCCCTTCTAAGTTCAAGTGGCAACCAGCTCAAGAGGAGGGGGTGAAGAGAAGAATGGACGGTAGCCAGTGTAGCTACCTATCCTAGGTTGCAAGACCAGTGTAGTCAAGTCATCCAGCTGCAAGCTCACATGATTTGACTTTGGAACTCGAGCTTGCTTATTGACTTTACAACATATTCACATACTTTGGCAGGCTTTTTATTTTTGTACAAGCCTGTCCATTTTTTTACTATATACAATAGCATTTACATAAGGAGTTTTTCCTCTTGAGCTAGTAGACTATCCCTCTTTTGAAGCTTTATTGCAACCCACACTCTCCTGTCTTTAGAATTCCTCATCATTGGACGGGTTGGGGTGCACTTCCCTCCCTATAGGATGACAAATTTTTCCACTTGTGTGCGTCTCATACCGGTAAATCCAATCCCCTCACCACTCCAACTGAGTTGAGCCATGTGAAAGGTGCATGTGTCTAAGTTAGGTCATTATCAACAAGAGTCGTGCGTGTGTTCCGAAATACTCTACTTAGGCAGTCAAGAATCTATTGAACTAAGTCTCATGATCCTCAAAGAATTAAGTCAACTAGACATTAAGTACTTCAATTCTAGTTTCTATAAGGTTCTTGTTATTAGGTAGATTTTTAAGGTCCAATCAAGCTCCAATCTCCGGATTTTACTTAGACTCGTTCAACTATCAAACTCAACCCAAAAAAATGCTCATGCTATGCAAATGATATGCTAAAATATTTTTGTGATGCAATTTTCAAGGGTTTTGAACTTTTTATGGATTTTTGAAAAGATTATGCATATGCATTTTTTGTATTTTTTGAAAAGATTTTTCAAATGTTTTTGGTATTTTAATTTTGCAAATGTTTTTGGGATTTTTGGAAACAAAAAGATTTTGGATAAAAACTAGGTACAAATATTTACATGGGGAAGCATCTTATATTTACAAGAAGTAGATTTTAAAAATTTACAAGGGTAAGTGATCTATTTTATAAGTGTATGTATATACTGAATTTTGGTGTGATGTATGTATTCTTCAAACTTATTTGAAAAAGGTTTTCAAACAATTTTGGAAAACTATAGTCCAAAAATTTTTTTGCAAACAGCTTTACAACATGTACATGCATTTGAAAATCATTTTGCAAAGGTTTTTCAAACAGTATATATAGATTTTTCAATTATTTTTGCACCCATTTTCAAACCATTTTCGAATTGTTTTTCAAACATTTTTATTTCACACAAAGAAAATAAAGTTTTCATACAAACATTTTTACAAAGGTTGAAAACATGTAACAAAGAGTTTTACAAATAGTTTTCAAAAGATTTTTCACAAAGATTTTCAAACTATTTTTCAAACATTTTGCAAAAAACATTTCACCTGATGTATTTAATCAGCAGATACAAAAAGAATTTGAGGAGTAATAGCATCTTTTTATTATGAACTTTAATGAATTTTAAAGAATTATTAGCCATAATTATTAAGAAAATATGAAAATATGAGCTATGGTTAAAGTATATACGCAGTATATGCGACCACCCATACTTAGCTTGAGCTGTGTCCTCATAGATCAAAGAGAAAAGAGAAGACATAACTCGTACTGAGTATAGGAAAATCTAAAGAATAAATAAAGAAAGGAATGAATGAACGAATGAGAAGTTGATCGTCCCCCCTATACTTAGGATCAAATAATCCTAAGTATAGCAGACTGTACACAGCGCAGGGAGGGCCAAGGGTGGGAATGAATAGATCGTAATCAGATTGTCTCCCCCAATACTTAGGACAAAGTACGTCGTAATTATAAAAAACTGTCAACAAGGGGCGACACTTTTTAGATACAAAAAGAAGATGGAAAAGGAAAAGAAGAAAATAAGAAAAGAAGAAAAGATAAAAAGAATAGATCACAGCTCACGGTGTGTATCCCCCTATACTTAGGACAAAGTACGTCCTATGTATAGCAAAATCAAAAGATGAAGATGGGGTAGCAGACATAACAGAAGAATGAAATAATGATATGGATAGATGGATCTATACAACGAAAGATGGAAGTGATATGCATGCATGAGGTGCAGATGATATGAGTCAAAGAGAACATCTCATACCAGAAGAATGGGGGCAACGTCAACGGTCGACGGATCATGATCTAGATAAAGCTTCAGGCGCTGACCGTTGACCCGAAAAGTAGAGGAAGATGACAGCTCGGATATATCAATACTACCATTTTCATGTACCTTCCTGACCGCATACGGACCTTTCCACTTGGTTTGTAACTTCCCTGGAAATAATTTCAGCCTAGAATCAAACAACCATACGCGCTGATCGGGCTCAAGCTGTTTATGGCTGATATGAGAATCGTGCCATGTCTTCACTTTTTCCTTATACTGTAGGCTGCTAGAAAAGGCTGTGTCTCTCAACTCCTCCAGGGCTGCCAACTATGCTTTCCTCTATTCTCCTATACTCTCAGGATCCAACAATAACTCTGTATCTGCCCATAGTGACTTCTGTATGATTTCCACAGGCAAATGACACGGCTTGCCATAGCCGAGACGAAAGGGATATGTCCCTAATGGTGTCTTGAAGGAAGTCCGATAGGCCCACAAGACCGAGTCCAAAAGCTGTGACCAATCCTTTCGGTCTGGGGACTACCTTCTGTAAAATAGTCTTGATCTTCCTATTTGAAACATAAGCAAGACCATTAATCTGAGGATGGTACGGAGTGGCAACACGATGGTCAATGATGAACTCATTTGCAAGGGCCTTAACCTTGTCGTTATTAAAGTGAGACCCCCGTCTGAAATCAAAACTCTAGGTACCCCGAAACGTGAAATGATATTTTTCCTCAAAAAGCGACACACGGTCTAAGCATCTGCGACTCGGGCGGGGATGGCCTCAACCCAACGACTCACATAATCCACAACGAGCATAATGTACTCAAACCCCTGACTCTTAGGAAATGGGCCCATGAAATCAATACCCCATGCGTCAAAAACCTCACAAAAGTGAATGGGTTGCATGTGCATCATGTCTCTCTGTCCGCAAGTACCCATCTTCTGACAGTCAGTACATCTCTTCACAAACTCATCGGAATCCTTGAAGAGAGTAGGCCACCAAAGGCCGGATTGTAGCACCTTCTATGATGTCCGTCTCCCAGAATGATGTCCTCCTGCCTCAAGCTTGTGGCAGTAGGTGAGGATGCTATGCTGCTCTTCTTGAGGAATGCACCTCCTCCAAATACTATCCCCTCCTTCATGATAAAGGATGGGGTCCTCCCAATGGTAAAACTTGGCCTTCGCCAGGAAGGTCTCAAGTTTCTGCCTGGGCCAACCTTGTGGAACCGTCTTGGCAACAAGATAGTTTACAATGTTGGCGTACCATAGGAGCGAGGTGATAGCCATGATCGCCTCATCTGGAAATGTCTCTATAATAGGTACGCTGGGCTCAGATTCCTCAAGGTTCTCTAAGCGGGAGAGGTGATCCGCCACCACATTCTTAACTCCAGGCTTATCCTTAATCTCAATGTCAAACTCCTGGAGTAAAAGGATCCATCTGTTAAGGCGAGCTTTGGCATCCTTCTTGGCCATGAGGTACCGGATGGCGGTGTGATATGTAAAGATAGTCACCCTAGATCTGAGAATATATGATCGATACTTATCCAAAGCATAGACTACAGCTGGCATCTGCTTCTTTATCACAGTATAATTCCGCTGAGCGGCATCCAAAGTCCGACTAGCGTAGTGAATGGCATATGGCAATCCATCCCTCCTCTGTCCAAGCACAACCCCTATGGCAAAATTAGAAGCATCCATCATGATCTTGAATGGGAGAGACCAATCGGGTGGCTAAAGGACAGGAGCCGTGACAACCATAACCTTGAGAGTCTCAAAAGATGCAAGACACTTATCATCTACAATGAACTCGGTGTCCTTTGTCAGCAAATCAATGAGCGGTCGAGTAATACGACTGAAGTCCTGAATGAACCGTCGGTAGAAACCGACATGCCCCAAAAAAGATCGTAATTGACCCAGATTGGACGGTGGATTGAGTTTTCTAATGATATCCACCTTGGCCGGATCAACCTCCATGCCCCTGTTGGAGATGACATGACCAAGGATCGTCCCTTGAGTCACCATGAAGTGACTCTTTTCCCAAGACAAGACAAGGTTGACCTCTATGCAGCGCTGAAGCACACAGTCGAGGCAGTCAAGACAAGCATCAAACCCATCACCATAGACCGAGAAGTCATCCATGAAGACCTCTAAACAGTCACCCACCATGTCTGAGAAAATGGATAACATGCACCTTTGAAATGTCGCTTGGGCGTTACACAAACCAAAGGGCATTTGTCTGAAAGCATAAGTCCCAAACGGACAGGTGAATATCGTTTTCTCCTAGTCTTCGGACGCAATGGCCACTTGATTGTAACCGGAGTACCCGTCAAGAAAACAATAGTAAGTCTTCTCAGCTAGCCTCTTGATAATCTTATCAATGAATGGCAGTGGGAAATGATCCTTCTTGATGTCCTGATTCAATCGTCTGTAGTCCACACAGACCCTCTAAGAAGTGGGTACTTGGATAGCTATCTCCTCTCCTGACTCACTCACAACTGTAGTGATACCCTTCTTCTTGGGTACCACATGTAATGGACTAACCCACTTGGAGTCAGAGATGGGGTAGATAAAATCGGCGTTCCACCACTTTGATATTTCCTTCATGACCACATCTCGAAGATTCGGGTTCAACCGTCGCTGGAACTCATGCGAGGGCTTAGCGTCCTCTTCAAGATAGATGTGGTGGGAGCACAGAGCCAGACTAATCCCCTGGAGATCAGCTATACTCCATCCTATCTCCTTGCGGTTTCTTTCAAGAACCTCCATCAGACGAGATTCTTGCTCTCCAGTGAAACCTGCTGAGATAACGACTGGGTGCATATCTGGCTCACCCGCAAGGAATCTATACTTCAGCGACTACGGCAAGGTCTTCAATTATGGACAACTGGGAGGTGGCAGATCTGGCTTCTGATATGTATGTGTGAAGGCTACCAAGTCTGCATGAGAGAACTCTCATTGTGCATGAAAATCTGACGAAGAGGACCCTGCTGAATCATCTATGAACTATACTGGCACGCACTCCGTCCTAGTTGTCGGCTCAGAAGGAATCAGACACGGCAAATATTCATCAAAATCATCCCAATCGATGTTTGAATCCGAGGGATCTGAACTAGAAGAACAAGAATAAAATTCCGCATCACCACTCATCACATAACTATCAGCCTCAAAGGTGTCCTCATCCAGGGGTGTGCTCTCCAAGCTCTCAACTACCATAAGCTGTAAATAGGGTGAATCTGCGGGCAAGGCGAGGGCCTATGCTACTGGATCTGTCCAAATGGATTCATCATCTGTCATCACAAAATCACATTCTTGGTGGACGTATCGCTCATCCTCTGTCATCTGCTCGGTATCACTGGACTGCTCTGAGCATGTTGATTCCCTCGCTCTGGTCTCGTCGATCATCTCTATTTGTATACTCTTGCCCTCTATGCGAAAGCACACCTTCCCACTAACTTGGTCGGTCACCGCCTTGGCAGTGGCCAAGAATGGGCGTCCAAGTATGATGGGAGTATCTGTTACCGACTCAGGGATTTCCATGTCCAATACAACAAAGTCCACGGGGAATTTCACGCCCTAAATGGTGACGACCACATCTCTCAACAACCCCTTCGGCCTCTTAATCGACCTATCAGCAAACTGAAGGACCGTCTTGCTTCGAAGAAGAGGACCAAACTCGAATCGGTTGAGTAAGGCTGCCGGAAGGATGTTGATAGAAGAGCCGC
The DNA here is from genome assembly GCA_037367405.1 of Ottelia alismoides. NCBI lineage: Eukaryota > Viridiplantae > Streptophyta > Magnoliopsida > Alismatales > Hydrocharitaceae > Ottelia > Ottelia alismoides. The sequence goes on along the minus strand of JAZKJV010008453.1, from coordinate 288,570 downwards.
TGTCTAATAGAGTACGATCGAACCGCTGCTCCTAAATCTCGCATCTGACATAGGGAGCTCCTGCATCAGGTCTCTTGGCTGGCAATCTGTTCTGAATGGCAAAACAAGTAGAACGGGTGAGCACATGGATCTCATCTTCTTGGTTCTTCCTCTTCCTGCTGACTGTAGTTTTCTCTCTCAAGCTCTTTTGGAAGAGGGGGATGTGCTCAAGTGCTTCCTGTAGAGTCAGCTGGATCTGGAATCTATTAATTATTTGGTTACCGAACTCTACCTGTTGAGTCTTTTTGGGATTTTTTCTTTTATTTCCTTTCGCCAAGCGGAGTGCTTGAGGGAAGGGGATGGTAGGGGCCTCCTCAGATGGAGGACTAGGAATAGGTTCCTGTGCCTGTGAAGGAATAGAATCCATACAATGATCATCATGCAACACATATGGACCTTAATTGGATACAACAACCTTTCCTTTATTCATATTTTTTGTCTTTTTCTTGTTACCACAGTCCTGAGATACAAAAGGTGGCAACACAACATGTGGGAGCTCAACAAAAGTAGAAGTGGTGGCCTCAGTACCACTAACGGCATCTGACTTCGTGATATCAACACCGCGCTCTGGCTCTGCATCAAGTAAAATGGTGGCCTCAGCACCACCATCTGCATCGGGTGTCATAACGGCCCCAACACCGTCATTGGATCTCTATCATTGGTGGCATCAGTACCACCATCATCAACATCATCATCAGTGGCATCAGCACCACTTCTCTCCTCATTTGGCGCTTCGGATTCCGTGTATGGCTGTCGCTCAGATGAGGCGCCGCCGACTGGCATCCTATTGCTCCTAGTAGTCACGAAATCAGCGTCACACAAAGAAGACATGTCACTCAAATAATCACTAGGAGAGGTATCCTCTGTAAACTGTACTTGCTCAGACTTCCTCTTCAGATTGTTCGGATTGGGATTGATCTGTGCAGGTATGGCAGCCTTGCCCTTGATTATATCCCACATCTATTGCCGGAACTCATCCATTTCTTACCGGAAGGATGTCTGTTGTTCAGAGAGCAAGCGGGCGAGGTCATCTAGATCTAGGTTCTCAAAGGCAGGTGCTTGAGAACCGGAAGTGTTCCCCTGCTGGAAATGAGGCTGCTGCTAGTAGTGGGGATGGGGCTGGGAGTATGTCTGGTGAGGCTGCTGACGCTGCCTCCACTGATGTCCCTGATCGATGGGATGAGGACCCTACTGATACTGTTGGTGGGCATACTGGGGCTGTTGTTGTTGCTGCTGGCTATTATGATGGCCCTGAGCTGGAGACTGTTGCTGGGATGAGGTGCCACCAGTGGTCCAACGGAATCCCGGGTGATCGCGACGAATCACGGGCTGCTATGGGTACCGGTCGTACCATATCCCATTGACTTTCATCAATGATTCCTGCTCAACAGGGGGTGGTGGAAGAACTGCCATTGGATGATCCGGCTGATAGACCACCATCTGAGTGTCCTGAGATGGCGACAACAAAGAGTAGTGCTTTAGCTGCTGGACCAGCTCTACCTGCATGTGATGGACCTGGCGGTACGTGGCAGAGGGTTGGGTGGAGCTGCTTCTGCTGGGATCAGCCCGTGACCTGGGAGGCTGCTGAGTAGACGTATGTGCTTCCTCGATTCAAAGAATCTGCACCTTCAGGTCACTCATGGTCTTCGTCAAAAGGTCCATCTGAGCAAGACCTTGACTCTGTTTCTTCTTAAGAATCTCGATGCGGTCCAACTTCTCGGAAATGATCCCCATGTCGGCAGCGGTGGATTCAACCTGAGCTGTGGCTGCTGATGGAGAGTGTGTACTGGCATCGATGCGTGCAATTCTCTGATATCCAACTGCTTGTGGTGGGAGCTTTGGTTGTGTATAGACTCGGGCTTGGGCCATGACTGTAGAATTCTCTGCCATTCCCTCATAGATCTCCCAAACTGCATCTTCCCCCTTGGAGAAGTAAGATCCACCACAAGAGGCATTAACAAGCCCCTGCAGCTCCGGTGTCAGCCCACAGAAGAAACTCTGAACCAAGTTGGGCTTCGATATGTCGTGATGTGGACACCGATCAATGAGCTCTCGGAATCGATCCCAAGCCTCATGGAACTGCTCATTCGGGACCATGGTGAAATTGCTGATCATAGTTCGTGTTGCGTTGGTCCGACCTAGTGGATAGTACTTGTTCAAGTACTCACGCCGGAGATGTGCCCATGATGTGACGTACCTCCCAAGATGCTTCATCCACTAGGCTGCTCTATCATCTAAGGAGAATGGGAAGGCAATCATCTTGATTGTGTCCTCGTCCACCAGTTTGTCGGGACAGTGCTGCAAATCATCTCAAACTCCTACAGATGGAGATGAGGCTCCTCGGTGGCTAGCCCGTGAAACTTGGGCAATAACTGAATGGTCTGCGAGCGAAGCTCAAAGATCCCAACAATGGGAGGAAGCTGAATCCATCGATGGGTGAGGGTCACGGCTGGGTTGTGCAACTGCCTCATGGTCATCGGCGGTAGCCTCTCCTTGTTAGGTTCTCTTCCTTCGCCTGCGGCTTCTGGTATGTCTCCTCCACCGCCCTAATGTCCGTCGTCTCTTCCTTCTCGCATCTGCGCTATCTCCCTCATGAGGTCACCCATGAATACTCCCCGGTCTCTGATCTGTCTCTGCATGGTCTCCAGGGATGCTAACAGTGGGTTGTTGATGGCAACTTGATCATATAGGAATGGTGGTCATCTCTGCTTATCTAGGTGTTCCTCTCTGCCGTCCATATCTTGGGTCTCTGCAAAGGCAAAAGAACCCATCTCAGGTGCCGTCAAATGTTCTTAGCTCTGTGCTGCACTAAACTCTAACACCACTGGACTTATGGAAGAAGGGTGGTCGAGGGGGAACAGGGTGGATATAAACTCAGGCTCGGAGAGTGGGTCTGGACTCCCTGAAGCCGACCTAAAAATACAAGGGTCTAAATGTCTTACACAAGGCGGAGACAAAGTCGCTGTGACGACCCTCGATAATTCCCGGCTAACTCAACAATCAACCCACAATATCAATCAAACAATGAGAAGCAAGTGTGGAGTTAAAATTTATTATAACTCTACAATATGTGTGTATAGGTGCAAGTATGTGTAGAGTGTCGAACTCAGGGAGCAAGCAAGATAGATCAAGGCAGAATATACAAAAATGTGAATGTGATCTAATGCCTACAAGTGTGCTATTTTGTTGGTTTTTAAATTTTTTTATTTTTATATTTTGATTTTTTATTTTCTAATTTTATATTTTCTTTTTTTCCTTTTAATATAGATATAATAGTTAAGGAATATATATATACACTAGAGATAAGAGAGAGGTAAAAATAAGGGAAAATACTCTTGGACTTTTTGTATTTTTCTATTGTTTTTATGATTTTTATAGATTTTTCCTATTTTTTGGTATTTTAAAGTCAAAAATGCTGAAAACAGGGTAGAAAATAAGAGGCTGAAGCAAAAATGGAGAACTAAAATATCAAACAGTAACAAAAATCCTCCAAATTAATTTTAAATGAAAGCTAATAATTCAGAGAAAATTCAGAGGCCAATATTATATTTTAGAATTTTTCTGGAATTTTTAAGATTTTTATGAAGTTTTTAAGGGTTTTCTATTTTTTAGGGTTTTTACCTTGAATTTTTTATTGATTTTTGGATAGTAGTTAAAACACACTTTAGTGCACTAAAGTATTTTTTTGGGATTTTTAAAGGGGTTTTACTATTTTTTTGGCATTTTCTAATGTAAGCAGTAGCAAAATTGCATATTTTTGAATTTTTATAAATATGAAAGTGCAATAAAAATGCAAAACAAAAATATGGCGTGAAAGAGCAACTAAACAGGAGCTTAACTTGTTTTTTTGGTGATTTTTAGAAGTTTATAGATGCATGAAATAAATAGAAACAATAAAGAGAAAATACATTACTAGCAGGAGTATAAATGCAAGTATCAAGAAGTTCTGGGGCCAACGTGCAATTTTCCACAAAATTTATAACTAATAAATCAATTTCCGGGACCAAATGCAAACACACAAACCCGCAAGGGCACACCTGCAAAAATCCCAACCCCTGCACGTGACTAGCACGTGCCTGGGAAGGACCTATGTGTAATTTTCAAAAACTGAGGGGTGTACTTGCAATTTCTCCAAAAATATTGCACGTGATAAATAAGTTCCTGGACTAAGATGAAATACAAAAAACCTCAGAGGTCCTTCGCAAAATTTCCACCACCCCACGTGCACAGGTCATGTGAGGTGACGTGGATTGGACCTAAGTGTAATTAATGAAAGTTTGGGGTTCAAAATGCAAATACTGCAAAATATTTATAACTTCAAATGAAAGTTTATAAACTAATAAATAAATCGACAAAATGGCGAGGGATGGAGTGCAAAATACCCACGCCTAAAATCCTCGTGCGCGATCGGACAACTGGGAAGCATTCACTTGTCGACGTGGCGCACGCACAACGCACGATGATGGTTCGCGGGTGACAGCCACGATTAGATCTCCAGCGGTGGATCGGACGACTGAGCTTCGTAGAGATCCAATGGTGGCTGCTCGATCTGGAGGTGCGGCTCGATCTAACGTTCCAAGAGCAAGGACGAAGAACATGGAAGCAATGCCAGTGAGGCGAGCTTCCCCGCTGCAGATCTCGGCGCTCCGGCGTCCTTTGAGCTTCAAAAGTGGCTGGAGACACTCCAGGGGTCCTCCTCTAGCTTCTGGTAGCTCTAAAAGACTCCGACGTGGGTCGGAGCTCACAGGAAGGGAAGGCAGAGCTGGGTGGCTCCTCTCGTCTCCGGCAAAACTCAAAATGAGCTCCAGATACTCCTCAACGTGTGTGGACCTGCAAAAAGGGGTGAGATGGTCAAGGGCAAAATGCCTGGACCCTGTGGAGGCGAAATGGAAGCATGGAGCGGCGCGAAGGGTACCCGACCGGAGGTGCACTCTTGCGAGGTGCTCGTGAGGATGATTCGATGGGCGAAACGAAGAGGTAATCAGAGGGTTATGATCCTAAGGCTACGGGAAATAAAAAGTGCGAAGAAAATATAAGAGAAGGGAGAACCTCGAAGGGTTTAAACCTGACGTAGGAGGTACCTCGACGGCGACTCGACTCGCCTGAAGGTATGGTTGTGGAGCTGTCACCTCCAGCGACACGAGGCATGCCAAAGGGAGGAGGGTTGCTAGACAAAAAGGGTTCAAAGATGGCTCAAAAGTCGGAGGGGCGGATAAGTAGGGTTGACGGAGTGGTGCTAGCACTCCAAAGACCGAGGGAGATCTCTAGAATCAACGCTCCTCGGCCCTAGGAAAGCCTAGGGCATGAATGATGGATAATCGAGGATCAAAAGTCTTGAAGGGGTCGGCACCAAAAGATGCAAGGCGGGTCCTTGAAAAATCCGTGAAAATGAGACAAAACTCAACTCTGACAGGGCTACAGGAAGGGGGTCAGACAGTTGACCCACCGGTCAACGGTCCAGACCACTTGGTTGGTCGATGTAGACAAACAAGGAAAAACCTCTTGAAAAAGATTTGAAAAATCATTTAAAAATTGAAAATAAATTTATTAATTTTTTTCTATTAAATAAAAAATGTTATTATTTTATGGATTATTTTATGGTGATTTTTATTTATTTTTATGAGGTATTAAATTACAAGTGTCCTTTTTAGGCTTATTTAGGTATATACATCTATATATTTTATTTTTTTATTTTTATTTTGTATATTTAATTTTTTTATTTTTGTTTATTATTTTATTAATTTATAAAGCATTTTTATACACATAAATATATTTTTATTTTATTTTTCTGAAGTGCTTTGTATACTTAATAAAATATAATTATTACTTATATAGGTTTGTGTATTGGTATTATACCTATGTATTATATACAAGTATTTTATTTTTGTGTTTTCTTTGTGTTTTATTATGATTTTAATATACATATTTATTATAAAAAATATTTACAAAATTATAAAAATATAAAATTATAAAAAGAATGAATAAATAATAAAATGAATATTTTAATCTGTACAAGTATACAATAGGGGTCCAAAACTCAACTTTCAAACCGTAGCTCCGTCAAATGCCAAATCACATTCATTAAATAGCTTATTTAAAATTATATACAATTAAAGGTGAGTTTGATGTGTTTCGAGTTTTTATTTGAGAGATACGGGTCTGGGAAGTTGGGATTCTGGAATCTTATTCAGATCATAACTTTATATCTATACATTATTTTTGTGTGAAATAAATTTTGTATTTTTTATATTTAATTATCTACAACTTTCATGTATAAAGTTTCTTTATTTGAGTTATAAAAAGTGGAACAAAAAATAGGTCCCAAAATGAATAAAGAATGAAGGAAATCTTTATTGTATTCTGGCCCTTATCTCCCCCTACTTTATTTTTTGCCGATCTATTCATCTAGATGCCCAGGTCTCGGGGTTTCGTGTCATAAAATATTTACAATATTTTATTCTTTCTCTTTTCTTTTCTTTATTCTATAATTTGGCTTTAAAACTGTATTTTATACATTATTTACACACACATGCATGAATGCTAAGATGCACTAATTAAGGGTATTTACATGCATTTGCCAGGGTTTTTGAGGCCAAAATAATAGAATAAAGATGATGAAATATGGATTCATCACTAGCCCGAATTCTTACGACTAGTTGCACCTACTTTCAGCAAGTATGGGTTTAAGTACAATCCGTAAAATGGTTACCCGTGTTACTTAAGGACAGAGCCTTACGCGATGTCCTTTAAACCACCCAATCTGCTAAGGAAATCCGGACCATTTATCGGCTACCCGTATATCCTCACTGAGAAGTAGCTAATCATTTTTATAGAATCAGTAGTCAATATGAAAATCCGAATTTGGGTTCTAACCTTAAGTATCGTCTCTCGCTCACTCAGACAAATAAAAAATCCAAGGTCGAGGTTGGTCTTCCGCAAAAATTCTTGATTTTATGGGTTAATTAAAGTTGGCTATATTTAACAGTCCCAATTTTAGTTAGGCTATCACTGAAAATTTAAGTGAGCACAAATACACGTCTACTGTCGAGTCCTAATTTCCTTTAAAATTAAGTGACAAAATAGTAGGGAGAAATTCAGGAAAAGTCAATGCACGTGAAACAATGATGTATGCTCAGATAGAATACTTATATTGATTCCTCGCAATCTCCATGTGGGATGCAATACAAGAATTAAAAGATTATTTTAGATGAATGCAAGCTGATGAAAACCACACCTAGCAGATAGTTCTATTAGCCAGGAAGAAATGAGCTAAGTTTTTTATTAAGTTGAACAATACGTCTCGATTAAAGTGTAGTATGGTCCTAGATTCTACGAGCACAATCAAAAATTTAAAACCTCTAATAGCCATATGTGCACGTCTATCCTAAGCGCCACTTCAGTCGGGCCCCGCCCTCACTAGAGAGTGAAACATGCCATGACACACCACAGAAAAAGTTCAAGGTCTTATTATACACGTGAGAGTCCAAACGGACACCGCTACAAATGATCAATTATTTACAGAAATTAAAATTGCAGAAAAATAAAAACTATATTCTACTCTCTCTCACGACTCGACTCTATCTTAATTTTGAATGCAGCTTTTCAAAAGTCGGTGAAGATGCATCGATTCTCAAAAACCACTCCACGTACGTCGGGTACCTCCTAAGAAAAATTAGAGAGAGTGTAAGAGAGTGATACAAAAATTAATTAAAAATAAAATAAGGAAATAAATGTAGAAAATATGAGTAAAATGCGGAAAACAGTGAAGATTTGGGATTCAGATTTCACGAATAAAGAAAACCGAACACAAAATTTTTTAGATAAAATCTAAACTGTTTGCCTCTCCGACAATGACGCCATCTGACGAGTCACGAATCACCCTTGTTAATTATGGGGAATTATCGTACGTTTAAATTAAAGTAGAATTTGTTGTTGTCGGGCAATCGGAATCGGTCAAGAAATAACCACAGGAAATTTAGTCAATTTTAATCAATGTGGTTTTATGTTTATTTTACTTGGGCAAGTCCCAAGGTTGAACTCAAGGAGGCAAAGGAACAACCTAGAATTTTGTCTATCAAAGTTCACGCAAGGTTTTCGAGACATTATTTATTTTTGTATGTTTAATGCAATTTTGGGATGCAAAATGCAAATTAGGCCAATTTTAGGTACTAAAAAGTAAAGATCAATCAAACGATGTCTGAAAAATGTGAAACTTGGCCAAGATGACCACTATGATGAAATGAACGCATTGTATTTTTTTGAATTTTTGGATGCAAGATAAATAATTTATGGATTTATGAATGCATACAAAGTGAATTTCAATAATAATTTATAATAAATATTAAACCTAATTATTTCCAAGGGATAAAATTATCTAAGATCTATCACTAGGTGATCGATCTCAGAAAAATCCTAAACATCAAAAATACCAGATTTAATACATACTAAAATTAAAGATTGAAATACGTAAAGTGATTTTACAGAGCAAACCATGCATGCAAATGCAATTCTTTTTGCGCACGATGTAACATACAACTAATACTCTATCAACAAATTTTTGGCAATTTTTCGAGCAATGGTTAATTTAATATAATATGAATTTTAGAGCACAGAATGGGTAAAATATGCAATTTACCACAAGAATATTAATTATTAATTAATCATAGACCATGAAAATGTACCAAGCATATCATGACGTAGAGAATTAATTGAGAAACACAATGATATTTTTGAATATAAAAAATAATGCGATGTTGAGGTTCAAAATAAGTGGGTAACACAGGGGTCTGTCTACAATATTACAAAATAGGAATTAAATAAAATAGCAGTGAAGAGGCTAATATGCAATTACCTAAACCCGGGAGGGGTTCTCTACAAAATTCCCAGAGGATCACGTGCGAGGCACGTGACCTCTGATGGCAGGATGGTTCTGTGAATAAGCGAGAGTCCATGGGGTTGGGTGCAATTTGCTCAAGCAATCACGTGTGTAGCACATGACCCTTGAGTTTGTTGGAGGACGTTTCCTCCTCACTTGCCACGCATGTGGGAGGACCTCAGGACTCTAGCCTGACGGTCGATGGTGCGGCGGTGTGGTCGAAGGTGCAGTGCGGCGGTGGCTCACCGCCTCCTTTGGTTAATGTTGGCACGGAGGAGGGTCGGCGAGGTGCGGTGTCGATGAATGTCGATTGTGTTTGCTGGAGTCGAGGGGGGAGCGATGCTTTCTGGATGAAGGCAGAGGGGCAGTCATTGGTGGCTCAACGGCGATGAAGGTGGTTGGCAGAAGGTGACACCTTCTGCAGTAGTCTAAGTCGATGAAGGTGGCTCTTGTCTCTTGCCAAGAGGCGTCGATGGCAAAGGATGATGCACGATCGGGGCGAGCTTTTGAAGATGGTGTTGGAGCAGCTGGAGTCGATGGAGGCGCTGTGACTGAGTGCGGAGGAGATGCAGGTTGACGATGAGGTGGAGGCGTGAAGCTTCGTAGTAAGCTCGGAGGCGGAGTTGAGAGGTGTCGTCGACGTCAATGGTAACTGGGCTCGACGGTGATAGAAAGAGGTCGGAGCAGAGCAGCATCACACGATGACAATGGTTGCACGCTGCAACGAGACACCTGGCCTCGGATCTCGCCGCGAGAGGATGAATTCCGGGATGTCACCACAAGAGTTCTCTCCTTTGATGTGCAATCGACGGATGATTTTTGAAGAAGGGGTGGCGGCAGAGCTTTATAGGTTGGAGGGCCCTGCCAGAGATGGAATGATGAAAGGGTGAATCGGGATGATGGATGACCGAGGAGATCTGATTGAAGAAGGTCGCGTTAAGATTGATTCGAAGGGGATTTGGTTGTTGGCGATATACGCGGAGATGGAAGGATGACAGAGGTGAGAATCGTGAGGGGGCAGCAAAGATCGCAGGGGAGCGTTGCATGATTAAGGGGAGGAAGAAGATGGTGTACAAGTGCCGTCTGATCGGCCGAGATCGGATGACCCTAATGCCTCCACATGGCAGGAAGGGGAAGAAAAGAGGGCCGCCTGATCGGCCGAGATCATACGTTCCTAATTGTGTCATGTGTCGAGGTTTTTAATTTTTTTACATTTTTTTTTAAAAACGAATTAATGAAAAGCCCAAAAATGGGTGACACGTAGCGGTTCCAGGAGTTGCCATGTGTCAGCTCAAGAAAAATAAAAAATAAATACAAAGAAAAATAGAAAAAAATAGCAAACAACCTCGGATCGAAAAATTTTCTCCACAAAAGTTACTCGTCTCAATGAGATCTAAAACTTTTATGAAGAGATCAAAATCAAAATCAATCATTTGCACAAAGTGATGTTTTTGGGGTATCCCATGTACATTAGACACCTTGATTTTTGGGTTTTATAATTTTGTCATTTTTAAACCATATAAACATCCAGAAAAAATATGATAAAATCAAAGATAAAAAAATACACATTAATATATTTTTTTTGGATTTTCAATAATTAAGAAAAAAGAAGACATAAAATAAAATACAAAAGAGATAATTTTTGTACTAAATGTTAGTGAGGACTCAGACTCAGTTAGTTTCTTTGATTTCAAGCTCACTTTGGATGAAGATTTTTACGTATTTTAATAAAACTTTTATCAAATAAAATAAACGAAAAAGAAACAAAATAAAATGTGTTAATTATGTACATAAAATAATAGGTCAAAAACCGCTATGTTACAAAATGTACAAAAGAGGCCCAAAACCAAACTTTCACATATGAGCTTCGATTCACTTTAACTTGGTCTTGTTTTGAAGTAATTGAATGTACATTAGTTCAAAAGTCAGTCGGATCAAAATAGACACTGGATGAGGGAGATATCAAGGTTTTAGTCCGGAAATCTTAGAACCAGGGTTTGGGTTTTTGGTCCACTTATTTAGGTTAGTGATTTTTTTGTATTTTTTATTCTTGTTAGTAATATGTATACAGTGAGGTGATTTTGAGTTAATTGTAGTTAGCATTAATTAATTATAAATCGAGGAAGTTAGGCTATTTACAGTTCAATTGGACTGTGATTTTTGGCTTTTTATTTTGTGCAATAACAAATGATAAAATGCCATTCTTATCAAAACATGCATGAATGCTAATTATGCAATATAAATGAAGAAATTCCAATGAATTTTATGGATTTGAGTTTAATTAGCCAGTTTTAGAGTGATGAATATGAGATTCATCACAGACGGTTCTGGATGGCGATGCAGGCGGCACGGGTCAGCATATGGATTTCTGCCTATGGTTCCTTTTCTTCCTGCAGATAGTGGTCTTCTCTCTCAACTTCTTCTAGAAAAGAGGTATGTGCTCAAGTGCCTCCTGTACAGTCTGATGGATATGGAATCTATCAATCATCTGTTGGCTGAACTCTAACTGCTGGTCATTTTTTTATTTCTTTTTTATTCCCCTTTGCTAAGCAGAGTGCTTGAGGAAAGGGGATGGCTAGGCCCTCCTCAAATGGAGGGCTAGGAAGAGGTTCCTACTGCTGAAAAGGCATGGAATCCATACAAGTATCATCAATCATCACATATGGATTCGAAGATGAAGAAACCTTTTTTTTTATTATTTTTTGGTATTTTTCATAATGTCCCAAGATAAAGAATTGGAGGTGACACAACTGAAATAAAAGGGGTGGCCTCAGTACACCCATGGTATCGATCTTTGCGACATCAACACTACACTCTAGCTCAGCATATGGGACTCTGGTGGTATCAATACCACCCTCTACATCTGGAGAAGTCACGACCTCAGAACCGTCGGCTGGATCAATGTCATTAGTGGTTTCAGCACCACTGTCATCATCATCATTAGCGACATCAGCACCGTTATCCTCTTCTGGCACTCCTAAATCATCATGGTGTCGTCGCTCAGACGAGGCGCCGCCTGCTAGCGTCCTACCGCTCCTAAGTGTAACAAGTTAGCATCAAATGTATATGAAGCAAAGCCACCCAATAAATTACTAGGAGTGGTGGTCTCTGTGAACTGTACCTGCTCTGACTTCCTCTTGAGGTTATTCGGATTGGGCTCAATCTAAGCGGGTATGGCGGCCATTCCGTTAATAATCTCCCTCATTTCCTGGCAAAACTCATCCATCTCCTACCTAAAGGATGCCTGCTGATCAGAGAGGAGAAGGGCTAGATCATCAAGGGTTGGGTTATCATCGGTTGGCCCATGAGAACCGGACAGGTTGCCTCGTTGGAAATGAGGCTGCTGGTGCTTCCTCCACTGTTGTCCCTACTGGTAGGGATGAGGACCCGAATAAAAGAGATGTTGTTGTGGTTGGTGGGAGAACTGGGGCTGCTGGTGCTGCTGGCCAAACTATCCACCCTAAGCTGGAGGTTGCTGCTGGGATGAGGTCCCTCCAGTCGACCATCTGAATCCGGGGTGATCTCGGCGGATCCCGGATTGCTGACAATCATACCAAATCCTATTGACTTCCATCAACGGCTCCTGCTTGTAGGGGGATGGATGGAGAACTTCCAGTGGATGATCCTGCTGATACACGACCATCTAGGTGTCCTGAGATTGTGGTGGCTGAGAGTACTGATGCTGCAACTGCTGGACCGGCTCTGCCTAGACGTGTTGAACCTGTCGATACTGGGCGGAGTGCTGGGATGAGCTGTTGCTGCTAGGATTAGCATGTGACCTGAGACGGGGCTGAGAAGCCGTCTGTGCCTCCTGGAGACACATGATCTGGATCTTCAGGTCACTCAAGGTCTGTGCCAACTAATCTATCTGAGTCATGCCCCAACATTGCTTCTTCTCGATGATCTCGATGTGGTCCAGCTTCTCGCTGATAATGCCCATGTCGGTGACCGACCACCCTGCCTATGCTGCGGCTGTTGAGGAAGTGGATGGACCCACATCAACTTGTGCTATCCTCTGATAGGATACGACATGGGGTGGGGGCTTCCCCTGAGTGTAAAGCCGGGCGGGTGTATAATTCTTGACCATTTCCTCATATATGTCCCAGACCTGATCTTCATCCTTGGCAAAATAGGAGCCCCCACAAGAAGAATTCACAAGCCCTTGCAGCTCCAGTGACATCCCACAAAAGAAACTCTGTACTAAATTGGGCTTGGAGATGTCGTGATGTGCACATCGATCGATGAGCTCACGAAAATGATCCCACGACTCATGGAACTGCTCGTTAGGGATAATAGAGATATTTTTTATCAGAGCTTGCAATGCGTTCTCGTTCGGCCGATTAGATAATATTTGTTCAAGTACTCGGTCCGAAGTTGCTCCCATGAAGTAACGTATCTCCATAAATGCTTCAGCCAGTAGGATGCTCTGTCAACAAGGGATAATGGAAACTCCATCATCATGATGGTATCCTCATCCATGAATCTGTCGTGGACAATGCTGCAGATCATCTCAAACTCCTACAGGTGTAGGAGCGGCTCCTTGGTGGCAAGACCATGGAACTTAGGCAAGAGATGAATAGTCTGGGGAGGGAGATTGAAGTCTCCCAGAATTACCAGAAGCTAGATCCAACGGTGTGTAAGGGTTGCACCAGGGTTGTGGAACTCCCTCATCGATCTGGATGTTATGGCTGGCTCCTGCGGCTCGTCTGGATGTCCTCCTTCTCCTCCTCCAACCTCTGGAATCTCTCCACCGCATGCTCAGTGCGACTCTCCTCTATCTTCTCGCATATGTGCCATCTCCCTGGGTACCTCTTCCATGAAGAATCCTTGGTCTCTAATCTGCCTCTACATCGTCTCAAGAGAGGCTAGTAAGGTGTTGCTGATGGCGCCCTGGTCTAGAACATATGTGGTACTTTGTGGCTATCCATCAGTGCACTCTTCACTGCTAGCCATCTCTTGGGTCTCTGCAAAGGCAAAAGACCCCAACTCAGGTGCCATTAAATGAACAAATATCTGTGCTGGTCTCTGCTCGAGTACCTCAGGACTGGAAGTGGAGTGGTCGAGAGGGACATGGCGGAATCGAACTCGGGTTTGGAGAGAGGGTCTAGGCTCTCCCGATCCTGCATAGATGAACGGGGCAGAGTGCTCAAAAGTGGTGCTGCCAAAGGCTGCCTAAGGGACCTCCGACCCATCATCGTGATGTGGAAGAATATGTGGATGAGATCAGGAAACAAACAAGATCAGAAGTCAAAGCCCCAATTCACCTACGCAACGCTGAGCTGATGACCTTGAAGGTTTGGTCGTTTATCTTGTCAAATTTATTTAGGTGATAATTCAGTCTTGCAGAGCGATTAAGCGAGCTGTTAGGAACTTGATGCTCCAAGAGACTGGCCCGATCTCAAAGCTAAATCTTTCCCTGTCAGTACAAGTTGCGGACCGTTTACCGGCTACCCGATCAACTCGCTCTATTAAGGATATCGTGACCCACTTTACCGAAGACCAGAGTGATCCTCACTGGATAATGACTAACTCCAAGACCAGTAGTCTAATAAGAGTTCAGGTATGACTCTAGCCTAGTGTGCATGTCACTCTCTTGCGTAAGAAAACCAAACAATGAGGGGATGACTCTCCCAAGACAGATTTTTAAGTGAAGTGTCTTTTAGGATCAAGTTTGATGAGCAGTCCCAATTTTATGATTTCTCTTTTTATGGTATTTTTCAATAATAAAAAAATGCCTAACAAATTTTTTGATATCCTCGTTATTTTATGTCCAAAAACAAGGGGAGAAGTCGAAAAAGTCAATGTGCGATCAAAACTTATGATGCATGCAAAGTCGGAAATGCGTACCTATCACCAGCACTCTACATGCAGGGTGATCCACGCATAAATTAAAGACATAATTTAAACTAATCTAAATAATGCAAGAAGAAAACAACCTTAGATGAGAAATTTCTAATTGCAAAGAACAATAGTTAATTGACTAGAGAGAGAGGTCGAGGTCCGGTCTCTGATGCCGATCGGTGTCCGCCACAACGGATCCTCCACGCGTTGTATACGGCCTCTAGCGGTACGTGACCTTTCAATCAATCGAGTTAACTTTTTTATTAATGATTTTTTTAAGGTCCAATTACGAACTATAGGTGTAGGCAAAATATTAGGGATTGGGCCTTAGTCACTTACGTCGCAATCAAAGAAATTCCTAAATCTAGGGGCCAAATTCTTTGAGAATCAAAGGAAATAAAATGTGAAGAAAACCAAAACCGACAAAACACCGTGGTGAGGTCCCCCGAGCACACCGGTGCTCAGCGAAACAGACCCCGGTAAGTCAAGTGTCCAAGAAAGAGTCTGAGTGTCCAGAGTCTGAGTTATTACAATAAAAATAATGTCCTAGAAAATAAAGACTACTCTATCCTATATAACTACTTTCATCCTGGTGTCCTGCTCCTCCTCTATTGTGATTACGCATGTCGAAAGCCGAAACGTCTTTAGGCGGTCCCTCACACAAAAATCAAAGCAAAGAGAATATCAGAAAATAGTTATATAAAATAGAGATCGACTAAGATGGAAAAATAAGCAAGTGTCGTTGTTCCTATCCAATCAATTCGATCAATAAGAAAGTAGAAACCACTCAGATAAATCAATCTAAACAAGGGAAAGTTAGCAGTCTCCGCTATTTATTTAATCTAGTATAGCGACTACGGTCGAACACAAGGAGCACAGAAATGTACGAAGTAGTCAGAAATCAGATGAATAAAAACATATTTTTGTGGTTTTTAATTTGTAATTTTTTTGATATTTTCAAAATTATAAAGTAAACAAGCAAGCAAGGATAAAAACTAGTTTCAACAATTTTTATTAAGACAAAAAAATGCTCAAAATAGGAAATAAAAAT
Organism: Ottelia alismoides; assembly: GCA_037367405.1. NCBI lineage: Eukaryota > Viridiplantae > Streptophyta > Magnoliopsida > Alismatales > Hydrocharitaceae > Ottelia > Ottelia alismoides. The sequence continues at coordinate 272,764 of JAZKJV010008453.1, read as the reverse complement.
ATTTTTATGTTTTTAAAATATTCAGATGTTTTTGGTAATTTTATGGGATTTTTCCAGATTTTATATGATTTTAGAAAAATCGAATGAGTGCAAAACAATGAAACAATACACAACCAAGACAATATTGCAAGTAAAAAATATCTAAAATGCTTTAATGCCTTGGGGTACAATTTTATGAAAAAGTAAATAAAAATAACTATCTACAAAAACTGAAATTGCATTTTTTAGTTTTTGTAGAACTTTTAATGATTTTTATAAGTTTTTAAGTCTTTTGTGATTTTTAGGGTTTTTATAAAAGTAATGCAACAAAAAATTGTACTGAATTAGAGCATACAAAAACAAGCAACTACTATTTTTTTTGTAATTTTTAAAGCCATTTTTATAGTTTTATGTATTTAATAAAATAGATAGGGCTCTTTTTTATGGTTTTTTTCTTAGAAAATATTAAATAAAACTAAATTAAGTCACAAAAATTACCATAAATATTACATGTTAGCAGGAGATAACTATAATTTTTGTGAAATTTTCGGAGTTGATTTAGTAACTATTTTATTAAAAACAACTCACACAACAAGTAGAGACCTAATTACAATTATAAGTAAGTTGCTGGCCAAATAATGACATAAATAAAAGCTCAGGGGACTAATCTGCAAATTAGCCAAATAAACGTGTGCAATACACGTGACACATTCTCAGAGGGGCATAAATGCAAATACTAAAAATTTTCATTCAAAACGTAACATCCATGAAGTACAGGGAGACAAATGCAAATAAGCCAGTCGAGCACGTGAACGTATTTTTTGATGTGTGTTCAAACAAGCAGGAACAAAATGCAAATTTAGGAAAATGCAAGTGTCTGACTGCAAAATGACAAGACTATTTTAAACTGCTACAAATAATTACAGGACCAAATTATAAAAGCCAAAACAACTGGGGCTGGGGTAAAATTACCCTTTACTATGCGATATCCAACGGAAGGAGGAGGTCCACTTATAGAGGAACGACTGAGATTGACAGGTACCTCTTTGGCGATGGACGATGCTGATAAGATCCTCATATGGATCAAACAATCAGGAGCTCCCTGATGCTGAATGGTTGAGATTAGACCTGGAGCGAGCTTCAGTCTAAAGGCTGGGAGGACTCTTGGAAGAACGTCGAAGAACTCAACTTCAACGAGTTTCATTCAGCCAATGTGTGTGGTCGGGTCGTCCTCGCGAGCTGCGGAGGAGTGGGATCGGTCGAGGATGGCATTCCGTAGCTCCCGGAAGGCTCAGAATGGTCTAGGCCCAAGCGAGAGGGCCTAGGGGTGACTGGAGACCTGGGGCACTTCCTGAAGAATATTTGACCTCCAAATGTGGCCCAAATGCACTCCAACCCTACAGGATACGACGTATGCTTGGAGGGAGCAACTCCGACGAGGGTTAGAGCGTAAGAAACATCGTGAACTAAGGGGGGTCAGTGAATAAAATAGGTCGTGTCGGAGGCGGAGGATAGGACCTGCTAATAGGCTTTAATTCGGTGATTAGAGCCGATGGAAGCGTGAAGGATGAAGCGTAGAAGAGGATGGTAGTCGGAGGAGGTGAAGTCATGTCGGAGGTGCGCAAAATAGGATGTGAAATGGTGACATATGAAGTGCTCTGTTTCTTGGGTATATGATGGATTTGAGCAGAAATAAAAGGTAAAAGAGATACCTGAAGGTGAAGGAGGGTTGCCTGTGACTCGTGGATGAAATCCACAGAGGTAATGGCCTCAATGGATGAAGGTTCCAGAGGTTGGAGCTCGTTGCGGTGGAGCAGAGGCAAGGCTTGTCGGACCTAGGGTTTCCACACCCCAAAAGATGCCCTAGCCTTGTCCCTCTCTCGTTGTCACTCTAGAAAGGAATAGGCAGGCGCAACAGAAGAGGTGGAGCAGCAAATATGCAGAAAAGGAGGAGGGTCAGTCTGATTACATAGGTGTGGGGGTCCAGGAAGATGAGGATGGCGCCCGTGAACCGAGGCGCGGATCGAGCAAAAGATCATCGGGCGAGGATTAGGGATCCGCGGCCTCAATCCGAAGCGAATATTTGGGCGAAGAGGAGATAGGCTCAGGTCTAGAGAAATTAGAGAATGTCGGCTAAAAACTCGACTCGATACAGACGAGGTCCGAGGGGACCAGTTGACTAGGGTCAACGATCCAACGTGGTCTAATCAGAGGGGGCGTAGGAAGAGGACAACATAGACTACAGGACAAAGCGAAGAAGAAATTAAAGGAAACTAAATTAAAAATAATAAATGATTTTAAATAAAAAATGAATAAAAAAATGTTTATTATTTTTCAAGAAATTTTTCTATGATTTTTAATCATTTTTATGAAAAACGAAAATAGTGTATATAAGTATATAACATTATATACAGGTATAATATACCTATGTATTTTGTACAATTATTTTTATTTTATTACTTTTACACAGATACCCAAAATTTGTATTTTATTTATTTAAAACAAAATTTTTGGATTATAAAATATTTTTTATTTTATTTTTATTATTTATTTACAAGTATATAATAAATAGGGAGAGAGACATATATACATGTAGTTTGTACAAGTGAGAAAGGATTTTATTTTTACTTTTATTTTATTTTCCTGATTTTTATATTTTTTATTTTTAGAGATATATACAAGGTGTCAATAATAAATATTTACATATATATGTTGTGCGTACAACATAGAGTAGGCCCTATCTCTCTCTCTACTTATTTTATTTGGCGATCAGGTCAAGGCTTGAACTTCTCTTGGGGTTCGGGTCACTCTGTATTTATTCTAAATACCTCCTTCCTTTTTCTTTTCATTTATTCTTTTATTTTTGCACAAATACATGCTAATTATACAATGTTAACACATGTATGTTGAATGCTAACTTATTGTATTTACACCTATTTACATCATGCTTTGCCTAGATAAATAGCTTAAATAAAAGAATAAAGAGTGAGAATAAGGAATTCATCAATCTCCCTTGCTTTCTCTCTAACCCATTTAGTCTCTTGAAGACATAGTATATGAATCTTCCTTCTTTCCATTGTATCCTCTATCTCCATCATTTTCCAGTTAAAGTGCCAATATTCCAACTACCAATCCGCAACTTCCTTTGCAATCTCTTTTGAACTAACTTCTTTACTCATATGCGTCCATTATGCGAGAACCCTTGCAAAATTTGGACTGCACCAGGGAGGTGATGCAACGGAACTAGCTTCTTTACCCGCATGCGTTCCTCGTGCGAGAACCCTCACAAATTTTGAACTACATCTAGGCTGCAATGTAATTTTTCATTGAATTCGGGCGATGTAACACGTCGTAAGTAGGGAATGCCCCAACGAAATCTATATGTTTGCTTAAATCCATGTTGAAAAGATCCGGTTGTCATGAGGCAACTTCCTAAATAACTTTTTTTAAATAATATTATTTAGGAAGTCATCTCCAACTATTTTACACTGGCTGTCGGCTTCCTAACACAACCCTCCTCATTTACCCAAGCTTGCGACCGGCCATGGCTGAGTTCTAATTATTAAAATCCAAACAAAATATAACACCACTTTTAAAAATCCCAAAATAATATATTAGGTATATTATTATATATTCTACCTTCGGACCAAAAATTAATAAAAAATATAAAAAAACCATTAAAATCATAAAACCTTAAAAACATTATGAAAATCAGAAAATTTTCACTTAAAATTAAAACAATTTTTTCTATTCTATATTTTTATTTATTATATATAGTATTTATTAAAGTTTTTTTTTTATTTTTTAACATGCTATCTATTTTTAAACCATAAATAATTCGGCTCTATTATCATAATCATTGTTTTATATATTTTAATACTTTAAAAATACATAAAAATAAGCAAAAATAAGCAATATACCAAAATAGAGAGAAATGTAAAAATTATATTAAATATTTTATTTCTTAAATATTGTATATATTTATGTATATTTAAAAATACAAACCATGTATATCTTATATATACTTTATATTACTTATATAGTATATATTATTACTATTATTATATATAAATATATATTATATCTTAAAAATAAAAAAAGAAATTAAATTTTACAAAATTAAAAGGAAATTAAAAATTAAACATATAAGTATATATAACCATTAAGATTTCATAAAAATTAAATATAAGTAAATACCTATAAAAAATAAAAAAGATTAAAAATACAACAAAAATAATAATTATTATTAGCTAATAATAATTATACAGATCCTACATTGCTCTCAGTGGTCCGATCCATACACTTGCATGCTATACACACATTTGTAGGGTATAATAAATTTCATCTCACCTATCCCTACACTTGCACACTATACACACATTTGTAGGGTATAATAAGTTTCATCTCACCTAGTTTCTATTGCATATATTGCCGTGGGCTGATTGTCTGTCTGATTTGTATTGATTGGGTACCGAGAGTCGAGAGAGTACTTATATAGCGATTGTCAGATCTGAATTATAAGGCACTGTTGGCTCCTCCAAGACTGAAGGTTTAGCACCCCCGATCTTTACTTATCAACATCAACCATGACAGACCTAAAAAATTACCAAACAAGATTTTTCAGGTATGGCAACTCCCATCATATAAAACAGGTTCAACGTCCAATTATGAAATCCTTGGAAAAGAGAACAAATCAAAATAGGGCTGCTACACCAAAACTCAGCGCAAAACCAACCAGACTGACCTAGTGGATAAATCAAGAATACAGAAACAAAAAACTGTAATTGGACCAGAAAATGTGATTGCATTATATGGTTGCAATTGAACGGATCAAGCAAGTTCAAATTGATGTAACATAAAATCGATTAGCCCGAAAAGGAAAAAGAAAATGGAGGAGGCCATATCAACAACAAAGGTAGACCAACCAAGATCAAACAACTTTCTGAACCACAAATGGATGCCATTGACATGGAGAGCTACCAAGACTGGAGAAGTCCGCCATCAAGGAAACTAGTTGACTTCTTATCTTTTTTGTGTACTAATCATGCATATCAACCATTGGTAATGAACCCTTGACTCATGTCTTTAGGGGAGGGGGGACTTTAATCATATTTTAAGGGGGGAGTTAAAAGTGTTTCCCAAATTAGAAAGAATGTTTGTAAAAGTAGGAGAAATTACATCTCTTTCACAATTAGTATTATTTAACTTTTGGTATCAGTTTATATCATTTTGATTATGTCAAAACTGAGGATAAAGGATTGTTTAAAAAATTAGTTGCTCACACCCACATTATTTCCGCAAACACATAAAATATTTTCTCATCATCAAAAGTGAGGAGATTGTGAGTACATACATGAGTGGGGAAATTGTTAGTACAAGCGCATGCATATTTTGATGATAACAAAACTTATTGAGTTAGCTTGTTGCTAGGTCAAGAGCAAGAAAGCTATTAGACCAAGAACAAGCTCAAGCTTGAGGACCTCAATTTGAAGTGAAGAAGAAGTTAAGAAGCTCAAAGGAGTTCAAGGATATGAAGTCTAGCTCAAGCTCAAGGAAGGATCTCAAGCTCAAGAGAAAGAGCAGGCCTTTTCTTTCATTGAGTCATGCTTTTTATAATCGTCTTATAATGTAAATGACCTCAAAGTCTCAAGATCATGAATATTGCATTCCAACCCTTTGACTTTGACTTTTAAGCTAAAGAGTCAAGTTGATCGATGAACCTCTATACATTGATCAGTCAGTACTTGTTTCCTGATAGATCATTATTTGAAAACAACTATTATATTTCCGATTGATCAACTTTGATCTTTGATCGATAATCTTTTGATTCTGATTGATCACCTAAATCCACATGATCGATAATTTGATTCTGATTTGTTTACAACGTTTAGTTTTTGAGAGACAACATTTTGTGGTGTTAATGACTTAGATTTTTTTATTGACTTAGTTGCATATTTTTTTGTAGCTCCATTAACTTTTCAAGTAGAGGCTTGTAGAAGTTCTTCGTTGAAAAATATAGAAAAGCTAGAAGTTGTCTTGAAGCCAAAAAATGACTTTGAAACACTCAAGAGGAAGGTTCAAGATTCAGAATCTTATTAATGAAAGAATTAAAGAAAGACTCAATTCTAAAATCTCATGTTTTCAAGACATCAGATGTTGATGTTACCTATTACGTAGTTTTTATTTGATGCTAAAATCAGTCCTATAGTTTTTGCATACTCTTGATCAGGAAGCGATCTTACGCCAGAGTCACCAATTTCACGAAATCAATTTTTGGACTTATAATCAATCACCCCGACACCCATTATCGATCACCCTTGATCAACCATCTTGTTCCTAATGATTGATCAACCCTGATCGACTATACTCTTAATCACGATAGATTACTTTTCAAATGTCATACCAATGGTCAAATATGATCAATTACTTTTGTGATCTGATTGATCAACTTGTTTCTATGATCGGTCATTTCATGGATTTAGTAAATCAAAATATTGGACTTTTCGTTTTTAGACACCAAAGAGTCTTTTAAGGCCAACCCAATATAAGGGACTCTATGGCCCGTTGTTTCAGATACACAAACAAGTGAAACATCTTCTACTCTCAGAAGAAAAGAACGAGTGACAATTTTGTGCGATATCCGAGTTCTCACAATGTTTTTACGCTCTCCAGCTCTCTTCAATCCAAAGATTTTTGCTACTAAAGTTGTATGTGCTCTCTATACTCTATAAGATCTTCATCATCATTCTCATGCATATTCTGCGCTTAAATAATGTAAGCTTGTGAATTCACGTTTCATTTTTCAACTACATTCTTTTTAGTTTTTTTGTGTAGGTATCCGAGTTGTGGATTCTTTCTCTGAGAGAGAGATAAAATCTTTCTTTGGGAGTTGTCCTAGGAAGGGTATGAGTTGTACGAGATGTTTTTCTACCCTACAGTTAAAGTAGCTGGAATAGTGGAAACGACTTCGTTGAAAAAGCGAAGGGAAAATCCTAAAAAAGGATTTTGTGTCGTGGTTTTAACCTGCTCTAAATCCACGATTCATCACCTTTATTCTTTTATTTTAGCTTCAATTCCGTAGTCGAACACCTGTAAATACACACTAATTGCATAAAATTACCATTTTGCATGCATTTCTTAAATATGCATTTTTAACACTTTGTGTACATAAATAAAAGAATAAAGAAGAAAAGAAAACGAAAAGAAAAATAAAGGATGATTTTATGTAATAAATACAAACTAGCCCAAACCCCGAGAAAAGGTCAAGACTTGACCTGATCGACGAGGAATAAAGTAGGGGCAGATAGGGTCTGCAATTCAAAAATCCAAAAGTATTTTGTAAATATTTTTCCCTGTATATTTGTATAAAACTTGTACTATTTTATTTGTACATAAATTGATCTCAAATTAATTATTTTTGTAAGCAAAAGTTGTAAACAAAAATGTGTTGTAAATAATAAAAATAATTGTAAAATAAAAAATGTACATATTACAATTAATCACCCTTAGAAAAAAGCCACAAAGCGATCATTGAAATATCGATTCCGGCTAAATACGAACTTAAATTTAATGAAACTCACTTCCATTATACTCTCAATTAAAAGATCTTTCAAATGGCTATGGTTTCATAATTTTTGGAGTTATGGTTAAAAAGTCTATTTTCTAGGGTGTTTTGTGCAGTTTCAACATTATTTATTGTACATATTTTAATTCAGATTTATTTTTATATAATGTATGTAATTTTATATATTATTTTCATTAAAATAAAAATAATATATATATAAATAAAAATTTTTTAAAAAAGGGATATAAAAATTATTTCCTTATTTGTACATGTGTATAGTGTACTATATGTACATAATATTTGTATACAACTAACTTCCTTATATAAAAAACACTAAAACAATAAAATATCTCACATTATTTAATTAATTTTATTTAATAACGAAAATTGTATTTAGATTTAATTATTTAACTCATTATTTGATTTTATAACCTACCATGTATATAATATTGGATTCCTTACCTTTAATGGCCACCATTATGGTGGTTGATTGATTTTCATAAATTATTTAATTTATTTAATCTATTTAGTTTGAATTTCGGAATTAAATAATTAATTATTTAATTAATTTAATTATTTTATTAATTTTACCAATAAAAACCTTTCCAATTAGTAGATATTTTCCTTTTTTATTTTCTTCCTCTTCTTAATGGGCTCCTCCTCCCTCATTTCTTCTTGATCGATCATTGGTGGAGAGGAGCCCAATCTCCGAGAGCCATCTTGTTGAAGAAGGGTGTCCAACCTCCGAGCTGTCCTGTGACAACACGTCGGTCCTCGTCGAGGCCATCACGACATTTTCGATTCCCGAGGTGAGATCCAATTTTCTTTCTTGTCATTTTATTCTTAGGTAGATCGTAGATTAAATTTTTGTTTCGTGATTAATTTTTAGATCTTAAAATCCAAAAAAAAATTTCCACCAAACATTTTCCGATCCAACATCGATTTTCCATGTCACATCTCGATCTCTCAACGTTCTTTTCTACCTCGCACAACCTCTCACCTCCGACCACGCACGGTGGTCGGAGACACGGTCTCTCTTCCATATCGCAAAATTTTCCCATTCACACATCCCATTTTTGTGTATAAATAAAAAAAGAAAATAAAATAGTTTTTCCTATTTATCTCACATTTGTTTTTGCAGTAAAAATTAAAAAAATAATAATAAAATTTCTGTTATTCTTTTCTCTCTAATCTTTGTTTTACAGGAAAATTTAAAAAAAATAATAAATAAAAAATATAAAAAATCCTGTCTTGTTTACAGCTTCTGTATTACATTTACAAAAAAAATAAAAAAAGTTTTTTTATTTGTATTTCTGATTACATTAAATACAATAAAAAAAGAAAAAATAATAAAAAAAGACGAAGGTCTGCAGCGGGTCGCCACCCCCGCCGCTCGCCGACGACCCGCGCGATGGCACGCCCCTCCGCCGGTCTGTGCGGAACCTTCCACCCGATCCTCCCGTGCGTCGCCCAAAGCTCCGCGGCGGAGCGCCGACCCCACCTGGTCCCTCCGCAGCAGCCTTCCCCCTTCCACACTGCGACGCCCAGCGCCGGCCGACGCTCGCAGCCCGCACTAGGGGCCGCCCGCGCCTCAGTGCACGCACGCCTCCGTCGCCGTCTGAAGCCCCCACCTCCATGCTCGCTCCACCCCGCACCACTACAACGCGGCCCAACATCATCTCCGACTCGGCGCTGCGGTCCCTCCGCCCTTATCCACCAGCCCTCCGCTGGTGGCCCTCCGTCGGTGTAGCCCACACGGAAGCGCTCACCTTCTGTCGCAAAAACCAGTAGCGCCACCGCCCCATCTACTCCTCCGCCCGCGTCGCCGCTAATCTGCCCTGACGATATCCTCTAGCGGCGGCGACCCTATGAGGTTTTGGAAGCCAAGAACGAAGCAAGTAGGAAGACCTAGGGTGAATATTAAAAGAAAAAAATGGGGAAAATTGTGTGTCAGCCCTTGAAAGTTTCTGGAATTGCAAAAGCGGCCCCGCCTCTAGCACATCACATACAGAGCACCATCCTCACTAGGTAAATTGCATATTGACGCCACATTTTTATTTTTGTTATTTTCAATGTATAAACTTTTGAATAATTGCAATCCAGTCCCTAGCTATCAGACATTAATTTTGCATGTTAAACTTGCTTGAATAAATATTTTTATTGTTCGAACAATTCTCAAAAAAAAATTTGTGCATGCTTATGTTGTAGTTTTTGTCATTGTATAAATTTTTCATAAATTTTTATTGCCATTTGATATATTTAAAAATTAAAAAACAGTGTCTTTTTACCTGCCCAAAATTAGAAAATTCATAAAAATTCTAAAATTAGTCTAAAAATTCCAAAAACATTATTGTAGATGTGTGTTGTTGTCTTTTAATTTCTAACCAATTTTCATGCATTAACTCTTTGTAAAAAATTAAAAAACTTACAAAAAACAGAAAAATCTAAAAAATTTGTAGAAAATTGTAGAAAGCTTCAAAAACTCTAATCTTGGTCTCTATTTGTAGATATTTACTTGTAGAGGAATATTGGGTAATTAAAGTATTTTTATGTTGTATAATATTCTTGGTTGTCTACTGTTTTATACATTTTTCACTATTTGATTTGTAGAGATCACAAAAACATCAGAAAATTTTGAAAAAATACCAAAAACATTCTAAAATATATAAAACACAAAAATATTTTCTTTTTAATGTTTTGAGTATTTTTTATTAGTTTGAAAAATACAAAAAGAGTGTGGTGTTGTGTGTTTTTTTCCTTTGTGCCTTATTCGAAAAATAAAAAAAATCAAAATTCAAAAAACCACTAAAAATCATTTTTGAAATTTGACTACAGAGTTCTTAAATCGTGCTCCTTGTGTTCGATCTTGGTGCTATGCCAGGTAAATAGAATAGCGAAACTTCTTACATTGTATTTCCTTTGATTGATTGATTATCTTTTAAGTGGTTAAAAATATTTTTTCCCGTTGACTGTGCTTGGTGATTTGGGTCACAACGATCCTTATTTATTTACATACTTAACCCGAGTTGTCAGGCATTGATGGAACGAAAATCCGAGAGACCAAGGTAATCACGTGTATCTAAGAAGGTCGTTGCGACCTCGGTCACTCAGACGTGTCAATCAAGAAAAATGAACCACTAATAATAGACAAAATCAATCAAAAACGTGATAGCGGTCCTGCTATTGGATTAACCTGGTATAGCGACCAGGGTCGAACTCAAGGAGCACGGGTTGACCTCTCGTCCTACGAAGTAGTAAAAAGGAATAAAATAAAAGGACAAAATATTTTTAGTGGTTTTTAATTTATTTTATATATTTTTTTTGGATTTTTAGCTAACTAAGAAAATAAGAAAAACAAAGAAACACACACTTCAACAATTTATTTAAAGTACTAAAAATCAACCAAAAATTCAAACAAATATATTTTTATGTGTTTTATATTTTTTAGTGTTTTTGGTGAATTTTTGAGAATTTTCTGATGTTTATTTAATTTTCTAAAAATCCAAAAGTGGCTGAAATCAAAGGTATTGTCCAGCCGAGCTCAAAAGGGCTAGATAAAATATCTAAAGCACCCAAATGAGCTGGGATGTAATTTTCCTGTAAAAAGAATTAAACAAGGAAAATTTAGGCACCTATTTTATTATTTTTGGATTTTTGATTTAATTACTAGAATTTTTATAAGTTTTTAAGTATTTTTCAAATTTTTAGTGGTTTTCAGTAATGAAAAATAGCCAAAATTGGCTGGAAAATCAAACACAACAAAATGGACAGTAGACAAATTTCTTGTAATTTTGAGACACTATTTAATATTTTTTTGTGATTTTTAAAGTTAGACAGTAGCAAAATTAAAGGTTTTTGATTTTTTAAAAATAACAAATGAAAACAAAAGTGTCCTAAAAAATCCTCGAAAAATTTTACACCATGGCAGGAGCTATGTGTCCAATTTTCGTTGGATTTGGAGGTGATTTGCTATTTTATTCAAAAATAAAGAGAGGGCACTGTGCACAGGGACCAAAGTGCAAATACCCAAGAGTCTGGGGGGTCTGGTGCAATTAACCCAGCAAAACACGCGCCACGCGCGTGCCTGGGGCACTCAGGGACCCAAATGTAATAAAAATAAGTTCCGAGGACTTACTGGTAACAGGTACCAAAAGTCCAAGGGCTTATCTGCAAAATACCCACAAATATCACGCACATGCTAAAATAAACCACGCACAGGGGTATAAGTGCACATGTGACGCGTGGCGGATCTGACGACTGAGGACGACGACGCCTTTGACCTTGAAAACGTTGGCCTGATCGAACGCCTGAGGGCGCTCCACGTGTAGATCAGACAACTCTGGTGCTCTGGAGTCTAAACCCTCGACTAACCAACGGTTGAGATCGATCCTCCGAAGATCTGGCGGTGGCTGCAGCTCCAGGGATGAACAGCTCAGATGACACCTGGAGCGGGAGGACTGATCGAACGGAGGAGGAGGATCCTCGAAGAACAGATGACCGGCGAAGTTCGCCGGCCTGGTGGCTTCGCTCCAGGGCTCCTCTGCTGCGCCTGAAGGTCGGAGAAGCTCCGCAAGGGTGTCCCGCAGCTGGTGGTGGTCTCCGATGATCCTGTCGAGCTTTGAGGAGCTCTGGCAAGGTCGGCGGAGCTGGGCCTCCTGGCTGAATGACGAAGGACCTCAGATGGCCTTCGTTCGACCTGCAAAGCAATCCAGAAGACTCGCGGGTCGAGGGCAAACTGCCTCGACCCGGTTAGGCGGAGCGACGTTGGTCTGTGGGTCGATATGGCGAGCTCCGGCGAAGGGGGTAGACGGAGGAGCTCGGCTCCCAGCTCCTGTGCGAGCTGGGTTGGATGAAGGGGTGAAGAAGGTGCGCTGGAAGATGGCGAGGGCTATGGCGATGCCCGATGATCGAATGGTGGTCGGAAGCGATGGGAATCGACGATGGGCGGCAGCGGAGCGATTTGGGGGTAAATGAAAATCAGCGAAAAAGAAAGGCCTACAAGGTTACCTGGGTGGACGAAGAGACTGGGGAGGAGCTGGGGAAGCTCCTGGTCGTTGCCTCGAGGAGCGTCTCCCTCCGAGGCTCGGTGCTCACGCTGGTGGCGGAGCAACGGTGGCTGTGCTCACCGGATCAGTGGACACGCCTCCACTCCTCGCTTCGACGGCGCCGGACGCAAGCTGTCACTCTCACGAGTGCGCTGGAGCTCACAGGAGGTGGATTCGAATGACCAAAGATAGGGAATTAGGGTGGCGGAGCAACGGCTATATATGGCTAGGGGTCCGGCTAAGAGGGGTTCGGGCAAGTTTGTCGGAGCGCGGATCCCGATGCAAGAGCTCCGGCGAGGGTCTCGGGTATGTCAAGATCAAAACAGACCCAGGGTTTGAGTGAATGTGATTCGGGTTTAAGTGCTAAAAATCCAAGAAGCGGGATTACCCGTTAAGAACCGTGCAAAGTGGGTCCTGGGGGGGGGGGGGGGGGTAGTTGACCGGGCGGTCAACATCCCCAGGAGCCAACAGGAATTGGCCACGTGGCCGGATCTTAGGGGTGAAAATTATGGTAGCTAGGGGCTGATTTAGCAAAAACTCAAAACATGAAATATTTTTATTTTATTTTTTTCTATTTTTTTGTGATTTTTAATTAATTTTTAGAAATAAAAATAGGTATTTACACTATATATCTATATATAGGTATATGTACAATATAGGCTTTTTAATTTTTGATTTTTAATTGTTATTTTTATGCAACTTTATTCCTGTTTTATATTTTATTTTTTTTCATTATAAAATAAGGAATAAAAAGGTATTTTTATTTATTTTTATTATTTATATACATAGGTAAAATAAATACATATATACATTTATATACATGGTATATTTACAATATATTTTTGTGTTTTTAATTTTGCTATTTTTATTTGGTTTTTGTTTTGATTGTTTTTATTTTATTTATTTACACTATATAATATAGAATATTTACAAAAATTATAAAAAATAATTTTATTTATTTATAAGGCTAAATAAATATGTAAGTGAGTCTATGTACATGATGAGAGTGGTGTTTTTGTTCTTTTTGATTTTTACCCTTTTTCTTTTGTTTTTATACTTATAACTATGTACAAGTATTTACAAGCATATTTTAGGCTACTTTTGTGAGGAAAAATATTTTTATTTTATTTACATAAATATGTACACACATGAGCCCCTATCTCCCTCTACTTTGGTTTTTATGCGGTAAGGCCCATGCTGAGCCCTCCCTTGGGTTAGGTTGCTCAATATTTATTCTAAATATTTCCCTCTTTTTCTTTTTAATATTTATTCTTTTATTTTTGCACAAAAACATGCTAATTATAGGTTTTTACACAATGCATGCTTTTGGTAATTATTCCTATTTACACATATCTACATGTATTTGCAAAGGTTTTTGTAGCTAAATTATAAGAATAAAGAGTGATGAATGAGTATTCATCACCCCCCTATACTTAACTTTGCTAGTCCCTTAGCAAACACTTATTTGAAAAAGAAGTGAAAAAGAAAGAAAGAAAAAGAAAAAGAGGATGTACATGGATCAAGGTTGATTATTAAACTTGCCTTCATTAAATTGGGTTATGGAGCTCGATCAGATCTTTGGATTATTAATGTGTCAGAACCTCTTTTGGACTTAAGTCTAAAACTCAACAGCCTCCAAGTTCCACTAATCTATAACCAAGACTCCTCAATGCTCCAGATCAGAACAAGTCATCAATCACAAACCCTGAAGACCATGAATCTTTTCTTGTCCTGTGAATGTGAGGTCTAAGCTCTCCACCTCAGAAATGGCAACTTGACAACCCTCCCTAACAAGGTAACTCTATGACCTCAATCTGGCCACTCTTTCCTCGAGGAACGGGGTATTCCCTTCAATGTTCAAGTTCAACCGGCTCAAGAAGAGGAGGAAGAAGAGAATGGGTCAAGGCCAGTGTAGCCAAGTACCCTTGGGAGCTTGACCAGTGTAGCCAAGTCTCCCTGCTGCAAGCTACATCAGGTGGATCATGAAACCAAGCTTTGCTTATTGCACTCTATATACATACTCCGGTGGGATTATCATTTTCTATCAGACCCACCACTTTTTTGGAGTTATTTTCTTTTTGCACATTTTTTTTCAAGTGCATCTGTACAACATATACATGTGCAGCATATATACAAGGAGTTTTTCCTCTTGAGCCAGTAGACTATCCCTCTTTTGAAGCTTTATTGCAACCCACAACTCCCGTCGTTAGACCTCATGGCAACCAGACCAAGTTGAGACGCACTTCCTTCACTAAAAGAAGAAGAGAGGTTCCGCCTAGAAGTACTACCCTCATATGCTACCCCAAGTCAAGGAAGACTGCCTCCTCACCACCTCATCCGTGGAGAGCTCGGTGCATAGTGCTGGTGTCCAAGTAAAGCCATTGTCTATATGAGTAATGTGTTGTTGTTAAGTGCTCTACTTAGGCTCATTGAGATGACATGTGATCATAGCCTAGTGGACTCAAAGAATTAAGTCACCATGGACCTGAAAAGCCTTAAACCTAAGCCCTATAAGGTTCCTCTTAGAAGTTAGGTGTATTAAGATCTTAATCAAGCTCCATTTCTCAATTTGATTCCAGGCTAGTTTAAATGTCAACTATCATCCAGAAAAACTATATACATATGTACAAAAAGATGCTTATTTACACAAATTTTACAATCATGCAAAATTTTTGAAAAATGTTTTGAAATCATGAATGGATGATGCATGAAGTGCAAGTTTTGCAAAAAGATATTTACACACATTTACACAAGATTTTTGCAAACTTTTGATTTTCAAAACATTTTGGAAAAATTTTGTACTATATACATAATTTTGATAAGAAAATATTTACACAACTTTACACAAAAGATTTTTGAAACCATTTTTACAAAAATAATTTGTACACTAGCCATTTATGTGCAAATAAAAGAATGTTTATGTACATGAAATTTTTTTTTAATTAATTGTGATTTTTAGCCATTTTATTTATTAACACACTCACACAAAGTACGAGTTATGGCTAAAGTATATATGAAATATATACACACCCCCCTATACTTAGCTCGAACGATGTCCTCAGAGTCAAGAGCGATGAAGAAGACATAACTCGTGCTAGGTGTAGGGAAGTGAAAAGGAAGGCCATATACAAAGACGAATGAATGAAAAGTCAAGAGGGTCTTCCCTCTATACTTAGGATTAAATAATCCTAAGTATAGCAGGCTATACACTAAGGGAAAACCGAGTGGAGAATGTACAGAGTCTACCCCCCCTATACTTAGGGTGAAATATCCCTAAGTATAGGCAGCAAAAACAGGGGTAAAAAGAAACAAAAGAAATACCCAAAAGGTCTCACATCCCCCCTATACTTAGGGTAAAGTTCACCCTAAGTATAGCATAATCACAAGATGAAGAAAGGGATATGGGACTAAAGAATGTAGTGATATGGACATCTGGATCTATACAAGGCGGAAGATCAGTGAAACTCAGGCATGAGATGCATTAGATGTGAGTCAAAGACCACATCTCACGCAAAATGAATAGGGGCAAGATCAGCGACCCGCGGCTCATGATCTAGAAATGGTTTGAGCCGCTGGTCGTTCACTCGAAAGGTACTCTCAGAAGACAACTCAGATATATCGATGCTACAGTTGTCGTGTACCTTTCTGACCAAGTAGGGTCCCTTCCATTTGCTCTGTAGCTTCCCTGGAAATAGACGTAGCCTCGCATCAAACAGCCATACTCTCTGTCCAATCTTAAAATGCTTGTGGCTGATATGAGAATCATGCCACTCCTTCACTCTCTCCTTATACTGTAGGCTGTTTGAGAAAGTTGTATCTCTAAGCTCCTCCAGGGCGGCTAACTCTGCCCTCCTCTGGTCTCCTATACCATCTGGATCCATAAGAATATCCGTAACTGCCCAAAGTGACTTGTGCCTCAGCTCAATAGGTAAATGGCACGGCTTGCCATATACGAGGCGAAAGGGAGATGTGCCCAATGGTGTCTTGAAAGACGTCCTATATGCCCACAAGACCGAGTCCAAAAGCTGTGACCAATCCTTTCGGTCAGGGCAGAGGACTTTCTGCAATATAGTCTTGATATCCCTATTCGACACCTCGGCTAGACCATTCGTTTGTGGATGGTAAGGTGTGGCAACACGATGGTCTATACCTAACTCTCTAGCAAGGGCCTTCACCTGGTCGTTGATGAAATGAGACCCCCCATCAGAAATCAGAACTCGTGGAACCCCGAACCGCGTGATGATGTGCTTCCTCAAAAACCTGCAAACTGTCCTCGCATCAGCGGCTCGGGCGGGGATAGCCTCAACCCAACGACTAACATAATCTACGGCCAACAGAATGTACTCAAATCCCTGAATCTTAGGGAATCGACCCATGAAATCGATGCCCCATGCGTCAAAAACCTCACAGAAGTGAATGGGCTGCATCGGCATCATATCACGCTGTCCACAAGTGCCCATCCTCTGACAGTCAGTACACCTCTTCACGAACTCATCTGAGTCCTTGAAGAGGGTAGGCCACCACAAGCCAGATTGGAGCACTTTCTGTGCCGTTCTCCTCCCAGAATGATGTCCTCCTGCCTCAAGCTTGTGGCAGTAAGTGAGGACACTATGGTGTTCCTCCTGAGGAATGCACCGACGCCAGACGCTATCCCCTCCTTCGTGGTAAAGGATGGGATCCTCCCAATGGTAGGATTTGGCCTTCGCAAGGAAGGTCTCAAGCCTCTGCCTGGGCCAATCTTGTGGGACCTTCCCTACAACGAGAAAGTTCACAATATTGGCATACCACGGGAGTGAGGCGATAGCAAGGATCGCCTCATCTGGGAAGCTATCTCGAATGGGATCAATCTGCTCAGACTCCTCAGGCTGCTCTAAACGGGAGAGATGATCCGCCACAACATTCTTGACTCCAGGCTTGTCCTTGATCTCAATGTCGAGTTCCTGGAGTAGAAGGATCCATCTAGTAAGTCTGGCCTTGGCATCCTTCTTTGCCATGAGGTACCTGATGGCGGTGTGATCTGTGTACAAAGTCACTCTAGATCCAATGATATACGATCGAAACTTATCTAGGGTGAACACTACGGCTAGCATCTCCTTCTCTGTGACCGTGTAATTCCGCTGGGCGGAATCCAATGTGCGGCTAGCGTAGTGAATGGCAAATGGAACTCCATCCCTCCTATCTCCCAGCACAGCCCCTACGGCAAAATCGGAGGCATCCGTCATGATCTCGAATGGGAGAGACCAATCAGATGGCTGGAGGACAGGAGCCTCAATCACACACTGCTGGAGAGTCGCAAAGGACGAAAGACACTTGTCATCGACAAGGAACTCGGTATCTTTCGTCAAGAGGTCAGTCAACGGTCGGGCAATCCTGCTGAAATCCTGAATAAATCTCCTATAAAATCCAGCGTGCCCCAGGAATGACCGTAGCTGCCTCAAATTGGACGGCGGTGCGAGTTTTCTAATGACATCAACCTTGGTCGGATCCACCTCCATGCCCCTGTTGGAGATGATATGGCCAAGCACCGTCCCTTGAGTCACCATGAAGTGACTCTTCTCCCAAGATAGAACCAAATGGAACTCAATACATCGCTGGAGTACTCGGTCTAGACAGTCAAGACAGGTCGAATCCGTCGTCGTAGACCGAGAAATCGTCCATGAAGACCTCCAAACACTCCCCTACCGAGTCTGAAAAGATCGAAAGCATGCACCTCTGAAAAGTCGCAGGGGCATTGCATAGCCCGAATGGCATGCGTCGAAAGGCATATGTACCGAAGGGACAGGTAAAGGTGGTCTTCTCCTGATCCTCAAGAGCGATGGCCACCTGGTTGTAGCCCGAGTACCCATCCAGGAAGCAATAATGGATCTTCCCTGCGAGTCTCTCAATGATCTGGTCAATAAAAGGCAGGGGGAAATGGTCCTTTATGGTGGCCTGGTTGAGTCTCCTGTAGTCAACACAGACCCTCCAAGAGGTGGGTACTCGTGTAGCAATCTCCTCTCCCGACTCACTGATCACAATCGTGATGCCTGTTTTCTTGGGCACCACATGCAAGGGGCTAACCCACTTGGAGTCGGAAATGGGATAAATAAAATCTGCACTCCACCATTTTGATATTTCCTTCATCACGACCTCTCTCAGGTTGGGGTTTAGCCGCCGCTGGAACTCACGCGACGGCTTCGCCCCCTCCTCGAGATAGATATGGTGGGAGCACACTGATGGACTAATCCCATGGAGATCTGCTACGCTCCATCCGATTGCCTTGCGGTTCTTTTCAAGAACCCCCATCAAATGGGATTCCTGCTCTCCAGTCAGATCGGCGGAGATGATGACTGGGTACATCTCAGGCTCGCCCGCAAGGAACCGATACTTCAGCGAAGTAGGGAGCGGCTTTAGCTCTGGACAGCTGGGCGCTGGCAAATCTGGCTGCGGAAGGAAATGTGTTAATGCTGCTAAGTCTGCCAAATCTGCCTGGGAGAAAGAAAGCGAACTCTCACAAACTGGATCTGGAGAAGGCTGCTCGACTGTGCTGTCTCTGATCTGCTCTGCGTCTACCTCCTCCTCATCTGTAGGCTCAGGTGGACTCAGGTCTGGCATCTGATCATCGCAATCTTCCCAATCAGACTCTGAATCCGAGGGATCTGTATCAAACATGGTGGCATCAGTACCACCGTAACACAAGGTGGCCTCAGCACCACCATCACCAAAAGTCGTGTCGCGGTCGAGAACCAGCTCTACTGCCTCTGTAGTATCCTGGACCAGGGATGTGCTCTCCAGACTCTCCTCTGCTATCATCTCGGCATCAGCTGTATCTGAAAATAAGAGGATGGCATGGGCTGTAGGATCTGCCCATGCTGCCTCGTCGTCTGTGATCACAAAATCACAGTCCTGGTGGATGTCTGGCTCGACGTCTGTCAGCTGCTCTGAATCTGTGCTAGCCTCTGAGCGTGCTCTCTCTCTGGCTCTGTAGTCCTCGACCGTCTCTATTTGTATACTCTCGCCCTCGACGCGAAAGTATACCTTCCCACTGTCATGATCGGTCACCGCCTTGGCTGTGGCCAAGAACGGACGACCGAGGATGATGGGGGTATCGGCCACTGAATCAGGGATCTCCATGTCCAACACTACGAAGTCCACGGGGAATTTCAGGCCCTGAATCGTGACGATAACGTCTCGCAACATCCCCTTCGGCCTCTTGACAGATCGATCAGCAAACTGAAGGACTGTCCTGCTCTGTCTAAGAGTGCCCAACTCGAAGCGTTCGAGAAGGGCTGCCGGAAGGAGGTTGATCGACGATCCGCTATCCAATAGAGTCCGGTCGAACCTCTGCTTACTAATCTGGCATCTGACATACGGGGCCCCGGAATCTGGCCTCTTGGCCGGCAGACGGTTCTGGATCGCGAAATACGTGGCTTTCGTCAGCACATGAATCTCTGAAATGTGGTTCCTCCTCCTCCTCCTGACTGTGGTCCTGTCTCTCAACGAACGTTGAAGAAGGGGGATGTGCTGCAAAGCCTCCTGAAGGGTCAGCTGGATGTGAAATCTGTCGATCATGCTCTGGCTGAACTCCTCCTGCTCTCTCTTTTTTGGATCTTTTTCTTTTTTCTTCCCCTTCCCCATCTGAAGGGCTCTAGGGAAGGGGATCACAGGGTCCTTCTCAGATGAAGGACTAGGAAAAGGCCTATACGGCTCGACGGCCGGATCCGCACATACATCAAGCACCACAGTGGAACCAGAAGAAACTAAACCTTTTCCTTTATTCACAACAATGTTCTGAGATACATGAGAATGAAGAAAAACATCTGATCTCTCTACACAAACACCGGTGGCCTCAGTACCACCACGGGCTGGCTCTGCTGCTGGACGTCTCGTGGCCTCAATACCGCGGGCTGGCGTGGCAACTCTGGTGGCATCAGCACCACCTCCTCGAACTGGTGAAGCGGCAGCCTCAGTACCGCCGGTGGAATCAGCATCCTTGGTGGCATCAGTACCACCATCGTCATCAGGTGCGGCCTCAGTACCGCTCTCCTCCTCCTCATCTGGCGCCCTGGGTGGATCCTCGAGTTGTCGCTCAGATGAGGTGCCGCCTGCTGGTGCTCTACCGCTCCTAAGTGTAACAAAATCAGCATCAAATAGATCCGAAGACATATCATCAAATGGATCACTAGGAGTGGCATGCTCAGTGGAAACTACCTGCTCAGATTTCCGCTTCAGACTGTTCGGATTCGGCTCTATCTGTGCAGGGATGGCGGCCTTCCCTCTCATCAGGTCCCGCATCTCCTGGCGGAACTCGTCCATCTCCCGTCGAAAAGTAGCCTGCTCATCCGTGAGGAGACGGGCTATGTCATCCAAGGCGGGGCTCTCCTGGGAGCCCGACGGGTAGCCTCTCTGGTGCTGAGGCTGCTGGAACCGGTGCTGCTGGTAAGAGGGGTAGGAGGAAGGATGCTGCTGCTGGTGTGGTGGGTGAGCCTGCTGCTCACGTCTCCAAGACTGTCCCTGCTGCTGATAGGGACGAGGAACGAAGGATGACTGCTGATATGGCTGGTGGGCTGGGGGCTGCTGCTGCGGCTGGTGATCTCTCTGCTGGCCATACTGCCCTCCCTGACCGGATGACTGTTGCTGGGGCTGGGTACCTCCACTCCCCCACCTGAATCCGGGATGGTCTCGTCGGATCCCAGGCTGGGGGCGGTCATACCAAATCCCGTTGACATCCATCAACGGCTCTGCATCGTAGGGGGCTGGCGGGAGTACTGCCAGAGGCTGATCCGGCTGGTATACCACCATCTGCAAGTCTGGAGATGGTGGGGACTGGTAGGAGGGCTGCTGCTGCTGGTACGGCTCCGCATGTACAAGGTGAACCTGTCTAGGCTGCTGAAAGGTGCTGGAGCGCTGGGACGAGCTGCTGCTGCCGCCGGTGTCGCCTTGCGACTGAAGACGGGGCTGTGAAGCCGTCTGTGCCTCCTGGAGACACATGAGATGGGTCTTTAAGTCGCTCAGAGTCTGTTCCATCTGTTCCATCTGCGTGATGCTCTGGCACTGCTTCTTCTCGATCAGCTCCATCCGGTCCAACTTCTCGCTGATGATGCCCATGTCCGCAGCGGACGACTCTGCCTGTGCCGCTGCAACTGCGGAAGAACTGGATGAACCGGCGTCGACCCGTGCTATCCTCTGGTACTGCATGGGTCCTGGCTGCTGCTGGGGTCTCCCCTGAGTGTACAACCGGGTCTGGGACATCACCATATAATTCTCAGCCATCTCCTCGTAGATGGCCCAGACCTGGTCGTGGTCCTTGGCGAAATAGGACTCGCCGCAAGAAGCATTCACCAGGCCCTGGAGCTCTGGTGTCAACCCGCTGAAGAAGCTCTGAACAAGGTTCGGCTTCGAGATGTCGTGGTGCGGGCATCGGTCTGTGAGCTCACGGAACCTCTCCCATGCCTCGTGGAATTGCTCATTGGGGAGCATGGAGAAGTTGCTGATCAGGGCCCTCGCTGCATTCATCCGCCCGAGTGGATAGTACTTGTTCAAGTACTCGGTGCGGAGCTGCTCCCAGGTGTAAACAAACTTCCCCAAATGCTTCAGCCAGGTGGCTGCTCTGTCTGCTAGGGAGAAGGGGAAGGCGATCATCCTGATCGTGTCCTGGTCCACCTGACGGTCGTGGACAAGTGCTGCATATCATCAAGAACTCCTGGAGGTGGAGATGGGGCTCCTCTGTAGCGAGTCCGTGGAAGCGGGGGAGTAGCTGCAAAGTGTTCGGAGGGAACTTGAAGTCCCCCACGATCGCTGCAAGTACTACCCAGTGGTGCGTCAGCGTCGATCCGGGGTTGTGTAACTCCCGCATCGGTCTCGGTGGTCCTCCGGCCGCTCTTGCGGCGGCTGTCGCTGCTGCGGCGGCTGCTGCATCCGCATCATCTGGGATCCTCGGTCCCTCTCTCCTCTACTCTCGCTCTGCTCTCATCTGCTCCATCTCTCTCCTCATGTCGATCATGAATGCTCCCTGATCCCTCAGCTGCTGCTGGACGGTCTCTAACGAGGCGATCAGGGTGGAGTTGATCGCTCCCTGGTCCAATACGAAGTGCTCAGGCTGGCGGGAGCGATCCTCAGAACTGCCGGCCATGACGTCTGCAAAATCAAATGAGCCCAACTCAGGTGCTGTCAAATCTGCTAATCTCTCCTCGGGCTCATGTCGCTCAGGTCCGAAAGAAAGGGGGTTGAGGGGGAACAGGGCGGAGTCGTACTCGGGCTCAGAGAGCTGGTCTTGGCTCTCGCGGGCCAACCTAGATGATCGGGTAGACGTGCCCGAAAGCGGTGCAGCCAGAGGCTGCCTAAGAGAGCGTCTACCCATCATCTTGATCTGGCGAGTAGTGCGGATGAGATCTGGAGAAACTATGATCAGAATGCAAACCCCCGGTTCACCAACGCAACGCGAGCTGAAGACCGTAAAAGCTCGGTCAAATTATCTTGTCAATTTTTATTAGGTGAACACACAAGATATCAAAGCGCTTACGTGACCTGTTAGGATACCCGATGCTACCCCAACCGACTGGTCCGCACGGAAGAGTCGGTAATCGGTCGGGAATATCACCGAAGGGCTCTACCTAGGGTGCAGGTCACTCTCTTGCGCATCCAAACCATACAATGAGGGGGTTGCTCTCCCCAAGATAAATTTTTAGGGTGAGTGTCTTTTAGGGTCAATAGTTTTAACCAGTCCCAATTTTATGATTTTTCTTTTTAATATTTTTCAAATAGAAAACAAACGCCTAACGAATTTTTCGGTTCTCCTAGTTATTTAGTCCAAAACAGGGGGGAGAAGTCGAAAAAGCCGATGCGCGATGAAATCAATGATGCATGCTGAGTCAGAAATGCGTACCTTGCCTCCAGCACTCTACATGCAAGTGATCCGCGCAGAATTTAAAGACAGAAGAGTAAACTACCCTAAATGATGCAGCGGGAAAAATCGAGTCCTAGATGAGCAATTTCTACTCGTAGAACTGTCTAATCGGTCACCGACCTCCAAGCCAAAGGGTCCGGTCTTGGCCCACTCCTCCTCTGCCCGACAAATCGGGGGTAGGAGAAAGCGCTTTACAGGGTGGACTACGGCACGTAGGCTACGAAGGAGATGAGTCGATTATTTTTATTAATTGCTTATTAGTGAGTCCAATTAGCGCACTATAGGAACAGACAAATAGTTAAGTGTGGGGACCCTACTAATTACGGCACAAGCAGACAGAAAATCCTAAGTCTAGGGGCTCGATGAAAACCGCGTAAACACCGGAAAAGGCAGTAAAAAATGAAAAGAAAACAAAGCCGCGTAAAAAGCCGCGAAAAACTCCTAAGGGTCCCCCGAGCACACCGGTGCTCGGCGAAATAGACCCGCTAAGTCCAAGAGTCCACAAGTGTCCAGTCTGAGTCCCTGTATTATTACAATAATAATCAAAAGTCTAATCTAACCCTTACCCACTCAACTCTCTCTCTCGCTCTCTCCTGCGGCTCCGTAAAGAAAGGAGCCGCCTCCGAGTCTCGCGGTTGCGTCGGCTTCTTAAGATCGGCTGCCTCGGTCCTCGGGCCCTCGCAAGAAAAAGAGATGAGTGGTCAGACCAATAAAAATAATCAAATAATAAGAAGAAAAATAAATGAAAGAAAATGAGGGTATATATGCAAAAATATAAAATAAAATAAACACTCATAATAAAACACAACAAAAACAAAAGAAAAATATAATAAAACAAAAATAAAACAAAAATAAAATATATACAAAAGCCGCGAAAAAGCCGCGAGCTCTGAAAGAGCCGTGAAAAGCCGCGAAAACAAAAACGAAGATAAAATAAAAACTACTAAGCCGTGCTCCCCGGCAACGGCGCCATTCTGATGGCACGAAAATCCAAGAGACCAAGGTAATCAGGTGTATCTAAGAAGGTCGTTGCGACCTCGGTCACTCAGACGTGTCAATCAAGAAAAATGAACCACTAATAATAGACAAAATCAATCAAAAACGCGATAGCGGTCCTGCTATTGGATTAACCTGGTATAGCGACCAGGGTCGAACTCAAGGAGCACGGGTTGGCCTCCCGGCCTACGAAGTAGTAAAAAGGAATAAAATAAAAGGACAAAATATTTTTAGTGGTTTTTAATTTATTTTATATATTTTTTTTGGATTTTTAGCTAACTAAGAAAATAAGAAAAACAAAGAAACACACACTTCAACAATTTATTTAAAGCACTAAAAATCAACCAAAAATTCAAAAAAAAATAGTTTTATGTGTTTTATATTTTTTAGTGTTTTTGGTGAATTTTTGAGAATTTTCTGATGTTTACTTAATTTTCTAAAAATCAAAAAGTGGCTGAAATCAAAGGTTCTGTCCAGCCGAGCTCAAAAGGGCTAGATAAAATATCTAAAGCCCCTAAATGAGCTGGGAGGTAATTTTCCTGTAAAAAGAATTAAACAAGGAAAATTTAGGCACCTATTTTATTATTTTTGGATTTTTGGGTTAATTACTAGATTTTTTTAAGTTTTTAAGTGTTTTTCAAATTTTTAGTGGTTTTCAGTAATGAAAAATAGCCAAAATTGGCTGGAAAATCAAACACAACAAAATGGATAGTAGACAATTTTTTTGTAATTTTTATACTATTTAATATTTTTTTGTGATTTTTAAAGTTAGATAATAGCAAAATTAAAGGTTTTTGATTTTTTAAAAATAACAAATGAAAACAAAAGTGTCCTCAAAAATCCTCGAAAAATTTTACACCATGGCAGGAGCCATGTGTCCAATTTTCGTTGGATTTGGAGGTAATTTGCTATTTTATTCAAAAATAAAGAGAGGGCACTGTGCACAGGGACCAAAGTGCAAATACCCAAGAGTCTGGGGGGTCTGGTGCAATTAACCCAGCAAAACACGCGCCACACGCGTGCCTGGGGCACTCAGGGACCCAAATGTAATAAAAATAAGTTCCGAGGACTTACTGGTAACAGGTACCAAAAGTCCAAGGGCTTATCTGCAAAATACCCACAAATATCACGCACATGCTCAAATAAACCACGCACAGGGGTTTAAGTGCAAATAAGTAAAAACTTTCATTTAACTAATAACAACCAGAACTACAAGGGTATGGAATGCAAAACACCCAGAAAATCACGTGTCGAAGCACGTGTCCACAACTGGCAGGGGTATAAACGCAATTCACATGAAAGATAAGGTCCACAATGCAATTTTCACAAAAACAAAAGAACTACACTATGTATTTACAGGACTAAAACTAAATGCAGAAAAGAAAGGGGGCCTAAGGACAATTTACCCCTTTTATTAACGTCGATGGCCGGATGTGTGACGCGTGGCGGATCTGACGACTGAGGACGACGACGCCTTTGACCTTGAAAACGTTGGCCTGATCGAACGCCTGAGGGCGCTCCACGTGGAGATCGGACGGCTCTAGTGCTCTGGAGTCTAAACCCTCGAGTAACCAACGGTTGAGATCGATCCTCCGAAGATCTGGCGGTGGCTGCAGCTCCAGGGATGAACGGCTCAGATGACACCTGGAGCGGGAGGACTGATCGAACGGAGGAGGAGGATCCTCGAAGAACAGATGACCGGCGAAGTTCGCCGGCCCGGTGGCTTCGCTCCGGGGCTCCTCTGCTGCGCCTGAAGGTCGGAGAAGCTCCGCAAGGGTGTCCCGCAGCTGGTGGTGGGCTCCGATGATCCAGCCGAGCTCTGAGGAGCTTGGGCAAGGTCGGCGGAGCTGGACCTCCTGGCTGAATGACGAAGGACCTCAGATGGCCTTCGTTCGACCTGCAAAGCAATCCAGAAGACTCGCGGGTCAAGGGCAAACTACCTCGACCCGGTTAGGCGGAGCGACGGTGGTCTGTGGGTCGATATGGCGAGCTCCGGCGAAGGGGGTAGACGGAGGAGCTCGGCTCCCAGCTCCTGTGCGAGCTGGGTTGGATGGAGGGGTGAAGAAGGTGCGCTGGAAGATGGCGAGGGCTATGGCGATGCCCGATGATCGAATGGTGGTCGGAAGCGATGGGAATCGACGATGGACGGCGGCGGAGCGATTTGGGGGTAAATGAAAATCAGCAAAAAAGAAAGGCCTACAAGGTTACCTGGGTGGACGAAGAGACTGGGGAGGAGCTGGGGAAGCTCCTGGTCGTTGCCTCGAGGAGCGTCTCCCTCCGAGGCTCGGTGCTCACGCTGGTGGCGGAGCAACGGCGGCTGTGCTCGCCGGATCAGTGGACACGCCTCCACTCCTCGCTTCGACAGCGCCGGACGCAAGCTGTCACTCTCACGAGTGCGCTGGAGCTCACAGGAGGTGGATTCGAATGACCAAAGATAGGGAATTAGGGTGGCGGAGCAACGACTATATATGGCTAGGGGTCCGGCTAAGAGGGGTTCGGGCAAGCTTGTCGGAGCGCGGATCCCGATGCAAGAGCTCTGGCGAGGGTCTCGGGTATGTCAAGATCAAAACGGACCTGGGGTTTGAGTGAATGTGATTCAGCTTTAAGTGCTAAAAATCCGAGAAGCGGGCTTACCCGCTAAGAATCGTGCAAAGTGGTCCTGGGGGGGGGTAGTTGACCGGGCGGTCAACATCCCCAGGAGCCAACAGGAATTGGCCACGTGGCCGGATCTTAGGGGTGAAAATTAGGGTAGCTAGGGGCCGATTTAGCAAAAACTCAAAACATGAAATATTTTTATTTTATTTTTTTTCTATTTTTTTGTGATTTTTAATTAATTTTTAGAAATAAAAATAGGTATTTACACTATATAGCTATATAGGTATATGTACAATATAGGCTTTTTAATTTTTTATTTTTAATTGTTATTTTTATGCAACTTTATTCCTATTTTATATTTTATTTATTTTCATTATAAAATAAGGAATAAAAAGGTATTTTTATTTATTTTTATTATTTATATGCATAGGTAAAATAAATACATATATACATTTATATACATGGTATATTTACAATATATTTTTGTGTTTTTTATTTTGCTATTTTTATTTGGTTTTTGTTTTGATTGTTTTTATTTTATTTATTTACATTATATAATATAGAATATTTACAAAATATTATAAAAAAATAATTTTATTTATTTATAAGGCTAAATAAATATGTGAGTCTATGTACATGATGAGAGTGGTGTTTTTGTTCTTTTTTATTTTTACCCTTTTTCTTTTGTTTTTATACTTATAACTATGTACAAGTATTTACAAGCATATTTTAGGCTACTTTTGTGAGGAAAAATATTTTTATTTTATTTACATAATTATGTACACACATGAGCCCCTATCTCCCTCTACTTTGGTTTTTATGCGGTCAGGCCCATGCTGAGCCCTCCCTTGGATTAGGTTGGTCAATATTTATTCTAAATATTTCCCTCTTTTTCTTTTAATATTTATTCTTTTATTTTTGCACAAAAACATGCTAATTATAGGGTTTTACACAATGCATGCTTTTGGTAATTATTCCTATTTACACATATCTACATGTATTTGCAAAGGTTTTTGTAGCTAAAATATAAGAATAAAGAGTGATGAATGAGTATTCATCAGGCATGTCATCAGAATGCCGTCGTTTCCAGGTAGTACGACTTTGTAGTAATTTTTCGGTTTTATCTATTTATAATAATTTCCATCTGACCATCTCTTTCTCTTTTTGTGCGAGGTACCGCTTGGATACGACTCGAACTTTTTAGAGGGACCAGCACAGGAAGAGGAGCAGAGGAGCAGAAGACTGCTAATTTGTTTAGAGAATTTTTGTGAATAATTGTAATAATTTGGACTTTGAACTGTAGTTGGACTTTTCTCGGGGTCTGTTTCACCGAGCACCGGTGTGCTCGGGGGACCTCACCGTTGTTTTCTGAGTTTTTGATTTAACCGCCATAACTTGCTAGTTGATTCTCGTGGATTTAGCCCCTAGACGTAGGATTTTTTATTGATTGTGACATAATATTCTAAGGCCCAACACCTAATTGCTTATCTGTTCCCATAGAACGTTATTGGACCTTACTAAAAATTAACTGAAAAAGTTAACTTAATCGTTTGAGAGGTCACGCGCCGCTAGAGGTCGTATACAGCGCTGGCAGGATCCGTTGAGGCGGACACCAATCGACATCTGAGACCAAACTCAGACCTCTCTCTCCGATTAGTTAGCTATCTGTTCTTCACGATCAATAGAAGTTGCTTGTCTAAGGCCAATTTCCTCGTGCATCATATAGTTAGTTTACTTTCTTTATTTAATTTATGAGCAGATTATATTGCATGTAGAGTGCTGGAGTAAGGTACACATTTTCTACCTATACATCATCATTATGTTTGATTGTGCATCGGCTTTTTCGACTTCCTCCCCCTGTTATCGACTCAAAATAATCAAAGAGGAAATCAAAGAACTCGTTAGGCGTTATTCTTTGAAAAACTCCAAAGATTAAAAGAGAAAATCAAAAAATATAAATTGGGACTGCTAATTGAACTTGACCCTTAAAAATAAACGTAATTAATTCCTCATTGTATTAGGAGAGCAAACCCTCATTGTTTGCGCTTTAATTGCTCGCGTACACACTAAGGAGCAGTGCCCAAATCCTATTCAAGCCTCCTAAGTGTTTGTACAACTTTTGTTTGATCACATAACTCTAAAATTGAAAAGATAAAAGACCGGATCTCTCGATCTTCACATTGCATAGAGTTGGTGAATTGGGGGCTTGCCTTGTGTTTGAATGTCTTTGGTGTGAGTTGATTACATTTATCTTCTATCTTTAGCAGTCACCCTCTATATCCTTCACTCCACCTCTTCTATCTCAACCTCCTGCCCTTCATTTCCCTCTCTTCATGATGGGTCGCATTCCATTCCAGACAGATTTTACGGCTTCTACATTTCATACCCATCATCCCCGCCCACTCTCTTGGGAGGTCGTAACTTTGTCCGATTTCTCATCTTCTCCATACCCACCCTCCCATTTAGGACATGTTGTGAGTGATGCCAGAGGAGATCAGATTGACCAAATACGAGACCCGAGCGATCACCTTGCTGAGATGAGAGTGCATTACATAGGCGATCATATGGAGCAGTTGTGAGCTTTAGATGACTTCTATCCTGGGATGATGGATGAGTACACAGATCAGGAAGCACAGTCCGCTTCTACTTTGAGACCCTTCATTCTAGATTTAGAGTTCATTGATCTACTGTCAATGTTTTCAGGGGAAGTGCACGAGGAACCTTATTTCATATCGATGAGTTTGAGGATATTTATGGATCACGATCATATTCGGATATCACTTCTGAGGACATGATGTCGATTACCTTCCCATTTACACTTCAGAGTAGAGACAAGAGTTGGCATAGACGATTGGGAAGGAAAATTTCTACATGGGAAGATTTACGATCATTGTTTTTGCAGGAATTTTACCCCCAGCATAGAGCAGAGATGATGTGGTCTTGTATTCGTGATTTTTCAGTTGACCCCCAGGAGCCGCTGATATATTCATGGTTGAGGTTACGTGATCTTTTGAGGTGATTTCCAGATCATGGATTTTCGATGACTGACCAATCCACATCACCATGAGGGGGAGGACCGCAGAGCAGATTGCATATGTCATTATCTCGTGTGGTGGTTCACAAAACTGTCCCGACCTGGATTTAGTTGAGGCCATCTTGGATACACTTTCAGACATTCCATATTCATAAGATGATTTATTCGGGACAACACACGAGGGAGATATGACACATGTTGAGAGTGTGACTGATCATGCCGATCTTGACAGCACACACCACTCAGAGGATATGGATGCTACTACTGTTCATATGATGGATGTGTTGACTATCACTCTGAGTTCCCAGAGCCAGACATTGGTTGAGTTTACGTTGGATTTAGAATCAGATTTTGAGCCAGTCCCGCACTTCCACATTGAGGATTCATGGATTCTAGATCTGCTAGTATCCCAAGAAATAGAGGAGGAACCCACATCTCAGCCATCCTTTAAGTCATTCCAGTATCCATGTCCAGTTCAGTCAGTGTCTTTTCTTCAGGAGATCTTCTCAGATTCATAGATATATTTGGATTCATCTCAGCATAGAGAGCTTGATGAGGGACCGATTTTTTATTTGACAGACCTTGATAGTCCCATATTTGAGCCATGTGTCCTCCCATTTGATGAGGTCGATATATTTTTGGAGGACATGATATTTGACAGCATAGATCCCCAGTTTCCTGATGATTCGACATTACTCCCTGAGGGTTATCTGCAGGAGGATGCTATGGACCATGTGTACTCGGTTTCACTTTCTGGGAGTGCATCCGATCTGTAGGATCACGAGATCGAGTCTTCTGATTTGTGATCATGAGTTTGAGATTTCTCTCCTTGACGACCCTCGCGAGGATGTGCTGGTCTTTGAGATATTTGAAAGATTTTATTGATTTCTCTACATTACATACATCGGATATCAACCGTTCTAGTGAGTCTCCTGATCATGACTTTCCATATCTATTCGAGACGGTGATTGACGTAGAGGATTTCTTACTAGATCCTTCCTTCTCCACGTTCGACTTCTTCGGATGTGCTATTTCACTCCATTCAAACCTTGAGCCGATGATTTCTTTTGTGCTACCATAGCTCGATTTCATCTACCCATCTCTTTTCCCGGTACAAACACCTTCCTGATTCTTTATCTGTGTGTTATCAATTACACCGTTGAGTTCGTTGTTGTTCTCCTACCGAGACTACGACGACAGTATGGTATACGCCTCATGGATACTGTCCTGAATCTTGATACGGTGTTATCCTATCATTTACACCCAGCTAGGGGCGTAACCTCTAGCGCTTGTTGAAAGGAGCCTCAACATTGTCCTACTTACAATTGTATAGATCCATTCTGTCCATATCATTCATTATTTCTGTCTAACACCTCATCTCCATCTTGTGATTATCCCATACTTAGGGTGTACTTTACCCTAAGTATAGGGGGTGTCAGATTTGTGATTATTCTTTTGATTTATTTTGCCTCTGTTTTGTTGCCTATACTTAGGGATTTTTTACCCTAAGTATAGAGGTGGTAGACTCTGTACATTCTAATCCTCGATTTTCCCCTTGTGTACAGTCTTCTATACTTAGGATTACTTGATCCTAAGTATAGGGGGATCACCGACTTCTATTGATTATATTCTTTTAATCTTCGTCATAGTATAGTTTTCTTTTGGCTTCCCAATACTTAGCATGAGTTATGTATTTCTTTGTAGCTCTTTGATCACTATGAGGACATAGGTCGAGCTAAGTATAGGGGGTGTCGTATATATTGTATATATACTTTAGCCATAACTTGTACTTTCATATTTTTTATATGGCTAAAATACTGTGTAAAGACTTGTTGAAAAAACTAACTAATAAAAAGATGCAGAAAATTCCTCAAAAAATATTTTTGTATATACTAATTAATAAATCAGGTTAAAATATTTTTAAATATTTTAAAAAATAGTTTGAAAACCTATTAGAAAAATCTTTTGAAAGCTATTTGAAAAATGTTTGAAAAATATTTTCAACCTTTGTAAAAATATTGTGGCTTGTAAACTTTTTTTCTTTGGGTGAAATAAAATGATTTTGTAAAAATTATTTGCAAATGTTTTGAAAATGGTTGAAAAATTATTTTGAAAATCTATATATACTGTAGAAAATTGTTTACAAAATAGTTTTCAAATGTGTGTAAATGTTTGTAAAATTGTTTGAAAATTATTTTGGACTATAGTTTTCAAAATTATTTGTAAAATTATTTTCAAATAAATTTGAAGAATTTATGCATCACACAAAAAATCAAACTGCATGTATATACCTCTTACTCAAGTTGTAAATCCTTTCATCTTATTCTTGTAAATAATTGACTCATTCCCGTGAAAATATGTGTATCTCTCCATAACTCTTATTAACAAAAATTGTATATACTTGTATATATTACTAACTATTTGCATTAAAAAAACTTTTTGCATGTGCATCATTTTTCAAAAATCCATTAAAAGTTCAAAATTTGAAAATTTTTTCACAAAAAGAATTTGTTTTCTTTTCTTTGCATTGTTATGCGTATTTTTCAGGATAATTTTGACATTTAAACTAAGTCTAGAATAAATTTGAAGAATGGAGCTTAGTTGGACCTTAATCCACTTAATTTCAGAGGAACCTTATAAGAAGTGGAGTTAAGACTTTTCAGATCCTAGTGATTAATTCTTTGAGTCCATAAGACTATGTTCACATGTCATCTTGATAAGTCTGAGTAGAATATTTAACAACACACGCATGATTTTTTCAGACCATGGCTTACCTTGGACAAAGCACTCTACACGTAGCTCTTCATGGAGGAGGTAGTGAATGGGTAGAATCTTTTGGCTTGGGGTAGCGTACGAGGGTAGTACATCTAGGTGGAACCTCTCGTCCTCCTCTAGGGAGGGAAGTGTGTCTCAACCTGGTTTGGCGATGTTGAGGTCTAAAGACAGGATGCTGTGGGGTTGCAATAATGCTTCAAAAGAGGGATAGTCTACTGGCTCAAGAGGAAAAACTCCTTATGTACATGTTGCACCTTGTATATATTGTCAAAAAAAAGAAAAAAAGAAAAAAAATTCAAAATCTCCAAAAGTGGACAGGCCTGATAGAAAAGTAAAATGCCTATCGGAGTATATATACAAGTGAAAAAAAAAGAATAAGAGCTTCAAAGTCAAATGTTTGTAAGCATGCAACAGGTGACATGGCTCCATTGGTCATGCATCCAAGGATAGGTAACTACACTGGTTACCATCCATTCTCTTCTCCATATCCTCTTCTTGAGCTGGTTGTACTTAAACTTAGAAGGGAATATCCCCGCTCCTCGAGGAAAGAGTTGCCAGATCGGGGGATTAGAGTTACCTTGTTGAGAGAAGTTGTTTCTTTGCTACTTTTGAGATGAGGAGATATATTTCACTTATACCGTTCAAGAAAAGATTCATAGTCATAAGAATTTTTGTATGTAGACTTGTTCTGATCTGACTGTTAAGGAAACCTGAATAGGAGTCTTATGGAACTTAAAGGCTGTCAGGTTTTAAATCCATTTCCCATTAAGGTTCCGACACACTAATCCAAAGGTATGACAGAGCTCCGTACTACATTGTTATGAAGATAAGTTAAAAAGTCTACATTGTTCTAACTTCTTTCCTTTTTCTTTTCTTTATTTTTGATTTCACTTATTTTCCAAATAAGTGTTTGCTAAGGGACTAGCAAAGGTAAAGTATAGGAGAATGATGAATCCACGATTCATTGTGTTTAGTCTTTTATTTTAGCTTCATTTCTGTAGTCAAACACCTGTAAATACCTATTAATTGCATGAAATTACCATTTTACATGCATTTGTTAAATATGCATTTTTAACATTTTTTGTACATAAATAAAAGAATAAAGAAGAAAAGAAAAAGAAAAGAAGAATAAAGGATGAATTTATGTAATAAATACATGCTAACCCAAACCCTGAGAGAAGGTCAAGACTTGACCTGATCGACCAGGAATAAAGTAGGGGTGATAGGGTCTGTAATTCAAAAATCCAAAAATATTTTGTAAATATTTTTCCCTATATATTTGTATAAAAATATTTTATTTGTACATAAATTGATCTCAAATTAATTATTTTTGAAAATAAAAATTGTAAAAAAATGTGTTGTAAATAATAAAAATAGTTGCAAAATAAAAAAATGTACATATTACCATTAATCATCCTCAGAAAAAAGCCACAAAGCGATCATTGAAATACCAATTCTGGCTTAATACGAACTCAAATTGAACCAAACTCACTTCCATTATACCCTAAATTAAATTATCTTTCAAATGACTGGTTTCATAATTTTTGGAGTTCCGGTTAAAAAGTTGGTTTTCTAGGGTGTTTTATGCAGTTTCACCATTATTTTTTGTATATATTTTATTTAGATATATTTTTATATAACGTATATAATTGTAAATATTTTTTTCATTAAAATTAAAAATAAAAAAATATATATAAATAAAAAAAATTAAAAAAGGGTATATAAAAATTATTTCCTTATTTGTACATGTGTATAGTGTATTATACGTACATAATATTGTATACAACTAACTTCCTTAAATAAAAATCGCCAAAAAATAAAAATATCGCACAATAATTATCTAATTTAATTTAATTACGAAAATTATATTTAGATTTAATTATTTAACTCATTATTTGATTTTATAACCTACCATGTATATAATATTTGATTCCTTATCTTTAATGGCCATCATTAAGGTGGCTAATTGATTTTCAAAACTTATTTTATTTATTTAATATATTTAATTCCGAATTTCGTAATTAAGTAGTTAATTAATTAATTTAGTTATTTTATTAATTTCACCAATAAAAACCTTTCCCATTTGTAAATATTTTCCTTTTATATTTTCTTCCTCTTTTTAATGGGCTCCTCCTCCCTCATTTCCTCTTGATCGATCTTTGGTGGAGAGGAGCCCGATATCCATGAGTCGTCTTGTTGAAGAAAGGTGCCCAGCCTCTGAGCCGTCCGGTGACAGCACGTCGGTCCTCGTCGAAGCCATCAAGGCATTTCTGATTCCTGAGGTGAGATCCAATTTTCTTTCTCGTCATTTTTATTCTTAGGTACATTAAATTTTTGTTTTGAGATTAATTTTTATATCTTAAAATTAAAAAAAATCCACCAAACATTTTCCGATCCAAACCGATTTTTCACGTCACATCTCGATCTCTCCACGTTCTTTTCTACCTCGCACAACCTCTCATCTCCGATCACACACGGTGGTCGGACACACGGATCTCTCTTCCATATTGCAAGATGCGCCTGTTTACACATCCCATTTTTGTGTATAAATAAAAAAAGAAAATAAAATAGTTTTTCCTATTTATCTCACATTTGTTTTTGCAAGAAAAATTAAAAAAATAATAATAGAATTTTTGTTTTTCTTTTCTCTCTAATCTTTGTTTTGCAGGAAAATTTAAAAAAAATAATTAATAGAAAATATAAAAAATCCTTTCTTGTTTACATCTTCTATTTTACATTTACAAAAAAAAATTAAAAAAAATTTTCTTTATTTGTATTTCTAATTATAGTAAAAATAATAAAAAAAGAAAATATAATAAAAAGACGCAGGTCCGCAGCGGGTCGCCACCCCCGCCGCTCGCCCATGACCCGCACTACGACGCGCCCCTCCGCCGGCTTGTGCAGAACCTTCCACCGGTTCCTCCCGTGCGCCACCCAAAGCTACGCGGTGGAGCGCCACCCCCACCTGAGCCCTCCGCAGCAGCCTTCCCCATTCCACGTTGTGACACCCAACACCGGCCGACGCCCGCAACCCACCCCAGGGACCGCCCGTGCCTCAGTGCGTGCGCGCCTCCGTCATCGTCTGAAGCCCCCACCTCCATGCCCGCTCCGCCCTGCGCCACCGCAGTGCGGCCCAACACCATCTCCAACCCGGCACCGCGGTCCCTCCGCCCTCATCCGCCAGCCCTCCGCTGGTGGCCCTCCGTCGGCGTAGCCTGCACGGAAGCGCTCACCTCCTGTCGCGAGAACCAGCGGCGCCACTGCCCCCATCCGCTCCTCCGCCCGTGTCACAGCTAATCCGCCCTGATGATCTCCTCTAGCGGTGGTGGCCCTTTGAGGTTTTCGAAGCCATGAATGAAGCAGACATGAAGCCATAGGGTAAATTTTAAAAGAAAAAAATTGGGAAAATTATGTGTCAGCCCTCGAAAGTTTCTAGATTTGCAAAAGGGCCCCTGCCTCTCGCACATCACATGTAGAGCACCATCCTCACTAGGCAAATGGCATATTGATGCCGCATTTTTATTTTTGTTAATTTCAATGTATAAACTATTGAATAATTGCAATGTAGTCCCTGGCTATCAGACATTAATTTTGCTTGTTAGTCCTGCTGGAATAAATATTTTTATTGTTCGAAACATTCTCAAAAAAAATTATGCATGCTTATGCTGTACTTTTTGTCATTGTATAAAATTTTCATAAATTTTTGTTGCCATTTGATATATTTAAAAATTCAAAAACATAGCCTTTTTACACGCCCAAAATTAGAAAATTCATAAAAATTCAAAAACATTATTGTAGATGTGTTTTGTTGTCTTTTAATTTCTATCTAATTTTCATGCATAAACTCTTCTTAAAAATCAAAAAATTTGCTAAGAACAAAAAAATATTAAAAAATTGTAGAAAATTGTAAAAAAAATTCAAAAAATCTGATCTTGTCTCTATTTGTAGATATTTACATGTAGTTTAACATAAAATTAATTTCCAGGAATATTGGGCAATTAAAGTATTTTTAAGTTGTAAAATATTCTTGGTTGTCCACTGTTTTATACATTTTTCACTATTTAATTTAAAGAAAATCATAAAAACATCAGAAAGTTTTGAAGAAATACCAAAAACATTTTAAAATATATAAAACACAAAAACATTTTCTTTTTACTTTTCTGAGTACTTTTGATTTGTTTAAAAATACAAAATGAGTGTGATGTTGTGTGTTTTTGTCCTTTGTGCCTTATTCGAAAAATAAAAAAATTCAAACTTCAAAAAACCACTAAAAATCATTTTCGAAATTTGACTACATGGTTCTTAAATCGTGCTCCTTGTGTTCGACCCTGGTCGTTATAACAGGTAAATAGAATAGCAAAACCGCTTACATTTTACATTTGATTGTTTGATATTTTTTAACTGGTTTAAAAAAATATTTTTCTCGTTGACCGATTCGAGTGGTTGAGAATAATGACACATTTGCATATTATTTACATCTCTTAACCATATCGACTTTCGGGTCTTCCGACATGTAAAAATCGTCATTTACTTTGTGGGTTGTATTCTTCAAAATATGTGGTTTGTAAATAAAATTTTTTATTAGGATATTTTCATTGGGATAATTGTATATTATACAATTCATCCCCCCTGTGTTGGGCTCACATTTGGGACCATAATACCTATAAATAGGACCCCATGTGTCATTCTATAACACACATAAAGAGAAACCAGCTCTCTACTCTCTGTTTTCCACTCTTTACTTTGAGAGAAAGAGGAAAGAGATATTTTCTATTGCTTCTTCTGTCCAACTACTATGGTTCTCCATGATGATTCTTATGAGCATGCTCCTTGCTTTGTAAGATCGTTTTATTTTTGTCTCTTATTACTCATTGTGTATTCACTTTGATATTGAGTTTATTAGTATTATTAAATTGCAAACGATTGAGTTGATCGAATCATTAATACAAGTTGTAAACGGGTGGGTTTCCCGTGCAAGAAATGCAGGTTAGTGGCTGACCCGTGTGGGTGAGGTTTAAAGCCCAAGTCGGAAGATTCAGGTCATGATTTTTACCCATGAAGGTTTCCACGTTAAATTCTTGTGCACTTTGTGATTTGATTGTTTATATGTGAATGCAAGTACCGCATAATCTTGTGGTTGTTTGAGTTTATTATCTGTAACGATCCATGTCATCGAATCCGATCCACTTGTACCCATCATCTGGTATTCTCATTAGAATATACTTAAACCAACAATTGGTATCAAAGCCACGTCCGTGCTGAAGAAGCAATACTCTACAACACACATGGCCTACACATCATGATCGCATAATAAAGGAAACTTGGTCACCCGTCCGCCTTTCTTTGATGGGACTAACTACACAAGATGGAAGAAGAAGTTGTCTATATTCCTATAAGCAAGTGACTTTGCTATATGCAATATGGTACAGAAAAAATTCCAGTTAATCGAAGAGAAGCAGTTCGGCTACACCAAAGTCGAGATGGAGAAAATGGTACTAAATACAAGGTTGTGAATGCCATATACTACGCCCTGTCCAGTGAAGAATTTGACCGTAACTCTCATATGAGAATGCAAAATTAGACTAGGTGTTTCCTTGCTTCTATACATGAAGAAACTCCAAAAGAAGAAGATTATGGTGTATTCTCAGAAACATCATGCAACAGTGAAAATGATGACCAAGCATTCATTGGGATAGTGGAGACCGATTCACCCAACTCAAATTCAAACACTAAGGTAAATAAACATTCTTATTCTGAACTTTATAAATAGCACGACCTTTTTAGAAAAGTCATAAAACTAGAAAAGATAAATAAGAACTTATAGATTATAAATCTATTTTGCTATATGATTTAGACACTTTTAAAAAAGAGAATGAGCTGCTTAAAAAGATCTTACTAGTTTTAAAGTTAAAATTATCTTCTTAGAGAAAGAAATTGATGAGTTTAAAAAGAAAGTAACTTGTGTGCCTTCTTATGTAAAATTTGTCTAATTTTATCAAAAGAAGAAAATGGATTTGGAAAAAGAAGCAAATTGTGCAACCAATCCCTGTTCGACCTGAAAAAGAAAAAGCACCAAAACAAACCTTTTTATGTATTAAAGGTTAAAGAAAATGGAGGAGGCCACATCAAAAACAAAGGTGGACCTCATCAAGGTCAAACAACTTTTAGAATCATTGATGGATGACATTGTCATGGAGAAGCTACCAAGACTGGAGAAGTTCGTCACCATGGACCCTAGGTGGCTTCGTATATTTTCTTGTACTAACATTGCATATCATGCATTTGTAATGAACCCTCGACTTTTATTATTAAGAGGGAGCCTTTAGGAAAATTTTAAGGAGGATCTATAAGGGCATACAAATTAAAAAGAATGTTTGAAG
Source organism: Ottelia alismoides (assembly GCA_037367405.1). Classification (NCBI taxonomy): domain Eukaryota; kingdom Viridiplantae; phylum Streptophyta; class Magnoliopsida; order Alismatales; family Hydrocharitaceae; genus Ottelia; species Ottelia alismoides. Next base: position 233,511 of record JAZKJV010008453.1, on the reverse strand, counting down.
AAGGAGGAGAAATTATATCTCTTTAACAGCTAGTATTATTCATTTTGTTAGTATCAGTTTATATCTTTTGATTATGTAAAAAAAGGGGAGAATATATTGTTTATGAAAATTATTTCCTACACCCACGTTATTTTTGCAAACACATAAAACATGTTGTCATCATAAAAAAGGGGAGATTGTAAGTACATACAAGAGTGGAGAAATTATTAGTACATGAGCATGCATATTTTGATGATGACAAATCTTGTGTAGTAAACTTGTTGCTAGGTCAAGAACATGAAAGCTACTATACCAAGAATAAGCTCAAGTTGAGGAGCTCAATCTTACATGAAGAAGAAGAAGTTAAGAAGCTTAATGGAGTTCAAGGATATGAATCTCCAGTTCAAGCTCAAGGAAGGATCTCAAGCTCAAGAGGATGATGAAGTCTTTTCTTTTATTGAGTCATGCTTTTTGTAATTGTCTTAGAATATAAATGACCTCAAATACATATTGCATTTCAGCCCTCTGACTTTTACTTTGACTTTTAAGTCAAGTTGATCGATCAACATATATACATTGATCGATCAAACTTGCATCCTGATAGATCATTATTTGAATTACAGCTACTATATTTCCGATCGATCAACTTTGGTCTACGATCGATCATATTTTAATCCTGATCAATCACCAAAATCCACATGATAGGTCATATAATTCGGATTGATCATCTTTGTATCTAGATCAATCATATTCTATTTCAGGAATATTTTTGAAGGTGATTTCATTCATGATTTGTTCACAACAGCTACTTTTTGAAAGCCAGCATTAATGGTGTTACTGACTTAGATTGGTCTAATGACTCGGTTGCAGATTTGTTTTGTAGCTCGGTCAACTTTTCAGGTAGAAGCTCGTAGAAGCCCTTCGATGAAAAGTGTAGAAAAGCTAGAAGCTAACTCAAAGTATAAAAGTGACTCTAAAAGTCTCCGCATGAAGGTTTAAGATTTATAATCATATTGACGAAAGTATTAAAGGAAGATTCAATTCTAAAAGTTCATGTTTCGAATTCCTAAGATGATGATGTCACAGTACATAGTTTTTATTTGATGCTAAAAACATTCCTATATTTTCTACACATTCTTGACTAGTAAGCACACTTAAGCCAAGATCATCAATTTGACAAAATAGATTTTTGGACATATGATCGATCACCATGACACCCATGATCAATCACCCTAGATTTACTATCTTGTTTTTAATGATTGATCAACCGTGATCGACTATACTCTTAATCATGATGGATTACTTTCAAATCTTAGACCAATGGTCAAATATAATCGATCACTTTTGTGATCTGATCGACCAATTTGTTTCTATGATCGATGACTTCATGGATTTTGGATATCAAAATGTTCGACTTTTCATTTTTGGACACCGGTAGTTTTTTAAGGCCAACCCTATATATGGGACTTTATGGCTCACTGTTTCAGATACCCAACCTAGAGAAACTTCTTCTACTCTCAAAAGAAAAGAAAGAGTGATTGTTTTGTGTGATATTTGAGTTCTCACGTCATTTTTATGCTCGTGATCTCTCTTCAATCCAAAGCTTCTTGTTACTGAAGTTGTTTGTGCTCTTCGTTCTCTACTTCGATCTTCATCATCATTCTCGTCCATATTCTGCTTTTAGAGAATTTAAGCTTGTGAATTAAAGTTTCATTGCTTAACTATATTCCTTTTAATATTTTTGTATAGTTATCCGAGTTGTGGATTCTTTTCTCTAAGAGAGTGATAAAATCTTTCTTTGGGAGTTGTCCAAGGAAGGGTACGAGTTGTACAAGACGTTACGCTATCCTTGCATTAAGGTAGCTGGAATTGTGGAAACATCATCGTTGAGAGAGCGAAGTTAAATCCTAAAATAGGGTTTTGTGTCATGGTTTTCATCCGCTTGGGTTTCCATTTAAAAATCACTGTGTAGTTTCTATGTTGTATTCTTAAATCACTGTCATTTCTGAATATTTTTTATTAGGATATTATTATTGGGATAATTGTGTATTATACAATTTACCTCCCTGTATCAGACTCATATTTGGGATTGTAAGACCTATAAATAGGACCCCATATCTATTCTATAACACACACTAAGAGAAGCAAGCTCTCTACTCTCTGCTTTCCAGTTTATACTATGAAAGAAAGAGTGAAGAGCTATTTTCCATTGCTTCTTTTGTCCAATAGATCTAGTCCTCCATGATGATTCTTAAGAGCTTGCTCATTGCTTTGTAAGATTGTTTTATTTTTATCTCTTATTATTCATTGCATATTTAATTTGATATTGAGGTTATTAGGATTGTTAAATTACAAACGATTCAGTTGGTCGTGTAACCAACACAAGTTGTAAATGGATGGGTTGTCCGTGTAAGAAACTCAAGTTAGTGGAAGACCTGTATAGGTCTGGTTGAAATCCCAAGTTGGGAGGCATAGGTCATGGTTTTTACATAGGAAGGTTTCCACGTTAAATACTTTTGCACTTGTGTTTTTTTATTTATCTATGATTGAAAGTGCTACATAACATTGTGGTTATTTGAGATTATTATCTACAGTGATCCATGTCATCTAGTCTGAATCACCCTTACCAATTATCTAGTATTCTCGTAGGAATATAGATAAAACAATATTTGGTATTAGAGCCACATACATGCCGAAGAAGTAATACTGAAGAACACATGACTTACACAACAAGATCACATATTGAAGGAAACTCGATGACTCGTTTGCCTTTATTCGCTGGGCCTAACTACCCGAGCTGGAAGAAGAAGATGTCCAAATTCCTACTAGCAAGTGACTTTCCATTAAGGAATATGGTATCGAAAAAGTATCAGTTATTCAAAGAGAAGCAGTTCACTACACCAAAGTCGAGATGGAGAAAATGGTGCTAAATGCAAGTCTATGAATGACATCTACTATGCCTTGTCCAGTGCAGAGTTTGATCGTATCTCTCATATGAGAATGCAAAATAAGATTTGGAGTTGCCTTACTTCTATACATGAAGAAACTCCAAAAGAACAAGCTTATGGTGCAAGCTCGGAAACATCATGCAACAGTAAAGAAGACGAGAAAGCATTCATTGGGATAGTAGAGTCTTATTCACCCAACACAGATCCAGACTTAAACAATGAGGTAAATAATATTTCTTACTTTGAACTTTATAGTATCTCGCAAGACCTTTCTAGAAAAGTCATGAAACTAGAAAAGATAAACAAGAAACTTGTATATGATAAATCTAGTTTCCTAAATGACTTAGACGTTTTCAAAAAGGAATATGAGCCACTTAAAAAGGATCTTAGTTGTTTTAAAGTTAAAATCATCTACTTAGAGAAAGAAATTGATGAACTTAAAAAGAAATTAAATTTTGTAGCTTCTTCTGTAAAAGGGAGAGAAAAAGTAGATAATCATGCTTATTGCTCTTATTCTTTCCAAAAAAAGGGGTTTAAAAAAAGAAGAAATTATGCAACTAACCTTGACGGACTTGAAAAATAAAAGTACTAAAATAAAACTTTTCATATAATGAAGGCCAAAAATATGGAGGAGGCCACATCAACAACAAAGATGGACCCCCCACCAAGGTCAAGCAACTTTCAGAACCATGGATGGATGCCACTAATCATGGAGAATCTACTAAGACTGGAGAAGTATGCCATCAAGGACCCTAGGTGATTTCTTATCTTTTTTGTGTATTGTTCATGCATGTCATGCATTGATAATGAACCCTTGAATCGTATCTTTAAGGGAGAGCCTTTAAGTAAATTTTAATGGGGAGTTATAAGGACATACCAAATTAAAAAGAATGTTTGCAAAAGTAGGAGAAATTATATTTCTTAGATAATTAGTATTATTCAACTTTTGATATTAGTTTATATCTTTCTTATTATATCAAAAATGGAGAGAAAAGACTATTTACAAAAATTATTTGCTCACACCCACATTGCAAACACATAAATATTTTGTCATCATCAAAAGGGGGGATTGTGAGTGCATACATGGGTGGGGAAATTGTTCGTACATGAACATGCATATTTTGATGATAACAAAACTTTTGTAGTTAGCTGTTGCTAGGTCAAGAGCTGGAATGCTACTAGATCAAGAACAATCTCAAGCCCGAGGAGCTCAATCTTAAGTGAGGAAGAAGTTAAGAATTTCAAAGGAGATCAAGGATATGAAACTCCAGCTCAAGCTCAAGGAAGGATCTCACGCTCAAGAGGTGGATGGAATCTTTTCTTTTATTGAGTCATGCTTTGTGTAATTGTCTTAGAATGTAAATGACCTCAAATAATGTATGTTGCATTTCAGCCCTTTGACTTTGACTTTGACTTTTAGATCAAGAGTCAAGATTATCGATCAACCTCTATACATTGATCGATCAAACTTTTTTCCTGATAGATGGTCATTTGAATTACAACTATTATATTTTCGATCGATCAACTTCAATCTCTGATCGATCATCTTTTGATTCTGATCGATCACTTAAATCTACATGATCGATCATTTGATTTTTATTGATCATCTTTGTATCCTGATCGATCATATTCCATTTTAGAAAGATTTCTGAAGGTCATTTCATTCATGATTTCTTCGCAATGGCTACATTTTGAAATCCAACATTTATGGTGTTAGTGAATTAAAATTTTCTAATGACTCAGTTGTATATCTATTTTGTAGCTTGGTTAACTTTTCAGGTTGATGCTTATAGAAGCTCTTCGATGAAAATTGTATAAAAGCTAGAAACTGAACCAAAGCCTAAAAGTAGCTCTGAAAGATTCTACAATAAGATTTATGATTCAAAATCAGACTGGAAAAGAATTAAAGAAAAACTCAAGTTGAAAAGCTCATGCTTTGAAGTCCTCAGATGCTAAAAATAGTCATATGATTTTGGCATTTCCTTGATCAACAAGTAAACTTAAGCCAGAATAATCAATTTCACAAAATCGATTTTTGGACTTATGATCGATCACCTTTACACCCATGATCGATTACCCTTAATCAACCGTCTTGTTTCTATTGATCGATCAACCCTGATCAACTATATTTTTAATCATGATTGATCACTTTTCAAATCTCAGACCAATGATCAAATATGATCGATCACTTTTGTGATCTGATCGATCAACTTGTTTCTATGATCAACCATTTGATGGATTTTGGAAATCAAAACATTGGACTTTTTATTTTACACCACCGACTCTTTTGAGGCCAACCCTAAATAAGGGACCCTATGACTCTTTATTTTATATACACAACCAAAAGAAACATATTCTACTCTCAAAAGAAATGAAAGAGCGATCATTTTATGCGATACTCGAGTTCTCACAATATTTTTATGCTCTCGATCTCTTTTCAATCCAAAACTTCTTGCTACTGAAGATGTTTGTGCTCTTTGTGCTCTACTGTGATCTTTATCATCATTCTCAAGCATATTCTGCGCTTAAAGTATGTAAGCCTTTGAATTCTTGTTTCATTTCTTAACTATATTTTGTTTAGCATTTTTTAACGAAAGCTCAATTATGGATTCTTTTCTCTGAGAGATAAAATATTCTTTGGGAGTTGTCAAAAGAAGGGTACATGATGTACGAGATGATGTGCTACCCGTGGGTTAAAGTACCTGGAATTTTGGAAACAACTTCGCTGAAAGAGTAAAGGGGAAATACTAAAATAGGATTTTGTGTCGTGCTATTCACACGCTCAGGTTTCCATGTAAGAATCATCGTATACTTTGTGGGGTTTATTCTTCAATCTCTATGGTTTGTGAATATTTTTTATTAGGATATTGTTATGGGATAATTATACATTATACAATTCACCCCCTATGTTAGACTCACAATTGGGATCATAAAACATATAAATAGGACCCCAAATGACATCTTATAACACATACTAAGAGAAACGAGCTCTCTACTCTCTACTTTCTACTCTATACTTTGAGAGAAAGAGCGAAGAGCTATTTTCCACTCTATCCAATTGCTCTGGTTCTCCATGATGATTCTTGCGAGCATGCCCCTTGCTCTATTACATCATTTTATTTTTATTTCTTATTATTCATTGCATATTTACTTTGATATTGAAGTTAATAGGATTGTTAAATTGCAAACGATTGAGTCGACTATGTAGCCAACACAAGTTGTAAACAGTTGGGTTTCCCGTATAGGAAACTAAGGTTAGTGGAAGACCAGTGCTGGTTAGGTTGAATGTCCAAGTCGAGAGACTCAGGTCATGATTTTTACCTAGGAATGTTTTCATTTTAAACATATCCCACTACAGGAATTGCCCCATTTAGGGACGACAACTAGCGACGGTTTATGAACGACCGTCCCTAATGCCTATTTTTAGGGACGGTCATCTAACAACCGTCCCCAATAAACATACTCAATGGGGACGGTCCCTAAAGACCGTCTCCTCTTCCTTGAGTCAAGCCACTGGATGTTTTCGACCTTCCTGTAAGGGCTTTGGGGACGGTCATGACCGTCCCCATTATTCTTCTGTTGGCGTCGCCTCTAGCGCTTGGACCATAGAGGTCTACCAAAGGGGACGGTCGTAGGTGACCGTCCCTTCAGGTTTGACCAGGCTACTGGACGTTTTCGACCTTCCTGTAAGGGCTGTGGGGACGGTCATGACCGTCCCCATTATTCCTCTGTTGGCGTCGCCTCTAGCGATTACACCATAGAGGCCAACCAAAGGGGACGGTCGTCAGTGACCGTCCCTTCAGGTTTGACCAGGCTACTGGACGTTATCGACCTCCCTGTAAGGGCTTTGGGGACGGTCTTGACCGTCCCCATTACTCCTCTGTTGGCGTCGCCTCAGCGATTGGACCAAAGAGGTCCACCAGAGGGGACGGTCTCAGATGACCGTCGCCTCTGGTTTGAGCAGGCCACTGGACATTTTCGGCCTTTCTAAAAGGGCATTGGGGACGGTCCTGACCGTCCCCTTTATTCCTCTGTTGGCGTCGCCTCTGACGATGGACCAAAGTGGTCGTCCAGAGGGGACGGTTTTCACTGACCGTCCCCTTTCCTTCTCAAAGGAGACGGTCTTTAGTGAACCGTCGCCGATCGTCTTCAATGGAGACGGTCATTTTGACCGTCCCCATTGGTCAGATCGAAAAATACCCTTTCGACCTGCGTTTTCATCCCCATTCTTTCATTTCCACCCGCCGCCCCAAGATCGCCCTCTCCGCCCCAAGGTCGCCTCCAGCTCCTCCTTCCTTTCCAACCTCGTTTATCTTCATTTCCGGTAAGTAAACACTCCTTTGCTTTTATTCTTGTGTATTTTACTCGAAAATCTTGTTAGAGTTGTCTTTCTCCATTGGTTTTAGTTGTTTTGATAATGTGCTAAGGGATATTATGCTTAGGGATTATGCTTAGGGATAATGTTTAGGGATTATGCTTAGGGATAATGCTTAGGGATTATGTATACAATAGGGATAATGCTTAGGGATAATGCTTAGGGATTATGTATACAATAGGGATAATGCTTGGGGATTATGTATACAATAGGATTTATGCTTACGAATTATGCTTAGATTGTGTATACAATAGGTTAGGGATTATGTATACAATAGGTTAGGGATTATGTATACAATAGGTTGTCCCTAGGTTGTGTATACAATAGGTTAGGTATTATGATTTGGGTATACCATAGATTTATCTCTTAGCCTTTGTGCCACAGCGAGCCTCGCAAAGCGCTTTCTCCTAAGCTCAAGTGTGTTGAGCACAGAGGAGGGGTGAGCCAAGACCGGACTTTTTGAGGCTAGAGATGAATGATTTGTTTATACATTAGATATCCAAAAATGATAGTGAAATCATACAATAGTTATCCCCATAATGATTTGTGTATGCCTTAGCCATAGGAGTTGCTAGCTCATAGGGTAATGTCCAACACACTCATATTGATTTGCATGTACCTATAGTCCGCTTTGGATAACACAATGTTGGGTTTTATTCTGATTGTGCAGTAAAATGGATAAATCATGGATGGATAAGAGATACGATGATTTTCAACAATATAAGAGAGGAGTGATTGCGTTCTTGGATTGGGCATTTCAAATAGAGAGAGTTGATAAGAAATTTGGTGGTCTGAAGATTTACTGTCCATGTGTGAGATGCAAGAACATTAAATGGGATGTCAGAGAGGCAGTGTATAATCATCTCATCCTCAACGGATTTTGGTTGCATTACTCTATTTGGACAGAACATGGAGAGGGTTTAGATGTGCGAATGAATGAGGATATGGGCGTTGATCCAGGATTGACTACCCATATTCTCAAGTTATGTCTTACAAGGGTTATATTGTGAATGGATACAGATTTAGAACAAAGTCCGCCGACGAGATGAAATCGACGCAAATGTCGGGGGTTATAGTAAAAACAGATTTGCCTTCAGGTTTAGACGGCTATTATGGGGAAATACTTGACATAATAGAGATCAGTTTTACTCATGAATGTCGATGTGTTCTGTTTATGTGCAATTGGTTTGATGTTGGTCGCGAGGGGATAGGATACCAAAGAGATAGAAATGGGATCATTTCATTGAAACAATCTGGGAAATTGCAAACAAATGAGCCCTTTACACTGGCCAGCCAGGTAGAACAAGTTTTTTATGTTCCAGACAACTTAACTGATGGATGGATCATACCCGTGAGAACAATGCCAAGAGATTTTTTTGATGTCAACGATGATGATGAATTGCTAAATATAAACGAGGCATATCAAGCTCAAATACAGGAAAATCCAACAGAAATTGTAGATGCGGATTTCTAAAATGTAAGTTTACCATCATTTATTTACCAAATTTTTTATGTAATATGCGAATTATATCATTGTTGTTATATCTAATTCGAATGTTTTTTAATATGCAGATATGCCTCCACGTGCTAGACGCATCCGGGATGCACCGCCTACAGCACAGCGAGGGAGTGGGACCTCCGATCCTGACGGATCGAGTGGCTCGGGCACCAGACGTAGAGGCCCATCTCAGTGCAGAGTGTTGGACCGTCTGCGTCCTGGTGAGACACTCAGGGTGCGGATCGTTGGAGGCGATGCGGTGGGGGAGAATTCGGCTGTTTTCCAGAGTTACTTGGGACAGGTCTGCAGAGCCAGGGTCCCTCTCCACATTACGGACTTCCGTTTAGTGGAGCGGTCAATAAAAGATGCCATTCTTCATGATTTGGAGGTATTCTATACATATTTCATTTGATAATACAAATTTTTTCTTCAATATATATACAAACTTATTTATGATTGTTTTGATTACTTTGCAGTCTAGTTTTTCCTGGGACCGTGACCCGGCCACTGATGCTCTGATTTTAGGCCATGGGGCGGAGATGTTGCGTAAATATCGAGGTCGTGTGAAGGCCCGAGTGAGTACTTTGCTTTTTATTTAAGTATAAACATTTTTTATCATGTAGGTATATAATTAATTTTCTTTACATTTTAAAGTACTTCGACCCCGAGCTACCATTGGAAGCCAATTTGGCAAGTTGTCCTCCGAATGTACCGACTGACCAATGGAGGGCGATGGTTTATATTTGGATTGGAGAAGAGCATACGGTGAGTGATTTAAAAATGTGCATTCTATACAAATTTTATTAAAATTCTATCTTCGTATAGGGCATCTCAAGGAGAAATGCAGAAAATCGAAGAAAAGGTTTCAAGTCTACACATAGGATGGGGAGAAGAAACACGAATCAACTGAAGGATGACTTTGTAAGTAATCTAGACTATTATATATATTTATTAAAATGGTATCCTAAGTTACTAATCTTTTCACATTAGGAAGTTGAGAACGAGAGAATACCCAGCCGAATGGAAGTGTTCGAGAGGTCTAAGAGCCGCGATGTGGGCAGGGAAGTTCATTGGGTGGATCCTGCCTATGGTCCAATTCATGTAAGTTATTCATAATATGTATATATATGCATCTTTAATACAAATTAAATTAATTTGAACTTAAATAAATTTGTAGGAGGAGATGGTCAGGCTCACAACCACTGGCTCTGTAGACCCTGCTGGAACGAGTCATCCACCTCTGACTCCTGATGCGGCTTTCATCCAGGCGACCGGTCCAGAGCATCAGGGACGCATCCGTTGTGGTGGTCGTGGTGCCACCATACGGAATTGGTATGGAGTAGGAACCGGCTCGACCTCTCAGAAGACGCAAAGGGAGAGGGAACTAGAGAGTCAGGTGTCTAGCATGAATCTGGAGATTCAGGATTTGCGCCAACAAATGGCGATATTCAATGCATTCATGCAGGCACATCAAGGTGGAGCGTCGACTAGCCACCCAACAGTTGATAATACCGTTGTGAGGCTAGGCGACGACGATGAGGGTGAAGAAGAAGAAGATGCTGATGACGACGAGGACGACGACGACGAGGACGAGGCTGAGGACGACGAGTAGGATAGATTACGTAGTTTGTATGATACTTTAGTATATTGTATAACTATTTTGAACAATTAATGTAGGACATTGTAGTATTTTGAATGCATGTGTTGTTGGATGAGTTTTTTAGAATTGTGGATTGCATTTTTTTGTTATGGTGATTGTAATTTATTTTATGTATACAGATTTTTTCTAACAGGGGAAAATGAGGATCAAATAGGGGGCAATGGAAATTTTTTTGGTTAGCAGATTAACAAAGGAGACGGTCATTGTGACCGTCCCCTTCGTACTTACCGTCTTCAATATTTACCATTTGGGACGGTCAGGAGTCTGACTTTTAGGGACGGTCCTGACCGTCCCCTATGTGCGGGTATTGGGGACGGTTACCAATACCGTCGCTTATACCAAATGCGACGGGACCTTTAGAGACGGTTTGCCGACCGTCCCCATTGATCAGAGGGGACGGTCAACATATCGTTAGCGACGGATGTTGACCGTCGCCTGTTCTAGTCTTTCTTGTAGTGTCCGCACTTATGGTTTGATTGTTTATCTGTGATTGAAAGTGCAACATAACATTGTGGTTGTTTGAGTTTATAATTTGTAACGATCTGGGTCATCTAGTTTAATCCACCTATACCCATCATCTGATATTCTTGCAGGAATATATGTAAACAAAAATTTGGTACTAGAGCCTCATCCATGCTGAAGAAGTAATACTCTGAGGCACATATTGCTTACACATCAAGATCACACACTAAAGGAAACTCAGTGACTCGTCCGCCTTTCATCAACGAGACTAACTGTACGAGCTAGAAGAAGAACATGTCTATATTCCTCCAAGCAAGTGAATTTTTCAATATGGAATGTGGTACAGAAAAAGTTCATGTTAATCGAAGAGAAGCAATTTAGCTTCCTCAAAGTCGAGATGGAGAAAGTGGTGCCAAATACAAGGCTATGAATGCCATATACTACACCCTGTCTAATGAGGAGTTTGATCGTATCTCTCTTATGAGAATGAAAAATGAGATTTGGAGCTGCCTTGCTTTTATCCATGAAGAAACTCTAAAAGAATAATCTTATTATGAAAGCTTGGAAACATAATGCAACAATGAAGAAGATGAGCAAGCTTTTATTGGGATAGAGAAGTCTGATTCATCCAACTCAGATTCAGACTCAGATACCGAGGTAAATAAACTTTCTTATTCTGAACTTTATAATACCTCGGAAGACATTTTTAGAAAAGTCATGAAACTAGAAAAGATAAACAAGAAACTTGTAGAGGATAAATCTAGTTTGCTAAATGGCTTAGACTTTCTCAAAAATAAAAAGAGCTGCTTAATAAGGATTTTAGTAGTTTTAAAGTTAATATTATCTGCTTAGAGAAGAAATTGATGAACTTAACATGAAATTAGCATTTGTACCTTCTTCTTTAAGTTAAAGAAAAGGCAGATAATCATGCTTCTAGCTTTAATTCTTTATAGAAAAGAAATGAGTTTGGAAAAAGAAAGAAATTGTTCAATCTAACACTAACGAACCCCAAAAAGAAAAGGTACCAAAATAAACCTTTTCAGGTATTGAAGATTAGATAAAATGGAGGAGGCCACATCAACAATAAATGTGGACCCCTTCATGGTCAAACAACTTTCAGAACCATGGATGCACGCCACTGTCATGGAGAAGCTATGACTGGAGAAGTCTGCCACCAAGGACCCTAGGTGACTTTTTATTTTTTGTGTGTATTGATCATGCATATCATGGATTAGCAATGAACCCTCGACTCTTGTCTTTACGGAGAAGCCTTTATACAAATTTTGAGGGAGAGCTATATGGATAGCTCAAATTAAAAAGAATTTTTGTAAAAGGAGGAGAAATTATCTTTAACAATTAGCAGTATTCAACTTTTGGTATCCGATTATATCTTTTTGATTATGTCAAAAACAACGAGAAAAGATTGTTTACAAAATTTATTTGCTCACACCTACAATATTTTTTCAAACACAAAATATTTTATCATCATTAAAAATGGGGAGATTTTGAATACATACATGAGTGGGGAAATTGTTAATACATGAGCGTACATATTTTGATGATAACAAAACTTGTGCAGTTAGCTTGTTGCTAGGTCAAGCGAAGTAAAACTACTAGATCAAGAACAAACTCAAGCTTGAGGAGCTCAACCTTAAGTAGAGAAGAAGTTAAGAAGCTCAAAGGACTTCAAAGATATGATCTCAAGCTCAAGAAGAAGTTAAAACCATATTTTTCTGCCGCCATATACATTCTATCAATCCCACATAGCATCTCTATTCTCACAATGGTGGGGAAAGGTAGGGCTAGCGATGGCGTCTGTGGTGGAAAGGTTAAGGGAAGACTTCAGAAGGGAATCCCGAGATGGAAGGGATAACATATATGATTTCCAACTTAATAATTTTTTTCGCGAATTGCAGTGTTGGCTAGGGTGCAATCGGTTAAGAAACTTTCAACAATCCAAATCTATAAAAAAACTCAGATTAAAATACAAGACGGGGGTCAGATACCACTTCTGATATTATTCTGCTGCTGTATATCAACAAGAGTGCTGACTCAAACTTTAGACAATCAGTGAAACTAGGGTCCAAAAGTAACTGGAATATAGTTGATTTAAGTCTGTAAGATCTAAAACGAACTCAGCAACGTATAAATGAGACGGAATAATTTTAGATACAGACTAGTGTCGGTCTGATTCTTAACCACATGTAAGTCAGAGCAGAACCTCGAAGTAGTTTCAGATAAATATACAGAAGCATTAAATTCATATCCATATTGTTCGGCCCTACAATGAAGGTCTGCCAGTGGCGACACCACAAAACTCCATTTTTGCAGTGGGTCTTGGCTGAAGAAATCACGAGGAGGGTGGCTTGAAAAATCTCATCTCATCTTTCCTCGTCAATCCACTTGATCATCTGTACAGGCATGCACTGGGTTAACTTCATCTTCTTTACGAGCTGGCATTATAATGGAGTCCATCTGCCGACATGGAATTTTCTGCAACAGAGATAGTATCGTTAATTCGTCAAACTTTGCATCAATCTCTGTTCCCATTTAGAATGCGATGGGGCATTCATCTCATAGCTTCCCGACATCCAAATTGCAGAAATATTGGGCCCTTGTATATCCAAGGACACTGTTCGTCATAGAACAAGTTAAAAAAACCCATGAATTCTCATAGTTAGCATCACCATATATAGATAGACCAAGCATCCTATTCATTACCGTATTCCAGTCTGGTCATAAACAGAAAACACTGTTTTATCGATTTTTCATGGAGAAACTGAAGAGCATACTATTTAGGATCCGTATGCACCATTGCTGGTATATACACCCTTTATTATTTTGAAACTTTCTTACGAATGCGGACAATGGATGGGATTTGCTAAACACATCTTTAACTACATTCTACCTGGGGATGAAAACAAGTCCAAATAAGCCTATATTCATTCACATTTGTCTTTTTATCTCAGATCTGAAAAATACTGATATGTATAAGGCTTATTTAATTCGTATCAGAATGCTGAGAAATAAAAGGATGTATAAATGGATGCTCGTTTTTTTTTTAATAATAATAAAACAGTATTAGTCAAATAATCTCTCCCTCAATGTCGTCACCTAATTGACATTAATTTTGGTTCCCTCGTTAAAATTCACACATTGTCGGTTGCAACCTATAATCATTACAAGGTTTGTATGCTATTTGATGTATAGAGTTTGTCTTTAATATTAAATAAATTAAGAATGAATAACATTTACCGATAATCCACACCTTTTATCAAATTTCTGTATAGGAATTATAGGTATTTATTTTACATCCCTATCTTTATTCTAGGATGTGATTCTTTCAACCATATATTTATGTAAATTTGTACTTATATATGTATGTGAATTTAGAAAAATAATGATACAATAATACATACATAAACAACATCAATATCTGACCATTTTCATTATTGATTATCTCACATTCTTTCAAACGAACATGAACACATATTATCCCATGGCAACCCTTCTTTCCCCTGTCCAACTCATCGACCTTCCAACTAAGTTTAAAAAAATAAAGCTGATATATCGATTTTGGATTTCAAGTTCAAACCAATAAGATCGACTAGTTGAACAGGTGATTATGTCAACGGTATAAAAAAATTTAGAAAAAAACATTTAAATTGTCGATATGATAGTTATGGTTTAAGCAAATCAATTGTGGCTTGACTACTATTTCATACAATTATATATATATATATATATATATAGAGGAGTGATCCTGTGAGAGCCAAAACCTGTGAGAGCATGAGAGCATGCATTCTGGACCACATGATCCAACCAGGAGAGAGAAGACCAGGAGAGAGAAACCAGAATCATGTGGTCCACAATGCATGCTCTCATGCTCTCACATTTTTTGCTCTCATAGGATCACTCCTCATATATATATATATATGCATTATGCTATTTCATATATTTAAATGTATTCTATAAAATTTATAAAAACATGCATATGAAGTGTAAAGTTAATCATCTTAAAAAATACCCACTAAAATTATAATTAACAATAATGTTTGCAAATTTGTTGCTTCTCACGTACGTTGATGGCAATGTTATATCGATCTAGATGCACCGTTAACTAATAAAACCCAACATAGCAACAATCTCTATATAAAGTTTGCTAGTGGCAACATACTCAGAACATCACCATAACCGGTTGCTAATAGCTTGGTGACCATAGTTTTATTGCAACTGACAATATGTTGTCAAAAATTTAAGGCAACATACTATTTTAATGTGATGTGTAACAACTATTTGTGTGAACGTTTGGACGATAGATTTTACGACATTAAGGAGATATTCAGTTGCTAGAGAATTATGTCACTATACCTTTGTTGCCCCAAGAATATTTTTATTGTAGCGATGTATTGCTTTATTTTTTGAAAAAGATGCAAGCACATGTCATGTACATTAACCTTATAAAGGATATCTATGATTGAGGCTTCATCTTATGTAAGGATCTAGTCTGGAAGATTGACTATTTTGACATCAGCATTGGTCTGCATCAAGGTTCACCTTTGACTCCATTCCTTTTTCGTTTGATTATGAACAAATTGAATAGTCACATTTAGAATAAGTGGTGTATGTTGTTCGTCAATGATATTATCTTGATTGATTAGACAAGAGATGGAGTAAATGGGGAGCTGGAGGTTTGGAGACATAGCTTAGAGACTAAAAACTTTTGTATAAGTAGGTGATGAGTCATCATTCCATCACCTTTATTCTTTCATTTTGGCCTTAAATCTCAATGCATGTATATATCATTAATTTGTCAAAATAAACACCCCAATAATTACCAAGAAATAATATACAAATAATGTGTAAACTACCGTATTTAATTTCAAAATAAACGAATAAAGGAAAGAAAAGAAAAAGAATGAAGTGTCAAAAACAATAAGTGACATTAAACCTCGAGACCTAGTCATCATGATGACATGGTCAACGAGGAATAAAGTAGGGGGATATGGGGCAGAGAATTTGTACACAAAATGCACAGAAAACCACTAGTTTTTAATTCATCAATATTTACATGTTGGGATCTAATTTATTTTATTATTTTTACACCTCAAATAATAAAACCATCAACATGAATATTCTGCATAAAAATAAAAAGAAAAATACCATTAATTTCATTCAAAAATATTGCACGGTGTGCCCGGGACACACAAAATAAAAAGCCTCAAAGAAAACATTGCAGTCTTGTATCTTCTCCATACATATTCAAAATTCACGAAACACACTTCTATTGTTCATAAAATTAAATAAGTACTTTTTAATGAAGCTATTTTGATTCAATTTGGAGTTATGATGCAAAATTAGGTTCTGGGCCGTCATTGTGTAGTATCCTTGTATATTATATTCAATATATTTATTCTTTATAATTTCACTTTTTTTTTATTTTTTATAAAATTGTAAATATTATTTAAAATAAATGTACATTATTAAATAAAATAAACCATCAAAAATAAAATAATATAAATAAAATATTTTAATACATAGATGAATTCCACACGTATATGTACTAATATAATATACATACATAATTAATATGTAAATAAACTCATCAAAATAAAGTAAAATAGCCAAATATGCAATTAAATAAATTAAAAACATTTAGAATGCATGTATATAATAAATAAATGTAAAATAAAAATTAAAAATGAAATATACATAATACCGGTATACTTACCTATATTTATGCATGTAAATATTAATCTATAATAATTAGCCTTGTAAAAATAAATAAATAAAAATAGGCATTAAATACTACATTAAATTACGAACATTTTTCATGTTTAACAAAAAATTAATCAATTCATTTACTAATAATTTATATTGATTTTACAAATAAATTTTGGCATTAGAATCTTCTGATTGGTCCATGTGGACCAACCAGAGGCCTCCAGAAGTTAACCTAGGTCAACTATATGTCTAACCTTTGCCGCCCTATCAGAACCTCACTTCTCCCTCTTTTCTTCGATTTTTATGCCATCACCACGCATTCCTTCACATCGAGCATTTCACCTTCGTGCAGCCCTGACATCCCTCACCCTCGCCCAACGTGAATCTTCACGACTCCCGCTCCTTCGCGTGCCAACTTGCCTCGAACCTCACCATTTCTACTTCTATAAAGTGTCACCGTTCTCCGCTATTTTACGCCTATATCATTCTTGGAGCGCTTTTAGCCCCTCAAGATGACCCTAAAGGTCGTAGCTCGTGACAGGAGTCCCTCACTATTGTCCTGCAGCGAGGAGAAGCATCACCGGAATGAGATCCATCATCGCCAGAAGCTCTCTGGTGGTTTTACCTATTCTACCCCAGGTTGAACCGAGGCCTTGTTTATTTGTTTTAGGTAATACTTTAAGTCTAACTTCATTTCCCTTTTTTATTTTCTATTTGTAGTGCTTTGATCATGTTAATTAAGGAATCCCCTTTTGTCCAGAAGCTTGAGCTCCATGCTAAATTTGCATGTCTCTGAATTTATTTTCCACGCATCCACTCTCATCTCACTCCCCATCTTACTTTTCGTCAATTACCCATCTTCCCAAGACAGATTCTTCACTGATCCTATGAATCAAGTTTCAAACCTCTGCCGCTCACCAGAAGCTTTTCTCCCCGTTCATTTCTTTACATAACAGCTTCAAAATCCGATCATGGCGACTGGCCTCGAGGTGTGGACTTTTGTGCTGCATGTCTGGTGCCTTGAACATCACCTGGAACCTCGAATCGAGGAATGGACAGAGCCTAGGTGGTTTGAGATCGAATACCTCCCAGATCCTCATCGAGACCATCTGGAGCCCATCGACCACCACCTGCATGTGCGGAGAAGCCAGTGCGAGTCGGGGTCGTCGTCAGGTCCAGGAACAGATGCCTAAATGAGGAGCACAAGCCAATCCAAGTTAACTTAGGACTTGTTCTTGGGTAGTTCATCTAGAGCCCTCCCCAGCCATTGTATCAAAAACACGATCCAGGTCAAATATGGTCTTTCCAATCAATTCGAAGCGTTGCGTCCCCACGAGCGTTGGATGCTCCACATGACGTTCAAGGAGCGGTGCGATCAAAGGTCGATAGGTGCGTAATTTACAAATATCCGCACTTTTTGTAATCTTTCAAGAGTCTTGTAAATATTTAATTAAGAGTTAAAGTTTGTGGAAAAATTACAACCAAACTACTGTAATTATTGCATATTACAACTAGGTCCTCTACTCGTTCAACTCTGATGGCCCCCACAAAAGCTGGGCAAATTTCATGTATACCCTTCTAGGTTTATGTATTATGGTTTAGTTCAAATTTTTGTATTTAAAGTTCAAAACTTTGGGTATTTTGCATATAACACCTTACATTTATTTTATATTACAAATATACACCTGCCAACTTGTATAATTTTATTTTTTGTTCCTTTTTCTATAAATACTTGTCATGCTCCAAATTATGCAAAAATAGATGAAAATGCTTGATATTTATGTTCACTCATGCCATGTATTTCCTTTAGCATTTTTCTTACATTTTCAATTTATTGAAAATCAAAAGGAGCCTTTTTATTCCCTGATTGACTTAAAAATATAAAAAAAATATAAAACCACCTTTAAAAATTCCAAAATTTTAGGTACGGTTTATTACTATATTTTATCACTCTAGACTAAAAAGCATAAAAAATCAAACGAATAACCTAAAAATTGCAAAGCCTCTCTAACCTTAAAAAATTATTAAAAATTCACCAAAATCCCAAAAGTAGTTTTCTATCCTATAATTTACTTATGAATATATATATATATATATATATATTAAAATTAGTTTTGAGAAATTTTAGACCCATCTTATAATTTTATATCTCAAAACAATCCGGCCAATGTACTTATTGTCTGATTTGGGATTTTTGAAATTCAAAAATAGATAAAAATTAGTAAAAATTCCCCGAAAATTTACAAAGTAGAAATATATATAAAAAACATAAAAAAATATTTTATTTTACATTTTGACTATATATTGCTATATTTATAAATAGAAAACCCTATGTAGTATATATATAATTATATATAAATAATATTATCATTAATTATTATAAATCTGTAAATATAAATTAAATCCTTTAAAAGAGTAAAAATGACTATTTTTATTTATATTTTACTGATTTTTAAATTTTTATAATATATATTATATATAGACCTTATACTATATACATTATTACATATAGTTATATATATACACTTATTATATATTAAAAAGAAAAGGAAATTAAAAATAATATATATACATAAGGAAAATAAAAATTATAAAATTAAAGTAATAAAAAGTATACAAAAATTTAATAATTAAAAAATACACAAAAAGACTAAGTACATAGCAGCCGAATATCAATAAATAATACCGCTACACATGTTTGTTACTTGTGTTCGACACCTGATGAGCCGAAAATCGATGCGACTAAGGTAGAAAATAAATCACAATGTTGTTGTCCTGAATCGATCAATTCGGTTAACGAAAAAAAAAATTAAACCACTCAGAATAAGACAAATCAATCAAAACAATGTAAGCAGTTTTCACTATTCTTTTTACCAGGTATAGCGACCAGGGTCGAACACAAGGAGCACGTTTGAAAAACTAAGTAGTCAAATTTCCAAGCAAATTTTTAGTGGTTTTTGAATTTTTAATTTTTTTTAACTTTTAATACAAGGCACAAAGGAATGAAGAAAACACACGACACCACACTCTTTTTGTATTTTTCAAAATAGTCAAAATGCTCAGAAAATTTAAAAGAAAATGTTTTTGTGTTTTATATATTTTAAAATATTTTTGGTAATTTTTTCGAAATTTTCTGATGTTTTTGTGATTTTCTTAAAATGAAATAGTGGAAAATAAATAAATTATGCACAGTCAGGAATATTTTATAATTTAAAAATCCTTTAAATGCCCAATACTCCTAAAAATTATTTTTAAGAGAAACTACAAAATACTCTCTACAATCAGAAACTGAAATAACTATTTTTGGATTTTTCTTTAATTTTCTACAATTTTTTTAAGAATTTTTATTTTTCGTAATTTTTTTGGATTTTATAAATAGAAAATGCACAATACTTAGTCAGAAACTAAAACGCACCAAAACACAGCTACAAGAATTTTATGGAAATTTTAAGCTATTTTTCGATTTTTTATGAATTTTCAAAGTTCAGACAAGGAAAAGACACTATTTTTAATTTATTAAATAAATCAAAAGTCAATAAAATGCAATGAAAAATTTGTACAATGGCAAGCACTACATCAGGAACATATACTAATTATTTGAGAATTTTTCGAAATATAAAAACATTTATTTAATCAAAAATAGCATGCAATTGATGTTCTAGTGGCACAGGGACTGAAACATAATTACTCAAAAGTTCTGTGCTGAATATAATAACAAAATTAAAATGCAGGTTAATTATCGCAAATAACCCAATAAACATGTGCCAAGCAAATGACCTTCAAGAGTTGAGGGGCACGTTTGAAAATCTTAGAACCTCTAGGGTCCTTTGCGTAATTTCGCCAAAGATTGTTTTATTTGGAAATGAACTGGCCCCTAGGGTTTTTCTTGCCGTCGTTCTTTTATAATGAGGAGGAGAGAGGGTCACCGCCGCCCACCTCTTCTTCAAGATGGAGGGCAAGGGTCGTCGGCAAGGCGCGCGGGACGGCGCGCGGCAGAGATGGCCTGCACGCAGGGGTCGGCCTGGTGATCGGCGACGCGATGGGGACTCGGGCGAGGCGCGCGGATGGCGCGCTGGGCTGGGTCGTTGTGCGGCCAAGGCGACGAAGAGGAGGCACACGAGAGGTGATGGGTGGCCTCAGTAAGATCTAGAGGGGAGGCCCGCCTGGAGTGGGCGGTTGGGGCGCGCTAATCCAGGTGGCGGCACCGCAGTTGCAGTTGGTTGGGGGAGCTCTGCGCGCACGCGCTGAGGCGGGTTGGACTGGAGAACCGAGGGGACGTGGGCGCGCGCTGGAGGACGTGCATGCACGCGGGGGAGTCACGCTGCCTCGTGACCATAGAGGTCAGAGCTGGAGTGCAGCTAGCGAGGCAGCGGAGGAGATGCCGCAGTGGCGGGCGGTGATCGCGGGGTTGCCTGGGCGGAGGGCGCCTGCGTTCTGGTGGCGGCACGGGATGGCGACCCGCTGCGGTTTTGTTTTTTTTTTATTTTTTTGTTTGTTTTTCTTTATGTTGTAAACTGAAAAAAAACTTTTTTTAAATTTTTTTTATTCTGACGTGCAAAACGAAATATGAGAGATAGGGAAACAACTATATTTTTTTATTTTTATTATTTATTCCTGCAAAATAAAGATTAGCAATGAATCAAATATATGTTTTTTTTATTTTTTTATTTATGCACAAAATTAGGAGGCGTGAATGGACATGGATCTTGGCGAGGTATAGAGGATAGATCCGAAGACTCCGACCATCGTGCATGGTCGGAGGTGAAAGGTTGTGAGAGATAGAATGTGAGATGCTTAGAGATCGGAAAATGAGATGGAAATCGATGGCGGGTCGGAAATGTATCGTGAATATTTTGGGATTTTAAAAATCTAAAAACTAATCAAATTGGGGCCTAAAATTTACTCTACGATCTACCAAAAAAATGACGAGAATGAAATGGATCTCACCTTGGAATTGGAGACGCTGTGATGGCCTCGACGACGACCGAAACGCTATCACCGAACGGATCGGAGGTTGGGCATCCTTCTGCAACGAGTAGCTCTCGGAGATCGGGCTCCTCTCTCTAAAGATTGATAAAGAGGAAATGAGGGAGGAGGAGCCCATTAAAAAGAGACAAAAAAAATCAAAAATGGAAAATATTTATAAATAAGGAAAGCGTTTATTGGTTAATTAAATAAAATAATTAAATAAATAAAATAATTATTTAATTAATTTCGAAACTCGAAATTAAATTAGCTAAATAAATAAAGTAATTTATGGAAATTAATTAACCACCTTAATGGTGACCAATTAAGGTATAAAATCAAATCTTAACATAAAAGGTAAGTTATCAAATCAAATAAAGAATTAAATAATGAAATAAAAATACAAAATTTGTAATTAAATTAATTAATTAATTAAAGTTAGATAAATAATTTTTTTGTGATTTTTATTTAAGAAAGTTAATTGTATACACATATTATACACATATAATACAATATACAAAGATACAAATAAGGAAATAATTTTTATAAAAGATTTTTTAAATTTTTAAATTTTTTAAATTTTTAAATTTTTTTATAAAAACAGTATTTACAATTATATACATTATGTATAAAAATAAATATGAATGAAATATATACAACAAGTATATTGGAAAACTGCAGAAAATACCCCAGAAAATCGACTTTTCAACCGTAACTCCAAAAATTATGAAATCACAGCCATTTGAAAGATAATTTAATTGAGTACAACGGAAGTGAGTTTGGTTCGATTTGAGATCGTATGGAGCCAGAATTGATGTTTTAATTACTACTTTGCGACTTTTTTTGGGTGTAAGTATTTGCCATATACATTATTTTATTTTACACTTATTTTTGTTATTTACAACACATTTTTGTTTACAACTTTTGTTTACAAAAAAATTAATTTGAAATCAAATTATGTACAAATAAAATAATGTAAGTTCTGTACAATTATACAGGAAAAAATATTTACAAATATTTTTGGTTTTTATGACAGAAGACCCTATCTCCCCCTACTTTATTCCTGGTCGATCAGATCAAGTCTTGACCTTCTCTCGGAGTTCGGGTCAGTTTGTATTTATTGCATAAACACATCCTTTTCTTTTTCTTTTCTTCTTTATTCTTTTATTTATGTACAAAAAGTGTTAAAAATGCAATTTTAACAAATGCATGCAAAATGGTAAAATTATGAAATTAGTAGGTATTTACAGGTGTTTGACTAAGAAAATGAAGCTAAAATAAAAGAATAAAGGCGATGAATCGTGGATTCATCAACAACATACACATACAGCTATACACATTTATTTATAAGGTTTATAATAAATTTTGACTCACTTGCTTGTATTGCTTTATTATTCTATTCTGGGTTGATTGTTTAGATTGTTCGTCGGTAGTGAGAGGCCACCTCAATGAAGATGTCGATCCCATCCTGTGTGGACCACTATATGATCACCACGGTCGACTGACTCTTTCGCATGGCACCATTGCCAGGGAGCAACGAATAATGTAGCGCATTTTGTATATTACTATGCACATTATTTCTTTTTTTATTTTCTGCTTGTTATTTCTTTTTTATAAATATTTATTTACTTTTGACGACCATTTCATTGTTGACTTTCTTGAAAGGGATCGCGTGGTGATGGTGAATTCCAAGGAGTTTGATGCACCCGACCCGTGAGGAGATTGACCTTTTCTACATAGGACAATTTGAGAGAGTATGAAAGTGTGACAGAGAGAGAAGTAAATAGTGAATTTTAGCATTTTATTTTGTGAGAGAGTTTTTTATTTTATATTTATATATTAATTTGTAATAGCTCAAGACATTTGGACTCTACTGCGTCATGAGCACCAGTGCTCGCGTTTCTGTTGACCTGAGGGCCTCGTCGTATTTTTCGTCTTTTCACGGACTTTATTTTATTTTATTTCGTTCATTTTGATTTTTCTATTATATTTTTCTTTGTTTTCTGTGATTGAGTCCATAGATTAAGGATAGCTTGCTGTGATACTTAGGTCCACAACTTAATGAGAATCATGTGCCTATAGTTCTCTACGCTTGGATCTAGTCAAATTAAAAATAGTTGTCTACTCGAATTTGAAACCGAGCATCATGAGAGGCTTCATACAACACTAGCAGAATCTATTGTGGAAGACATCGAGGAGTCTCCAAGATCGGACTTTTGGGTTTCATTTCTTAGTTTTCAACATTTGGTTCTTCACAACTAAAAACTATTCATGTTTAGGGCGATTTCATGTTTTTGCATATCATGCATGTAGTGTAAATATTTAAATTTTGGTCTAGCATCTCGCAATGAAAGAAATGGGTAGCACTGTAAGTCCTCCTACTTTGCATGCATATCTCCCTATATTTTTGCTAACCTATGATCAACAAGAAAATACAAAAAGATCGTTAGGCACATTTCGTTGAAAAATACTCAAACAATTGGAAACCCAAAAATCTAAAATAAGGAGTATGTTGATAACACATTGACCTTAATTAAAATCTTTAATGGACATCATTGTTCTGGGTTCATAAAACCCTCATTGTTTTCAGGTACTATTGAGAAAGTGTGAGGCTCAAGCTCTAAGATTAGAGCCCAAATCCCGACCTGTGACAGCCTTGATAATCACCTGGGACGATGAAGTACTGGTACTTCTATCATACGTAGGTGTGTAGGGCATTATCGACGACGGTGTCCCCGCCTTGTGTGGAGCATCCGACTTGGTCTGAAGTTATTAAGCATAGGCCATGCCCTCACATGTATGTCTGTCTCATCTTCTCGCATATGAATACCTCGCATGTAAAGGAAGTATCAGTTTCACATATTGGCTTTCAAGGACCTGTAAGTGCGTAGATCACATGTTACAAAGGAAGTTGACATTATGAAATCCTTTTCTTGCAGTACTCACACTCCTATAGTGATATCCCTCTAAGGACTTGTGAAAAGATTTTTCCTGTACTATAAAAAAAAATTGAAAAGATAAAAATAGCTGAACCTTTACAGCTTCATTTAAGTTGAGTTGGAGTCTCAAGGTAAAATGAGTGAAGATGGAGTCGTGTTGAGACTCTCCAGTGAACGATAGAGGAGGAGAGTCGATCTCTTAATCTAAGGAGGATCAGGATGAGTGGGGGTGACCGGAGTGAAGGTGAAGCAAATGGGAGTAAGATGGCGGTGTCCTCAAGGTTGGAACATGGTCAGGTATGACGGAACAAAGGGCCGGAGCTAGATCTCCGATGAACGGGATTTTTTTGATTTTACGTGAATCAAAATATAATTAAATGAAATAAAATATGGGGATAAACTACTGACTAATCTAAGAATATAAAAATGTAAGAATTAGAAGCTCACCTGACCTGGGATGTCTGGGAGCAGAAGCGCGCGGTGGAAATGGTTGACAGAACTAGATCGGCTCGATTGTTCCCCTTTCTTGCTCGCTGAAACCTTGGGAATGTTACTGTTGTCAACCGGAACCTCAACCATGTTTAGGATTAGGGTTTGGATGGGTTGAAGAGGAATCAAAATGGGAAGGGGGTGGAGAAGATGTTATATACAGGGCGACCTTTGACCACCGATAGCTCCCACATTGAAGCTCGGTTTGAACGTGGAACGGATTCATAGAAGGAATCATCTCAAATGAGAAAAAGATTCGAGAAATTGTAGGGAGAAATCGAGGTCAAAGGCTCTGATAGCGATGGACCAAAGGCAACGAGGAGTTGACCAGGGTCAATCAGGGGCGTGTCCAGATTGGTCTACGTAGACCTGCTATATATGAGACAAAAATAATTAAAATCCTTAATTAATTTTTTTAAAATAGAAATTGTTTTTATTAATTTTTTAAAAGATAAAAATATATTTTTTTAATTTAGTATTTAATTATGATTTTTATTTATTTTTAAAAGTTAATTTATTGTATGTTTATTTTTACATGTACAAATATAAGTATCTTGACTTCTATATTATGTATTTTATTTTTATTTTCTCTTCTAAATTTTATTATTCTATACACATACTTTATATATTTATGACTTCTTTAAATAACTTAAATATATTTTTATTGTATTTTTCTGAGGTGATTTATACACTTAAATAAATTTATCTATTTATAATGTTGGTATATGTATATATAATTCATCTTTATGTGTGAATTAAATTAATTATTTTATTGTATTTTTAAATGTTTTCTTTTATTTTAATTATGTATATATATATATTTCATATATTATTTACAAAATTATAAAAATATGAAATAGTAAAAAATATAAAGCATAAATGGAATGATTATTTTATTCAGGTATGATGTACAATAGGGGTCCAAAACCAAACTTTTTCATCTTTATTCCAAATTAAAGTAAACAAACTTAATTAAATAGGTAATTAAAATTTATATACAATTAAAGGTGATTTTGGTGTATTTTAAGTTCATATGGAGAAGACACATGTCTGTGAAGTTTGGATTTTGAGTTTATTTTGAGTGTAGAAAGTACACTGCGCATTATTTTATGTGAAATAAATTTTGTTTTTTCCATAAATTTTATGTACAACTTTCATGTACAAAGTTTATTGTTTTGATGTATACATAATAAAGAATGAAATAGGTCCCAAAATAGACTTATTGGAGAAATAATATTAGGTTTTATTATATTTGTTGGCACTTATCTCCCCCTACTTTATTCCTTGTCGACCCAGTCTCAGGATTTAGGGTCATTCAATACCTTTGATATTTCATTTTTCTTCTTTTCTTGTCTTTATTCTTTTGTTTTGGATTGAAATACAGTATTTAATACAATATTTACACTATAAATAATGGTTTTTTTGTACGAATTTTAAGTTCATATGGAGAAGATATATGTATGTAAAGTTTGGATTTTGGGTTTTTATTTTAAGTGTAGAAAGTACATTACGCATCATTTTAACATAAAATAAATTTTATTTTTTTCTATTCTTTTTATATACAACTTTCATGTACAAAATTTATTGATTTGATGTATACATAATAAAGAATAAAATAGGTCCCAAAATAGACATATTGGAGAATCAATATTAGGTTTTATTGTATTTGTTGGCCCATATCTCCCCTACTTTATTCCTTGTCGACCCAGTCTCGGGGTTTAGAGTCATTCAATACCTTTGGTATTTCATTTCTTTTTCTTTTCTTGACTTTATTCTTTTGTTTTGGCTTTATAAACATATTTAATACAATATTTACACTATAAATAATGGTTGTTTTGTACGAATTGATGTTATTTACATGCATTTACTAAGGTTTAAAGGCCAACATGAAAAGAATAAAGGTGATTCATTGGAGATTCATGCCCCCCATACTTGCCTTTACTCGTCCCTAGCAAACACTTATGTCGATACGTGTAGAAAAAGAAAATAAAAAAATAAAAAAGGAATAAATTGGATTGATCTTCACTTTTAAACATATAATCATAATCAAAGTTTGTAGCTTAGTTAGATTCTTGGAGTTAGGTTTAGTCGGAACCTTATTGGGAAGTGGACTTGAAACACAACAACCTCTGAGAACCACAAACTCTGCCCAATTCTTCTCAAAAGGCAGGTCAGAACAAGTCGGTGTCATACCTAGTCCCTTATAACTATGAGTCAATCTTGTACCGTGTTAGTGATATGTAGCTCCTCTCGTTTAAAGCAGTAAAAGTCAGTCTTATCTAACAAAATGACCCTAATTACCCAATCCAATAACTCTTTCCTCAAGAAGCAGGGTATTCCCTTCTAAGTTCAAGTATAACCGGCTCAAGAAGAGGAGGCGAAGAATAGAATGGACAATAGCTAGTATAGCTTCCTATCCTAGGATGCTTGATCAATGTAGCCATGTCATCCGGTTGGAGGCTCACATGGATACTTTGATTTGAAGCTCAAGTTTGCTTATTGACTATATGTACATACATACTCCTATGAGAATTGATTTTTCTTTTATTTTTTCCCATATATTTTTATGGAGTTTTTGATTTTGCATTTTTATATACTATGTACAATAGCATTTACATATGGACTTTTCTTCTTGACCCAATAAATTATCACTTTTTTGAAGCATTATTCCAACCCACAACATTTTGTCATTAGACTTCATGGCTACTGGATTGGGTTGGGGTACAATGGACATAGATTTTGACTTCTGATGTTTCATTGGCTTGTGTCTCATATAGGCAAATTCAGCCCTCCACCACTTCAACTGAGTTGAGCAAAGTGTAAGATGCATGTGTGCAAGCTAGATCACTGTCGAAAGAGTTATGTTTGTGTTTCGAAATATTTGATTTAGGCAGTCAAGACCACACTTAGTCTAGTCTTGTGGTCTTAAAGAACTAATTCGAGTAAACCTGAAGCATCTCTATTCCAGTTCCTGTAAGGTTCCTGTGATTAAGTGAATTATGGTACAACTAAGCTCCAATCTTCAGATTTTATTTAGACTAGTTCAATTGACATTATCAATCTGAAAAATGCAAGTGATATGTCAATGCAAGGAAAATAATTTTATGATGCAATATTCTGGTTTTGAACCTTATATGGATTTTTGGAAAAAGTTTTGCAAAATTTTACGTAGGTTTTTGAAAAGCTTTTGAAATGTTTCTAGAGTTTTGAATTTTGCAAAATTTTAGGATTTTTGAATAGAGGTCAGTAAAAGGAATATATGCTAATATTTATAAGGATGGTGGTATATATGATACAATAAGTTTGCTGATTGTGAGTTAGATATTGTTTACAGGATTCTTGTACAACTTTTACAAGGATTTTAATTGTTATTTTTTACACCAGGTTCTCAAAACATTTGAAAATATTTTGGAAAACATTTTGAAAAACTTATTTTTGAAAATAATTTTGAAAAATAAATTTACAAACATTTATAATTGTTGAAAATCATTTTGCAAATATTTTTCAAACAGTCTCTACAGTTTTCCAATCATTTTTCATAGAGATTTTCAAAATTTTTATTTATAATTAAATACCCACCCATCGCTTTGATTGTTATTACCTTTGTAGGATCCCTGATGTCATTCCTTGCGGCAACCATTGGAATATTACAGAACGATCTAAAGAGGGTCATAGCTTACTCAACTTACAACCAATTAGTCTATGGAAATTTTTACAAACAATTTTTTTCATTTAAATATTTGAATATATTTCGCAAAAGTTCTCCAAATAGCTTTTCCAAAGATTTTTCCAAGTAGTTTCCAACATTTTTTCAAATCATTTTGCAAATAATTTTTAAACTAATTAATAACTAAGTTACGAAGAGTTTTTGCATGTTTTATTAGTTAGCCATATGATTGAAAATATGAAAGTACGAGTTATGGCTAAAGAGAAGCAACTGTTCACGAAAGAGAAGCACTTTAACAATTAACCCTCAAATAAATATAACAATGCTAAATATAATTGGAGTTAAATTATTATAACTCTACTAAAAATGTGTATAGTCAATAAGTAGAAGAGGTCGAACACAGGGAGAATGGGGAAAAGACAACAAGTATTGGCAGAAAGACAAAATTGTTTTGGGTTTTAGTGGTGATATTTTTTAAGTGAGTTTTAAATCATTTTTTTAATTTTTGTTTTTATATATTTTTTAGGAATTTTTGTTTTAATTTTTTTCTTTAGTATTTTTTGATTTTAAATTTTCTTTTTAAAGATAATATATCTATAATAGATAGATTATGACTACTATATAATAAATATATAAAATAGAAACAAAATTAGGAAAATATCCTAAAGTAGAGTCCTTTTATTTTTTTAAGGTGATAAAAATATTTTGGGATTTTTAATAACTACAATAATAATAGTAATAACATAGGTAAATATAGCTATTTAAATATATATGGATTTTTAAATTTATAAATAAGCTATAAATACTTAAAAATAACGAAATAAATGTTTTTATCTTTTTAGGTTTTCTATATTTTTGTTTTTTTGGTGTTTTTTTGATATTTTTAAGGATTTTTAATTCATTAAAGAATGAAAAATATGGAAAAATAAACAAACAATGTTGTTTTGAGTTTAAACAAATTTATACGTATAAAAAATGCACAAACTACTTCTTAACAAAAGAAGTTATATCAAAAAAATTAAAAGAAATAAAACATTTTTTAGGGTTTTTAAATATTTTTATGAGTTTTTAGGGTTTTTTTGCAGCTTTCTTTTGTATTTGTTTTGTGATTTTTGGATGTGAGGTAAAACAAGTCCAATAAAGATAATATTTTTGGGGGGAATTTTTCGAAGCATTTTTATTTTTCTTGTATTTTTCTAAGCTAGATAAGGAAAAATAGACTGATATTTATTTTTAAAAAATAAATATAGAATAAATACATTAATAAAAATAAAAATGGTAGAATAATATATAAGTTATTTATCCTGATTTTCTATGAATTTTTAGGTCATATGAGATATTTTTAGCAAAAAGAAAATCAACAAAAAGAAAATGCAACATGACATGGTATTTTGCAAATATATAAAGTTTAGGCACTATTTCCAAACACCCTAAAGAATTCTTGGGATAAACATGCAAAAATCCCAGAATAAATAACTCAATATATACTGGAAGGGGCATAAATGTAATAAAAAAAGAGAAATATCTTTTTGTAATGTAACCAAGCGTTTTAATACTGAAATTTAAAATTACAAGACAAAATGGAAATTACAATAACCTAAGGGTTTAGGTGTTAAATGTCTGGTCCTCACACACATGGGGACGTGAGGTGACGCGGACTGGAGCTAAGTGCAAATATCCAAAAGCTCAAGGTTCTAACTACAATTTTACATAAAATATATAACTGCAGAATCAAGTTCTTTGACTAAGAATAAAAGATAAAATGTGGGAGGGTATAAGGCAAAATTACCCCTCACTAGGCGATCCGATGGCAGAAATCTGTTCTCTTGTGTGTGTGTCATGCTCAAGATGTGCAGTGTTGGTTTGCAAAGGCAGTTGAGATTAGATCTTTGGATGGGGATCGGATGGTTGCTGGCGCTTGGATCCTACGGCTACTGTTGTGCCTCGAGCCCGGGCTTGATCAGACGGTGGAAACCATACCTAGACGAACAAGGAATAACTCGACTTTGGGGTAGCTACTATTTCTTGCGACTCCGACCACCTGGGGGCATCTCAAGGGTTGCAAAATGGATCCCAAGCCCTTCCTCGTATACCGGATGTGCTAAAAAGGTCTGGGACCCATTGATGGGAAGCAAAGCTCGAGTACCTTGAAGACCTTGTCCATGTCCAATTACACATGAGAAAGTTTAAAGGTAGAGGGAAAATTGTCTCAACCTCATTTGGCATCAAATACAGGCAAGAAAGAGCGAGGCAGATCTCTCTAGCGATGGATGGCGGAGGGAGAGCGGATCTCCAGATCGAGATGTGATATGGGTGGCTAGTGGTTGTCTAGTGATGGAGAAACATATGGAAATAAAATGTGGGTGATTGGTGGGTCGGAACGAGGCTGTATCATGGAGGAGCGGTGGTCTGAGCAGAGGTCTGACGAACTACGAGATTAAATTCTCACGCTAATACATGAAAATGAAAAATAAAAATGATAAATGGATGTTGAAAGGAAAGGCAATCTAATTTAATGGTAACATATGGCTCGACTTTATAGAACAAGGAGTCAGATGAACTACATCGGGGTGGAGCTCTAACGGTGGTGGATCAACTCTCCCTGTGCCTACATCTCTTTGAAAACTCGACGAGGTGGAAGCTGTTACCTTCCGCAGTACGCTTGGACTGAATTTGAGGGGTTCGAGACGGAGGAAAGGATCAAACTAAGGAGGAAGGTGGAGATGGGGTTTTGTACAATCAGGTCTTCTATCGAGGAAAAGGCTTGATTACTTGATCCATAGATAGAGGAATCAATCACATGTGAAAGAACAATGATTGAGGCATAATGAAATCTAAACAAAAGGATTAAAGAATCACTTGACAAAAATCAATGAACATGAGGGTTAGGCCTGCCAAACTGCAGAACCATGAGGGGTTGGGAGTTGACCGAGGTTAACTATGACTGCAACTCATTGGTCCACGTGGCCAGGAAGAAGACAACCAAAATAAAAATGTTTATTAATTCAAAATAAAATAATAAATGATTATAATAAATTCATATTAAAACATGAAACATATTTATAATTTTATTTAGTATTTTATTATGTTTTTTATATATTTTTACAAGTTATTTTATTGTACGTTACATTTTAGAAGTGTAAATTTAGATATATTTACCTATATATAATATATTTATTTCTATTTTAGATTCTATATTTTATTAGTTTGTACACACAATTTATATATTTACAACTTAATTAAATATACATGAATACATATCTATTTAGGGATTTTTACACCCATAACCCTGAGTAATTTCACAATAACATTCATATCCTTGCATAATCGAGAATTACGCTCAAGACCTTGAATAAGTGTATCGTCTTACATCCATAGACTTCAGTTACTTCACTTCATTAACTCAGCCAGATGGTTTAGTTAATCTAATAATCTATTATCTGACGGCTGGGATTAACCTAAATAAAAAAATATCCCATCCTTTTCTCTTGAGACATCACCTGGAACAAATGTGGCTTTAAGTTTAGGATGGGGAACTATGACAGATGGTTAAGGACAACGGCTAACAGGCTTCCACGTTGCGGGAAGGGGGATGGTGGAGGACAGTGGTGGGGGTGGGGATCTAGCATGCGAAATGATGGTGGAAGTTTGCAGTGGGGATGAGGGTTTGGGGAGCTTGCAGGGAGAGTTTGTGGAGACGAGACCTGGGGGGTCGCTTGAAGAGGTTGACGATGACAGGGGTGGGGGGTTGCAAAGGAGGGGCGCTTTTGGAGGTCGACGAGGGGGGGTTGCATGCGGGGTCTGAGGGCGGAGCTTGCAGGGACCGTGTGGGGGGTCTCCTTGTATATGAGGGGGGGCTAGGCAGAGGTCGACAGTGATGGGGGGGGGGGAGATTGCAGGGACCAGTGTTGCTGAGGTTGTCGGTGGGGCATAGCTTCCCGGGGGGGTTGCAGAATTCGACGCGAGGGTGGTAGGGGGTGTCGACCAAGGCGATTCCGTAAGGGGGGTTGCAGAGGTGAGGATGGGTGTTGCAGGGTTGCAGAGGTGCAGGATGTCGACCAAGATGGTTCCATGGCAGGGGGTGCTTGCAGATGTCAACGGTGATGGGGGGATTGCAGAGGTGGGGGGCGTGGGGGAGACTGAGGTAGGGGCTTCCGGAGGTCGGCGGGTGAGGGATGCTTGCAGAGGTTGATGGTTATAGGGGGGTTTCTTGTAGAAGTCGACGGTAGGGAGCAGGGGGATGCAATTGCAAGCGGGGTCGGGGGGGCATGCAGGTAGGGGAGGTGCACGGACGGCCTGCAGCGCCAGGAGGTGGAGGCTCTTGCGCATGACGGTCGCCAGCCCCTCTAAAGTGATGGAGAGAGAATAATGGCATGATTTTCAAATAGGAATGGGTACTGGGGG
Source organism: Ottelia alismoides (assembly GCA_037367405.1). Classification (NCBI taxonomy): domain Eukaryota; kingdom Viridiplantae; phylum Streptophyta; class Magnoliopsida; order Alismatales; family Hydrocharitaceae; genus Ottelia; species Ottelia alismoides. The sequence continues at coordinate 200,401 of JAZKJV010008453.1, read as the reverse complement.
CAAGTTTGTCTTTTTACAAATGGAAACCGTCAAATATAATTGTCATCTCAAAAGGAACATAACACATGGTTATGTCATGTAAGAGTTAAGCATACTCGAGGTTTCTCATGTAATTCGCGAATATGTAGGGTTATGAATGTTATTAAGAAATTACTCAAGGTTATGGGTGTAAAAATTCCTTATTTTATGTTTATTTATGAAGTTATTTGTCCATTGAAATAAATATGTGCATTCATTATACATGTATAAGTATGTACAATTCATCTATATATTTTAATTCCTTTATTTTTTTTTATTGTATTATAATTGTAATATTCTTGTTTTATGATGTATATATATTTCATATAATAGTTACACAATTATCAAAATATAAGAGAATGAAAAATATAAAGAATAAATAAAATGAATATTTTATTAAGGCATAATGTACAATTGGTGTCAAAACCTAACTTTAGCATCTTAACTCTAAATTAGATGAAATGACCTTCAATAAATAGCTAATTAAAGTTATATAAAATTAAAGTGATTTTTATGAATTTTGAGTTCATATGGATGAGATACATGTCTGTGAAGTTGGGATTTTGGATTTTTATTCTGAGTGTGGAAGGCACATTGTGTATTATTTTTACATGAAATAATTGTTTCTAAGCATTTGTATCTACAACTTTCATGTTAAAAGCTTATTAATTTGAGGTATAATCAATAAAAAAATAAAATAGGTCAAATAATGGACTTATTAAAGAATCGAAAATTAGGTTTTATTATATTTATTAGCCCAGATCTCTCCCTACTTTATTCCTTGTCAACCCAGTCGCCATGATGATTAGGTCTCGAGATTTAGGGCCATTTAATACCTTTGGTACTTCATTTCTTTTTCTTTTCGTTTCTTTATTCGTTTATTTTGGCATTAAGTGCGCTCTTTTGTACAATAATTACACAATAACAAATGTATGTTATTTTATGCAAAATAATGCTATTTACATGCAATTAGTTAGGTTTTAAAGGCCAAAATGAAAGAATAAAGGTGATGAAATGGGGATGCATCACCCTCCTGTACTTGCCTTTGCTAGTCCCTAGAAAACACTTATGCTTATAAGTGCACAAAAGAAAATAAAGAAAATAAAATGAAATAAAGTGGATTGATTTTAACTCTTAAACTTATCTTCACAGAGTCGAAGTTTGGAGATTAGTCGTACCTTTGTATTTTTAATTTGGTCGGAACCTTATTGAGAATCGGACTTGAAACACAACAACCTCTGAAAATCACAAAACTCTGCCCAAGTCTCCTCAAAAGCCTGTTCGGAACACTTTGATGGCATACGTAATCCCTTATGACTATGAGTCTTTCTCTACAATATGTGTGATATGCGCGTCCTCTTTAAGTCAGTCTTCTCCAACATGGTGACCCTAATTTCCCAATTCAATAACTCTTTACTCGAGAATCGGGGTATTCCCTTCTAAGTTCAAGTACAACCGACTCAATAAGAGGAGGTGGAGAAGAGAATGGATAGTAACCAGGGTAACTACCTATCGAAGGTTGCTTGACCAGTGTAGCCAAGTCATCCATCTGTAGGCTAACATGTATCTTAGACTCTGAAGCACAAGCTTGCTTATTGCATACATATATGCTCCGACGGGAATTGATTTTTCTTTGGATTTTTGTCGTCTATTTCTTGGAGTTTTTGATTTTTCATTTTTTAATACTATATACAACATCATTTACATAAGGACTTTTTTCTCTTGAGCCTATCGACTATCCCTCTTTTGAAGCATTATCTCAACCCACAAATTATGTCATTAGACCTCATGGATACTAAATCGGTTGGGGTACAATGGCCACAAACGTGTCACTTCGATGTTTCCATTGGCTTGTGTCTCATGCCAACAAATCTAGCCCTCTACCACTTCCACTAAGGTGAGCAAAGAGTAAAGTGCAGGTGTGCAAGTTAGGTCACTGTCGATAAGAGTCATGTATGTGTTCCGAAATATTCTACTTAAGCAGTTAAGATGACACTGAACCCAATTTCGTCATCTCAAAGTATTAAGTCTATCAGACCTGAAGTATCTCCATTCCAATTCCTCAAAGGTTCCTATGATTAATTTGATTAAGGTCCAACCAAGCTCCAATCTTTGGATTTCTCTAAGATTGGTTCAAGTATCAAAATCAATCCAAAAAATAAAAATGATATGTACAATGCAAGGAAAATATTTTTGTGAAGAAATTTTCTAATTTTAAACTTTTTATGTATTTTTGAAAATGGTTTTGCAAATTTTTATGCGAGCTTTTGAAAATAGTTTGCGTTTTTTTTTGGAATTTCAGATTTTACAAATTTTTAGGGATTTTTTGAATAAGATTAGTGGAAGAAATATGCACAATTATTTACACAGGAATGCATCTATATTTTCAAGAGGTTTTGGATAGAATTTTCTTACAAGTTTTATACCATGTTGTAAGGCTCTTTTTTGGGTTGTTATTTACACAAGATTCTAAAAAAAATTGAAAATAATTTCTCAAACATTTTGATTACTTTTGCAAATAATTTGCAAGCAATTTTACAAGCATTTACATTTTTGAAATTCATTTCACAAATATTTTCCAAACAGTATACATAAAATTAAAAAAAAAACTTTAACCATTTTTCAATTAATTTGCAAATAGATTTTCAAAATATTTCATTCAAACAAATAAAAGACGTTTTTACAAATAAAACAATTGTTCAAAGGTTCGAAAATATTTTACAAAATATTTTCGAAACATTTTTTTAAAGATTTTTCAAAGAGATTTTCCAATCAATTTTCAAACATTTTGCAAAACATTTTAAACTCATTTATTACAAGTGTTTTCAAATAATTAATGTATGTTTTATTAATTAGCCATATTATTGAAAATATGAAAGTACAAGTTATGGCTAAAGTATATACAGTGTATATATGACTTCCCTATACTCAGCTTGAGCTATGTCCTCATCATAGAGAACAAAGGAAGACATAAATCATACTAATTGTAGAATTGTCTATACTACAACGATTAAAGAATGAATGAATGAGAAGTCGACCGTCCACTCTATACTTAGGATGAAATAATCCTAGTATAACAGATAGTACACAAGGCAGGGAGGGTCAAGGGTTTGTATATACAATATCATTGGGTCGACCTACCACCCCACCCCCATATTTAGGACAAACTGTGGCTTAAATAAAGAAATGGTGAAAGGGGTGGAAACCTTTTCGGAAGAAATAGAAAAATGAAAATGAAAATAACAAAAGAAGAAAACAAAAACCTTTTTGTGAATTTTCTGCTCAAATGTCTAATCCATTCATCTCTGTGAGCTCATCATGAAATACCACTTCGATCGAATCGACAATGGACAAGAATGTGTTATGCTCAAAATACAGCTTCAGCAACTGTCCGTTGACTACAAATGGTTGTGCGTCAAGCGACAATACTAATATGAGTAGACTCCCGTTGTCACGCACAGTCTTCACAATGGATGGTCCTATCCATTTGTTCTTCAGCTTGCCTGGAAAAATCTTTAATCGTGCATCAAATAACCACACCTTCTGTTTATGTTTGAAAGTCTTCCTCTAGATATGCTTGTCGTGTCATCACTTGACTTTCTCTTTATACATCAGGTTGTTATCATATGCGTAATCTTTGAATTCAAGCAGTATGTTCAGATCAACTTTACAGTTCTTTCCAGCTCGCTCGGAATCAAGTTCGCAAATGTTCAATGTCCATAAGGATTTGTGAATTAATTCCACGGGTAGGTGAAATCACCACAAAGTGAGAGGAGGATGGTCTTACGCTTCACAAAAGGTGTGAGTATAGTCAATGTGTCAACCACTCACAGAGACCAAGTGATAAATTCAACAATCAACCCACACTATATAAGAATCAAGCAATGTGATCAAGTGTGAATCAAAATTTATTATAACCCTATAAACAAGTATGTAGAGTGACAAGCAGGTAGGGTGTCAAACACAAGGAGACGGGGCATAGCAGGTATTATTTAAATAAATAAAACAATGCATATGCATATACAAGGGTGCACAAAATTAATTAATGTGTATGTAGATTTTAAATTAAGTAAAATAATTTCACTCTTTTTTAATTATTTTTATTTTTATTTTTTTAATTTAAAAATATAATACTATATAGATATGTATATACAAGGAATAATGTGTACTCTATATGTAATATAGCTACTATATAGTTTAATTATAATAAATATCCAAAAATAAAAAATGGTCCTAGTAAATAGTCCATTTTTATTTTCTAAAAGGTATTACAATATATGTAGAGTATTTATAATATTTATAATAATATAATAGTCTTATATACACACACATATATGTATAAATAACCTATATAGGATAGACTATATATAAATATAGGTATAAATAGGCATAATTTGCCAAATAGAATCTTTTTATGTTTTTCAAATATGTTTCTATTTTTATGGATTTTTGGGAATTAATGCAATTTTTGTATTTTTTAAAATAGAAATATTCAAAAATACTGACTAATTAAAATAAGCCAAATAGATTTGAGAATTAAAAATAGAAAATAAGTTTAAAATATCTCCAAATTGATTTTAATATGTAGATAATACAATATATAAAAATATAAAATAGGAACTTGCACTTTTGGCATTTTGTGGATTTTTTATTATTTCTATAAGGATTTTGAAGCTTTTCAATTTTTAGTAAACTTCTTTTTCTAATTTTAGGTATTTTTGGTCTAGCGGTACAAAATAAAATAATAAGCTATTACTATTTTTTAATTTTTCAAGATGATTTTATAATTTTTTTGTTTTTTAGTCAAATGGAATATAAAATAGCTCTAAATGATTTTTAATAAATATTAAACGAATGCAAAATGTCAAATAAATTTGTGGCATTAATCAATGACCAATACTGCATCAACACCATTTTTTCAAGAATTTTTAGGGCACATGAGTTATTTTAAATAAATAGCAATGCAGAAATAAAATTTATTCAATATGTAGGGGTATATTTGCAAATAAAATAAAGATCAGGGGAACAAGGGCTTAATATCCAAAAAGTTTAAACCTAAACAGGAACTTTTAGGACTTAATATAGCCTACCAGAGTTGGGGAGTATACCAACAACATTTAACCTCACGTGAGGGGCCACACAAGGTGACCTAACACTGGACTAAAGTGCAAAATCAACTAGTAACATGGGAATACATGGAAAATGTCCCAAAAGTTTTAAACACACTTAATAATTACAAGACTATTTGTGAAATATACAAAGAGCGGAGGGGATCTTTGCAATTACACCACTAAAGTGCCAGAGATCGAACAGTCACACTCAGGTCATATGGTGGATCGCTCAGCCGGAGCTGCACACACTTCGCCAAAACACTAACAGTTAGGATTAGGCCTGGCACTCAATCTTCATTTGATGGCTGGGAGATGCACTTGGAGAATAGAGAAAGAACACGGTCGGGACTACTTCCTTGGCCAATCTTCTATGAAAAATAATGAAGGGGGTCGAATAATGCTGAGGTTTAGGCGAGATGCAAGAGGGTGAACCTCGATTCGTTAAACCACAGGCAAATCGGGTTGGTCACATCACAGAAAAGATGGAGAACACGAGGGGAGATGAAATGATATGATCAAGTGCGGATGAACAATCGAATCATGGTGAAGTAGCCTTGGAGCTCGAGCTCCAAGGATTTGGGTGTTTTCGATTTCAAAGATAAAAATAGATTAAACTGTAAATTACAATGTGAAAAATGAAATGGAAATTGAGCAATACATAAGAATGATGGAAAAGGCCTCAATTTGACTGTAGAGCCAAAGAAGGAGAACTGTGGTGGAGCTCCGACAGTGAGTTGGGTCGCCACCTACAAGCATTCCTCCTCACTGCAAATCCTCTTTTCCTCTTGTTGTAACGAATGAAGAGAGAATGGGATATATTTGAGGGGCTAAGAACACATGGAGAGGGATCAAAATGGGAAAGAAGGCTGGTGAGCTTTATTTATAGACAGAGGAATGGAGGCTCTTTGATCAGAGATACTCGACGAGGCAAGGATAATCGAAGAGACCCTTGGCCTACACGAAAATTATGGATGTTTAATCTCCATGAAATGCGCATCACGCCAAGCCAGAGAATCATAAGATCAGTGGGAAAATTGGAACAAAACTCAGGTTCTGATAGGTCGAAGCACGAGGAAGAGAGGAGAGGGTAAGTTAACCCGGGGTCAACGGGCTGAGAGTTCTGGTTGGTCCACGTGGATCAACCAGATAATTTATGAAGGAAAAGATTTGTAAAATCAATAAAAAATAATAAATGATTATTTGATTTTTTATTAAAACATAAAAAAATGTTTAAAATTTAATGTAGTATTTTATATATATTTTATTTTTTTATGAGACTTTTTATTACGAGCTGCTATTTACATGTACAATCATAGGTACATTGTCCTATATCTTGCATATATATTTTTTATTTTGTATTTTAAATTTTATTATTTTATACACATATTTTATATATTTATAACTTATTTAAATATAGATAAATATAATTTTATTGTATTTTTCTGAAATTATATGTACAATTAATTAGTTATATATACACACATTATAGGTGTATACAGATGTATTTCATTTGTATATGTAAATGAAGTATTTATTTTAATTTCATTTTTATTATTTTAGTTTATTTTAATTATGTACATGTCTTTCAAATGTTTTATACAATTTTATTAAATAAAATAAAATGACAAATGTAAATAATAATTAAATTGAATATTGTATACTTGCATTCTACACCATAGGTGCCCAAAACCTAAATTTTGCATCTTAACTCCAAATTAAATGAAACCATATTCATTAAATAACTTATTAAAAGTCATATACAATTAAGATAATAATGGTCAATTTTGATATAGTATGGAGAATATATAGGTCTGTGAAGTTTTTATTTTAGCTTTTTATTTTGTGTTTCCCGGGCACACCGTACATTATTGTTTGATGAACTAAATTTTGTATTTTATTTATATTTTTATCTACAAGTTTCATGTTTAAAGTTCAATGATTTGTTATGTAAATAATAAAGAATAAAATTGGTCCCCAAAGTAATTATTGGCCTATATAATTAGGGTTTTCAGGTTGTGTGTTCTGTACAATTAGTCGCCCTATCTCCCTCCACATTATTCCTTGTTGACTCATTCATCATGATGACTAAGTCAAGGGGACTAGGGTCATTAAGTGTCCTTCACACTTCATTCTTGTTCTTTTCTTTTCTATATTATTCTATTTTTGCAAGAAATACATTATTTATACAATATTATGTACAATATTTTATGATTTTATAGAGTGTTTTTTTTAAATTAATGATATATACATGCAATTGGCTAGGAATTTAAAGACAAAATGAAAGAATAAAGCGATGAAATGGAGATTCATCACCCCTATATTTGCCTTTGCTTGTCCCTACCAAGCACTTATTCCTATAAGTGCATAAAAGAAAATAAAGAAAAGAAAAATAAATAAAGTGGATTGATTTTAACTTTCAAACTTTTCTTCATAATATCAAAGTTTAGAGCTTAGTTAGACCTTTGGATTGTTAGTTTGGTCAGGACTGTGTTGGGAACCGGACTTGAAACACAACAACATCCAAGAACAACAAAACTCTACCCAAGACTCCTCAAAAGCCATGCCAGAACGATTCGATGTCATACATAGTCCCTTATGACTATGAGTCTATCTTGTATAGTGTGTGTGATATATAGCTCCTCTCAACTGAAGCGGTAAAAGTTAGTCTTCTCTAACACGGTGACCCTAATTCCCCAATCCAATAACTCTATCCTCTAGAAGCGAGGTATTCCCTTCTAAGTTCAAGTACATTCTGCTTTAAGAAGACAAGCTAGAGAGAAGAATGGATGGTAGCATGTGTAGCTACTTGTCCTAGTATGCTTGACCGTTGTAGCCAAGTCATCCAGCTCAAGGCTCACATACATTGGACTTTGAAGCTCTAGCTTTCTTATTGACTATATACGTACATGCACCGACGAGACTTGATTTTTCTTTAACTTTTACCCGTCTATTTTTTTATGTTTGATTTTGCATTTTTTTAAATACTATGCACAACAACATTTACATAAGGACTTTTTTATCTTGATCTTGTAGGACTATCTCTCTTATGAAGCATTATTGCAACCCACAACTTCTGTATCAGACCTCATGGCTACTGGATCAGGATGGGGTACAAGGCCACAAATGTGTGACTTCCGATGTTTCCATTGGCTTGTGTCTCATGCTAGCAAATCCAACCCTTTACCACTTCAACTAAGTTAAGCAAGGTGTAAAGTGCAACTATGCAAAGTAGGTCACTATCAATAAGAGTCATGCTTTTGTTCAGAATATTCTACTTAGGCGGTCAAGACGACACCGAACTAAGTCTTGTGGTCTCAAAGATTTAAGTCTAGCAGACCAGAAGTGTCTCAATTCCAGTCCCCTTAAGGTTCCTGTGATTAAGTGGATTAAGGTCCAACTAAGCTCCAATCTTCAGATTATACTTAGACTTGTTCAACTGTTATACTCAATCCGCAAAATGCAAATGCTATGTACAATGTATAAAAATATTTTTGTGATGTAATTTTCTGGTTTTGAACTGGTTTGTAGTTTTTGATTTTTTTTACAAATGTTTATGCAATTTTTGAAATATTTTACAATTTTTTATATATTTTTGATTTTGCAAATTTTTAGGGATTTTGAAAACAAAAGAGTTAGAAATATGTGAGTATTTACACGGGAGTACATCTTGTTATTTACAAGAATTGAGGTGAAAGAATTTACACAAGGTATTTATAGGTTTTATGTACAAGTTTTGTAAATATTTTATATAGTCCTCAAAATAATTTGCAATGATTTTGACAAACATTTTGAAAACTTTATTTTTAAAAAAATATACAAATAATTTTTACAAACATTTATAAAATTTTAAAATCTTTTTGCAAATATTTTTCAAACAGTATGTATAGGTTTTTCAAAATATTTTTGCAACCATTTTTCAAAACCATTTGCAAATAATTTTCAAAATATTTTACTTAAACAAAAAGAAATAATTTTTTACAAACCAAAATTTTTTTACAAAGGTTTAAAACTATTTTATAAAATATTTTTCAAAAAATTATCTAAAAGATTTTTCAAAGAGGATTTCTAATCATTTTTCAAATATTTTGCAGAAATTTTAAACTAATTTATTAATTGGTAGATACACAGAATTAGATGAGCAATTTAATTTTTATTAATTAGCCATATTATAAAAATACACAAGTATGTGTTATGGCTAAAATATATACAAGATATATATGACCTTCCTATACTTAGCTTGAGATATGTCCTCATTGGAGAGAAAAGGAAGATAAAACTGGTACTAAGTATAGGAAAATCTATACTACAATGATTGAATAAAGAATAGGAAGTCGACCATCACCCCCATACTTAGGGTAAAATATCCCCAAGTATAAAAAGAATGTTGGAAGTTAAGGAGACTAGCGAGGCGGTTAATGAATGAGTACCTGTTTACACTCATCCCTTCTACACTTAGGATAAAGTATATCCTAAGTATAGCAATCATGGATGGGATGAGTAAAGCTTTCAGAAGAATCAGATAATTGAAAAGGAAAAAAAGAAAAGAAGAGAAGAGTAAAATGATTAACTAATCAAAGATATTTTTGATCACTTTGTCTGAATCTATATATGTTACAGCTGGAAGTTCTTATTCATAGACCACCTGAGTGGACTCAACCATGGACAGGAAGGTATCATGCTTAAGGTAAGGCTTCATAAGTTGTCTGTTGATGACCGAAGGATGTGCGTTAGCTGACAATCCATATATGACTATGCTTCCGTTGTCACACAAAACATGCTTCACTATGAACGACCATGTCCACTTGCTCTTAAAAATCCTTGGGAATAGTTTTAACTTTGCATCAAACAACCATACTTCTGACATGGCTCGAAGGCCTTGCGACGTATGTGTTTGTTGTGATACATTTTGACCTTCTCCTCATACATAAGTTTATTGTCGTATGCATAGTCATGAAATTCGGGACGTCTGTTTAGATCTACTTTTCTGTTCTTTACCTCTTTATTCAGATCCAAATAGAAGATATTGATTTCACACAAGGATTTATGAATCAGCTCAATGGGCAAATGGCATGACTTGCAATAAAGCAGGTGATAATGAGATATTCCCAGAGGTGACTTGTACACAGTCCCATAGGCTAAGAGAACTGAGTCAAGCAATTGAGACCAATTCTTTCTATCTAGACGTACAAGTTTCTGAAGAATCATCTTGATTTACCTATTTGAACATTCTACCAAGACATTAGACTATGGGTAGTATGGAGAGGCTACTCGATGTTCTATGATATTCTTGAGATAGCTTATTCACCTTTTTGTTGATAAAATGGCTACCAACATCTGATATGAGAATCTTGAGGATCCTGGACCGTGCAAATATTATTTACTTCAGAAATCAATAGATGGTGCAGCTGTTGGCGATTGGAGTAAGGATATCCTCCACCCAACGACTCACGTAGTCGATAGCAAGCAGGATATAGCCTTCATTGTTAGGAAATGGGCCTATGAAATCAATGCCCCATCCATTGAACACATCTGAAATCTGAATATATACCATGGGCATTGTGTCTCTCATTCCAATGGTGCCATCAATCTTCTTGACAATCAATGCAATGCTTCATAAAGTCCTCTACATCTTTAAACAAGGTTGTCCACCAGAGGTCGCAACGAAGTACATTTGATGTAGTACGTATGCATATTGGTGTCCTCCTGAATTTCGGGTATGATAATGCTCGAGGACACTGTGAACTTCCTCCTGAGGAATGCACCTTTTCCAGATGAAATATACCCCCTCACGAAAGAGATATAGATCCTCTCACTGATAGAAATGAACCTTTGACAAGAACTTGTCTGTTTTCATCTTAGGCCAATCTTGTGGAGTTCTCTTGGATACAAGATAATATCATTGAACCAAGGGAGCGAGGTGACTAATAGGATTGCTTCTTTCGGGAAAGTTTTATTAATCGGCATTAGGCTATGCTCAAGAGTGTCTAACTCTATCATTCTGGCAAATGATCCACCCCCATATTTTTAACTTCAGGTTTATCACGGATTTCAAGATCAAATTCCTGGAGCAGAAGGATCCATCTGATTATCCTTGGTTTGGCATCCTTGTTGGCTTGCAAGTACCAAATGACGGAATGGTTCGTGTAAACAATAACTTTGGATCCAAGTAAATGAGATCTGAACTTCTCCTTGGCGAAGACAACTGCGAGCAGCTCTTTTTAGTGACTATGTAATTATTTTGCGCTTCATCAAGAGTTCTATTGGCATAGTAAATCAAAAATGGAAGATTGTCTCTCCTTTGTCCCAGAGCACTCTAATGGCATAGTCTGAGGCATTTTTCATGATCTCAAATGGTAGAGACCAATCTGACGGTTGCATAATAGGGGCTTGAGTATCAGATCTTTCAACTGATTAAAGGCTTGGAGGAATCTGGCATGAACAATAAAATCGGCCTCTTTCCTAGAAGGGCAGTTAGCGGTCGGGCGATTTTGCTAAAATCTTTTATAAATCTTCTATAGAAGCCCACATGCTCAAGGAATGATATGACTTACTTCAGATTTGTAGGTGGCTCAAGCTTATAGATGACTTCCACCTTTACAGTATCGACCTCCATGCCCCGTTTCAAGATGACATGGCCTAGCATCATCCCATCGGTTACCATAAAATGGCTCTTCTCCCACGAGAGCACCAAGTTGACTTCACAACATCTTTTCAATACTTAGTCTAAATAAGATAGGAATTGATTGAAAATGTCTCCGTAGATAGAAAAAACATCCACAAACACCTCGAGAAAACTACTGACCATATCTGTGAATACAACCAAATTGCACCTTTGAAAGGTAGCAGGAGCACTGCATAAGACAAATGGCATCCTATGGAAGGCATATGTCCCAAAGGGATAGGTGAAGGCAGTCTTTTCTTGGTCTTCTAGTGTGATTGCAACTTGATTATACCCAGAGTATCCATCCAAGAAGCAGAAATACTCCTTCGCAGTCAATCCTTCAACGATCTGGTCGATGAAAGGGAGTGGGAAATTGTCCTTGTTGGTCGCTAAATTCAGGCGTCTGTAATCAACACAGACTGCCAGGATGTAGGAACTCTGGTAGTGATCTCCTCTCCTTTGTCATTCTTCACGATGGTGATCCTTGACTTTTTCGGCATGACATGCTAGGGACTCACCCACTTGGAATCGAAGATGGGATAAATGGAACCCGCATTACACCATTTTGTGATATCATTCATAACAACTTCTAAGAGATTCAGATTTAGTCTTCACTGAAATTCGCGGGACAACTTGCTAGCTTCTTCTAGGTAAATGTGATGGGAGCATAATGAAGGATTAATCCCATGGAGATCGGAAATTTTCCAGCTGATAGCCTTGTAGTTTCTTTCTAGAACCTTGGGCAGACGAGATTCTTATTCCCGAGTCAATTGGGAATTGATGATTACAGAAAACATGTTCGGTTCACCTGTAAGGTGTACTTCATGTTCACTAAAAGTTGAAAGTGGAAATCTCACTTTCGTATCAAATGATGCATGCAAGGTAAGAAGACTCACAGTACTTCCCAGTGCTCTCTATGTAGGATGCAAGGAAGAATTAAAATATTTACACTATATGGTGATATGCAGTCGATGAAAGTGTCCTAAACAAAACTTGATATTACTGGGAAGAACAAGATGCAAATTACTCAAAATGAATCTTAAGTGTCCGGTCTTAGGGACCCCTCGGTGCCCGCCATAACAAGTCCTACAAGTGTTGTATGCAGTCCCTCACTACGCGTGGTTCCGAATTCCAGTAATTTATAATTAATTTTTGACTATGTCTAAATGTTTATCTCTTTAGGCACATGCTTCTATTAGGTGTTTGGACCTAGCTACTGAGTCAAACAAGCCTAAATCTAGTAGCTTCAATCACATAAAATAATTGAAACAAAGTCCAAAATCTCAAAACACGTGAAACAAAATAAAATAAAAGCTAGGAAACACAAAAAATTGCGACGAGGCCCCCAGGTGAACAAACACCCGGGTAATGGACCTAGTTGGTGTTGTAGTGCCCAAATCCAATATTATTATAAATTTTTATAAAGAAATAATTAGCACTCTCCTCAAAAAATAAAACCAAAAAATCTAAGTGTGAGCTGCTCTGCTCCTCTCTCTCTCTCTATCTCTCTCTCTCTCCTGCTGCTCTCCTGATTGACTCACAATAGAAGAGTCAAACTCCTCATGACTCTGGTACGTCCACTTGCTAAGAGACAACCTTCTCCACATTGTCCCTCATAAGAAAGGCAGATAAAGAAATATGGGTAAGAAATAGATGAATAATTATCAAAAATAGAGAGCAAAACTAAAAGAGAAATAATATGCACAACAATATACACAAAGCTACGCTATCTATTGCTCCCCGGCAACGAAGCCATTTGAAATCACCACGAAGTCAGAGGAGGATGGTGTTATGCTCCACACAAGGCGGGAGTGCAGTTGATGTGTTGACCACTCACAGAGATCTAGTGATAAATTCAACAATCAACCAAAATAATATAAGAATCATGCAATGCGAGCAAGTATGAATCAATATTTTTTATATCCCTACAAAACAAGTATTTATATTGACAAGTAGGTAGGGTGTCAAACATAGGGAGATGGGACACGACAGGTATTATTGAAATAAATAAACAATGTCAGTGTATATACAAGGGTGCACAAAATTAATCAGTGTGTACGTGTGTTTTTAATTAAGTAAAATAATCTCTCTCTCTTTAATTTTTTGATTTTTATTTTTTTTTCTAATTTTATAATATACTACTATATAGATGTGAATATAAAAGGAATAATAGGTACTATATACGTAACACAACTACTATATAGTATAATGTATAATAAATATTCAAAAATCAGAAAATAATCACAGAGATCAGTCCTCTTATTTTTTAAAAGTTATTAAAATACAGTTTGAGTATTTATAATAATTATAATAACTATATATTTATATAGATATATATGTATAAATAGACTATATAGGGTAGACTATATATAAATATAGGTATTAATAGACAAAAATTGCCAAACAAAAGCTTTTCATGTTTTACAAATATTTTTCTATTTTTATGAATTTTTACGGAATTTTTGCATTTTTTTTAAATCAGAAATTGTAAAAAATACTGACTAAATAAATAAGTTGAATTGATTTGAGAATTAAAAATAGAAAATAAGATCAAAATATCACAGAATCAATTTTAAATGTAGATAATACAATATATAAAAATATAAAATAAAAGTAAACATTTTTAGGGTTTATGGATTTTTTCTAATTTTTGAAGGATTTTTTAGATTTTCAATTTTTAGTTATTTTATTTTTCTATTTTTAGGGAATTTTGGTCTGGAGGTACAAAATACAATAATAAACAACTACTTTTATTTGGAATTTTAAAGATGATTTATAAATTTTTGCATTTTTTAGTCAAACAGGGAATAAAATATCTAAATGAATTTTAAAATATATTAAATGCATGCAAAATGTCAAATAAAAAATTAGCATTAATCAATGGCCAATAATGGCTTAACTATTTTAAATAAACAAAAATGCAAAAATAAAACTAATTCATGTTACAGGGATATATTTGTAAATAAAATAAAGCCCAATGGTACACGTGCAAAATCGCAAAAGTTTGAACTTAAACTTGAATTTTTAGGACTTAATATAGATTACCCAAACCAAGGGGTATGCCTGCAAAATTTCATCTCACGTGTGGGGCCATGGGAGGTGAGATGACACTGGACTAGAGTGCAAATTCAACAATGAGCATACATGAAAAATGTCCCATAAATTTTAAATGTACTTAAACTATTACAGGACTATTTATGAAATAGAAAAAGAACGAAGGGGTTCTTTGCAACTAAAGCGCCTAAGATCGAACTGTTGCGTGCAAAACACATGGTAGATCACTTGGTTAGGGATGTGTAACTCTTCGCCAAAACACCAACGACCAGAATTAGACATGGCACTTGATCTTCATCGGACGGTTGGGAGACATAGTAGACGAATAGTAGAAGAACACTGATGGGGCAATCTTTATTTTCAAGTACCCCTCGTCTGGCATCGATTCTTCACTCCAAAAGGCCTAGCAGCTTGATGGTGACTTTCCGCATCTGCTGGTGGCCCCGTATAGAGCTGAGGGTGCTCGGACATGGTGTTGAGGCTTTAGATAGCTCCAGGTGACCTGGATCTTCATCCATGTGCTTGAACGCCTTCATATGGGTCCGCAGATCCCCGTACTTGCACCAAAATGTCAGGAGGCATTAGGGATACTCCCTCAACCAATCCTTTGAGCAAAACAATGAAGGGGTGCGAATAACGACTAGGTTTTGACGAGATGTAGGAGGATGAACCTTGATTTGCTGAACCACAAGCGGATTCAGGTTGGTGACAACATGTAAAAGGTGGAGAACATGATGGAAGATGAAATGGTATGATCAAGGGGTAGATGAACAATCGAATCATGATGAATTCGCTATGGATCTCGAGTTTCAGGGATTTGGGTGTTTCTGATTTGAATGCTAAAAGTAGGACTAAACTAGAAATTATAATGCAAAATGAAATAAAAGCTGAGCTATGCCTAAGAATGACGAGAAAATGCCTTGATTTGACCATAGAGCCAAAGAAGTAGAACCGCAACAGAGCTCCAGCGATGAGATGGATCACCACCTAACAGTGTCTCTACTCGCTGGAAATCCTCTCTTCCTCTTGTTGCCACCAAGGTGGAGAGAATGGGAAAGATTTGAGAGGCTAAGAACACCTGGGAGGGATCAAAATGGGAAAGATGACCGGTGAGCATTATTTATAGATAGAGGAATGGAGGCTCTTCTGTTAGCCACGTGAGCCCGAGGCAAACCATTCCTACAATGAATGTTATTATAATGTTTGATTTATCAATAAAAGTTATTGGTTATTTCACTCCCTATGTGAGATTAAATGAATGACTGCACTATTAGGTACCTCTATACAATTAGGTTTATGTACCATGTCCATCTTAATGATTATACATGTGTTGATTCAATAGTTGAATCATAGATTTTTGTGCTTGGATGAATATCTAAGGAGTTTGATTGAGGACTCATTAAGCACCGTCATATGATTGTTAAGAGATGATCTAGAATCTACGTAGGATATGGCAATCCTTTCTCATTAGGTTGATATCTGACCGACCTCTTGGTGCAAGTCCTCTGCATGGCAATAGAGAATCAAATATGTCTGATTAGTTAGGTCAAAGATTTAACTTAACGAGATCAAGATAACCAAGCCCTATGTTGTATACCGTCATGATATAGGCACGCATCCTCTGACCGGAGACAAATGTGTTACTATATGTCTAAGTATTTACATTTGGCTGATCAATAGGTTGATGGCCTAATCAAGGTCTATACACTGGCGAGCTGGTATGCATATGAGGGCATATGAGTGATACAATCTCTCAAAGGAATCATACATGTTCACTTGTGAACCGAAAGACATGAGCTCATTCATGAGCATGCATAGTCGTCGTGCTTTGGAAGCATGATAAGAATTTGAAGGTGTGATATATGCTTTTGGAAAGCATATGATTGATGCCAACTCCCAATGACTGGATGAGAAACATGATAATGAAACCCTAAAGATGATAGTGAAAATTGATCTATATCTTCGGTTTTATTACAGGTCTTCCAATATGCAGGATGTACATGTATTACGAATACCTGAGGGTGATGTGATCATAAATGATTGTATAACCATGATGCTTCCATTCCAAGGGAGTGATGAAACAGGTCTGTATTTTAGTGGCTCCTCTAAGTAGAAAAGTAATCTGATCTGGTCCAAATGTTGGACATTTATCTGAATGTGATTCAGATACAATGAGAAGATTAGATTTATAGCCTTTATTTAATTAGGCATATATGACAGGTCCATGAGATCTGGATTTGAGATGTGATCGCAATATCCAAGCCACTGTACGTAGAACATACAATCTCCCTGTCCCTATCTCCAAGTATCTGCGAAGAAAGCATTGTTGATGAAAGAGTTCGAGAATGATTCCATTATTAGATTAAATCCAAGCATTGAGAAATGGATAATTAAATGTGATTAAATTATCATGAATAATGTGATTTGATTCATATTATTTAGATGCATGAGAATGATTATCTAATATAATTAAATGTGATTTAATTATCATGGATAAGAAAAATGTGGATATCAATATCCAATTAATCATATGTATATTAGAAATGTGATTTGCAATATATTAGAGAGAGCCTATTGTAATTTATATTTCTTGATTAATTATTGATGTGAAGTTTATTCACTTTGGGTAATTAATTGAAAATGTAATTTACATTTTATTTTGGGTAGTAAATGTTATTCACAAAGTTCAAATGGAATGATTTCAACGTTCACAAGATAATTATGAATTATTTTTGTGAGATAATTTACAACAAGTGTTGTTGTAAATATTGGAGATTTCAGGAGATAGCATAATCTTAAGAATTGGAAATATTGCCTCCTTCTAATTCAAAGGAGGTGGATGGCCACCATGTCCTAAAAGGAATGGGTGGTTGTCCCCCCTTTTGTGGCATGAGGGCAGTCTCCTTCCCAATTATTTCTAAGGTTGATTGATTTAATTTGGAATTAATTTATATTGATTATTCAATATATATTTAAATTAAATTAAATTAATTGTTGTTGTATTTTTACAACAAAATTTTGATCATTGAAAGAAATATAAATCAATCTCATCCATTGATTTTGTGTTGTCTATGGATTGAGATCCACAGACACTCAAAATACTATATAAGAAGAGGCGCCTTGCACTTCAAGTTACATCAAAAATAGCTCTCTCTCTCTCTCTCCCTCATTCTCACACCACCCTCTCTCTCTACCTTGATTGGCCATCCACTCTATCCTTAGAGAGAAGGTCACCGCCGTCGTCGCATCACCGTTGTACTGTCACCTTGACTACTCTTGGATCTTCATCTTCTTTGGTGCTCCTTGCTCATGAAGAAGATGAATGATATCGTGAGATGAGATCAGGTGATCCATCGCTTGGATCAACTTCTTGGATTGCCAAAAGTATGCGATTCAGCTTCACGCTCGCAAGTGTCTGCTCTGACAGATTGAACTTGAGACATGACGTCTCTTTATTTAGAGACTCGATCAACCACGCTATAAGAGGTATTCCTTTATATAGTATGTGGTTTAGATAAAATGATCTTAGAAGTGTTCTTGGATCATGTAGGTTCATCGATTATTTTTTTTAATTCCGCTGCACTGGCCAACTAGTTCGACTAGTCGCTCCCGATCGTATATGATGCGATCATGCTTCCTTGATACACTTAAGGATTCTTCCATATCCTTCAAGTGGTATCAGAGTCTTGGTCAGGTCTTGGATGTAGTCCGAAACCCTAGGGGATCATGATCCGTGTTTTGGTTGAGCAGGAATCATTGTTTTTTTGCATTGGATGCAAGAATGAATTAGTTTTTGATGAAATAAAAACCTAAGCTTGTGCAATGTTTGGACATAATTTTTTGTTATTAAAGTGTATTTATAATATCTAAATATCTCCCAAAAATAGTAACCTTTGATTGGTAACTAAAGTGCACGAAATTGATTCAAATAGTTCCCGCCATGAAAATTGTTTTGCACGTATTCACGGATCTGTAACAAAACTATTTTTGTGTATTGTTTTCCTGTCATGAAATATGAAATAAACACTTTAATTAAGTATAGGATCAAAACAACAAAGAACACGATGTAATTTTGTGCGATTCTGACTCTGTTTGCCCAAGATATTCCATATTTAGTAGAGATGGGTCGGATGATGATCAGATCATCAAGATCTCTTTATTAATTGGCTTATCATTAAAAGTAAATCAAGGAAATTGAGAATTTACCATGATTATTTTATGATTACTATTTATTTTTGGAAATAATTGATTAAACATCAATCATCATTGAATGAGCATTTAATGAAAACCCTAGTTTATCCTACAATAGTTGTAGGACAATCTCTACATGCAAAACTTTGTTACTTGAATAGGATTGGGGATTTATTGAGAAAATCTCCTTATAATAATAATCTAAATGGTTTTGATTATTATTATATGGTATAAATTCAGTTTAAAGACCGATTACATCTTAAATACAAAATGATCAAATCGCATTATCCTGACCTGAGGCGGATATGGTGTCTAGTCAGGGAGCATCGGGGCAGTAAGTTGCTTCGTGAGCGGTTTGCCCACTCACGTCGGAACTAGACATGACAACGGGTAAGGAATAGATAATGTTTGAAGCGATCATAATGTATTTTTTAATTTATTAAAGATTCTTTCAAAGACCCCCCTGGGCACCTACCTCTCCCATGTATCGGGCCATTTGGCTATTCAAATAGTACGTATTTTTTGAGATAATACCATCCCTTCGAGTAACAATCAGGTTTTTTGGTTGATTAAATTGGATTGATAATTGATTTAATATAATTAAATTGATTACATCCAATTAAAACACTCAATTATGAATAGAGGTGTGTTTACCTTTGAAGAATTAATTATGTGAATATGATTCATGATAATTAATTAGAATTTGAATATGAGGTGGAGGATCACATAATTGACATCCATGGTCTCCCGTCAAGGCGAAGGGTTCCAACGCCAGCGATTGTACGTAGGAGACGCATGTCCAAAGTAACAGCTCCTACATTCAAGCACATCTGGATCGGTTTCTTTGCTTCTCGAAAGAGTAAGGCCGTATATGTAGTGACCCCAATATCGAGTCCTCATATTATTGGGTTGATATTGGATTGCATATAGCGAGTTCTAATCTTGTTGACAGTTGGTTCAATTAACGACAGGTCAACATCACCTTAGGGGTGGTGGGCATGGGTCTTAAAGATCGAATTGGGAAATGCAAGTTGGACTTGTAAGGCAGAATGTGTTCCCATTTCTTTTTATCCAAGTTGCAAGTTCTCATATTATTGGGATGTAACAAAGGTAAAGAGGAGATCTCAGTTCTTGATAGAGATATATCGATAAGAATATTTCTTACTTTGAAAATGATTAAGGGAATGAACTTTCAAAGTTGAAATGGCAAGACTAATTTTATTAAAAATTCATTAGTCAAAGAATTTCAATTGGATATATAATTATTGATATGTTCTAATAATATGCGTGCTTAATTTCAGAAAATGAAGTCTAGGAACCCACTTAGCATGCTCTTTTAGATCAATCAGTTGACTAGACCAAATTACTAAGATTGGATTCGAAATTTGGATCTTGTCCTATCTATGGAGCGCATGTCTTATGTGCTTTCCAAGGACAAGTACACAAGCCCTCAGACTCTAGAATAGATTAAATTCAATGATAAATATGATGAAGATCATATTTTGGCAAGGTGTTACATCCGAGGTTCACTGTCCATTGTGCTTCAGAAGCAACATATAGACATGAACACTTGACAAGACATCATGGTGAATCTGAGAGAAATATTCGGTTATGTAAACCGCACACAATGTTATAATATCATAAAAGAACTTATTCGTTGCGAGACGTAGGAAGGGACTTTTGTCAAAGAACATGTACTCAAAATGTTTGGTTACCTTTCTGAGCTGGAAACCCTCGAAGCTGACATGGACATAGATATGCAGGCTGACTTCATTCTGTTATCACTTTCTAAGTATTTTAATAGCTTTCTGGTCAAATACCACATGAGAAAAATAGATTATACTAACATTGGGTTATTGGTTGCATTAAAGTCTGTAGAAGATGTGATGAAGAAAGATAGCCCCTCTGGCAGTGTAATGGTTACACGTCAAAGGAAAGCCTAGTCGGAAGCATGATTTTCGAAAGGATCCGGCCCAGATAAGAAAGAAGAAGAGTCAAGGTGTTGGCTCATCTTCTAGTGCATCTACTATGATAACATCGAAGAAAATTGATGTATGTCATCATTGCAAGAAGCAGGGGCAATGGAGGTGTATTTGCCCGGATTACCTAATATCCCTAGACAAAGATAAAGCCTCATCAGGTATGAAATCTATTTTCATTATTGAAACCAGTTTTCTCCTTGGACAAGA
Organism: Ottelia alismoides; assembly: GCA_037367405.1. Lineage (NCBI taxonomy): Eukaryota > Viridiplantae > Streptophyta > Magnoliopsida > Alismatales > Hydrocharitaceae > Ottelia > Ottelia alismoides. The sequence goes on along the minus strand of JAZKJV010008453.1, from coordinate 179,177 downwards.
AGGTAGTTGGGTCATCAATTCTAGTGCTTCTGTTCATGTATGCAATTTGTTGCATCTATTTCAGGAAACTAAGAGTCTTGATGAAGGGGGGATAGTCATACAGATGGGATCTGATGCAAGTGTTGCAGCAGTTGTCATCAGGACCTACAGACTATCATTATCCAATGGAAGAGTCCTAGTACTTAAAGAGTATCTTTATGTAGTGAAAGTCAGGAGGAACCTTATATCTATATCTAAGCTTGTTAGAAATGGATATTCGTTTCTATTCTATAATAAATATTCATAACTCATTGTGAAAACATATTGCAGATGGTGTTTTGACTTCTGGTGGACTCTATGAATTGTGTATTGATAAAAATGTCTTGAATGTTAGTACCACTGATAAAATCCATAAAAGATTCAGGAAGGATGGACATCATTCAAATATGATTTGGCATCAAAGGCTTTGTCATTTATCTATTGATAGGATCAATAGATTGATAAATGATATAGCCTTAAATTTTCTATAGGTTCAATCTTTGCCTACCTGCGAACATTGTATTCGAGGTAAAATGACTAGGATGCCTTTTCGTAACAAGGTTATATGATGCAAGGGTATTCTTGACGTAATACTTACCGATGTATGTGGTTCCTTCAATATCATTACCCGAAATGGATATCGATATTCTTTGATGTTTATTGATGACCCTTCACGATTTGGGTTTATCTTCCTACTAAGTCATAAATATGAAACTTTTGAAATGTTCAAAGAGTTCGAGGCTTTGGTTGAGAACCAAACCAATAGGAAGATTAAATGGATTTGATCTGACCGAGTTGACGAGTACCTCTCAGATGAATTCAAGGAATAACTTAAAGAGAATGGAATTGTTTCCAATCTCACTCCTCATGGAACCCCCTAACTTAATAGTGTTGCTGAAAGACGCAACAGGACTACCATAGACATGGTTCGTTCAATGACGAGTAAAGCACATTTACCACTTAGTTTCTGGGGATATGCAGTTCAGACTAAAATATATATCCTAATAAGATTCCTATAAAATCCATAGAAAAACTCCTCATGAGCTTTTATATGGAACCAAACCCAATGTTAAACACTTGAGAGTTTGGGGTTGCTTCGTCCATGCCAAGAAATTGGATGCAAGTGAGCTCTAATCTCGCACTCGTGAGTGCTACTTCATTGTGTATGTTAAGGAGTGTATTGGATGCCAGCTTTATGGCCCTAAGAAAAGAAGGTTTTCGTCTCTAGAGATGCGAAAGTACTGGAGGATGATTTCCATAAAAGTCGAGATAAAAATGAAGTCGAGGAACTCATTGAGTCCCTTGAGGATTCACATCTTCCTGAATGAGAAACTGGTGAGATAAACAAAGATAAAACACCCATACCTCTTCGAAGGAGTTCGAGAGTGGTTGTGCCACCTGAAAGGTACAGATTCCATGTGTCTAGTGAAACTGGCAATGATCCAACTTTATTTGATGAATCATACACAGATCATGACATGGATAGATGGATGTTGGCATTGAAGTCAGAGATTGACTCCATGCATAAGAATGGTGTATGGACCCTAGAGGATCCACCTAAAGGGCTAAAACCCATTGGGTGTAAATGGATCTTCAAGAGAAAGAGGGGATCTGATGGGAAATTAGATACTTTCATAGCACGGCTCGTAGCCAAGGGCTACACGCAGAGAGAAGGCATCGATTACTATGAGACATTCTCTCCTGTGGCTATGCTTAAGTCCATCAAGGCACTACTGGCTATAGCGGCATTTCTTGAATATGACATCTAACAGATGGACATCAAGATGGCTTTCCTCAATGGATACCTCGAGGAGGATATCTAAATGGAACAACACCAGGGCTTCATAACCAAGGAAGGTAAAGTGTGCAAGCTAAATAAATCCATCTATCGGCTCAAACAATCTTCTTGTATCTAGAACATCAAATTTGATGAAACCATAAAGAGTTATTATTTTGTGCATAATCCTGATGAATCTTGTGTGTACAAAAAGCTTAGTTGGAGTGCTATTGTGTTCATTGTGCTTTACGTAGATGACATCCTTATCATTGGGAATGATACAAGGATGATGACCACTGTTCATATTTGTCTATCTCATATCTTCGAGATGAACGATCTTGGAGAAGCCTCTTACATCTTGGGTCTGAAGTTGTTCAAAAACCAAGAAAAGAGGATATTCGGATTATCACAACAAGGGTACATTAATAAAATTTTGGAACATTTCCATATGGAGAATTCCAAGAAAGGTTTCATTTCTTAATACTTGGTATCCACCTATCTGAAGGGACAGCTCCTCAAAGTGTTGAGGAAAAGAAAGCCATGGCTAGATGACCCTATGCATCAGCTCTAGGAAGCTTAATGTATGCCATGGTGTGTACAACGCCAGATATCTGCCATGCAGTTGTAGTGGTAAGTCATTACCAATCCTGCTATGGAGAACAACACTGGAATGTAGTGAAGAACATTTTCAAGTATCTAAGATGAACACAATACTACATCTTAGTCTATGGATATCAAGCTTGCAAAAATCGACAGACTAAACTGACTAGTAAACTTGATTAAACGACTCAATCACCTGGACAATCCGATTAAGCCTATTCGGCCTTTAGTGGGGTACCCGGATTAGTCGGGCCGACTAGTCGGCCAACTAATCAATCGATATTTGCAAGATGGGTCTGGGAACCCGATAACGAATACCCATGTATTGGGGTCTTAGGTTACTGTTAGATAGTAACCCTTCGGCCTCCCTCCCAGGCGATGCTCCCACAGTTCACCGTCGCCTTCTTCGAACCCGGTCGCCGCCTGCTCCAACCCCGACTGCCTCTAGTTGCTCGGTTCACCTCTTGCTCCAGTCGCCGCCTGCCTCGGTCCACCTGCCTCAGTCACTAAGTGCCTCCGTCGCCACCTGCTCTATTCAAACACGAGTAGGGTTTTATTTTTTTGCCTTTTTTTATAATAGTTCATTTGTTTGTTCGATATTAGTATGTAGAATATGTAGATGATGTTGGAACTCCCTTTATCTTTGAATAGTAATGCGGTCTTCTTCAAAAATAAAAAAGATGATGTCGTCCTTCAAAATAATCATGTTTCAAGACCAACAAATTATGCATTTCATCATAAAAATTTGAGTCCCACTTGAAAAACATGGTTGTTGAGTCATGTGTATTACATCTATAAGCATAATGTTTAAGTGCATTAGTTTAGCACTTCTAACATAAAATTCCAGGAGAACTATTGAATTTTTTTAATAATGAATGTATTTGTAGATTTTGTAGCTTGTTTTTCTTATTTAAATGCAAATTGCAATTATATGTTCTTATGTGATGTTGTAACTTTGTATTGTTATAATTTTAATATAAAAATGTTACTATTATAATAGTAATTAGGTACTTGTTTATATTAGTTTTAACTTTTAACTTGTGAGTTCTGACAATGTAGATGGCAACACTCCCCATGAATGTTGCTTCTGGTAGAGACTCGTCCTTCCATGTACCGTCGGGATCAAGTGATCATGCATAGCAATTTGGATACCTTTCAAACCGTGCGGATCCGAGCACGGTTACTTGCATGTTGTACAAGAAGGTGACGAAAGGAGGGGTTTTAGGTTCAAGCAACATCTTGCACGTCATAAAGGAGACATGGATGCATGTCCTAAGGTCGACGAAGAGACAAAGAAGATGATGATACCATACTTGGATGACGTTGCTAGATAAAGGAGTAAGAAAGCCATTGAGGTTATTAAGATGAGAGATGAGATTGATAATGGCATCACTGGAGATGTTGGATCTACTAAAAGACATCGATCTTCCGAATATATGGAACAGACTGTCACCGTTCAAGGATCATGCCAGATGAGCATAAAAGATGCTTTATCCAAGGACCATCGTGGAAGGGTTGTCTCCTATATATTCAATTGGGCATATACATCGGTGATCCCTTTCAATGCATTGACGACGAAATAGTTCAAGCATATGATCGAGGTAACTAGAATGTATTGTCCATGTCTAAAGACTCCAACAAGTTATGAGATTAGTGGTCCATTTTTGAATAAGGCAGACAAGAAAATATCTTATGACTTGCAATGTCATCAAATTACATGGAAGAAGACAGGGTATCTATTACGACTGATGCATGGACAAATATGAGAGGACGGAGCACCATGAACTTCTGTGTCAATTGCTCCTTGGGGACTTCATTTTTTAAGTCCATAGATGCTTCGGATGAGACAAACACCACCTAGAACATCTTTTAGCTCGTCGATGAGTGCATACCTGATGTTGGCATGGAGAATGTTGTTCAAGTTGTTGCAATTAATACTTCGGCAAATGTAGCAGCAGGGAGATTGCGCACAAGATATCTCTAGATATGGTGGACTTCCTATACAGATCTTTCCATCGATCTTGCTTTGGAGGAGATCAGCAAAGATTCGAAAGTGAAGAGCGCAATTAAAAAGGCGAGGATGCTCAGAATTTTTATTTATGATCACACTAAAACTTTGAGCTTGATGCGGAAGTTTACAAACAAGAGAGACATTGCTAGACCAGGGAAAATGATGTTTGCTACTATTTTTCTCACTCTTGAAAGCATTCTAGAGAAAAAAGACAAACTCAGTTTGATGTTTTCGTCAGATGAGCGGAGGGCCTGCAAATGGTACAAGATCAAAAAGTAGGGAGAACAAGCGATGTCCATAGTCTTCAACGCTATTTTTTGGAACCACATCGCATTTGCAATCAAAATTTTTACACCTTTGGTTCATCTATTACGTAAGGTTGATCGCATCGGCACCCAACCATGGGCTTTGTTTATGGAGGGCTTGAAGAGTCAAAGAGAGAGATAATTGCATCTTTTAATAGCATGGAGTCATCTTACAAGTTTTTTGTGGACACTATTATCTCCAAGACCAAGGGTAGGCTTGACACTCCATTGCATCTAGCGGCTTACTTTTTGATCCCGTACTTCTTTTCCATAGTGTGTGGTGGTGATGCAGATATTGTGGTGAAGAGAGTTTCTATGGATTGCATTGAAAGATTTTATCCAGATTTGGATATACAAGATTTTATTACTACAAAGGAGCTTCTTGATTATAGACATGGTCGTGGGCATTTGGGAAGCCACTGGCCATGAGATAGAGAATGAGGAATGACGAAAATTTCAATCCAGATATTTCAGGCATTATTTTTAATTAGTGTCATTCAGATCATCATTGATTTCATTGACTTAACCAATTTTATATTTTATTAGCTAATCGGTGATACAATTATGGGCACGGTACACCACATTTGAAAGACATGACATCAATATATTGAGCTTGACTTTTGTATCCTCTGGATGTGAGTGCAACTGGAGTATGTTAGACTCGGTAATGACTCTAGTGACCCACCTAATAGAAATACTAGTATTAAATTAGTAATTTATATATTCATTAGTCACAATTTTTGTTAATGATCCAAACCAAGAAGAGACGCAGGTTGGAGACAAAGAGGCTAAATGATCTTGTGTACGTTTGTTTCAATTTCAACCTGATGGAACATCGTCTTGAGAAAGGAAAAGATCCTCTTTCCTCTCGTGATCGTGCACATTTACATAAATGGACTTGAGAGGTCAATGTACAAGCTCAAGATGAGGAGGTCTTTCCAGGTTCTGGATTGACTTGGGGTGCAGTAGCTCAGGCAAGTGGTGCTGAAGAGAATTTGGAGCTGAGAAGAAGCCAATGAGGTGAAAGTGGCAAGGGAGCTTCATCTTCGAGCTCAAATGCTGCACCTATAAATGAAGAAGAGGATGAATTTCTACCTTAAGACATAGATGATGATGATGAAGAAAATGATGATGAAGATGGTGAAGAAGAAGATATTGATTTGTATGATGACCTTGATGGAGATGAATAACTTTTTAATTGATGCTTCAAGCTTGCTTGAATTATTTTGATTTTTGACATGTTGTATCTGTTACTGAACATTAGCTAATGTTATGTAGCAAACATTTGTTCTTAACTTGTCACCTTTTTCCTTCAATTGCTTCTTTTTTTAACTCTTATAAAATTGAAAATTGCTAAAACTATGAAAATTTGTGATTGAGTATATATATAATAATTTATATATATAAAATAAAAAAATTTAAAACCGACTAATTCCTGACTAAATCGATTAGTCGCTCGACTACTGACTAATCCTTAGTTAGTGACCCGGTCGATCAAGTAGACCGCCGACTTCTGCAACCTTGATGGAGATGGTGATCTCCAAGTCTTGGGATACATAGATTCAAACATCAGTCAGATATTGATGATCGAAAGTCGACACCAGGGTTTATGTTCCTTTTGAACGGTGGTGTTGTGAGGTTGACAAGCAAGAAGTAGGACACTATGGCCAATTCAACAATAGAAGTCGAATACATTTCTACATCGGATGTTGCAAAGGAGGTGGTGTGTTTGCGCAAGTTCGTCCTGGAAAATGGCATAGTTTCCTTTGATACTTCCATCTCGCTACTATGTGATAACACAGGAGCCATTACCCAGGCGAAGGAAACCATATGGCATCAAAAGAGAAAGCACATGGAAAGGAAATACCAAATCATTTGGGAGATTCAAAAGCATGGTGACATCACAATCACCAAGGTGGCCTCTAAAGATAATGTTGTTGATCATCTTACCAAACCATTGATGCAAAAGTTTTTCAACCAGCACGTAATGAGCATGGGTTTAAGGATTGTACCTGAATGGTTCTGAGGTCTAGGGGGATATTGTTAGCCAGGTGAGCCCGAGGCAAACCATTCCTACAATAAATGTTATTGTAATGTTTGATTTATAAATAAAAGTTATTGGTTATTTCACTCCATATCTAAGATTAAATTAAGCAATGCATTATAAGGTCTCTCTGTACAATTAGGATTATGTACCATGGCCATCATAATGATCATACATTTGTTGCTTCAATAGTTGAATCATAGAGGCTGGTGCTTGGATGAATATCTAAGGAGTTAGATTGAGGACTCATCAGCCACCGTCAAATGATTGTTAAGAGATGATCTCCAGCCTGAGTAGGAGATGGTAATCCTTTCTCACTAGGTTTATATATGACCGACCTCTTGATGCAGGTCCTCTGCATGCGAATAGAGATTCGGAGGTGTCATATTAGTCAGGTCAAAGAGTTGACTTAACGAGATCGAGATAACCAAGCCCTATGGTGTATTTTGTCACGATATAGGCACGCATCCTCTGACCAGAGACAGATGTGTTACTATATATCTAAGTATGTACATTTGGCAAACCAATAGGTCGATGGCCAAATCAAGGTCTATACACTGGCGAGCTGGTGTCCATATGATGGCATATGGGTGATACGATCTCTCAAAGGAATCATACAGGTTCACTAGTGAACCAGAAGACATGAGCTCACTCAAGAGGTATTGGGAACGATCAAATTCTATCCATGGTCATCGTGCTTTGGAAGCATGACAAGAATTTGAAGGTGTGACATATGCTTTTAGAATGCATATAATTGACGCCAACTCCCTATGGACGAATGAGAAACTTTATTATAAACCCTGAATATGACGGTGAAAATTGATCTATATCTTCGATTTATTATAGATCTTCCAGTATGGTGCATGATGGTGATGTGATCATAAACGATTATATAACCAGGATGCTTCCATTCCTAGGGAGTGATGAAACAGGTCTGGCTTTTAGTGACTCCTCTCAGTAGAGAAGTAATCTGATCTTGGTCCAAATGTTGGTCATTTATCTGAATGTGATTCAGATGCAATGAGAAGATTACATTTAAATCCTCGATAGAATCAAGCATCTATGAGAGGTCCATGAGATCTATATTTGAGATGTGATCTTGACATCCAAGTCACTATACGTGGAACGTACAATCGCACTATACTTATCTCCAAGTATCTATAGAGAAAGCGCATTATTCTTGAAAGAGTTCGAGAATAATTCCATTGTTAGATTAAATCCAAGCATTGAGAAATGGATAATTAAATTTGATTTAATAATCATGAATGATGTGAATTTGATTCATATTATTTAGTTGCATGAGAATGATGATCCAGTATCATTAAATGTGATTTAATTATTATGAATAAGAATAATGTGTATAGCATTATCCAATTATATATATATATATTATAAATGTGATTTATAATATATTAGAGAAATTCTATTGTAATTTATACTTGTTGATTAATTATTAATGTGAATAGGATCCACATTGGACAATTAATTGAAAATATGTTTTACATTTTATTTTGGGATGTGAATGTAATTCACAAATTTCCAATGGCATGTTTACAATGTTCATAACATAATTATCAATTATTTTGTGAGATAATTTACAACAAGTGTTGTTGAAAATATTGGAGATTTCATGAGATAATGTAATCTCATGAATTGGAAGAAGATTGCCTCATTCCAATTCAAAGGAGGTGGACGACCACCAAGTCCTAAAAGGAATGGGTGACTGTCCCCCTCTTTTGTGGGATGAGGGAAATCTCCTTCGTACTTATCTCCAAGGTTGATTGATTTAATTTGAAATTAATTTATATTGATTATTCAATATATATTTAGTTTAAATTGAATTAGTTGTTGTTGTATTTTTACAACAAAATCATGCCAATTGAAAGAAACACAAATCAATCTCATCCATTGATTTTGTGTTTTCCATGGATTGAGATCCATGGACTCCCAAAATATTATATAAGAAGAGGCACCCCTTGCTCTTCAAATTACATTAACAATAGCTCTCTCTCTCCCTCATTCTCACGCCACCCTCTCTCTCTACCTTGAGTGGTCGTCCACTCTAACCCTAGAGAGAAGGTCGTCATCGTTGTCGCATTCCCGTTGTGTTGTCGCGTCGACTACTATTGGATCACCGTCTTCTTTGGTATGCCTTGCTCGTGAAAAAGATGTTTGATCTCGTGAGATGAGATCAGGAGATCCATCGCTTGGATCAACAACTAAGATTGCTAGAAGCACATTATTCATCTCCATGCTCGCAAGCATCTCCTACGATAGATCGGACATGAGACAAGAGGTCTCTTTGTTTAGAGACTCAATCTCAACCACGCTACAAGAGGTATTACTTCATCTAGTATTTGGTTTAGATGAATCGATCCGAGAAGTGTTCTTGGATCATGTGGTTTCATTGATTAAAGTTTTTTAAATTCCGTTGCACTTAGTAACTAGTACGACTAGTCACTTCCGATCACATATAATGTGATCCTTACACTTCTATGATGCACTTAAGGATTCTTCCATATCCTTCATCTTCGATCAGAGATACTAGATGAGGCAAGGACAATCGAAGAGATCCTTGGCTTGGGTAAAAATTATGGATGTTTAATCTCCAAGAAATGTCCATCACAGCTAGACATCATGAGATCAACATGAAACAACACCCGGGCTCTTACAGATAGAAGCACGAGAAGAGAAAGGAGGGTCAGTTGACCAGGGCCAATGGGCGGATAGTTCCAGTTGGTCTATGTGGACCAACCTGAAGAATCCTTGAAGGAAAGGATTAGTAAATTCAATAAAAATAATAATTTATTTAATTGATTTTTTTATTAAAACATAAAAAATTTCAAATTTAATGTAATATTTTAAACACATTTCTATTTATTTTTATGAGGTTTTTTATTACAAGCTATTATTTACAAGTACAATCATAAGTATATGTACATATATATTTTATGTTTTTTTCCATTTCCTATTTTATTATTTTATACACATATTTTATATATTTATAACCTATTTAAATATACATAAATATATTTTTCTTTTATTTTTCTTAAATTATATTTACAAATAATTAATTATATATATAAACCATAGGTGTATATAAGTGTAATTCATCAGTGTATGTAAATGAAGTATTTATTTTAATTTTATTTTGATAATTTTTGTTTATTTTAATTATTTACATTGTTTCAAATGATTCAAAAATTTTATTAAAATAAAATGACAAATATAAAGAGTAATTAAATTGAATATTATATATAGGTATTCTACACAATAGGTGCCCAAAACCTAAATTTTGCATATTTAATCAAAATTAAATGTAACCACCTTTATTAAATAGCTTATTAAAATTTATATCCGACTAAAGTGATTTTGGTCAATTTTGATACAGTATGGAGAAGATATAGGTATATGAAGATTTTATTTTGACTTTTTATTTTGTGTATCCCAAGCACACTATGCTTTATTTTTTTAATGAACTAAATTTGGTATTTTTATTTATATTTCTATCAACAAGTTTCATGTTCAAAGTTTATTGATTTGTTGTATAAATAACAACGAATAAAATATGTCCCAAAAGTTATTATTGACCTATATTGTTAAAATTTTCAGACTGTGTGTTTTGTACAATTAGTTGCCCTATCTCCCCGTACTTTATTCCTTATCAACTCAGCCATCATGATGACTAAGTGTCAGGGTTCTTTTCTTTTCTTTATTCTTTTATTTTGACAAGAAATACATTATTTATATAGTATTTTGTACAGTATTTTACGATTTTTACACAATGTTTATTTTAACAAAATAATGATATATACATGTAGTTAGCTTGGGATTTAAGGTTAAAATGAAAGAATAAAGGAAATGAAATGGAGATTCATCAACAGGTGGCAAGGCTTGCCATACATAAGGTAGTAGGGAGATATGCCAAGAGGAGACTTGCATGTCTTGTGATATGCTCAAAGAAAATAGTCCAGTAATTGAGACCAATTATTTCGATCTGGATATACAAGCTTATGTAGTATGGTTTTAATCTACTTATTAGAAAATTCATCCAAGCCATTAGATTGTGGATGGTATGGCATTTCTACAAGATGTTCGCTGTCGTATTCTTCGGTCAACTTCTTGACCTCCTCGTTGATAAAGTGGCTCCCTCGTTAGAAATGAAAATTTTTAGGATTATAAACTGTAAGATAATGTTATCTTTCAAGAAGTGATAGATTGTGCAGCTGTCGTTGTTCGGGCAGAGATTACCTACATCCATCTACTGACATAGTCGATAGTGAGCAGGATTTACTCAAAATCCTGATTATTAGGGAATGGACCCATGAAGTCAATGCCCCAGGCATCGAAGATGTCGGATATCTGAATGTACTTCAGAGACATTGTGTCATGCATGTTGTTGTTTTCAGCCATTCGTTGATAGTTAGTACACTTCTTGACATAATCATCTGTATCCTTGAATAGAGTTTGCCACCAAAGTCCTCATTGAAGCACTTTTGTCAACGTCCTCTTTCTAGAATGGTGTCCACCAGCTTCGACCTTGTGGCAGTGGTCTAGGACACCCACAATCTCCTCCTGAGGTATACACCTCCTCCAGATGCAGTATGCGCCTTCTCATAATTGATGTGGATCTTCCCACTGGTAGAAATGAATGTCAGCCAAGAATATACCATGTTTGATCTTTGGCTAGTCTTGCGGAGTTTTATTGGAGACAAGATAGTTTACAATAACTGTGTACCAGGGGAGAGAGGATATTCCCAAGACTGCCTCATTCAGGAACGTCTCCGTAATTGGGATTTAATTTTGCTCAGGGAGCTCTATATTAACAATTTCTTGTTATGAACGTATTTGATGCCAGAATGGTCAGTGTAGATTATCACCCTTTATCCGAGGAGATGTGATATTAACTTTTCCAATGCAAACACTATGATTAGCAGCTCTTTCTATGTAATTGTATAGTTCTTCTGGGCTTCACCTAATGTTCTGCTAGTGTAATGAATTGAAAATGGAATCTCATCTCTCCTTTGCCCAAGAACAACACCGATTGCGAAATCTGATGCATCTATCATTATCTCAAAGGATAGAGACCAATCAAGTGGATATAGTATAAGAGCATGTGTGATCAGGTCTTTCAGTTGATTGAAGGCTTGGAGAACATGGTCATCCACAATAAAATCTGTCTCCTTGCGTAGTAGTTATGTCAACAATCGAGCGAGTTTGCTGAAGTCTTTAATAAATCATCAGTAGAAACCGACATGCCCAAAAACGACCAGACATGTTTCAGATTTGTAGGTGGAACAAGTTTAGAAATCACTTCCACCTTAGTTGGGTCCACTTCCACGCCACGTTTCAATACCATGTTACCTATCACGATCACTTCGATCACCATGAAATTACTCTTCTCCCACAGGAGCACGAGGTTCACTTCATAGAACCTCCTCCAAACTCGAGCTACATAATCAAGGCATTGATCAAATGAATATCCGTAGATCGAGAGGTCGTCCATGAAAACCTTGAGGAAACTACCCACCATGTCTGCAAAATCGACCAGCATACATCTCTAAAGTGTGACGGGAGCGTTACACAGCCCGAACGACATCTGTCAGAAGGTGTACATCCCAAAAGGATAGGTGAACATTGTCTTCTATTGATCTTCAAGCGTGATAGCAACTTGATTGTATCTAGAGTACACATCCAAGAAGTAGAAATACTCCTTCATGACCAGCCTCTTGAGAATCTATCGATGAAGGACAATAGAAAATGGGTTTTCTTGGTGGCGAGATTCAAACATCTTTAATCCACACAAACTCGCCAAGATATCGGTACTCTGGTAGGAATCTCCCCTCCCTTGTTGTTAGTAACAATGGTGATGTCATATTTCTTTGGCACTACGTGCAAGGGACTCACCCACTTGGAATCGGAGATGTGATAACTTAACCCTACATCACACCATTTCTGAATTTTTTTCACCACAATCTCTCGAAGGTTCGGATTCAATCTATACAGGAATTCATAGGAAGGTTTGTTGTCTTCTTCCAGGTAAATGTAATGTGAGCATATTGATGGATTAACCCATGGAAATATGATATCTTCTAGCCAATCGCCTTGCGGCTCTTTCAACAACCTCCGTCAGATGAGATTCTTGGTCTTCGTTCAGATGAGCATTGATAATGACCAGATACAAGTTTGGTTCACCAGGAAGGAAGGTGTACTTCATATTGGATGGAAAGGGTTTGATCTCGGGTGGTATGGGAGTTACTTCAGTGGTGACCTCAGTAATGACTGTTGGTGTTAGCTCTTTCATTTATTGGCTATCCACCTCGACAAATTGAGCTTCTTCATTTAGAATATCACAAAGATCTGCAATGAAATTCTCATGCTCAGATAAATGGGATTGTTCAAAATCCTCCATTTGCACATCAGAAAAAGTTTCATCTTCAAAGGCCTTTATTAATTAGACTATGCTTTCCTGGCTTTCCTCTGTGGAGAGGAATTCCAGGGTTTCTCTATCATCCATAAATAGATATATTTCTCTGATATCTGCTAAAAATTCACAATCCTCCGAACATTGAGATTCAAGAAATCTGATTTCAGACACATATTTTGTTGGCTTCAGCTCTTGCATAGTCTCTATCTATATCTTATCAGTGCTAAGGAGGAATGTGATCTCTCTAGGGCCATAGTCAACTACCGCCTCGGTTAGAAGGAACAATCGTACAAGGATAATCAGGGTATGTAGCAGAGGTGCAGAGTTGTACATGTCTAGGACAATGAAATCAACAGGTAATTGCATCCCTTGAACAATGACAATCACATCCTTCAACATGCCCCTAGGTCACTTGACGGATCAATCCACGAACTACAAAATCGTCTTGGTTGGCTTGAGTGGTCCTAACCCAAATTTTGTGAGTAGTAACGCAGGCGGAAGGTTTATAGAAGACACATTGTCAAGCAGGGTGCACTCAAGCTCCTGATTGAAGATTGTACATCTTATTAGTGGTGCTCCATTGTCTTTCCTTTTGTGCAGGAGATTGATGATGGCACTGACTACAGCCATGGTGAGGATATGCTTCTCAGATTTACTGCGTCTGATTTTGTGGGGCTGATTCTTTATTGTACATGCTTCTTTAAGTCCTTTCTTTACACTAGGCATGTACTCCATGACTTTTAGAAGAGACATCTCAAGCATAATGTTTTGCAATATTTCAATGATGCCAAGATCAGACAACGTATTTTTTTTTATGGTTTTCAATTTTATTGTAGAAGGAAAAGGCATATGTACATCATAAAAAACGTTGTCATATTCATTTAAATTTTTTCCGTGTCATTATACACAGGTAGATGGTAAAAGGTATACATTCATCTACATCTGGTGGACCAAAAATGATAGGCTCGAATCCATCGGCTGGCTCTAGTTCTACTGCAGGTGATGACATCTCCAAGGTTGGCATGGCTTCTCCGAGACTGCTTCTCTCTTCTTGTGTTTCTATATTTTCTTCATTTTTTGTAGTTTTTTATCTGGTGCTGCTCCAAAAAATTGTGATTGTCCTGATGTTGGCATGGCTGATGACTCATCGTCAAACTCTTTGCTCTTCCCCTTCACTGTCACAGATGGCTGAAGTGTCCTACCTCTCTTGAGATGTATAACGTTAGATAAAAAGACATTATTTTCGCCTGAATCGGGTGGAACGCTGCAGCTACTTGCTCCTCGCGATGAAGTTGTTCGGATTAGCTTCGACCTAAGCGGAATGACAGTTTCAGTGGCTATCAGGTTATCTATCTTTTGGCCCATCTTAGCCATGTTCTTCACAAGCTGAGACAGACAATCCACACTTGGGTTAACTGGGGAAACCTCAGAAGGTTCGGCCTGATGGGACTGTTGATTTTCATGGTAGGAAGGAGGCTTCTGTTGGTAACACTATGAGTAGTGAGGAGGATGAGGAAGAGAAGGATATTGTTGGTACTACTGGGAGGAATACCAGTGATGATATTAAGCTGTTGGTTGATGCTACTGTTGGTTGTGGTATACAGACTATTGTTGGTAGTTTTTTTACCTCTAGTCGTAACCTTGTTGCGGAGGTTGTTGGTGATGAGTCGTGTTGGGCCGGATTCTGCCCTCCCTATTGTTGATGATATGGCCGACTGGAATTGGTCTAACCCTAGGGTTGTCCTTGAGGACAGGCCAGTTGTTGATCATTGCTCCGGATGACATTAACCTCTTGAATGATTGGGAGAGGTAGATAGCAAGGCTCAAGATACTAATGCTTGAATTCATGTGACTGGTAGACAACCATCTATGTCTGTGGTTGTGGCAGCATATGCTCTAGAGCCTGCACATTTTAAACTTGTTGGACCAGAGATTGACTAGAACTCGACTGAGGTGGCTATGTATGTGTCTGCTCATCATTCTCAGCGGGAGGCTCAGGTGTGGGGGTCATTGCATTGTAGGCACTGATGGTATTTACCAGCAGCTCCAGCTGCTTGGTAATAATATCGAGCTTGTCCAAGCGCTTCATCCTTTGCTCGATAATGATGAGCTTCTCTAGGTAATGCGGCCTCTTCTCAATTATAAAACCTCAAATAAGTGGTTCGCAATGATGGTCAAGTCGGAGTTCTCGCACCTGTCGACTTCATGTATATCCACCATGTTCACATTCGTGCAAAGGACATGTGGTGGCCGGTGAATCTGGGAAGAACGAGATGAGGATAACACAGCCTCTTCTTTGGCCATCTCCTCAAACATTTGCCATATTGCATCCTCGACCTTCTTGAAGTGGGATCCCCTACAGGCGGATTCAATCAGATGTTGAATAGACTCTATCAAACCCCATAAGAAGTGTTGAACCAAGCTGGTCCTCGAGATGTCATGGTGGGGGCACTTCCCGATCAAATCGGTGAACCTCTCTTAGGTCTCATAAAAGGACTCTTGGGGTACCTGAGAGATGATAGCGATCTTCAATCGCATGAGATTAAGATGGCCGAGAAGATAGTACTTGTGTAGAAATGCAGACTTCAAATCCTCCCAGGTCATCACCACCTTGCCCTGAAGGCTAAAGTGGAAGGCATTCCTTGACTATGCCTAACGGGATGTTGGGGCAATGCGTTGTGTTGCAGATATGGCCGAACTACTTTAGATGGGTGTATGGCTCCTCGTTGGAATTCCCATGGAAGCTGGGGAGGAGAGACAGGAGCTGCAGCTTCAGCTCAAAATGTATGTGGACGAGTGGGATCTGGATCCACTCATTGATGCGATCGGCACTAGGGTGTATGACTGCTTGAGGGTTGGCCCCTCTTTTCTTCACCCTCGCCTTTATGAGGTCCATCTACAAAGTGATTATCCTCATCATCATCATGGACATCATCACCTACTCCTCGAGGTGTCTCCCTCTCTTTTGATCTCCTCCTAATGTCGTTCAGTATATCTTAGAAGGTGCCCTGAGCTAGAGCTTGGTCTGTTAACTGTTGTTGAATGACTTGGATGGAGGCCAAGAGCTAACTATTCACTTTGTTCTAACTTGGGCAATGCCATGCTCTGTATCTGGCTTTGTGTTTGATTGTTGTTGTCCCTTTTTTCTTTCTGTAGGATACATCTTTGATGCTCACTGTGACAGAACGAGCTCTAGATTGAGGTCAAGATCTGCAGTGGGAAATACACCCCGATCAGTCTGCATGCAGGCACCAGATGGAGAAACTAATTGAGAATTAGGGTCATTCCTGAATCTTATAAGGGATGGAGAGGTATATGGAGTGAAATAAATCTCCATCCAAAAGGGATATAACTTGGGAAGAGATTTTTCCCGATCTGTGTGAGGAATAATAAGTGAGGAGTCCGGAGGGTAGTTCATGGAGTCTAAACCATGCACGTGAGAATCACCCCAAATTATTGGAGATGTCAAACTCGAGGAGTCGATGTGGATGTCGGCGGAGTCCCGACTAAACTGTCATGGAGTCATCATCTTGAAGGGAAGAGAAGATTAATTTGGAGGAATGATACAGTGATTAACGAGAAACAAATGGAGTGTAAGGCAGTAGAAGGGTTATGATGAGCAGGGGTCTAAGAGGAAATGAGGAAATAAGAATGACAAAAATGCACAAGTGTACAAGACTTTGGTACTTAGACCTAATCGAAGCAAATAAACACAAAACAAAATTGAATTCGCCAACTCAACTCAATGTGAAGTCGTAAGAGTTCAGTTACTTTTTATTTTTTTCCATTTTAAAGCTATGATTCAGGCAAAAATATGTCATGAGTCCTTAACGGCTAGCCCTAGAGGAGAGCATGTACTGCCAAGAAAGTGACCTCATTCTTGTTCCAACTCCTTGTATCCTGTGATTTGCACTTTTTAAGGTCCACAATACTAATCCTTGGTGCTACTCAGCCAAAGAAAAGAGCAAGGAAGCTGATGGAATAAACAATTACTTCACCCACAAGTGGGGTACTCGGACACAAACTGATGTGATAGACATACCCATGAGGGCGTGGCCAAGGCTCAATACTCCACACCAAGTCGGATGCTCCACGCAAGAAGGGAACACCGTTTTCGACATGGTCCTACTCGGTTGCATACGATAGAAGTGCCAATACTTCACCGATCCCATGTGGTAATTGAGGCAGCCACAGATTGGGTTTTTGGTTCTATCCCTTAAGGGTCGTTCCTAGCTCAGTCTAGAGTGTACCTGAATACAATGTGGTCTTTGTGAACCACAAACAATGATGTTCATTACAAATTTTATTTAGGTTAAAGTTCAATTAATAGTACCCTTGTTTCAGTTCTTTATTTTTATTTTTTTAGTATTTCAATGATAAATGCCTAATGATTTTTTGGATTTTCTTTTTTACCCTAGGTGTTCAAAATTAGAGGTAGAGAACGACAAAGCAATGCAAGGCGACACTAAGATGTCTCACCTTTGTGCCTAAATGATGAATGCTCAGTTAGAAGACTTACAGTGCTTCCCAGCGCTCTCCATACAGGATGCAATGCAAAATTTATTAAACCTAATCTATATGAGCAGTACGCAATGAAGAAAATCATCCTAAGCAGGAATTGCTATTAGTGTGGAGAACCAAATGCTAAATATGAAAGAGAAATTGAAGAGTCCAGTCTTGGAGGCTCCTCGATGCCGACCTCTCATGGCAAACGATTTCTAGTCCAAGTATTCAAAAATTAATTTTTGATCTAAGTCCAAACGTAGACTCTATATGTATATGCAAGATATTAGGTGTTTGACCTTAGATTACTAAGCAAGAAATCCTAAAATGCTAAGGGCTCATTCCACAAAACAAATAAAAATAAGGCAAAAAATACAAAACATGGAAAATAAATAAAAATAAAAGCGATAAAATCACGAGAAAAATCTTGTGAGCCCCCAAGTGAATAGACACTTGAAAATTGGGCTCCAGTGTTCAAGTCCAAGTCCATATGTATTATTACAAATTAATAGTGTAAAAGTAAAATAACACTCTCTCACAAAAATAAAAAGAAATGTACTATGCTAAAGGTCGTCCTCTCTCTCTTGCTCTCTCCAAGTAGCTCACAAGAGGAATACCTACTCTCCTCGCAGCTCGGGTGCTCCAACCACTAAGCGGTCGTCGTCGCCTTGAGGTCCCTCACAAGAAAAATAGAAGATAATATATTAGCACAATGAATCAATTATATCAAATGAAAAGAAAATAAACAAGAGAGATAATAAAGCAAAATGGTGAAGGAAAATCAACACAAAAAATCCGCCCTACAAGTTACTCCCTGGCAACGGTGCTATTTGAAAACTCAACTCTTGCAAGGGTCTAATGTAGTCTACACAAAGCAAGAACTACATTGTCGCTAAAGCGGCCGCTCACGAAAGTCAAGAAATTCAATAGTTAACCCAGAAATAAATATAGCAATGAAAAATACAAGTGGAGTTAAAATTTTTTATAACTCTACTAAAATGTGTATATAGACGAAATAGTAGGGGTTGAATACACGGAGAACGGAGAATAGACAACAATGATTGGCAAAAAGATAACAACTGCTTTTAGATTTTAGTGGAGATTTTTTATTTTTAGTGGGTTTTTAATTACTTATTATATTTTAAATTTTTTTATATTTTTATGGATTTTTTATTTATAATTTTTTTCTTTTTTTATTTTCTGATTTTTAATTTTCTTTTCTTTTTAACAATAACATATGTATAATACATAGACAATGACTACTTTATAACAAATATATAAAATAGAAATAAAAATAGGAAAATATCCTAAAGTACAGTCCTTTTTTAAAATGTGATAAAAATATTTTTGGGATTTTTAATTATTACAATAATAATAGTAATAACATAGGGAAATATAGCTATTTAAATATTTATGGATTTTAAATTTTAAAAATATCTATAAATAATTCAGAATCAAAGGAAATAAAATGTTTTGTCTTTTCTAGTTTTTTTCTCGATTTTTATGACTTTTTTATAATTTTGCATTTTTATGGATTTTTAATTGAGTAAAGAGTGAATTAAATAAAAAAACAAGGTTGTTTTAGGTTTAATAATATTTATACAGATCAAAAAAACCCAAAACTACTTTTTAACCAAAAAGATATATAAAAGAAAATTTTGAAAGAAATAGAACAATTTTAGGGGGCTTCAATAAATTTTGTGATTTTTATGAGGTTTTTAGGGTTTTAAATTTTTAGGAGTTTTCTTTCATATTTTATTGTGATTTTTTATATGAAGTAAAATAAGTCCAATTTTTCAAAGCATTTTTATATTTTTGTTTTTTCTGAAGTTAGATAGTGAAAAATAGCTCAGCTTTTATTTTTAATAAATATAAATATAGAATAAAATACCTTAACAAAAATATATGTAGTAGAATAATATGTAAGGTATTTATCTTAATTTTTATGAATTGTTAGGGTAAATGAGCTATTCTTTAACAAAAATAAAATCAACTAAAAGAAAATGCAACCTATAGGGGTATTTTTGCAAATATTTAAAGTTTAAGCACTATTTCCAAACACCCTGAAGAACTATTGGGCTAAACATGCAAAAATCCCAGAAAAATAAGTCAATATATGTTGGTAGGGGCATAAATATAATAAACAAAAAACGGAAGGTCCTTTTTTTGTAATTTACCCAAAAGTATTAATATTGAAATTCATAATTATAGGACCAAATGGAAATAACAATAACCCAAGGGCTTAGGTGCAAAATATCCAATACCCTCACGTGCATAATCGTGTGAGGGGTCGAGGACTGGACCTAAGTGCAAATATCCAAAATCTCAAGGTTCTAATTACAATTTTACACAAAATATATAATTATATAATCAAGTTCTTGGACTAAAAATAAAAGACAAAATATGTGGGGTATACAGTAAAATTACCCCCCGTTAGGCGATCCGACGACTGGAATCTTTTCACTTGGATGCGTGGCACGTCTGGATAGCGATGTCGGTTTGTGATGACGGTCGAGATTAGATCCTCGGACGGGGATCAAATGGTTGTTGGCGCTTGGATCCTACAACCACTACAATCCAAGAGTTGAGTCTTGATAGGACAGGTGGAAACCTTCCCTAGTCTAACATGGAAGAACTCGACTCCGGATTATCTATGATCAGCTATTGCATGCAACTCAGACCACCTAGGGGCATCTCTAGGGTCGCGAAATGGAGCCCAAGCCCTTCCTCGTCTATCAGATGTGCTAAAAAGTTCTATGACCCATTGATGGGGTCCTGGATTCGCAGCGAAGCTGTAGCACTTGGAATACCTTATTCAGGTCCGATTCTAGCCAATATGGGCACCTGAAGGATTTGGCATGCACATGAAAGGTTAGAGGTTTAGGGAAAATTTCATCAACCTTGTTTGGCGTCGAATACTGGTGAGGTGGAGTGAGGCAAAGCTTTTCGACGATGGATGGCAGAGGGAGAGCGGATCTCCATATCGAGACATGATCTAGGTGATTGGTGGTCGATGAATATTCATTTCATCACCTTTATTCCGTCATTTTTTCCCTAAAAAACCCTAGCTAATGCATGTAAATACCATTAATTTGTACAAATTAACATTCATTCTTTGTTGTATAAATACTATAAAACATTACTTTCAATGCTAAAATTATAGAATAAAGAAAAGAAAAGAATAAGAATAAAATGCCAAAGGTATTTTATGACCTTAAACCCCGAGACGTAGGCATCTTGATGACTAGGTCGACAAGGAATGAAGTAGGGGGAGATAAGGGCCAAAAGCGTAATAAAGATCACATTTATTTATTCATTATTTATTAAATTTTGTAACCTATTTTATTTTCCACTTTTTATACCTGAAATAAAGAAAATTTGTACATGAAAATTGTAGATAATAATCTATACAAAAAAAACAAAATTGATTTTATACAAAAATAAAACACAGTGTACAAGTTCTACTCTGAATAAGATTATAAACTCCCAACTTCACATACCCATATCTTTCAAATAAAAAACTCAAAATATATCAAAATCACCTTCAATTATATATAACTTTTAATAATCTATTTGATGGAGTCGTTTCATATTTTTTGGAGTTAAGATGTGAAAGTTAGGTTTTGGACCCCTGTTGTACTTATAGCTGAATAAAATATTCATTATATTTATTCTTTATTATTTTTACAATTTTATATTTTTATAATTTTGTAAATATTATTTATAATATATGTACACATTGAAACTAGAATAAAACGCTTAAGAAAATATAAAAATAAAATAATGTGCAAAAACATATAGATAAAACACATGTACTTATACCTATATAATTTATACCCCTATTTATTTAAGTGTACATAATATATCATAAAAATATAATAAAAATATATTTATGTACCTAAAAATAAGTTATAAATATATAAAATAGCCAAAACATATATGAATATACCTATAAATATATTCTTAGAAAATAATTAAAGATGATAATAAAATACTACATAAAATAATAAACATTTTTTATTTTATAATAAAAAATTAATAAAGTCATTTGCTATATTTAATTAATCATTTCTAATAATCAATGTTGTTTTATCCTGTAGTGGTCGACGTGGATCAATGGCGTCGCACCCTTCGTTAATCGCCACTCAACTCCCCTTCCAGGATGTCTGACCTCTGTCACTCATCTTTCCCCCATTTTCTTCCCTTTTTCACGGGAGTTTCATCAATCCATTACCCTCGATGACTTCATAAGATTTCATCATTGCTCTTCCAAGATTCACATCGTGCCTCCAAACTCTTGTGCATAGCTCATATTCCTCTCAGTTCTCCGATAAATAAGGGTGTGTATACTTGGCTATAAATAAAACAAGTGACTTCCCTTCTCATTTTGATCACATTCCAACCCATAAAGCCCCAAAGCCTCGGCCTAGAGTGTATCCTCCTGATAGGGGGAGTCGCCTGAGGTCCCACAGTGGCTGAGGGAGGTAGAAGCTGCACCTACGGTGGCTCGCCGACCGCCTCTACTCCTTACTTTTATCGGCAGGTATGAGCTATGCCATTTTATTTTCCTAGGTAGTTGTAGCTTGTAGGTTCTATTTTGTGCATTTTATTTCCCATATGAGTTAGTAATATAGTGTAGAATAGGCTGGTCACCTCGCCGGAGCTCAGGAGCTCTGGCCATGTTCCACCGTACCCAACCACCTATCTCCAACCACGTCTTCCATCCCATGACCTTCGCTGCTCATTTCTCCATGATTTCCACCTTGCCATCCAACTAGATTTGTGCTAGATCTGCGAACCGGATCCCCCCCCTAACTCGCCGAAGATCCACCACTCCGCCCCCTTTCGCTTGCATTCCCTACACTTACCATCCAAGGCACTTTGCCCTCGGCCTTGTGCCTTATCTGTGCAGGTCACGCGATCAAAGGAGCCCTTCCAGGCTCAATTCGATTTGACTTGGAGGTCTCTAAGTCACTCATCTTCCTTGAGCTCTAGGTCCACCTCCTGGGGGTCCTGGACCTTCTAGCGACTACCTCTAGCTGCGGAAGCCTTCCACAATCCCTTTGGACCATCTTGTAGCTACAGGGGAGGTTGGAGGTGCCCACTATAACAGATCAAAGCTCGGAAGAATGGAACTTATTCCCGGTTCTTCCAATCAACTCCAGAGATGTCTGATTGCCTCCAGTTCTTCTCGAGTTGCATTTGTCGTCAGATGTGAAGAACCTCCACCATAGTTCTCATCCTTGAGATCTGATCAGGGCCATTCATGGCAAAGTGACATCACCACACCATGAGCGGACACGTGTTTAAGTGAAATGAGAAGAACCATCCGATGGCGTGCCTTGAAAGGGTAAATTGCTAAATCCTACCCCCTGGTTTTGTATTTATTAATTAGTCATGTAAATGAATTGTAAAGTGTAAATAAAGTGGTGAATTTGCCTGTACAACGCCATGTGTTTTACATATTACAATTTGGCACATGTCAGGAAACCTCACGTGTCGTCCCACGTGATGGTGGACATTTCACGAAGATGCCCCTGTTACTTTTTGTATTTACTTTTGGTCCAAGAAAATTTAATTTACATTTTTTCTTTTTGGAAAAATTGCACAGAGGTCCTTGGAGTTTACTTTATTTAATATATTCCCCTATAAGCAATTATATTTTTGTGTGCTTGTCATATTTATTTAAAATAGCTATGGTGCTCTAAAACACACGAAAAATTAAGTGTAGGCTCCTGATTGCTTGTAGTTTCAATTATAAATTTATTATACAATTTTGGATCTTTTTTCTATTTATGAAAATGAAATGAGCATGTTTTTGCCCCTATTTATCTTATAAAATACAAAAAAAATAGATTTTTTTGAAAAATTCCCCAATATATATTGTTATTTAAGTATTTTTAGCCTTCATACTAGAAATCACTAAAAATAGAAAAAGAAAACTATTAAAAATTGAACAACTCCAAAAACCTTGATAAAAATCTAAAAAATTCTTAAAAACTCCAAAAATAGTTTTCTCTATTTATAATTTTCAATATTTTATTTTCTGTGTAAAATTGATTTGGAAAATTTTGGACTTAAGTTTCTATTTTTAATTTCTATTTCAATTTCAACCTATCACTTTATACCTATTTTAAGCTATTTTTTAAAAAAATCTAAAAAAATAGCAAAAATGCCAGCAAATAACAAAAACACTAAAAATTATTTAAAACCTACAAATATTTAATTCTATAATTTTATTTATGTTTAGTTATAGTTCTATCTATATATTCTATTATGTCATATATAGCCTTATTTATTCTATTATATATACTAAAAAGAAAAGGAAAAGATAAAATTATATATAACATGTAAATACAAAATTGTAAACTAAAAAAAAAAGTATAAAAAACCTACAAAAATATAATGAATGACATGGTTATACAAAATACTCTTTGGTTAAAAAATACTGTAGGCTACTGATTTTTCTCTTCGTGGTTCGACCTCTACATGCTTTCTTGTTATACCTTGTGTTTTGTAGAGAATAATAAATTTTGACTCACATTTTGTGATATTCCTTGCTTGATTTTTTTGTGTTGATTGTTGATCGATTGAGGTGTATTGTTTGGTAAATACATTGACTGTGATTTTGCATTGTGAAACTGTACCACCCTTGATAAATCACTGTCATCAAATGGCGCTATTGCCAGGGAGCAATGTGCGTAGCCTATTTTGCCATTTATTTTGTACATTTATTCACTTATTCATTGATTATTTGCTTGTACATATTTATTTATTCTTTGTGTATAATTCATTTTGATTACATCATTTGATTATCTGTGCTAGTATACCTCTTTGTGATTTTTTTACGAGGGCCCGCTACGCGAGGACGACTTCTAGGAGGTCGAGGTTGCCAAGCTTGGTGGAGACTGGTCTTCACCATTTGACTAGTTGAAGAGGCAGCAAGTGAAACAAGGAGAGAAGATTTAGTATAGATATTACTTAGATTTATTTATTTATTGGTGAGAGAGAGACATTCATTTATTATCGTAATAATTAAGACTTGGGAACTACTCTTCACAACAAGGTCTAGTGCCTGGGTGTCTGTTCACTTGGGGGCCTCATCGTAGTTTTTCTTGTTTTATCGCCTTCTTTTATTTTGTTTCCCACTGTTTTGAGTTTCCTGTCTTTCTTTTTATCTATTTTGTGTACACTGAGCCCCTAGACTTAGGTTGTCTGCCTCGGTAATTAGGTCCAAACCCTAACAAGAATGCATGTACCTATAGTCTCTTATGCTTGGATCTAGTCAAAGTTATTTGGACTCAAACCCACGCGCTGTGAGATACATCATACAACGTTAGTAGGACCCGTTGTGGCGGGCACCGAGATGTCTCCAAGATCGGACTCTTGGGTTTGTCTCTGAATAATTAACATATGGTTCTTAACGATTAATAGAAGCTAATGTTTAGGGTGATTTTTTCGATTGCACACCGTCATGTAAATAGGTTTAAAAATTCTTCTTTGAATACTGCATGGAGAGAGATGGAAGGACTGTAAGTCCTCTAACTCAACATGCATCACTAGATTCATTGGTGAGATTTCCAGCATCGAATCGACTTGCACGGTTTTTCTCTTTCTCCCTCTGATTTTAAGCACCTAGGACTTAAATGAAAATATAAAAAAAATGTTAGGCGCTTGTATCCAAACAAATCCAAAAAAAGTGAAAACCTAAAAAAA
The DNA here is from genome assembly GCA_037367405.1 of Ottelia alismoides. Taxonomy (NCBI): domain Eukaryota; kingdom Viridiplantae; phylum Streptophyta; class Magnoliopsida; order Alismatales; family Hydrocharitaceae; genus Ottelia; species Ottelia alismoides. Next base: position 153,776 of record JAZKJV010008453.1, on the reverse strand, counting down.
ATTAAAACAAGTGGATTGTTAAATAAACTTTGACATTAATTAAAATCTGTAATGGATTATCATTGCTTTGGGTTCATAAATCCCTCATTATTTTCTGGTACATTTGGAGGGGACCAAAACCCCTCCCATGAGCGAGGCACGACCCACTAAGGATTAGAGCCAAAAACCCAGTCTGTAACTAACTTGTGTATCATCTGGATTTCCGAAGTAATGGCACTTCTAGCGTACGTGACTGAGTAGGGCCTTGTCAGGGATGGTGTTCCCTCCTTGTGTGGAACATCGACAAGGTCTGAAGTACCTATCTTAGGCCATGCCCTCAAAGGTGTGTATGTCTCATCAAATTTGCATCCGAGTCGGTCCTTGCACGCTGACGAGTGATTCCGTTGCGAGCGAGGACTGAAGTAGTTGTTTCACCAATCGGCTTCCTCTCTCTATTTCTTTGGCTGAGTAGGGATCCAGGAAGGGTTACAAGGACATCAAAAAGTGCATACTACATGCTACAAAGGAGGAGGACAAATATGAGATACTTTTCTGGTAGTACTCTCTCTCCTATAAGGTTTTTTGTGCTAAAGACTTGTTAAAAGATATTCCTGAAATGACAACTCTAAAGCTTAAAAGATAATAAATAGTTGATCCTTCACGGCTTCACATGGCGTGAGTTGGTGAACCCAATTTCGTATTGTATTTATATACATCTAGATTAATGTTCCAAGATTGAGTCCTATACATTTACGTAAAATTTTATCATATATGTTTTCCTTTTTATCTCCCGTTCAATTCGAGCCTTTCTACTATTTTAAACTCTATTTTATTCCTCATTGACCATCGTATCTTTCCTCCTGCATTGATTTCCTTTTTACTTCACGATGGCGATCCATGGATGGTTCAGTCGGGACTCCGCTGACGCCCACATTGATTCCATAGACTTGACACCGTCAATAATTCAAGGTGATTCCCGAGAACTCGGTATGGACTTTGCGAGTTGATCTCTAGACTCCTCGTCTTCTTTTCTTTGACCACCGAATAAACCAGGACCACTTTTGTCCCACATTTGCCTTTGTGAATGGGGTCGATTTCAGTCTACATCTTTCTCATTCACAACACTCTGGAATTGACCCTAATTCTGGATTCATCTTGGCAACTGGGATTCAATTTCAAGTGATTTGACCGGGATTTTTTCATATTTGAGATAGAAGCCAGCCCCTGTCCTGGATCCCAATACGGAATTCATCTCCTCAGACTCAGACCCAGAAATGGCTCCCTAGGGAAAGGGCAAGGGACAACAACTGCCTCCACAACCTAAGCAGGGACAGATTCCATAGCAGAATCAGGTAAACGCTCAGTTGTTGGCTTCCCTCCAAGCCATACAATAGCAACTGAAGGAGCAAGCCCTAATACAGATTGTATTTCAATATATGTTGAACGTTGTGATGAATAGACAAGCGGGAGGAGGAGATAGACCAGTGGGAGGAAAAGGGTACAGACCCCGTGATGATCCAAACGAAGAAGAACCGGAACAGGGGAGGCAGAATCCCACACTAAAGGAGACATACAATCCTGGAGACTGCCATATGACCAAGTGGATCCACATTCCACCAGTACATGCTCATTTTGAGCTCAAGTCTGAGTTCCTCGCTCTTCTACCATCATTCTTTGGGAACACCAATGAGGAACCATACATTCACGTGCATCAGTTCTCGCGCATCTGGCGAATTACCCACTACCCCAATGTTCCCTTGGATGTAGTGAAGATGATGGCATTCTCCTTCAGTTTGCAAGATAAGGCCCTAAACTAGATCAATCATTTGGGAAAGGTGTGATGACTTTGGAGGAACTGAAATCTTCCTTCCTTCACAAATTCTATCCTCTCGATCGGCTCAACCAGATGCGAGCTAGGATTAATAACTTCTCCCAAGGTGCCCATGAAACTATCCATGAAGCATGGGAGCAATTCATGGACCTGCACGAAAAATGCCCCATCATGAGAAACCAAGGACTAGTCTGGTTTAACACTTTTTCGGTTGGCCTGAATGTAGAAAGCCAAAGGCTCGTCGACGCAGCATGTGGGGGATCTCATTTTAACAAGGATGAATATGTAGTCTGACAGATTTTTTGAAGAAATGACCGAAGTAGAGACCACCTCTCTTCATCCCCTGCATATCAGAAACGACCACCGATCCTCCTGAAGCAAGTACATATGGAAGCATCTCATGAGGCAGAGAGAGATGAGAGCTACAACCTTAGTATTATCAGGAACCATCTCTTGAAGGTTTACATTATCGAGAAGCAATCATAGGATCTCGAGAAGCTCGTTGTGATCGAAATGAGGACGCAATACTTAGACAAGTTGGATTAGATCACAAAGCAATTGGAGCTGTTGGTGAGAACCATCAGTTCTATTCAGTCAGAAACACCATCTTCAGAGACTCATGCTGAGAAGAAGGACGAGCCATCATCACAATAGCAGCCTCAGATGTGTCAGCAGCCACCGGCAGTCCAACATGTACACTACGTGCAGGCGCCCGAACAGGGCCCGCTGCAGCAACAGATGGTGGTTTACCAGCAGGATTTCCTTCCACCTTCTGATCCATCATTCCCACCACCACCATTGATTCAAGAAGTCAATGGTGTGTGGAGTAATGATGCACAGCTAGCCCGCCCTACCAGACACTCACAAGGCTAGCCACCTTCCAATAGGGCTTACCACCAACCCCAGGGTGGTCGTTATGGGTAGTCATCCCAATCTCCACCTCAGTATCATCCACGTTCGCAGTTCCAACATCAATGGAGGCAGAATCAGCAGTATCACAGCCGTAGTACCGCCAACCACATCCATACCACCAGTATGTTGGTGCACCTCCTCATCCCTCATATCAACAGTACCAGCTTCCTCCACCTCCTCAGCACCATCAACAGCCTCATCCCCATGACAATCACCAATAGTGTAGTCTACACGTTGAAACTTCTGAGGCAGTTCCTAGGAACCCTACCCTGGATTGCTTGGCCCAACTTGTGAAAGGCCTAGCAGAAATGACAAAGAAAATAGACGACTGAACCACCACCAAAACTTCCATTCCGATGCACCCTAATAGCTTCAAAAGAAAAGAGTAAGTAGAATGTGATGTCCAATCTATTCTTGTAGAGTCAAATGATTGTAATATTGTTTTATCTATTGTTGTCACTCTCAGGAGCGGTAGGACATTACCTCCATTTGCCGCAAGTAAAGGGAACAATAAAGCTTTGACATGTGAATTGTCATCTTCTGCATCAATCGCGCCAGCGACAGGAATGGGTAAGGAAGAAGAATGAGGAGGAGACATGCCAGTTGCCATCCATTTCCACCGACACCAACAAAAACAACAAAAAAAATCAGAAAACGCAAAATACCAAAAAGATGTTCGCATTCGACGTGAAGCCGTGTGAACAACGAAGGAGTCGCCAGTAGCAGTCGATCCCACGCCAACCAACGGAGAGGAGGCTGTACTTTTTGCTTGACCACCAACACCAGCATCTTTGTCTCCATCTTGTATTCCTTTTTGTGATCCGTACATACAGAATATTGTGGACATGAATTTTGTTGTAAATATAAACAGTGCTTTTAATTTCATTAATGTGAATATTTCTTTTCCTAATTGATAGAAAAATCCAAAAATTGCAAAAAGAAAAAGTGCATTATCAGATCCTGGAGTTGTGGATATTATTAATAATCTGACTGTTGAGATTCCTTTGACAAAGAACATACAATACATGCCCGTTGAAAAGAAAGGTTTGAAGGAGGCATGTACAAACAAGCGTCGGCCATCACGTAACAAAAGACGCTAACAGGTAGAGAAGCACATTCTTACCATGTCCATAGTCGCAACCATCAGCAATCTCCCACAATAAAAGCAAGACAAAGGAGCTCCTTTGATCAGTTGCGAGATTTTTGATCAAGTCTTTGAGCAAACCTTGATTGACAGTGGTTCTTCCATCAACCTCCTACTTTCTTCATTATTGCAAGAATTCGGGATAGGTCCTCTCAAGCAGACACGAATGATCCTTTAGTTTGTTGATCAATCCATTAAGCAACTCCGATGTCTTTTTGAAGATGTTGTGGTAAAGGTGCGGGACATGCAGTTTACAGTTGCTTTTCTTGTTCTTGACATGGACTCTCCCACACTCCTACTCTAGAATCCTATTATTCTAGGCCGACCATTCTTTCGCACTGCAGAGGTTGTGGTCGATTATGGGTCTGGAAAGATCACATTCAACTCGAGCAATAACATAGTTACAATAGACATGATTCGTGAGCCTAAAGTCGTAACTGATGAAAGTCATGGAACACTGCCTGAAGTAAACTGTGACTTTATTGCAGAGATCAGAGACACACTACTCTCTTTGAATGACCCATGGACACAAGAAATCCTCTCTCTCAAGGATGACCTGGAAAGCACATATGATGCAAGCTTCGACAATAATTGGGAGATAGAATCCAATTAGCCGATGCATCTCTTCGATTCAGATGAGTGACTCCAACCCGAACACAATGAGTTTATTGTAGATCTACTCGGTACATGATCAGAAAATCAATAATATAATGAGGTTAACACTACCTCCAAAGATCAGGCAGATCATCCTCCAACCAGAACAGTTTCTGAAGTGAAGGAGAAGCAAGCCAGATTGGAACCTAAATTAAAGCCACTTCCGACAGGCCTTATGTATACTTTCCTTGCCTATGTAGAGAACATGTATCTGGTCGTCATCATCAGCAGGCTGACCCCGGAGCAAGAATCTCGACTCCTTGAGGTTCTAGAGAAAAACCATAAGGTACATGGTTGGCATGTTTCAGATCTCTGCAGGATAAACCCTGCTCTATGCTCACACCACATCTATTTAGAAGAAGATGCCAAGATGTCCCAAGAGTTTTAAAGAAGACTGAATCCAAATCTGAGGGACGTTGTCATGAAAGAAATCATGAAATGGTGTGATGCAGGCTTCATATATCCAATCTCCGACTCCAAATGGGTGAGCCCACAACACGTAGTTCTGAAGAAATCATGGCTTAATGTAGTAACAAATGACAGAGGAGAGAAGGGGAGATATATACTCGGGTACTGACATCCTGGCATGTATGTGGTGACTATCATCGCATGAATGCCGTAAAAAAGAAGGATCACTTCCCCTTTCTGTTCATTGATCAAGTTTTAGAAAGACTAGCTGGTAAGGAGTTCTTATACTTTTTGGATGGGTATTCCGGGTAAAACCAAGTGGCAATCACCACTGAAGAACAATAGAAAATGACATGTACTTGCCCGTTCGGCACCTATGTATTTAGGAGAATGCCCTTTGGACTCTGCAACGCACTAGCGAAATTCCAGAGATGCATGCTTGCAGTCTTCGCTGAGATGGTCGATAGTTTTCTCAAGGTGTTTATGGATGACATCTTTGGATATGGTGACGTCTTCGATTCTTATCTTGTGCACCTAGATAGAGTACTTCAGAAACGATGTGAGGTCAATTTGGTATTAACATGGGAAAAGAGCCACTTCATGGTCACAGTGGGGATTGTGTTGGGTCACGTCATTTCCAAACGTGGCATGGAAGTCGAACCGGCAAAGGTGGATGTGATTGTCAATCTATAGCCACCTCAGAGGGTCAAGAATGTGAGGTCGTTCCTAGGGCATGTGGGATTTTATAGTTGATTCATTCATGACTTCAGTCGCATTGCCCGACCTCTTACAGAATTACTGTGCAAGGAGACTGAATTCAATGTTGAAACAACAAGTTCTCCTTTCATTCGATTAGCTGAAGGAGATAATCACTCAAGCTCCAATCCTACAGCCACCAGATTGGTCTAGTCCTTTTGATATCATGACGGATGCGTCAGATCTTGTAGTTGGAGTTGTTTTAGGACAAAAGAATGATAAGGTGCCCTATTCCATTCATTATGCCAGCAAAACACTTGATGTGGCTCAAAGAAATTACACTGTGGCAAAGAAAGAATTGCTGGTTGTGGTATTCACCCTTGAGAAGTTCAGATCCTATTTACTTGGATCAAAAGGCACGGTCTACACTGACCACTCTACTATCTGATACTTATAGCAAAAGAAAGATACAAGCCTAGACTGGTAAGATGGATCCTTCTCTTCTAGGAGTTTGATTTGGAAATCAAAGACAAGCCTTGGGTCCAGAATGTGGTAGCAGATCACCTCTCCAGAATTGAGCAGCAAGAACCTACACTGATCAACCCACCTATTACAAACATATTTCTTGACGAGTCGATTCTGGCCGTGGATTCACTCCCTTGGTATGCCAATATTGTGAACTATCTCTTCTCGGGCGTAGTTCCACAAGATTGGACGAAGATTCAAAAGGACAAGTTCTTGTCAACTATCCATTTCTACAAATGGGAAGATCCTCTTCTATTCAAGGAAGGAGTGGATTGTATTTGACGCAAATGTCTCCTCAGGAGGAGCATCATAGTGTCCTCGAGCATTGTCACTCACTTGAATCTGGCGGATATCACTCTGGAGACAGAACGACAGCGAAAGTATTGCAGTGTGGCCTCTGGTGGCCTATATTATTTATGGATGCCGCAGCATATGTTAAGCGTTGCACTGACTGTCAATGATTGAAAGGTACCCTAACAGTGAAAGATTCAATGCCCCTAAAGATTATTCAGATTCCAGTTATATTCGATGCTTGGGGTATCGATTTCATGGGACCTTTCCCCAATAGTCAAGGACACGAGCACATCCTTCTTGTCACTGATTATGTGAGTCGTCGGGTTGAATCTATCCCCGCTCGAGTCGTAGAGAGCCGTACAATGTGTCACTTTCTTAAAAAACATCATTTCACTATTTGAGATTCTAAAGATACTGATATCAGACAAGGGTAGTCACTTTATTAACAGAGAGGTCAAGAAATTAACGAAGGAGTACGACATCGAGCACCGAGTCGCATCTCCTTACCATCCTCAGACCAATGGTATGGTGGAATTTTCCAGCAGAGAAATGAAGATGATACTCTAGAAGCTTAACAGGAAAAATTGGTCCCAACTCTTGGACTCAGTCCTTTGAGCATACATAACCGCTTACAAGTCTTCGTTGGGCATGTCGCACTATCGTCTTGTATTTGGGAAGCCATGCCATCTGCCAGTGGAGTTGATTCTTAAATGATTGTGGGCAATCAACACTTGCAATTCGGACTCACAACAAGGTGGTCAGAAAAGGATAGAGGAACTAAACAAGCTCCTCGAATTCAAAGACTATGCATATTATAACACATTGATGTACAAGGAGAAGGTTAAACGCTGGCATGACCAGCATATCAGACAAAAGACCTTCTAGACTAGACAGAAAGTGTGGTTATTCGATGCAAAGTTGAATATCTTTCCGGGTAAATTAAAAATCAAATGGATAGGGCCATATAGAGTTCAAGAAGTGTGTGGCAATGGAAGCACTGTGATATTAGAATTATCTCCTGACGTGCAACCATTTGTCATCAATGGTTAGCTATTGAAGCCATACCTTGAACATGACACTTTCCTGGCCGTTGTCAACGCTATACAAGTAGTATGCCTTGAAGATACAACCATAGCAGTAGCAACATCACAAGATTCAGATAATGCCACTCAAAAACTCATCCTTTAAGTTTTCGTATTTTCTTCTTTTCTTCTTTTTTCAGTTGTCGGTATTCAAAAAAGATTAAAAATATGTGTATTGCCCCTTTTTTGTCAGTAATCTACACTTAGGATGTACTATGCCCTAAGTATATGGGGGTCTACACCCTGAGTTATTTCATTCTTTAATCCTTTCCATTGTATCCTCTTCTTGTCTATACTTAGGATTATTTGATCCTAAGTATATAGAGCGACGGTCAACTTCTCAATCGTTTATCCATTCCTTCGTTCGTTATTCTTTAGGCTTTCTTATACTCAGCACAAGTTATGTCCTCTTTTTTCTCTCTCAAGCTAAGCATAGGAGGGTCATACATATTGCATATATACTTTAGCCATAACTCGTACTTTTGTATTTTAAAATAATAATTATGGATAAAATGCTATTAAAAGACTACATATATACCATTAAGTTCATTAAAATCACATAATAAAAAGACGTATATTATTACTTAAAAGTTTTGTATATACTGATTAATAAATCAGGTAAAAATACTTTTGCAAAATGTTTGAAAAAAAGGAGTTTGAAGATCTTTTTGAAAACTATTTGGAAAATATTTTGTAAACATTTTCAACCTTTGTAAAAATAATTTGTTAGTAAAAAATTATTTTCTTTGTGTGAAATAAAATTGTTTGAAAAATGATTTGCAAATGGATTGAAAAATGGTTGCAAAAATATATTGAAATATATATATCTACTATTTGAAAAATCTTTGCAACATGATTTTCAAATGTGTGTAAATGTTTGTAAAAATTATTTGCAAAAATTATTTTGGACTATAATTTTAAAAAAATCGAAAAATCATTTTCAAATAAGCTTGAGGAATATATACATCACACAAAAATTCTTTATTAATTGTATATACATATATATAATGATCATTTATCCCCTGTAAATTCTTAAAAACCCAACTCTTGTATTTATAAAATGCACTCTCATGTAAATATTTTTACCTATTTCTATTCAAAATCTTTTATTTTCAAAATTTATAAAAACATTTGCAATTTTTTTTGAAAAATACCAAAAAATGCATTTGCACCATCTTTTTCGAAAATTAATAAAAAGTTCAAAACTTTGAAAATTGCATCACAAAAATATTTTCAGTATATTGTACATAACATTTGCAGAGCATTCGCATTTTTTGGATTGAATTTGGTAATTGAACAAGTCCAAGTAAAATTCAAAGATCAGATCTTGGTTGGACCTTAAATCTACCTAATTACATGAACCTTATAGGAATTGGAATTTAGGTACTTCAGGTCTAGTTGACTTAATTCTTTGAGAATCACGAGACTTGGTTCAATGGATTCTTGAAGGCCTAAATAGAGTATTTCAGAGAACATGCATGGCTCTTATTGATAATGACCTAACTTGGACACCTACACCTTTCACATGGCTCAACTCAGTTGGAGTGGTGAGGGGATTGATTTGCCAATATGAGATGTACACAAGTGGAAACATTTTTACTCATCTAGGGAGGGAAGTGCACCCCAACCTGTCCAGTAGCAGAGACGTCTAAAGATAGGAGAGTGTGGGTTGCAATAATGCTTCAAAAGAGGGATAGTCTACTGGCTCAAGAGGAAAAACTCCTGATGTAAATGATGTTGTACATAGTATTTCAAAAAAAATAGAGAAAGCAAAAACTTCAAAAAAGTGGACAGGCCTGATTGAAAATAAAATCCCTGCTGGAGTGTATATATTTTATATTCAATAAGAAAGCTTGAGCTTCAAAGTCATAACATGTGAGCCTGCAGCTGGATGACTTGACTACACTGGTCTTGCATCTTAAGAAAGGTAGCTACACTGGCTACCGCCCATTCTTCTCTTCACCCCCTCCTCTTGAGTTGGTTGTCACTAGAACTTACAAGGGAATACCCCACTCCTCGAGGAAAGAGTTGCTGGATTGGAAATCATTAGGTTGTCATGTTGGAGAAGTTAGTCTCTTTGTCATTTCAGTTGAGGAGAGCCACAATTACATACATTGTACGAGTTAGACTCATAATCATAAGCGTTTGCTTATGAGTTGAAGTATTCTGACCTGGCTATTGTGGAAACTTGAGCAGAGTTTTGGGATTCGTAAAGGTTGTTGTGTTTTAAATCTGATTCCCGATAAGGTTCTGACCACACTAAAATTCTAAAGGTCCGACTTAAGTTCCAAACCTTAATTTTATGAAGACAAGTTTGACAATTAAATTCAATCCACTTTCATTCTTTTTCTTTTCTTTGTTTTTTTTATTTTCTGCACTTTTTGCATGTGTTTGCTAGGGACTAGCAAAGGCAAGTATAAAGGGGGTGATGAATCTTCAATTCATCACCTTTATTCTATCCATTTGTCCTTAAAAAACCCTATCTAATGCATGTAAATGCCATTATTTTGTACAAATTAACTTTCATTCTTTGTTGTATAAAAAATGTATAAAACATTGTTTTCAATGCCGAAATTATAGAATAAAGAAAACAAAAGAAAACAAATAAAATGCCAAAGGTATTTTATGACCCCAAACCCAGAGACCTAGGCATCTTAATGACTAGATAGACAGCGAATAAAGTAGGGGGAGGTAAGGGACAAAAACAAAATAAAAATCACATTTATTTATCATTATTTATTCATTTTTGGAACCTATTTTATTTTCCACTTCTTATACCTGAAATAAAGAAATTTTGTACATGAAAGTTATAGATAATAATATATAGAAAAATACAGAATTGAGTTTATACAAAAATAAAAGACAATGTACAAGTTCTACTCTGAACTAGATTCCAAAATCCCAATTTCACAAGCCTGTATCTTTCAAATAAAAACTCAAAATATATCAAAATAACATGTAATTGTATATAACTTTTAATAAGATATTTAATGGATGGGGGTTTCATATTTTTTGGAGTTAATGTATGAAAGTTAGGTTTTGGACCCCTATTGTATAATATAGTCGAATAAAATATTCATTTTAATTATTCTTTATTAATTTTACAAATTTATACTTTTTTTAAAATTTGTAAATATTATTTATAATATATGTACACATTGAAACTAGAATAAAACTCTTAAGAAAACATATAAATAAAATAATGTGCAAAAATATATAGATAAAACATATGTACTTATATATATAATTTTTACGGCTATTTATTTAAGTGTACACAATATATCATAAAAATATAATAAAAATATATTTATGTACCTAAAAATAATTTATAAATATATAAAATAGGAGAATAAAATAATAAAATAAAATATACAAAATAAAAATAAAATAGCCAAAATATATACCTACAAATATACTCTTAAAATTTAACTTGTAATAAATAACACCAAAATATAAATAAAAATCATAATAAAATACTACATAAAATAATAGAAAATCATAATAATAAAAAATTAATAAAATCATTTACTATATTTAATATTTATTTTCTAATAATCCAGGTTGTTTTGTCCTGTAGTGGCTGATGTGGACCAATGGTGTCGCGCCCTTTGTTGACTGCCAGTCAACTCCCCTCCAGGACGTCTGACCTCTGTCACCCGTCTTTTCCCCCATTTTCTTCTCTTTTTCACAAGAGTTTCATCAATCCATTGTCATTGATCCCTTATTATGATTTTATCATTTCTCTTCTAAAATTCACATTGTGCCTCCAAATCTCTTGTACATAGCCAATATTCCTCTCCATTCTCTGGTCGATAAGGGTGCACATTCTTGGCTATAAATAAAACCTCTGACTTCCCTTCTCATTTTGGCCACATTCCAACCCCTAAAGCTCCTAAGCCTTGGCCTAGAGCGTATCCTCGTGATAGGAGGAGTCCCCTATGGTCCCATGGTGGCTGAGGGAGGCGGGAGGTACACCCATAGTGGCTCATCGGTCACCTCTGCTCCTTTCCTTCACCGACAGCTATGAGCTGCACCATTTTATTTTTCTAGGTAGTTGTAGCTTGTAGGTTCTATTTTTTGCCTTTTATCTCATGTATTAGTTAGTAATTTAGTGTAGAATAGGATAATCATTTCTTCGAAGCATCAGAGCTCTGACCATATTCCACCGTGCCCAACCGCATGTCTTCGACCACGTATTCCATCCCATGAACTTCCCTACCCGTTTCTCCATGCTTTCCACCTCGCCGTCCAACTAGATCTATGCCAGATCTGCGAACTGGATCCCCCCTCCTTCATTCGCCGGAGATCCGCCACTCTACCCCCTTTCGCTTCCATTCCCCCCACTTACCGACCGAGGCACTTTGCCCTCAGCCTTGTCCGTTATCTGTGCAGATCACACAATCAAAGGAGCCCTTCTGGGCTCAATTCGGTTTGACTTAGAGGTCTCCAGGTCGCTCATCTTTATCAAGATCTAGGGCTACCTCTTGGTGGTCGTGGACCTTCTAGCGACTATCTCCAGATGCGGAAGACTTCCACGATCCCTTTGGACCATCTTGCAGCTGTAGAGGACGTCAGAGGCGTGCACTACAGCAGATCAAAGCTCGGAAGAACATAACTTCTTCCTCATTCTTCCAAGCAACTCCAGAGCTGTCTGATTGCCTCCGGTTCTTCTCGAGCTCCTACTGTCATCGGATGTGTAGCATCTCCACCGTAGATCTCATCCTTGAGATATGATCAGGACCATCCATGGCGAAGCAACATCATCGCACCATGCATTGACACATGTTTAAGTGAAATGAGAAGAACCTTTCGTTGACACACCATGAAGGGGTAAATTGCTAAATCCCACCCATGCTTTATGTATTTCTTAAGTAGTCTTGTAAATCAATTGTAAAGTGTAAATAAAGTGGTGAAATTGCATGTAGAATCGTTTGTTTGACATATTGCACTTAGGACCAAGAAAATTAATTGTACATTGTATATTTTTGAAAAAATTACACAGAGACCCCTAGAGTTTATTTTATTTACATATATGCACCTACCAACATTTGAACTTTTGTATGTTTGTTGTATTAATTTAAAATATCTTTGGTGCTCCAAAAATCATTAAAAATTAGTTTAAGCTCCTGATTTCTTATAGTTTCATGCCATATTTTTATTTTGCAATTTTGTACCTTTTTTATATTTATTGAAAATGAAATGAGTACGTTTTTGCCCCTGTCTTGCTTATAAAATACAAAAAAATGAAAAACTTTTTGAAAAATTCCCTAAACAATATATTTTTCTTATTTTAGTGTTTTTAGCCTACAAACCAGAAATCACTAAAAATAGAAAAAGAAAACTCTTAAAAGTTGAAAAACTCCAAAAACCTTGATAAAAATCTAAAAAATTCTCAAAAACCCCAAAAATAGTTTTTTCTGATTTATATTTTTCTCTATATTATTATATATTTATTAAAATTGATTTGGAAAATTTCGGACTTAGTTTTCTATGTTTACTTTCTATTTCAAATTAAGCTTATTATTTTATCCATGTTTTAAGCTATTTTTATTTTAAAAATCCATAATAACAAAAATGTCAGAGAAATAAAAAATCACTAAAAATTATTTTAAACATAAAAATATCTTATTATGTAATTTTTAGTTATTTTTAGTTATAGTTATATCTATATCATATATTATGGCATATATAGCCTTATATGTTCTATTATATATATTAAAAATAAAAAAGAAAGGATAAAAAATGTAAAAAAATGTAAAAGAAAATACATAATTATAAAACCAAAAACAAAAGAAGTATACAAAAGCCCCATAAAAATATATGAAGGACATGATTATACATAATACTCTTTTGTTAAAAATAACCGTAGGTTACCGATTTTGCTTTTCTTTGTTTGACCTATATATGTTTGCTTGCTATACCCTGTGTTTTGTAGAGAATAATAAATTTTGACTCACTTTTTGTGCTATTCATTGCTTTATTTATTCTACGTTGATTATTGATCGATTGATATTTATTGAGTGGTCAATACATCGAATGCAGTTTCACCTTGTGAAACAATACGACCCTTGATTAATATTTGTCATTAGTGGTAGTCAGGTAATGGAGAAATTTAGGAAAAGAAAATATGCGTGATCGATGGGTCGAAACAAGGTCATATCATGGAGAAACAGTGGCCAGAGCGGAGCTCTGTCAAACTATGGGATTAAATTCCTACGCTAATATAGTGAATCAAAAAGCAAAATAAAATATAAATGAAATCTGAAAGGAAAGGCAATCTAATTTACAACTAACATATGGCTCAACTTCCTAGAACAAGGAGTTAAAGGAACCACGTCGAAGAAGAGCTCCAGCGGTGGTGGATCGGCTCTCCACGTGCCTACAACACGCTGCAAACTCGATGAGGTGGAACTGTCAACATTCGCAGCATGCTTGGACAGAAACGGAGGGGATAAGGGGCATAGGAAAGGACCAATACGTGTGAAAAAACAACGATTGAGGGACAAAATAGAAAAAGTTATCTACATGAAAGCGTGAAAGAATCGAAGGGAAAAATTGATGAATATGAGGGTGTAGGCTTGCAAAACTACAGACCTATGAGGGGCAGGGAGTTGACCGAGGTGAACTTTGTTCGTGCCCTCATTGGTCCTCGTAGCCAGGAAGAAGACAAAATGAAAATAAAAATGTTTATTAAATCAAATTAAAATAATAAATGATTTTTTGGTTAAAGCATGACAAATATTGATAATTGTATGCAGTATTTTATTTTGCTTTTTTATTTATTTTTACAAGTAAATTTATTGTATATTACTTTTTTAAGTGTAAATATAGGTATATTTACTTATATATAATATATTTTATATTTCTTTTTGGATTTTAGATCTTATAATTTTTGTACACGTAATTTAAACATTTACAACTTAATATATACATAAATACATTTTTTATTTTTTTTAAGTTATTTGTCCATTGAAATAAATATTTGCATTTATTATGCATGTATAAGTATGTACAATTCATCTATATATTTTGATTTCTTTATTTACTTTATTATATTATTAATTGTTTTATTCTTGTTTTATGATGTATTTGTATTTCATATAATATTTGCAAAATTATCAAAATATAACAAAATGAAAAATATAAAGAATAAATAAAATGAATATTTTATTCAAGTACAATGTACAATAGGGATCCAAAACCTAACTTTTGCATCTTAACTCAAAATTATATGAAACAACCTTCATTAAACAGTTAATTAAAAGTTATATACAATTAAAGGTGATTTTGATGAATTTTGAGTTCATATGGAGGATATACATGTTTGTGAAGTTGGGATTTGGATTTTTATCCTGAGTGTAGAAGGCACATTGTGTATTATTTTTACATGAACTAAATTTTGTATTTTTCTATGCATTTTTATCTACAACTTTCTTGTACAAAGTTTATTATTTTGAGGTATAAATAATAAAGAATAAAATAGGTCCCAAAATAGACTTATTGAAGAATTGAAAATTAGGGTTTATTGTATTTATTTGCCCTTATCTCCACCTACTTTATTCCTTGTCAACCCAATCATCATGATGCCTAGGTCTCGAGGTTTAGGGTCATTCAATACCTTTGGTATTTTATTTCATTTTCTTTTCTTTATTCTTTTATTTTGGCTTCAAATGTATTCTTTTATGCAATAATTATACAATAAATAATGTATGTTATTATATGCAAAATAATGCTTTTTACAAGCATTTATATAGTAAAATATCCCCAAGTATAGATAGAATACCAAGAGTCGTAGGAAAGTTGAGGGATCATAGAAATGAATAAATCGAGATGCTCACCCCCATATACTTAGGATAAAGTATGTCCTGAGTATAGCAGTGATGAAAGGGGTGAACACCTTTTCAGATTTGTAGGTGGCTCGAGTTTTGAAATCACTTCCACCTTGGCTAGGTCAACTTCCATGCCACGTTTTGATACCATGTGACCCATCACGATCCCTTCGATCACCATAAAGTAACTCTTCTCCCACGAGAGCACAAGGTTGACTTTACAGCACCTCCTCAGAACCCGGTCTAGATAGTCCAAGCATTGATCAAAACTATCTCCGTAGACTGAAAAATCATCCATGAAAACCTAGAGGAAACTGCCCACCATGTCTGCAAATACGACCAACATTCATCTATGAAATGTAGTAGGGGTGTTACACAGTGCAAACAACATATGTCGGAAGGCGTACATCCCAAATGGACATGTGAACATGGTCTTCTCTTGATCCTCGGGAGTGATTATGACATGGTTATACCTAGAGTAATCATCCAAGAATCAGTTCACGGCCAGCCGCTCTAGGATCTGGTCGATGAAGGGCAATGGAAAATGGTCCTTCTTGGTAGGAAGATTGAGGTGCCTATAATCTACATATATACTCCAAGATGTCGGTACTCTGGTCGGAATCTCTTCTCCTTTGTCATTAGTTACAATGTGCTCCCATATTTCTTTTGCACTATGTGTAGGGGGACTCACCCACTTGGAGTCGGAGATGGGATAAATGAATCCTGCATCAGACTATTTCTGAATTTCTTTCATCAGAAGCTCCCAAAGGTGTTCGGATTTATTCTGCGTTGGAATTCACGAGAAGGTTTACTATCTTCTTCAAGGTAAATATCGTGCGAGTGCAATGATGGATTGATCCCATGAAGATCAGATATCTTCTAACCTATCTCCTTGCGGTTTTGTTCAAGAACTTTCATCAGACATGATTCTTGGTCTTCATTCAAATGAACATTGATGATGATAGGATGCATATTTGGTATACCAGCAAGGAAGGCATACTTCATGTTAGAGGGTGAAAATTTAAGTGGATTGGAGTCATCTCTGTGGTGACTTCAACAACAATTGTAGGTGTTATCTCTTTCATATGTTGGTTGTCCACCTCTGTCGATTAAGCTTTTTCATTTAGAACATCACAAAGATTTACAATGAAATCCTCATGCTCAGATGAGGGTGCTTGTTCGAACTTGTCCAATTGCACATCAACAAAGATCTCATCTCTCGATGACCTCAGTTAATTGGATTGTGCTCTCCCGTACTTCCTCCCTAGAGAGGAATTCTAGGGCTTCTTTTTCATCCCAAAATAGATCTGTATCTCTGATCTTTGTTAAAAAGTCACAATCCTCAGGACATTGAGGTACAAGCATACTCATATCAGATATAACTTTTGTTGGTTTTAGCTCCGGCATGATCTCTATCTGTATCTTTTCACTTCTGGAGCGGAACGTAATCTCTCCTATGTCATAGTTAACTACAGCCTCGACTGTTCGGAGGAATGGCCGTCCAAGCATGATTGAGGTATGGAGCAGAGGTGTGGAAGTGTCCATGTCTAGGACAATGAAATCAATAGGGAAGTGCATCCCGTGAATAGTGATGATAACATCCTCTAACATGCCCCTAGGCCGCTTGACATATCGGTCCATGAACTGCAGGATCATCTTGGTTGGCTTTAGAGGCCCTAGCTCATATTCTGTAAGTACAGATGATGGTCGAACGTTGATATAAGACCGACTGTTGAGAAAGGTGCAACTGAACTCCTAATCAAAAAATTTACATATGATAAGTGGTGCTCCCTTATCTTTATTTTTGTGCAGAGGTTGCTAATGATGTTCACTGTATCCATGGTAAGAATATGCTTCTCAGATTTTCTATGTCTTATTTTATGGGACTGGCGCTTTGTTGTACATGCTTCTTTGAGTCCTTTCTTCACACTGGGCATGTACTCCATGGCTTTCAGAAGAGGCATCTCAAGCATAATATTTTGTAATATTTCAATGATGCCAAGATCAGACAAAGCATTTTTCAAATTTTTACCGTTTTTGATCAGTGCAGAAGGAAAAGGCATATGTACATCATCAAAAATTCTTTCATTCATATCCAAAAATTTCAAATTTTTTGTCCATATCTTTTTGTACAGGTATATGGGAAAAAGGTGTGCATTCATCTACATCTGGTGGACCAAAAATGAGAAGCATGGATCCATTGGATGGCTTTGGTTCTACTGCAGATGTAAACTGATGAATACTCATTCATCACTCTTTATTCTTTTATTTTATCTAACTATCTTGGCAAAGCATCATGTATATAGTTGTAAATACAATAAATTAGCAATAAGCATGCATTTGTTAATATTTAATAATTAGCATGTATTTGTGTAAAAATAAAATAAAAAGAAGGAAAAATTTAGAATAAATATTGAGTGACCTGAACCCATGAGAGGGTCCAGTATGGGCCTGATCGCCAAATAAAATAAGTAGAGAGAGATAGGGCCACTCTACCTTATACATATTTATCACTTATGTATATAATTTATTATTTTACAGAAATAAAAAGGTGTTTTTATCCCTTTGTATATATTCCTAAAATCAAAACAAAAATTAGAAAAATAAAATAAAAAGAAAAATAAAATTCTCTCTCTACAACCTTGTACATAATACACGTATATATGTATCACTCTCTATTTATTTTATACATGTAAATAAATATTAAAAAAAGAAAAAAAATTTATACTCCCAATATTATGCTGTAAATAAATAAAATAAAAAACTGAGGTATTTTTGCAAAAATAAGAAAATAAAAAAAATTGTATAAAATACATAGGTATTTTATACTTGTATATAATATAATATACTTTATGTAGATTAATTTTTTTTCATAAAAATAAATAAAAAGCATATAAAAGTAATTTGAAAAATATTAAATATTTTTCATGTTGAACACTTTTTAATTTAAAATCATTTTATATTTTGAATTTATTTTACAATTATTTTTGACCTGATATTTTCTGATTGGTACAGGAGGGAAGTTGACCCAGTCAACTACCCCTCCCAGACCTTCCCTTGTGCGGATCCGGGTTTTCGCTCGCATTTCTCCGAATTTTATCGACGGGATCTGGCACCCTCTTGCCTCGATTTTGGTGCCCGCATCTCCCCAGTGGATCAGTGACCCTCACGGATCCCTAGGGAGGATCGGGTAGACCTCGGTTCGTGCGCTTGCCCCTATTCTTCCAAGCTTCATGGGACGCACTATATAGCCTTAATTCGACTCCCCAGCAGCTCAGCTCGCGTCGCACCCTTCTCTGCTACCCTAGAATCCTTCGCCTTGGCGACAGCAATCGGAGGATACCCTTGGTTAACGGAGAGGTGCGCTACAGCCGACGCTCAAGTCTCGTGGTCGAAGCACCGCCACGACAAGCCTCCTCCGCCTTCCGCAATGAGGTTGAGGCAACGACTACCACCGACCGCACCCCTAGGAGCTCAGGATTCCACTAAGACCCTCAGGTATCCACTTCATCGTTCCTAGCTCCCTTATCCAATTTAATCCTTCATTTGTCATCGACCGCACGTCCGCTAGCTCGGACCCACCAGTCGGAGTCTCATCAGCCACATCCACCCGTTCAGATCAACACATCTGCTCATCGTCCACCTTCTCACGCAATCTGATCATCCGAATCTTGGCTCGGGTAGCCACGATTAGGCCCTAGGTCTCATCCCTCATTTCGCCGGAGACCCACTTGTCATTCACCGCTGCTTCCCTTCGTTTTTGATTCAATAACCTTGACCGGAGCCTTGCTCCGAGTTTGAGCTTTGCTTTGCAGGGCTTTGCGCACGTGGAAATTCCCCAGACCACTTTCGACCACCTTTGTCGGAGCTCGCCCAGGTTCCAGCCTCTGTCCCGGAGATCTAACCGTCAGCAAGCCCATCCAATCCGTTCACCTGACGCAGCGGGACCCCACGAGTCATTTGCCACCGCCCAATCGATCATCAGAGCACCGGATCATCGCTGGTGCTCTGGTGAACCTCACCCAGGCGGAGTTCTTCCAATGTCTGTCTCCGCCGTTGGATCAACTCCTTCTCCTATATGCCATCCTCGTCGTCCATTTACAGCAGTTGTCAGGCCGTTAGATGTCAGATCTAACGGCCCCCGTACCGCCCACGTCTGCACCTTCTGACGACTGTTGGATCTGACAGCTGACAGTGCCAGAGCCGCACGCCCTCGCCCACTCAGAGCACGCCACCTGTCCACCCCGCGTGCAGCGCACGTGTTGCATGGGTAATTTGCTCAGCCCACCTTACATTTATTTCAGTTTCTCTTTTAGTTTGTAAAAAAAAGTATACAGTAGGACATTTTGCACTCTTGCCCCTATAGTTTTCCATATTCACATTTTAGTCCTTCCTGTGCGGCATCACGTGCTTCGTCACGTGTAATTCTGGGTTATTTACACTGATTATCCTGGACTTTTTACATGTTATGAATTTAATGTTTAGGTCTATTATTTACAAATTTACCCCTGTGCGTATTCATCACGTATTATTCTATGATTTGTGACATGTGATGATATTCGTGGGAAAATTGGAGATTGGACCCTATAGTTTCTGTGTGTGTTATTGTTTGGTCCAGAAACATGTTTTCTTTGTATATTAGTCCATGTATGTTGTGTGTTTGATTTTTGATTTAATAAATAGCAAATATTGTCCAAAAATCACGAACTATTAACATATGGCTCCTGCCATGGTGTAGGAATTTCTGTGAATTTTTTGTTTTATTTTGTTTTTGTTTAGCATTTTGAAAATTCAAAAACCTTAAAATTAGCCCTTGTTTATTTTTAAAAATCCATTAAATATATAAAAAACCTTGAAAAATTCTAAAAAATTCATTATTTGTTTGTTTTATGTCCTTTTCATTCCGGTCCAATATTTTATTTATTCCCATGTATAAAAATGATAAAAATTAAAAAAAGAGTAAAAGTCTTCTAAAAATCATTAAAAATTCATAAAAATTCAAAAAGTGTGTTTTAAGTTGCTATAGTTCGGTTTTATTTTATATTTTTCTCATAAAAATATTGATGAGATTTTATAGGCATTTTAAGTAATTTTAACTTGCCTTTAGATCTCAGTTGCACATTGTTTGTTGTTTTTTATTTTATTTAATTTTTAGAAAATTAATTAAAATCAGAAAAATCTAAGAAAATTAACAAAAACATCTGAATATTTATTTTGAATTTTTTAGTACTTTGGTGCTTTGAATAATTGTTTAAGTGTTGGTTGTTGGTTTCTTTTATCCTTTTCTTAATATTAAAAATTATAAAAAATTTTGAAAAAATTAAAAACCACCATTTCTTTTTTACTTTATTTGATTTCTGATTACTTCGTAGCGTTAGCATCACGTGCTCCTTGTATTCGACCCTGGTAGCTATACCAGGTAAAATAAATTAGTGAGACCGGTTTCTTGATTTGATTGATTAATTTTTATTTCGGTGGTCTTTCTTTTTCTTATTAACTGTGTTTTGCGGTTCGGGTTGCAACGACCGTATTGATTCCTTAACCCGAGTAGCTGAAGTAGCGTCAACAGAATGGTAGCATTGCCGGGGAGTTCGACTTAGTAGTTGGTTTTTCCCTTTTTTTGGCTTTGTTTTTCTTTTTCTTCTTTTAGTTTCTTTTCTTGATTTCTTTTATTTTTTTTATTTTTTTTATTTTTGTCTATTTCTTTTTATTTTATTTTACTCTATTTGTAATTATTTTCCTTTCATTTTCATTTTTATTTTCCATTTTTATAATAACAGTAGACTGACACAATTTATATTCTGGACTTTCTTGCGAGGGCCTGACGAGCGAGGTCAGCTATCTTCGGAGAGCTGAGGCACCCGCGTGACTTGAAGGTGGCTCGTTTCTGCATCGAGCAGCAGGAAAGCGTAGGAGAGGAGGAGCATACGTTTGGGAGCCGGTAGTGTAGTTAGTTTAGCTTATATCTATTTGCTGCATATTATTCTTGGTATAATACAGGACAATATATCAGGACTCAGACTTGGATTCGGGGTTTGTTTTACCGAGCACCGGTGTGCTCAGGGGACCTCACCACGGATTTCCAACCAGTTTTGATTTTTGACTTCTTTTTATTTTCTTTTTGATTCTCGAACCATTAGACTTAGGATTTTTGCTCTAAATGTGATGTAATTATTTAAGGCCCAACCCTAATTGCATATCTGTTCCTATAGATCTCTAATTGGACCTTAATAATTAAATCACAAATAAAAAGTTAACTCGGTCACCTAAGGGGTCACGTGTCGCTAGAGGCCATATACAGCGCTGGCAGGATCCGTTGTGGCGAACACCGATCGGCATCAGAGACCGGACCCCGCCCCTCTTGATGACCCACTAGCTACAGTTCTTCGCGAGTAGAAACTATTTGTCTAAGGCCGATTTCTTCTTGCATCATATAGGTAGTTTACTTTCAGTCTTTTATTTTATGTACAGATCACCCTGTATGTGTAGAGACTGGAGTCAGGTACGCATTTCTTACTCTGCATGCATCATCGTGTTTGATCGCACATCGACTTTTTCACCTTCTCCCCCTGATTTTTGGACCTTAAAATAACCAGGAGAATCGAAAAATTCGTTAGGCGTGTTTGATTTAAAAAATACCTAAAAAGAAAAACTATAAAATTGGGACTGCTTAAGCACACTTAACCCTAAAGACACCTCACCTTAAAAATCTATCTTGGGAGAGTAGTTCCCTTATTGTATGATTTGGACAAGCGAGAGAGTGACCCGCACACTAGGTTAGAGCCACATCCGACCTCTCCTCAGACTACTGATTTCGTGTTAGTCGTTCTCCAGTGAAGATCGCTCCGGTTTCTGGTAAAACGGGTCGCGATATCCTTAACAGAGTGAGTCGATCTGGTAGCCGGTAAACAGTCCGCAACTTGTACTAAAAGATCTAGCCTTGGGATCAGGACAGTCTCCTGGGAGTGTTGGATTCCCAACAGCTCGTTTAATGGCTCTGAAAGACGGTTTGATCACCTAATAAAATTGACAAGATAAAAGACCGAAGCTTTACGGTCATCAGCTCTGTGTGAGTAGGTGAATTAGGGGTTTGCTTGAACGACCTTGTGTGTTTTTCCAGATTTCATCCGCCTTCATCTCCTCCATCTATCCTCCTTCTAACCATATATGTTTCTCCCTCCCACCCTCCCTTCATTTTTCTTCTTCTCCATGTCTATCCCTGAATGATGGGTCTCCCTCCTTTCTTGCTGACTCTTGTGGCTTCCCCATCTTATTTTCATCATTCTAGTCCACTCTCGAGGGAGGTCGGAACTCCGACCGACCTTCCATTCTCTCCTTTCCTTTTCCGTCGTTCTTCTGGGCATGTTGTGCTAGTCTCCCATGGAGATCAATCTGACAGATTCGAGACCCGGGCGATTTCATTGCTGGGATGAGAGTGCACTCCATAGTGATCACGGAGAGTAGATGCTAGTTTCAGATACCTCCTACACCAAGATGATCGATGGGAAGATAGACCAGGAAGCTCGGTCAGCATCTAGATTCAGTCACTTCATTCTTTATTTGGAGTTATTCAGAGACTACCGAAATTTTCAGGGGAGGTACACGAGGAGCCATATCTTCATCTGTCTGAGTTTGAGGAGTTCTGTGTGACCCATGTATATTCAGATATCACTTCTGAGGAGCCGATGTTGAAGACCTTCCCATTTTCACTTTCAGGGTAGAGCCATGAGATGGCACAGACGATTGGGAAGGAAATTCGCAACGTGGGGAGAGTTACGCTTAGAGTTTCTAGAGAGATTTTGTCCCCAACATAGAGCAGATATGATGCGGTCTTTCATCAAGTATTTTTCAGTAGACCCCCAGGAGCCATTGCATGATTCATGGCTGAGGTTTCTTGACCTCTTGAGGAGATTTCCAGATCATGGACTTTCGTCGACCGACCTTATGAGATATCCATAAGGGGGATGACTGCTGAGCAGATTGCACTGGTAGTTACCTCGTGTGGTGGTTCACACCACAACCCTGACATGGATTTACTTACGACCATCTCGAGAGTACTGTCAGAGATTCCATCTTCACGAGATGCGTTAGTCGGGATAGCATATGAGGGCGATGCGATACCAGTTGGGTGTGCCACACTTCATGAGGCAGAACTACTACACACCGAATCGAGGACGTGGTTTCTGCTGCACTACCGACGATGGAAGCGATGACTGCTACCGTGGATGCTCAAACCCAGAGATTGATCGAGTCCCGTTGGTCTTCAGCCAGAGTTCGAGTCAGTCCCATACTTTTCAATTGAGGAATCTTGGATATCAGATATTCTGATATTCCAGGAGATGGTGGATCCTATGCTGTCACAGTTGTCAGTCCAGCCATTTCAGTTTCCATTACCAGCTTACTCAGCTTCTACTCTACAGAGGTACCTCTCTAATTCAGACGGACATCCTGATTCAGCCCAGCAGCTAGAGCCAGATGTGGGACACCACTTTGAGATGACAGATATAGATAGCCCTGCATTTAGCCTTTTGTCCTCCAGATTGATGAGATAGATACATTTCATGAGGACCAGACGATAACTAGCACTGCCGCAGCTCGAAGATCAGTTTCAGACACTTCGAGACCTTCCACGTTGTTGACCAGCATTGTTTCATGCTTCCATAATGTTCAGAGGTAGACTTTAGCTGATGAGGCATTTTGGTGCTTGGAGTGGGTGCTTAATAGTAGCGTAGATTCTCAATTAGACTATGATCCTCCCTTTCTCACTGATATTTTGCTTTACTTCCCGAGGGTTATCTGTGGGAGGATGTTGCATGCACTACGTACTCGGTCTCACTTACTGAGAGTGTTTCCAAACTGTTGGATCACAAAACTGACTCTTCGGATATTTTCTAATTGCTCTGATTCTGACTGGTCTCATCTCAACGACCCTCGAGAGGATGAGTTGATCTTTGAGATATTCGATGATGTTTCTGACATTTCTTCATCTTCTGCATCGGATATCAGCCTGCTAGTGAGTCTCCTAATCATGACTTTCCACACCTTTTTGAGATGGTGTTTGACGTGGAGGATTCCATGCCTGTTCCTTCTTTCTCCAGGTTCGACTTCTTCGGCTCTATCATTCCACTCAAATCTGATCTTGAGCCGATGAGTTCTTTTGTGCTACCGGATTACGATGTCATCTTCCCATATCCTTGCCCGATAGCAGACACCTGCCTGATTGCCTACTTGGGTGTCTACATTTACATTATTGACTTCATCATTGTTCATCTACCACGACAACGTTGACAATACGGCATTCGCCTTACAGATGCCATCCTGAACCTTGATACTTCATTGTC
This sequence comes from Ottelia alismoides, assembly GCA_037367405.1. Lineage (NCBI taxonomy): Eukaryota > Viridiplantae > Streptophyta > Magnoliopsida > Alismatales > Hydrocharitaceae > Ottelia > Ottelia alismoides. Next base: position 129,081 of record JAZKJV010008453.1, on the reverse strand, counting down.
CTAGCCTTTGCGCCCAGCTAGGGGCGTAAAATCTAGCGCTTGTTGAGAGGCACCTCAACATTGTCCACTTTGTATATATGTGTTTTGTCATGATTTGTTTCCTTGCTTCTTCCGTTTTTGTTTTGCACCCCAGGTCTCATTTAGGATTATTTTTTCTATACTTAGGATGTACCTTATCCTAAGCATAGGGGCGTGTAAACACAGAGTTGTTCCCTTTCATTCTGTTTCATTACTCCTGTCGTTGCCTATACTTAAGGATCCTTCACTTTAAGTACAGGGAGAGTCGTTCCTTTCATCTTGTATATATTTGTCTCCATTTCAGCTTGTCCCCCATTTTTCCACCATACTGTTCACATTTCTTTCTATACTTAGGATCTTTACCCTAAGTATAGGGCGGACAAGAGGAGTCATTGCTTACCTTGTACATCCTTCCACTCGGATTTCCCTTTGTGTACAGTCTGCTATACATAGATTACTTGATCCTAAGTATAGGGGAAACACCAAGAGTCTTTTCCTTTCCATTCTTTCATTCGTCGTTGTAGTATAGTTTTCCTTTTCACTTCCCTATACTAAGAATGAGTCATGTCTTCTTCATCGCTCTTGATTCACTCTGAGGACATCGTTCGAGCTAAGTATAGGGGGGTGTCGTATATATTTCATATACACTTTAGCCATAACTTGTACTTTGTGTGAGTGTATTAATAAATAAAATGGCTAAAATCCTTAAAAACTCATAAAAAATAAAAAATTTTCTTATACATAAAATTCTTTTTTGCACATACATAGCTATCTACAAATATATTTTTGTACAAATGTTTGTATGTTTTGTGTGTAAAGAGTTTGTAATTATTGATATCAAAATATGTATATAGTACAAAATTTTTGTAAATTGTTTGAAAAACAAAAAGTTTGCAAAAACCCTTTTGTAAATATGTGTAAATATTTTGCAAAACTTCTGCATTCATGCATGCATCCATTCATTCAAATATTTTTCAAAAATCTTGCACATTTTCAAAACTTGCATAAAAGCATTTTTTATGTACATGTACAGTTTTCTGAATCATAGTTGACATTTAAACTAGCCTGAAATTAAATTGACAAATGGAGCTTGGTTAAAACCTTAATCCACCTAATTCTAATGGCATGTTTGGTTGCTGGGTTGACTGGATTGGGTTGGGTTGGGGTACCCCTGTGAATAGTAAACTGTACCCCTATGAATAGTAAACTGTGAGGAGGATTGAGAGGGTTGGAAGGAGGGGTACACCGGTGTACCCCATCCCAACCCAGTCCAACCCAGCAACCAAACATGCCCTAAGAGGAACCTTATAGGGCTTAGGGTTAAGACTTTTCAGGTCCTTGGTGACTTAATTATTTGAGTCCACTAGGCCAAGATCATATGTCATCTTGATGAGCCTAAGTAGAACACTTAACAACGTACACATGACTCTCAAAGACAATGGCTTTACTTGCACTAGCACCTTACACATAGCTCTCTACGGATGAGTGGTGAGGAGGCAGCCTTCTTTAGCCTTCTTTGGCTTGGGGTAGCATATGAGGGTAGTACTTCTAGGCGGAACCTCTCTTCTTCTTCTAGTGAAGGAAGTGCGTCTCAACCTGGTCTGGTGGCATTGAGGTCTAAAAAAAGGAGTTGTGGGTTGCAATAATGCTTCAAAAGAGGGATAGTCTACTGGCTCAAGAGGAAAAACTCCTTATGTATATATGTTGCACCATGTAGATATATTGTACATATGCACATCGGAAAAAAAAGTGTACAAAAGAAAAGAAAAACTCCAAAAAAAGTGGTGGGTCTGATAAAAAATGAAATACCCACCGGAGTGTATATAGACAAATAAAGCAAAGCTTATGCTACCCATGCCCATGTCATGAAGCTTACAGCAGGGAGACTTAGCTACACTGGTTGGGCTCCCTAGGATACGTGGCTACACTCCATTCTCTTCTTCCTCTCTCCTTGAGTCGGGTGCACTTGAACTTAGAAGGGAATACCCCGCTCATCGAGTAAAGAGTTGCCAGACTAGGGCATTAGAGTTACCTTGTTGAGGGGGGTTGTCATCTTGCCATTTCTGAGGTGGGGAGCTACTTATCACTTACACGGTACAAGAAAAGATTCATGATCATTAGAGTTTGTGTATGTAGACTTGTTCTGGTCTGGATTGTTGAGGAGTTTTGACCATAGATTGGTGGAACTTAGAGGTTGTTGAGTTTTAGACCTAAGTCCAAATAAGGTCCCGACAAACTAATAAGCCAAAGGTATGACTGAGCTCCATACTTCAATTTAATGAAGACAAGTTTAATACTCAACCTTGTTTCACCCTTCTTTTCCTTTTTCTTTCTCATTTCACTTCTTTTTCAAATAAGTGTTTGCTAAGGGACTAACAAAAGTAATGTATAGGGGGGTGATGAATACTTATTCATCACTCTTTGTTCTTTTATTTTAGCTAAATATCTTGGCAAAGCATCATGTATATAGTTGTAAATACAATAAATTAGCAATAAGCATGCATTAGTTAATATTTAATAATTAACATGTATTTGTGCAAAAATTAAAGAATAAAGAATAAAAGAAAAAGAATGAAATGATTAGAATAAATATTGAGTGACCTGAACCCAAGAGAGGGTCCAGTATAGGCCTGATCGCCAAATAAAATAAGTAGAGAGAGATAAGGCCACTCTCCCTTATACATATTTATCATTTATGTATATAATTTATTTTTTTATAGAAATAAAAAGTAGTTTCTATCCCTTTGTATATATTCCTATAATCAAAACAAAAAGTAGAAAAATAAAATAAAATAAAAAATAAAATTCTCTCTACAACCTTGTACATAATACATGTATATATGTATCACTCTTTATTTATTTATACTTGTAAATAAATAATAAAAATAAAACAAAAATATTTTATGCTCCCAGTAATATGTTGTAAATAAATAAAATATAAAATTGGGACATTTATGCAAAAATAATAAAATAAAAATAATTGTATAAAATACATAGGTATTTTATACCTGTATATAATCTAATATATTGTATATAGATTAATTTTTTTCATAAAAACAATTATAGAAAAATAATTTAAAAAATAATAAATATTTTCATGTTGAACACTTTTAATTTAAAATCATTTGATTTTTTAAATTTATTTTACAATTATTTTTGACATGCTATTTTCTGATTGCCAGGAGGATGTTGACCCGGTCAACTACCCCTCCCGGACCTTCCCTTGTGTGGATCCGGGTTTTCTCTTGCATTTTTCCAAATTTTATCGACCGGATATGGGACCCTCTTGCCTCGATTTTGGCGCCCGCATCTCCCCAGTGGATCAGTGACCCTCGCGGATCCCTAGGGAGGATCAGGCCGACCTCGGTTCACGCGCTTGCCCCGATTCTTCCAAGCACCCTGGGATGCACTATATAGCCTTCATTCGACTCCCCAGCAGCTCAGCTTGTGCCTCACCCTTCTCTGCTACCCTAGAATCCTTCGCCTTGGTGACAACAATCGGAGGATACCCTTGGTCATCGGAGAGGAGGGCTACAACTAACGCTCAAGTCTCGTGGCCGGAGCACCGTCGCGATGAGTCTCCTATGCCTTCCGCAGCGAGGTTGAGGCAATGACCACCACCGACCGCAGCCCCTGGAGCTCAGGATTCCACTAGGACCCTCAGGTATCCACTTCATCGTTCCTAGTTCCCTTATCCGATTTAATCCTTCATTTGTCATCGACCGCACCTCCGCCAGCTTTGACCCATCGGTCAGAGTATCATCAGCCACATCCACCCGTTTAGATCGACGCATCCGCTCATCGTCCACCTTCTCACGCAATCTGATCATCCGAATCTTGTCTCTGGTAGCCACCTCATCCCTCATTTCGCCGGGGACCCCCTTTTCATTCACTGCTGCTTCCCTTGGTTTTTGATTCAATAACCTTGACCAGAGCCTTGCTCCGAGTCTGAGATTTTCCTTGCAGGGCTTTGCGCGCGTGGAATCGCCCCAGACCACTTTCGACCAACTTCGCTGGAGCTCGCCCAGGTTCCAACCTCCATCCTGGAGATCTTACCGTCAGCGAGCCCATCCGATCCGTTCACTCGACACGGAGGGACCCCACGTGTCATTTGCCACCGCCCGATCGATCATCAGAGCGCTGGATCATCGCCGGTGCTCTGGTGAACCTCGCCCAGGTGGAGTTCTTCCAGTACCTCTCTCCGCCGTTGGATCGACTCCTTCACCCAAATGCCATCCCCTCCGTCCATTTATAGCAGTTGTCAGGATGTTAGATGTCAGATATAATGACCCCCGTACTGCCCACGTCCGCACCTTCTGACGATCGTTGCATCTGACATCTACCAACACCAGAGCCGCATGCCCTCGCCCACTCAAAGCACGCCACATGTCCACCCCACGCGCAGCGCACGTGCTGCATGGGTAATTTTCTCAACCCACCTCGCATTTATTTCAGTTTATCTTTTAGTTTGTAAAATAAAAGTATACAGTTGGACATTTTGCACTCTTGCCCCTACAATTTTCCATATGCACATTTTAGTCCTCCATGTGTGGGATCACGTGCTTCGTCACGTGTAATTCTGAGTTATTTGCATTGATTATTATGGACTTTTTATATGTTATGAAATGAATGTTTAGTTCTATTATTTGCAAATTTACCCCTGTGCGTATTGATTTGTGACATGTGCTGATATTCATGGGAAAATTGCAGATTGGATCCTATAGTTCTGTGTGTGTTATTGTTTGGTCCAAAAACATGTTTTCTTTGCATATTAGTCCTTGTCTGCTGTGTGTTTGATTTTTTATTTAATAAATAGCAAATATTGTCCAAAAATCATGATATTTTGAAACATGGCTCATGCCGTGATGGTAGGAATTTCTATGAATTTTTGGTTTTATTTTGTTTTTGTTTAGCATTTTAAAAAATTCAAAAACCTTAAAAATATAGCCTTTTGTTTTTAAAATCCATTAAAAATAATAAAAAACTTGGAAAATTCTAATAAATTCACTTTTTGTTTGTTTGTATTGTTTTCATTTCAGTCTTATTTTTGTTTTATTCTCGTGTATAAAAACCATAAAAATTAAAAAAGAGTAAAAATCTTCTAAAAATCATTAAAAATTAGTAAATATTCAAAAAATTGTGTTTTAGGGTTCTATAGTTTAGTTTTATTTTATATTTTTTCAAAAAAAAATATTGTTGAGATTTTACAGGATTTTAAGTAATTTTAACTTGCCTTTAGATCTCAGCTACACACTGTTTGTTGTTTTTGATTTTATTTCATTTTTAGAAAATTAATTAAAAATCAGAAAAATCGAAGAAAATTAACAAAAACATCTAAATATTTTAAAAACACAAAAATATTTTATTTTGAATTTTTGAGTATTTTTTGTGCTTTGAATAATTGTTTAAGTGTTGATTGTTGGTTTCTTTTATCCTTTTTCTTACTATTAAAAATTATTAAAAAAATTTGAAAAAATTAAAAACCACCATTTCTTTTTACTTTATTTGATTTCTGACTACTTTGTAGCGTTAGCCTCATGTGCTACTTGTGTTCGACCCTAGTAGCTATACCAGGTAAAATAAATTAGCGAGACTTCTTTCCTGATTTAATTGATTGATTTTTATTTTGTTGGTCTTTCTTTTTCTTGTTGACTGTGCTTCGCGGTTTGGGTCGCAACGACCATATTGATTCCTTAACCCGAGTAGCTGAAGCAGCATCAACAGAATGGCGTCGTTGCTGGGGAGCACGGTTTAGTAGTCGATTTTTCCCTTTTATCAGCTTTGTTTTCTTTTTCTTCTTTTATTTTATTTTCTTTGATTTCTTTTATTTTTATTTTTGTTTTATTCATTTTTATTTTATTTTATTTTATTTTATTTGCATTTATTTTTCCTTTCATTTTCATTTTTATTTTCCATTTTTATAATAACTGTGGACTGACACAATTTCTCTTCTGACTTTCTTGCGAGGGCCCGACGAGCGAGGGCGACTATCTTCGGAGAGTTGAGGCACCCGCGTGATTTGGAGGCGGCTCGTTTCTACATCGAGCCGCAGAAGATCGTAGGAGAGGAGGAGCAGAAGTTTGGGAGCCGTAGTGTAGTTAGTTTAGCTTAGATTTATTTGTTGCATATTATTCTTGTAATAATACAGGACAGACTCTCAGGACTCATACTTGGTGATTGTTTCGGGGTTTGTTTCGCCGAGCACCGGTGTGCTCGGGGGACCTCACCGCGGATTTTCGTTAGTTTTGATTTTTGACCGCTTTTTATTTTCCTTTTGATTCTCGAAGGTTTTGGCCATTAAACTTAGGATTTTTGCTCTGATTGTGACGTAATTATTTAAGGCCCAACCCTAATTGCATATCTGTTCCTATAGATCGCTAATTGAACCTTTCTAATTAAATCACAAATAAAAAAGTTAACTCGGTCACCTGAGGGGTCACGTGCCGCTAGAGGCCGTATACAGCGCTGTCAGGATCCGTTGTAGCGGACACTGATCGGCATCAGAGATCGGACCCTGACCCCTCTTGCCCATTAACTACATTTCTCTGTGAGTAGAAATTATTTGTCTAAGGCTGACTTCTTCTTGAATCATATAGGTAGTTTACTTTCAGTCTTTTATTTTATGCGTGGATCACCCTGCATGTAGAGAGCTAGAGTCAGGTACGCATTTGTTACTCTGTATGCATCATCGTATTTGATCACGCATCGGCTTTTTCACCTTCTCCCCCTAATTTTTGGACTTAAAATAACCAGGAGAACCGAAAAATTCATTAGGCATTGTTTGATTTAAAAAATACCGAAAAAGTAAAACTATAAAATTGAGACTGCTTAAGCACACTTGACCCTAAAAGACCCCTTACCTTAAAAATCTGTCTTGGGAGAGTAATTCCCTCATTGTATGGTTTGGACGAGCGAGAGAGTGACCCGCACACTAGGTTAGAGCCACATCCGACCTCTCCTCAGACTACTGATTTCGGGTTAGTCATTCTCTAGTGAGGATCGCTCCGATTTACGATAAAGCGGGCCGCGATATCCTTAACAGAGCGAGTCGATCGGGTAGCCGGTAAATGGTCCGCGACTTGTACTGGCTAGGAATGATCTAGCCTTGGGATCGGGATAGTCTCTTGGGAGTGTTGGATTCCCAACAGCTCGCTTAATCGCTCTGAAAGACTGTTTGATCACCTAATAAAGTTAACAAGATAAAAGACCGAACCTTTATGGTCATCTGCTCTGCGTGAGTAGGTGAATTGGGGGTTTGCTTGACCGATCTTGTGTGTTTTTTCAGATTCCATCCACCCTCATTTCCTCCATCTATTCTCCTTCTAACCATCTATCTTTCTCCCTCCCACCCTCCCTTCATTTTTTCTTCTCCCTGTCTATCCCTAGATGATGGGTCTCCCTCCTTTCTTGCCGACTCTTGCGACTTCCCCATCTTATTCCCATCATTCTAGTACACTCTCGAGGGAGGTCAAAACTCCGACCGACCCTCCTTTCTCTCCTTTCCTTTTCCATCATTCTTCTGGGCATGTTGTGCTAGAAGTCCGTGGAGATCAGACAGACCAGATGCGAGACCCAGGCGATTTTATTGCTGGGATGAGAGTGCACTCCATACGCGATCACGGAGAGCAGATGCGAGTTTCAGATACCTCCTACGTCAGGATGATCGATGAGCAGACAGACCAGGAAGCTCAGTCAGCTTCTAGATTCAGTCACTTCATTCTTGATTTGGGTTTATTCAGAGACTGCCGAAATATTCACGGGAGGTACACGAGGCGCCATATCTTCATTTGTCTGAGTTTGAGGAGTTATGTGTGGCCCATGTATATTCAGATATCACTTCTGAGGTGCTGATGTTGAAGACCTTACCATTTTCACTTTAGTGCAGAGACATGAGATGGCATAGACGTTTGAGAAGGAAATTCGCTACGTGGGGAGAGTTACGCTTAGAGTTTCTAAAGAGATTTTATCCACAGCGTAGAGCAGATATGATGCGGTCTTTCATTAGGGATTTTTCAGTAGACCCCCAGGAGCCATTGCATGATTCACGGCTGAGGTTTGTTGACCTCTTGAGGAGATTTCCTGATCTTGGACTTTCGCCGACCGACCTTATTGAGATCTCCATGAGGAGGATGACTGTTGAGCAGATTGCACTGGTATTTACCTCATGTGGTGGTTCACACCACGACCCTGGACATGGATTTAAATACGACCATCTCGAGAGCACTGTCAGAGATTCCATCTTCACGAGATGCGTTAGTCAGGATAGCACACGAGGGCAGTGCGATACCAGTTGGGTGTGCCACACTTCATGAGGACACTGCTACTACACACCGAATCGAGGACATGGTTTCTACTGCACTACAGACGATGGAAGAGATGACTGCACTGTGGATGATCAGACCCAGAGATTGATCGAGTTATCGTTGGTCCTCAAGCCAGAGTTCGAGTCAGTCCCATACTTTTCAGTTGAAGGAATCTTGGAGATCAGATCTTCTGATATTCTAGGAGATGGAGGAGCCTACGCTGTCATAGTCATCAGTCCAGCCATTTTAGTTTCCATTACCAGCTTACTCGGCTTCTACTCTGCAGAGGTACCTCTCTTATTCGGACAGACATCTTGATCAACCCAGCAGCTAGAGCCAGATGTGGGACACCACTTTGAAATGACAGATACAGATAGCCCCGCATTTGAGCCTTTTGTTCCAGATTGATGAGATAGATACATTTCATGAGGACCAGACGATAGCCAGCACTGCCGCAGCTCGAGGATCAGTTACAGACACTTCGACAGCTTCCACGTTGTTGACTAGCATTGTTTCATGCTTCCATATTGTTCAGAGGCAGACTTCAACTGATGAGGCATTTTGGTGCGAGTAGTGGGTGCTTGACAGTAGCGTAGATTCTCATTTAGACTGTGATCCTCCCTTTCTCACTGATAATTTTGCATTACTTCCCGAGGGTTATCTGCGGGAGGATGATGCATGCACTACGTACTCGGTCTCATTTTCTAAGAGTGTTTCCAATCTGTCGGATCACAAAACTGAGTCTTCGGATATTTCTAATCGTTTGATTCTGACTGGTCTCACCTCGACGACCCTCGAGAGGATGAGCTGATGTTTGACATATTCGATGATGTTTCTGACATTTCTTCATCTTCTGCATCGGATATCAGCCTTGCTAGTGAGTCTCCTGATCATGACTTTCTACACCTTTTTGAGACGGTGTTTGACATGGAAGATTCCATGCCTGATCCTTTCTTTCTCCATGTTTGACTTCTTCGGCTCTATCATTCCACTCAAATCTGATCTTGAGCCGATGAGTTCTTTTGTGCTACCGGATTACGATGTCATCTTCCCTTATCCTTTCCCGATAGCAGACACCCTCCTGATTGCATACTTGGGTGTCTCCGTTTATATTATTAACTTCGTCGTTGTTCATCTACCACGACTACGACGACAATACGACATTCGCCTTACAGATGTTGTCCTGAACCTTGATACTTCATTGTCCTAGCCTTTGCGCCCAGCTAAGGGCGTAAAATCTAGCGCTTGTTGAGAGGCACCTCAACATTGTCCACTTTGTATATACATGTTTTGTCATGATTTGCTCCTTGCTTCTTCCATTTTTGTTTTACACCCCAGTCTCTTTTAGGATTATTTTTGCTATACTTAGGATGTACCTTATCCTAAGTATAGGGGGTTAAACACTGAGTTGTTCCCTTTCGTTCTGTTTTATTACTCCTGTCGTTGCCTATACTTAAGGATCCTTCACCTAAAGTATAGGGGGAGTAATGTCGTTCCTTTCATCTTGTATATATTTGTCTCCATTTCAGCTTGTCCCCCATTTGTCCACCATACTGTTCACATTTCTTTCTATACTTAGGGATCTTTTACCTAAGTATAGGGGCAGACAAGAGGAGTCATTGCTTACCTTGTACATCCTTCCACTCGGATTTCCCTTTTTGTACAGTCTGCTATACTTAGGATTACTAGATCCTAAGTATAGGGGGAAACACCGAGAGTCTTTTCCTTTCCATTCTTTCATTTGTCGTTGTAGTATAATTTTCCTTTTCACTTCCCTATACTAAGCACGAGTTATGTCTTCTTCATCGCTCTTGATTCAATCTAAGGACATCGTTCGAGCTAAGTATAGGGGGGTGTCATATATATTTCATATATACTTTAGCCATAACTCGTACTTTGTGTGAGTGTGTTAATAAATAAAATGGCTAAAATCCTTAAAAACCCATAAAAATTAAAAATTTTTCTTGTACAGAAAATTCTTTATTACACATACATAGCATCTACAAAATTATTTTTGTACAAATGTTTGTAAAAATGTTTTGTGTGTAAAGAGTTTGTCAATATTTTATATCAAAATTATATATATATATATATATAGTACAAAATTTTTGTAAAATGTTTGAAAAATAAAAATGTTTGCAAAAACCCTTTTGTAAATATGTGTAAATATTTTGCAAAACTTCTGCGTTCATGCATGCATCCATTCATTCAAACTTTTATCAAAAATCTTTCACATTTTCAAAAACTTGCATAAAAGCATTTTTGTATATACTTGTACAGTTTTTCTGAATCATAGTTGACAATTAAACTAGCCTAGAATTAAATTGATAAATGGAGCTTGATTAAGACCTTAATCCACCTAATTCTTAGAGGAACCTTATAGGGCTAAAGGTTAAGACTTTTCAGGTCCTTGGTGATTTAATTCTTTGAGTCCACTAGGCTATGATCATATGTCATCTTGATGAGCCTAATTAGAACACTTAACAACACACACATGACTCTCACAGACAATGGCTTTACTTGCACCAACACCTTACACATAGCTCTCTACGGATGAGGTGGTGAGGAGGCTGTTGGACATGCGAGCCCACGACGAGCCATTGTGCAATAAATGTTATTGCTAATATCATTCCCTGATCTGAAATGAAGAATAACCAATTTGCATAATAGGTCCCTTAGTACAATTAGGGTTATGTACCATGGCCATCTTGATGATCAAACAACTGTTGATTCAGTTATTGAATCATAGAGGCTGGTGCTTTGATGAATATCTAAAGAGTTAGATTAAGTACTCATCAAGCACCGTCAAATGATTGTTGAGAGATGATCTCCAGCCTGAGTAGGAGATGGCAATCCTTTCTCATTTAGGCTGATATCTGACTGACCTCTTGAGGCAGGTCCTCTGCATGGGAATAGAGTTTTAGAGGTATCAGATTAGTTAGGTCAAAGAGTTGACTTAATGAGATCGAGATAACCAAAGTCCTATGGCGTATGTTGTCATGATATAGGCACACATCCTCTAACCAAAGATAGATGTGTTACTATATGTCTGAGTATGTACATTTGGCAGACCAATAGGTTGATGATCTAATCAAGGTCTATACACCGGCGCGCTGGTGTGCATATAAGGGCATATGAGTAATACGATCTCTCAAAGGGATCATACAGATTCAGTTACCGAACCGGAAGACATGAGCTCACTCATGAGATATTGGGAAGAATCAAATTCCGTGCACGGTTGTCTCGCTTTGGAAGCTTGACTAAATTTGTAGGTTTGATATATACTTTAGAAAAGTATATGATCAATACCTAGGTATGATATATGCTTTTGTAAAGTATATGATCGATACCAACTCCCAATGATCAAATGAGAAACTTAATGATAAATCCATGAAGTAGACAATGTAAAATTGATCTTATAATTCAGGTTTATTCTGGGTCTTCCAATATGCAGGATGTACAGGTATTGGGAATACCTGAGGGTGATGTGATCATAAAGGGTTGTATAACCATGACGCTTCCATTCCTAGGGAGTGATGAAACGGGTTTGGATTTTAGTGACTCCTCTCAGCAGAGAAGTAATCTAATCTTAGTCCAAATGTTGGACATTGATCTGAATGTGATTCAGATACAATGAGAAGATTAGATTTACGGTCTTGATTTAATCAAGCAACTATGGGAGGCCCGTGATCTGGATTTGAGATGTTATCTCAATATCCAAGTCACTATACGTGGAACAATACAATCGCTCTGTCAATATCTCCAAGTATTCGCAGAGAGAGTGCATTATCCTTGAAAGAGTTAATGGATAATTCTATTGTTTATATATGTATTCGAGCATTGAGAAATGGATAATTAACTGTGATTTAATTATCACGAATAAATTTGAATTTGATTCATATTATTTAAAGAATTATCTAAGATAATTAAATATGATTTGATTATCAAAGATATAAATAATGTTGATATGATTCACATTATTTAGGCACATAAGAATGGAGATCCAAGATGATTAAATGTGATTTAAACATCATGAATATAATTAATGTGGATAGCACTATCCATATTAATCATATGTATTATAAATGAGATTTATAATATATAAGAGAGAGCTATTTGTAATTTACATTTGTTAATTAAATGTTGATGTGAATTGAATTCACATTGGATATTAAATGAAAATGTAATTTACATTTTATGTTGGATTGTGAATGTGATTCACAAATTTCTAATGGCATGATTACGATGTTCACAAAATAAATTGGATTTATTTTTGTGAAATAATTTGCAACAAAAGTTGTTGCAAATATTGGAGAGAATCATGAGATAATGCAACCTCATGAAATATGGAAATGAGGCTCCCTTCCTAACAAGGAGAGGGGACGGCTACCAAGTCCTTATAGGACTCATAGCCGTCCTCCCCCCTTTATGGAAGGAGGCTTGCCTCCTTCCTATTTTTCCTATGGAGATTGATTTGATATAAATCAAATTATCATTAATATATATTTGATTTTTTTAAATTAATTGTTGTTGGTTTTTACCAACAAAATCCTAGCCATTGAAAGAAACACAAATCAATGAGAGCCATTGGATTTGTGTTGCCCATGGATTGAGATCCATGGATCCCAAAATATTATAAATAGAAGGGCAACCCCTTTGATCTTCTAGACACATAATGAGAACATAAATCTCTCTTTCTCTTCCTCTCTCTACACGCCTACACTCTCTCTCTCCCCCTCTCATATGGCCGTCCACCATGGATGCCCTAGAGGGAGTCTCCACCGCCGCAGCGTCGTCGTTATGTTGCCCGATCATTTGCTCGTGGATCTTTGTCTCCTTCGGTGCACCTCCCTCGTGAAGAAGATGTCGGATCTCGTGTATCGAGATCAGGAGATCGCTGCTTGGATCATCAACATGGATTGTGAGAAGCACGTGTTTCATCAACACGCTCGCAAGCGTCTCCTCCGTCGGATCGGACTTGAGATAGGAGGTCTCTTTGTTTAGAGACTCGATCGCAACCACACTTCTAGAGGTAATCCTATTACTTGTTTTTGGTTTAGATGAAACGATTCGAGAAGTATTCTTGGAACATGTGGTTTCGTCTCATGAAAAAATTTTATTTCCGCTGCATAAAACAACTAGTCTGACTAGTCGTTCCTCGTCGTATTCGATACGACGCTCATGCTTCCGTGATGCGCTTGAGGATTATCCCATATCCTTCAAGTGATATCAGATCCTTGGGTTGATGGTTTCGGATACGATCCGTAAACCTAAGCCGACTTGGGTTCGTTAGGGTTGCGAAAGTTTTATTGCATTTCATTTTCGCATCTATATTTTGTGATTGTTTTCGACCCTGTTTAAAATGTTTAAACATGAATTAATCACTTGGATTTTGTTCCCAATTAAATAAGAAATCATAGGATTTGAGTTTACGTAATTTGGATTTTGTTTGCTCGAGATATGGTCGTTTTAATGAACATGTATTCACTGTTGCGGGAACTGTGAATCTTAACATAATTAATGAGTTAATTACTATTTTTATCCACCTTGAAAAGCGTGAAATATCACTTAGGCTCTGTTATATATCAAATTAGCAATCGTAGGAAACTGATTTTTCATAATTTGGATTTGTTTTGATTGAGATATGTTAATTTTAGTAAGTAGGGGTCACTGCTGAAATTACATTCCTAATCAAGAATCAAGCGATTGTCAATTAGTGAAATTAGTTGTTAATTTAATTAAATAATTATGGAAAATATTTGAGAAATATTTAATGATGATTATTTCCTTAATTGACTTGGCCTCAACTAATAAATTGATTAGATTTGATCTAGATCATAATTGGAAACACAATCAACAAATAACTTTCTTGAATAGGATTGGGAATTTGTCTAGCGAATTTCCTTATAATCACAAATGTTTTCATTATTACTATATGGTATAATTTCGGTTGAAGAACCGATGATCATCTCAAGTACATATTAATCTATTTGGCATTATCCTTTCCTGAGGTGGATATGGTGTCTAGTCGGGAAGCATTGGGGTAGCGGGTCGCACCGGTTGTGGTCCGTCCCACTTTCATCGGTACTGGCCATGACAGCGGATAGGGACTCGATAATGTCGGAGAAATCAAGATGAATTTTTCTAATTATTAAAATTCTAATTAATATGTACTTTGAGATAATACCATATATGTATTCAAGTAAAAACAATCAAGTTTGTTGATTGAATTGGATTGAAAATTAATTAGTATGATTAAGTTAATTATATCCAATTAAAAACACTCTATTATGAATAGATGTGTATTTCCCTTGGAAGAATTAATTATATAAATATGATTCATAATAATTAATTAAAATTTGAATAAGATATGGAGGATCACATAAGTGACATCCATGGTCTCCCATCAAGGCGAAGGGTTTCCATCACCAGGGATTGCATATAGGAGACGCCTGTACGAAGTGACAGCTCCTATATGCAAGCGCATCTGGATCGGACTCTTTGCTTCTTGAAAGAGTAAGGTCGTATGCGTAGTGACCCTAATATCGGATCCTTATATTATTGGGGTGATATTGGATTGCGCATAGTGAGTACTAATCCCATTGACGGTTGGTTCAATTAACGACGAGTCAACATCACCTTAAGGGGGTGGGCCTCGGTGTTAAAGATTGAATTGGGAATGCAAGTTTGACTTGCACGGCAGAATATATTCCCCTTCTTTTTATCCGAGTTACAGATTCTCATATTATTGGGATGTAACAAAGATAAGGAAAGAGATCCCAGAACTTGCTGAGATATGATGGTAAGTATATCTCTTACATTGAAAGTGCTTAAGGGAATGAATTTTCATTGTTGACATGGTAAGACAACTTTGATATAAAAACTCCTAAATCAAAGTAAAATATGTATATATATATAAATATATACACTTATGCGAATTTCTTATTTTAGATATTCCTTCTTTAATACCACTCAATGTTATACTCAATAATAACCAGTAGAATATCATGGATTGGACCCGTGATCCAGATATTGTGCTTGCAATTGGACACATAATGTATGTGGTTGCAATTGCAAGTTTCCTCATAATAATGAGGAATGATAATTAAATAGACAATAGGACTAAAACCCTAGGGTTTGTATGTCTCTATAAGTCTTAATCTCATCGAATGTACTTTTGAAGTGACATGTCGATAATGATCGTAATTATCAAATAATCCTTATAAAATCTAAGAGGATGTTCAGGCATACATATGTGCTCTTGACATTTAATCATGAATGACACGGTTCTCTACATCATGCAGAATGGTGGCTCTATAAGAGATGATGTATTCAAATCGTTTGAGTACCAGCCTGAACCTAAGTCTTTAAGAGTTAAGATGTATGTATATATGATGAGTGTCATCATTCTACTGTGTATACTCTGGTCATTCATGAAGCTTCAGAATATTCATATTGTATGAATTGAATGAAGCATGTATAAATGTTGAAATGCTCTTATATTGAAATCTTTTGAATTCAGCATAAGAGATACTTAATCTCAAGCAATGGTTATAGATAAAGGGAGTGTAGTGAAGCATGGGTTGGACCCAAGTAAAAAGGAAAGTCAAAGAGTTGATTGTACTTATGTGACTTCCATATGACATCCAAAGAGTTGGATGGATGCGAATACTACAATAAGTTGATGTGTTGATAGTGTGACTATCAAATCTATCTAGAATCCTTAGAGAAGGAATCGGATAGTACATTGGAATAATCTACATATAATAATTGAAATTGACTTACTTATCTGATAAGATAAAGTATAATAATTGTATCTCAATCTTCTAATGACACTTGCAATTGGTTGCATCTATATTAGAATATTAGAAATTTGATCTTAACGTTTAATGGTCATCCATGTTGGAAGTGATGCAACTGTTGCAACAATTTCCATTGGATCAATAGACTTCATATTTTCAGTGGGAGCCCTTAGTCTTAGAGAATGTCTATGTGACATGAATATTAGAATACACTCATAGTTTATTTCTAAATGTTGGAAATAAACATGAATTTTGGAATAAACCTATCATAGAGAGTTATGATGGATATATTTCATATAGTAATTTAACATTTAGTGGACACCGTTAATTAGAAAATTAATGAATGGTTCATTAAGATTTCTAATACTGAAAGTTAAACCTTTAAAGATCAATAGGAGGATGAAGATCATTTGATAATGATCTGGCATCAAGCCTTGGACATTTGTCTGTTGATGTGATCAATTGATTAGTGAGAGATGAAACTTTAGATTGTCTAAAGGTTTAAATCTTACATACTTGTGAATTTTGTATTCAAAAGTAAAAATGTCCAATACACCCTTCCTTAAAATGGTGTAAGATGTCAAGGTATTCAAGATCTCATGCATATTGATGTATGTGAATCATCTATATCAAAATAAACATTATGGATATATGATATCTATTGATGATTATTTATGATATGATATTTTTTCTCTTCACTTAGAAACCTTCGAAATGTTCAAAGATTTCACAAGTTTGGATTAGAACCAAAGTTTGAAGGAAGATTAAATGAATTTGATCTAATCTAGGTAGTTAGTACCTATTAGATGAATTCATGGAATACCTTATAAAGATATGAATATTATTTTTATCTCACTCCTCCTAATTAACCTAAACTCAAGAGAGTTGTAGGGAGATACAATTGGATCGTGTATGACATGATTTGATCAATAATGATTTTTTGCATAATTACTTATTAGTTTCCAGGTATGTATGTAGTACAGACTACAATATATCCCTAACAAGATTCCATGCAAGTAAGCTGGAACTTAGCACCTGAGAGTGCTACTTCATTAGGAAAATAAAGGATGGAATTGGATATCTAATTTATGACCTTGAGATTCTTAAGAGATTTCATATCTGAGAATGTGATTCTTAGATGATGAGACTCTTGAGAATCAAGATGAAAATGAAGTAAAGGAACTAATTTAGTCTTGAGAAGATAATGAGGCTCCTAAAATTAGAAATTAAAAGGAAAATTAAAGATGAAACACTAATACCTCTTCAAATTAGTTTGAAGATGAATTCCATGTGTCTGTTGAATCTGACAATGATCTGACTTCATGTGATGAAGCTTCTGAAGATCACGGCATGGAAAGATGGATGTTAGCAATAAAGTCTAAGGTAGACTTCATATACAAGTGTTGTATATAGGCCCTTGAGGATCCACCTATAAGGGTTAGACCCATTAAGATGTAAATGGATCTTCAGGAGAAAGAGGGAACCTGATGAGAAGGTAGAGACCTTCAAAGCATGGTTCGAACACATGCGCTACACACCGAAGAGAAGACATCACTTGCGATGAGACTTGCTCTTCAGTAACCATGCTTAAACCCATTATAATATTGCTAATCCTACTACACAACTTGACTATGGCATCTTGAAGATGTGAGTCAAGATTGTATTCCTCTGTGAATACCTCTTTGAAGATATTCACATGAAGTAGCCCCAGGGCTTCATGGTTGAGGAAAGTAAGGTGTGGAAGCTAAGGAACTCCATCTTCGGACTCAAATAAGCTTCTTGTAGTTGGAACATAAGATTTGATGAAATTATAAATGTTATGATTTCAGATATAATCTTGATGAACCGTGTGAAGCTTAGTGGGAGTGCCATTGTGTTCATCATGCTAAATGTAGATAATACCCTAATCATTTAGAATGATATAATAAGTGTTTTATAGACTGTTATTCCATATCTTGAGATATGATCTCAAGGATATGTCTTAGATCTTAGTTCCAAAGTTGTTCAGAAGCAAAGAAAAGAGGATAATGGGACTGTCATATTTGTAGTACACCTTGGACATGTTCCATTCTTGGAAAACCCCAAGGAAGGCTTCCTTTCCTTAAGATATGGTACTGACCTATCTAAAGGGATATCACCTCAAAGTGTTGAGGATGTGAATGCTAAACTGCTTGCCCTTGAGAATCAGTTCCGAGAAGCCGATATATGCTAGATGTGTACAAAAGCCAAATGTCTGCCATGCAGTGGGAGTAGTAAATGGTTACTAATCCTACTATGGTGATTAAATACTTGATTGCAGTAATAACAATATCATCATAAAGGGCAAAACTTTTGAGATAGTAATCTCAAAGTATTATCTTCAAGAAGTTAAGACCTTGTAGATAGTGATCTATTAGGGTCTTAACTGTAGATACCTTAGGGGATAAAAATCTCCAGGAATAAAGGTATTCTGATAAGGATTATGGAAATACTGGTTATAATAATTACTAAGGTGTAGTTTAAAGGACACTATGACTGCTATGATTGAGTATTAGTTGCATAAGATGCGACATTCGCATTGGATGCGAACACTGTTACTAGGAGATATGCAAGTGTCGTAAAAGGACTTGGCGTAGTCTCTTGGAAACAGAGTGACTAATCAGCTTACCTAGCTATTTTTTTAAATAGCCTATGATTCTCACATGAGTGTGGGTTTAAATGATTAGCGCATTAATGGCTCTTTGGGCTAGTGGGAGATTGTTGGACATGCGAGCCCACGGCAAGCCATTATGCAATAAATGTTATTGCAAATATCATTCCCTGATTTGAAATGAAGAATAACCAATTTGCATTATAGGTCCCTTAGTACAATTATGGTTATGTACCATGGCCATCTTGATGATCATACAGCTGTTGATTCAGTTATTGAATCATAGAGGCCGGTGCTTGGATGAATATCTAATGAGTTAGATTGAGGACTCAGCAAGCACTGTCAAATGATTGTTGAGAGATGATCTTCAGACTGAGTAGGAGATGGCAATCCTTTCTCATTTAGGCTGATATCTGACCGACCTCTTGATGCAAGTCCTTTTCATGGGAAAAGAGATTCAGAGTTATCAGATTAGTGAGGTCAAAGATTTGACTTAACGAGATCGAGATAACCAAAGTCCTATGTCGTATGCTGTCATGATATAGGCAGGCATCCTCTGACCGGAGACAGATGTGTTACAATAAGTCTGAGTATGTACATTTGGCAGACCAATAGGTTGATGACTTAATCAATGTCTATACCGGTGCGCTGGTGTGCATATAAGGGCATATGAGTAATACGATCTCTCAAAGGGATCATACAGGTTCAGTTACCGAACTGGAAGACATGAGCTCACTCATGAGATATTTGGAAGAATCAAATTCTGCGCAGATCATCTCGCTTTGAAAGCTTGACTGAATTTGTAGGTTTGATATATACTTTTGGAAAGTATATGATCAACACCTGGGTATGGTATATGCTTTTGGAAAGTATGTGATCGATACCAACTCCTGATGACCAAATGAGAAACTTAATGATAAATCCCTGAAGTAGACAGTGTAAAATTGATCTTATACTTCAGGTTTATTCTGGGTCTTCCAGTATGCAGGATGTACAGGTATTGGGAATACCTAAGGGTGATGTGATCATAAACGGTTGTATAACAATGACGCTTCCATTCCTAGGGAGTGATGAAACGGGTCTGGATTTTAGTGACTCCTCTCAGCAGAGATGTAATATAATCTTAGTCCAAATGTTGGACATTGATCTGAATGTGTTTCATATACAATGAGAAGATTAGATTTGCGGTCTTGATTTAATCAAGCATCTATGGGAAGCCCGAGATCTAGATTTGAGATGTTATATCAATATCCAAGTCACTATACGTGGAACAATACAATCGCCCTGTCCTTATCTCCAAGTATTCGCGGAGAGAGTGCATTATCCTTGAAAGAGTTCATGGATAATTCTATTGTTGATATATGTATCCGAACATTGAGAAAATGGATAATTAAATGTTATTTAATTATCATGAATAAAAATGAATTTGATTCATATTATATGGAGAATTATCTAAGATAATTAAATGTGATTTGATTATCGAAGATATAAATAATGTGGATGTGATTCACATTATTTGGGCACATAAGAATAGAGATCCAAGATGATTAAATGTTATTTAATCATCATGGATATGATTAATGTGGATAGCATTATCCATATTAATCATATGTATTATAAATATGATTTATAATATATAAGAGAGAGCTATTTGTAATTTACATTTGTTAATTAAATGTTGATGTGAATTGGATTCACAATGGACATTAAATTGAAAATGTAATTTACATTTTATTTTGGGTTGTGAATGTGATTCACAAACTTCCAATGGTAGGATTGCAATGTTCACAAAATAAATTGGATTTATTTTTGTGAAATAATTTGAAAAAAAAGTTGTTGCAAATATTGGAGAGAATCATGAGATAATGCAATCTCATGAAATATGGAAAGGAGGCTCCCTTCCTAACAAGGAGAGGGGACGGCTACCAAGTCGCCCTTTATGGAAGGAGGCTTGCCTCCTTCCTATTTCTCCATTGGAGATTGATTTGATATAAATCAAATTATATTTAATATATATTTGATTTTTATTAAATTAATTGTTGTTAGTTTTTACCAACAAAATCCTAGCCATCGAAAGAAATACAAATCAGTGAGAGCCATTGGATTTATGTTACCCATGGATTGAGATCCATGGATCCCAAAATATCATGAATAGAAGCGCAACCCCTTTGCTCTTCTAGACACATAATGAGAACATAAGTCTCTCTTTCTCTTCCTCTCTCTACACGCCTACTCTCTCTCTCCCTCTCATATGGATGTCTACCATGGATGCCCTAGAGAGAGTCTCCATCGCTGCAGCATCATCGTTATGATGCCTGATCGTTTGCTTGTGGATCTCCGTCTCCTTCGGTGTGCCTCGCTCGTGAAGAAGATGTCAGATCTCGTGTGTCGAGATCAGGAGAACTGCCGCTTGTATCATCAATATGGATTGCGAGAAGCACGTGTTTCATCAACACACTCGCAAGCATCTCCTCCGCCGGATCAAACTTGAGATAGGAGGTCTCTTTGTTTATAGACTCGATCGCAACCACGCTTCAAGAGGTAATCCTATTACTTGTTTGTGGTTAAGATGAAACGATTCGAGAAGTGTTCTTTGATCATGTGGTTTCGTCGCATGAAAAAATTGTAATTTCCGCTGCGTAGAATAACTAGTCCGACTAGTCGTTCCTCGTCGTATTCGATACGATGCTCACGCTTCCATGATGCGCTTGAGGATTATCCCATATCCTTCAGAGGCAGCCTTCTTTGGCTTGGGGTAGCATATGAGGGTAGTACTTCTAGGCGGAACCTCTCTTCTTCTTCTAGCGAAGGAAGTGCGTCTCAACCTGGTCTGGTGGCATTGAGGTCTAAAGACATGAGTTGTGGGCTGCAATAATGCTTCAAAAGAGGGATAGTCTATTGGTTCAAGAGGATAAACTCCTTATGTATATATGTTGCACCATGTAGATATGTTGTACATATGCACATCGAAAAAAAATGTGTGTGCAAAAGAAAAAAACTCAAAAAAAGTGGTGGGTCTGATAAAAAATGATATACCCACCGGTGTGTATATAGCCAAATGAAGAAAATCTTATGCTACCCATTACCATCTCATGAAGCTTGCAGTAGGGAGAATTAGCTACACTGGTTGGGCTCCCTAGGATACATGGCAACACTGGCCATGGTCCACTCTCTTCTTCCTCCCATTCTTGAGCCGGTTGCACTTGAATTTAGAAGGGAATACCCTACTCCTCGAGGAAAGAGTTGCCAGACTAGGGAATTAGAGTTACCTTGTTGAGGGGTGTTGTCACCTTTCCATTTCTGAGGTGGGGAGATACTTATCACTTACACGGTACAAAAAAAGATTCATGGTCATTAGAGTTTGTGTATGTAGACATGTTCTGATCTGTATTGTTGAGGAGTTTTGACCATAGATTGGTGGAATTTAGAGGCTGTTGAGTTTTAGACCTAAGTCCAAATAGGGTTCCGAAAAACTAATAAGCCAAAGGTCTGACTGAGCTCCATACTTCAATTTAATGAAGACAAGTTTAATAATCAACCTTGATTCACCTTCTTTTTCCTTTTCTTTCTCTTTTCACTTCTATTTCAAATAAGTGTTTGCTAAGGGACTAGCAAAAGTAAAGTATAGGGGGGGTGATGAATACTCATTCATCACTCTTTATTCTTTTATTTTAGCTAAATATCTTGACAAAGCATCATGTAGATAGTTGTAAATACAATAAATTAGCAATAAGCATGCATTTGTTAATATTTTATGATTAGCATGTATTTGTGCAAAAATAAAAGAATAAAAAATAAAAGAAAAAGAAGGAAATATTTAGAATAAATATTGAGTGACATGAACCCAAGAGAGGGTCCAGTATGGGCCTGATCGCCAAATAAAATAAGTAGAGAGAGATAGGTCCACTCTACCTTATACATATTTATCACTTGTGTATATAATTTATTTTTTATAGAAATAAAAAGGTGTTTTTATCCCTTTGTATATATTCCTAAAATCAAAAAAAATATAAAATTAAAATAAAAATAAAAATAAAAATAAAATTCCCTCTCTACAACCTTGTACATAATACATGTATATATGTATCACTCTTTATTTATTTTGTACTTGTAAATAAATAAGAAAAATAAAACAAAAAATAATTTTTTACTCCCAATATTATATTGTAAATAAATAAAATATAAAATTAAGGTATTTGTGCAAAAATAAGAAAATGAAAATAATTGTATAAAATACATAGGTATTTTCTACTTGTATATAATATAATATATTGTATGTAGATTAAATTATTTTTCATAAAAATAAATAAAAATAACAGAAAAGTAATTTGAAAAATAATAAATATTTTCATCTTGAACACTTTTTAATTTAAAGTCATTTGATATTTTTAATTTATTTTACAATTATTTTTGACATGCTATTTTCTGATTGGTCCAGGAGGGATGTTGACCCCAGTCAACTACCCCTCCCGGACCTTCCCTTGTGCGGATCCGGGTTTTCGCTCGCATTTCTCCGAATTTTATCGACCGGATCTGGCACCCTCTTGCCCCGATTTTGGCGCCCGCATCTCCCCAGGGGATCAGTGACCCTCATGGATCCCTAGGGAGGATAGTGTCGACCTCAGTTCGTGCGCTTGCCCCGATTCTTCCAAGCTTCATGGGACAAACTATATAGCCTTCATTCGACTCCCCAGCAGCTCAGCTCGCACCGCACCCTTCTCTGCTACCCTAGAATCCTTCGCCTTGGTGACAGAAATCGGAGGATACCCTTGGTCATCGGAGAGGAGTGCCACAGCCGACGCTCAAGTCTCGTGGCCGGAGTACCATCGCGACGAGCCTCCTCCGCCTTCCGCAGCGAGGTTGAGGCAACAACCACCATCGACAGCACCCCCAGGAGCTCATGATTCCACTAGGATCCTCAGGTATCCACTTCAACTTTCCTATCTCCCTTATCCGATTTAATCCTTCATTTGTCGTCGACCGCACCTCCGCCAGCTCCTACCTACTGGTCGAAGTCTCATTAGCCACATCCACCCATTCAGATCGATGCATCCGCTCATCATACACCTTTTCACGCAATCTGATCATCCAAATTTTGGCTTGGGTAGCCATGATTAGGCCCTAGGTTTCATCCATCATTTCGCTGGAGACCCCGTTCTCATTCACCACCGCTTCCCTTCATTTTTGATTCAATAACCTTGACTGGAGCCTTGCTCTGAGTCTGAGCTTTTCCTTGCAGGACTTTGCGCGCGTTGAAATGCCCCAGACCACTTTTGACCACCTTCGCTACAGCTCACCCAGGTTCCAACCTCCGTCCTGGAGATCTGACCGTCAGCGAGCCCATCTGATTCGTTCACCCAACGAGGAGTGACCCCACGAGTCATTTGCGACCGGCCAATCGATCATCTTAGCGTCGGATCATCGCCGGTGCTCTGGTGAACCTCGCCCAGGCAGAGTTCTTCCAGTGCCTCTCTTCACCGTTGGATCGACTCCTTCTCCCAGATGCCATCCTCACCGTCCATTTACATCAGTTGTCATGCTGTTAGATGTCAGATCTAACAGCCCCCTTGTACCGCCCACATCCGCACCTTCTGACGACCATTGGATCTGACAGCTGCCAACGCCAGAGCCGCACTCCCTCGCCCAATCAAATCACGCCACCTGTCCACCCCACGCACAACGCACTGCTGCATGGGTAATTTGCTCAGCCCACCTCGCATTTATTTCAGTTTATCTTTTAGTTTATAAAATAAAAGTATACAGAAGGACATTTTCCACTCTTGCCTCTACAATTTTCCATATTCACATTTTAGTCCTTCCTGTGTGGCATCACGTGCTTCATTACGTGTAATTCTGGGTTATTTGCACTGATTTTCCTGGACTTTTTATATGTTCTGAATTGAATGTTTAGTTCTATTATTTGCAAATTTACCCCTGTGCATATTGATTTGTGACATGTGCTGATATTCGTGGGAAAATTGCATATTGGACCCTATAGTTTCTGTGTGTGTTATTGTTTGGTCTAAAAACATGTTTTCTTTGCATAATAGTCCATGTATGTTGTGTGTTTGATTTTTGATTTAATAAATACCAAATATTGTCCAAAAATCACAAAATTTTGACACATGGCTCCTTCCATGGTATAAGAATTTCTATGAATTTTTGTTTTATTTTGTTTTCGTTTAGCATTTTTAGAAATTCAAAAACATTAAAAATAGCTCCTGTTGTTTTGAAAAATCAACTATAAATATTAAAAACCTTGAAAAATTCTAAAAAAAATCACTGTTTGTTTGTTTTGTGTTGTTTTCATTTCAATCCAATTTTTGTTTTATTCCCATGTATAAAAACCATAAAAATTAAAAAATATTAAAAATCTTCTAAAAATCATTAATAATTCATAAAAATTCCAAAAAAAAGTATTTGAAGATGCTATAGTTCGGTTTTATTTAAAAGTTTCTCATAAAAATATTGTTGAGATTTTACATACATTTTAAGTAATTTTAACTTGCCTTTAGATCTTAGATGCACATTGTTTGTTGTTTTTGATTTTATTTCATTTTTTGAAAATTAATTAAAAATCAGAAAAATATAAGAAAATTAACAAAACATCTGAATATTTTAAAAACACTAAAATATTTTTATTTTGAATTTTTTAGTATTTTTAGTGCTTTGAATAATTGTTTAAGTGTTGGTTGTTGGTTTCTTTTATCCTTTTTATTAATATTAAAAATTATAAAAAAATGGAAAAATTAAAAATCACCATTTCTTTTTACTTTATTGGATTTCTGACTACTTCCTAGCGTCAGCATCACGTGCTCCTTGTGTTCGACCCTGGTAGCTATACCAGGTAAAACAAATTAGCGAGATCGCTTTCCTGATTTGATTGATTTATTTTTATTTCGGTGGTCTTTCTTTTTCTTATTGGTTGTGCTTCGCGGTTCGGGTCGCAACGACCGTATTGATTCCTTAACCCGAGTTGCTGAAGCCACATCACCATGGACTTCTCCAAGACTGGCATGACTTCAATGGGATTGTTGCTTTCTTTTTGTGTTTTTTTTGTATTTTCTTCATTTTTTGTGTTTTTGTATCAGGCGTTGCTCCAAAAAATTGTGTTGACCTTGATGTCGGCCTGGCTGACGACTCTCCATAGGACGCTTTTATCTTCCCCTTCGTTGTCCTAGATGGATGGAGGGTCCTACCCCTCTTGAGATTTATAACATTAGATAAAAATACATTATTTTCACCTAAATCGGGCGGGGCACTGCAGGGTATATATTGTCCTTGTTATAAGTATATGAATAATAAGAGATAAAAATGAAAGGAATTATTTGACAACATTATTTTGAATGGGTGGTGTCAAAGATACTTTATTTGGAATTTACATGGAGAGGAGGAAGGGCTACAATCGACATCACAAGTTGTAGAAGTCGAAGAGCTACCTGAAGACATTATTACTCCTATGAGAGAAGATGAACCTATTGAATTCAGAGGTAATTCAAATATTGTTGAGGAGGTTGACCTGATCCTTGCGATGGAAGTTGTTAGAGTTGGCTTTGACCTGAGCTGGAATGACAGTCTTGGCAGTCGTCAGGTCATTTATCTTCTAGCTCATCTCAGCCATGTTCTTTATTAACTGAGCTAGACAATCAAATGTCGGGTTAACATAGGAAATCTCAGAGGGTTTGTCCTGGTGAGACCACTGATTCTAAGGGTAAGAAAGTGGTTGTTGGTGGTAACCCTGTGAGATTTTAGGAGGAGGAGGAAGAGCA
Source organism: Ottelia alismoides (assembly GCA_037367405.1). Lineage (NCBI taxonomy): Eukaryota > Viridiplantae > Streptophyta > Magnoliopsida > Alismatales > Hydrocharitaceae > Ottelia > Ottelia alismoides. The sequence goes on along the minus strand of JAZKJV010008453.1, from coordinate 102,560 downwards.
AGGTATTGCTAATACTACGGGAAGGAGTATTGGTGATGATATGGTGCAGTCGACTCCTTATATTGCTGGTTGTAATATCTGTACTTCTTCTGGTAGTTGTTCTTCATCCAAGTGTTTCTTTGCTACGAAGGCTGCTGGTGATGGTCCAGGTTGGGCTGGAAATTCCGCCCTCCCTACTGCTAATGAAATGGCCAGGTGGCTTGGTTCTGACACTAGGGTTATCCCTGAGGACGGGTCAGTTGTTGATCATTTCTCCAAATGCCATTCACCTCTTGAATGAGTGAGGGAGGTGGATAACAAGGCTTGAGATACTGTGGCTGGAATTCAGATGGCTGGTAGACAACCATCTGTGTCTGTGGCTATGGTGGCAGTTGCTTCGGGGCCTGTACGTAGTACACATGTTGGACAAGAGTATGATTAGGACTCAGTTGAGGAGGTTGTGGCTGTGTCTAGTCTTTCTTCTCAGTTATAGGTTCAGTTGCAATAGGCATTGCATTATAGGCACTGATGGTGTTCACCAGCAACTCGAGTTTCTTGGTGATAATATCGAGCTTATCCAAGCCCTTCATCCTTTGCTCGATCTTGGTGAGCTTCTCTATGTCATTGATGAACGTCCATTTCATCACCATTATTCTTTCATTTTGTCCTTTAAACCCTACCTAAATGCATGTATATATCATTATAAACATTCATTAATTTATACAAAATACTGTATAAAATAAAGTACATTTATTGTATTTAATGCCAAAATAAAAGAATAAAGAAAAGAAAAGAAAAAGAGCAGAGTGTTAAGGACACTGAAGTGATTGTAGCCCCCGAGACTCAGTTATCATGATGACTTAGTTGACAAGGATAAAGTAGGGGGAGATAGGGTGGCAAATTATACAGAAAACACAGTCGGAGAACCCTACAAAAATAGGCCAATAATTACTTTTTGGGACCTATTTTATTCTTTCTTATTTATTCATCTAATCAATAAAGTTTGTACATGAAAATTGTAGATAAAAATACAAATAAAAATATAAAATTGATTTCATATAAAAATATTATACATTGTACTTTTTATACACAAAATAAAAAGCACAAATCCCAACTTCCCAGACCCATATCTCCCAAATAAAAACTCAAAATATATACAAATTACTTTAATTGTATATAACTTTTAAACTATTTTAAGAAGGTTGTTTCACATTTTGCGGAATTAAGCTGTGAAAGTTAGGTTTTGGACCCTTATTGTATTATATACTTATATAAAATATTCATTTTATTTATTCTTTACTATTTTTATTATTTTATATTTTTACAATTTTGTAAATATAATTTATAACACTTGTACATATTTAAAGCATATTAAAACCATAAATAAGATATTAAAAAAATATGTATACAAAACACATATATGAAATACCTATAATTATACCAATAGATATAATACCCATATTTAATTAAGCGTAAATATTATATCAAAAAATACAATGAAAATATACTTATGTATTTATGAATAAGTTATAAGTTTATAAAATAATAAAATAAAAGAATAAAATTAAAAATACAAAATAAAATAACCAAAATAGAGATAAATAAACATATAAATAGAGCCCTAAACATTAACTTGTAATAAAACACCTCAGAAATAAAAAAATAAAAATAAACATTAAATTCTACATAAAATTAGAAATATTGTTTATTTTATAACCTAAAAAAAATAAATTCATTTACTATTTATTTCATATTTTCCAAGGCATTTCTAATTGGAATTTCCTTGTTGGACCAACTAGGAGGCAGAGATTATTGACCTAGGGTCAATTGTGCCTCAACCTTTTGACTTTTGTCAGATGCTTGATGGGTACCCATCTTCGACGATTTTCTTCATGCCTCCACCATCATCCTCTGACGTTGAAACTTCCACCTTCCTGTAGCAATTTCGTCCTTCGTCCACGCCCTTCCTAGAATCCCCACCAACCCTCAATCGATTGCACGCAATCGATCCTCAAATCTCAGCAAAATCCGCTTATAAATCATCCCCCATCTCACATTTTGTCTTTTTAGACCCTCTTCTTTGAGCTTTAGCCTCTCATATCATCTCCTGGAGCACCGCCGTGGTGATAGCCTATGATTACCCTTGATCTGCAGTGAGGAGAGCGTAGGAGGAGGCGCATCCAGCAATTGGTGATGGAACTCCGCTGCAACGTTCTGTCTCTTTGGCCCCTGGGCTAAATCAAGGTTGTTTCTAGGTAAGTCATAGTCATAGTTTTCACTTCACGTAATTAGATTTCAGTTTTGGTAAGTATCTTAGGTCAAATCCTAATTTATGTGCAAACTTAGAGCTCGGGCTCTAGGTCGATTTCAACGTGTACCCGACTGTTAATCGATTCATTTCCACGCCCATCTCATTTCTTATCATCTTCTCCGCACGAACCACCCATTTGCCCGAGCTCCATCTTCCGCCTTCCTTTGGAGTTGTGTTCATTCTCCCATTCCTTTGATATTTAGCTTCATTACAGGGTCGAGATAATGTTTCTCGAGTAGCTGTATATTTTGGTGTGGGTCCATGCTCCTGAGAAGCCCCTGGAGCGAGGATTCGATGTCAACATTGAGCTCCAGGATGCTAGACTAGAAGCCCTTCCAGATCCCCGTCTTTGGGATACAGAGATCATCTGAAGCAGCCTACCGACGCAGAGGAGCACTAGGAATGTTTTGCCCCTTATGGCGAGGAGATTGGTGCCCGGGGTCGATCTGAATCGACAATCGAAGTTCACCTTTCGAGGTGTTCTTCTTGTTCTTGGAAGGACTCTAGGAGTCGTTGGATCGAGGCTCCCAGGCAAGTTTAATCATAGCTCTTGGATCAAGACAAAGCATCCTCCTATAAGAGTCGTCAGTCAGCCACGTGTCAATACGAGGATAGTTGGATTAATGCACTTTAATGGGTAAATTTCTTAATTACCCTCCATCAATTTTGTAATTATTAAATGGTCCTGTAAATATAATATGAAGTTTACAAAGTACGAGATAAATTTCATGAGCCCCTTGACATATTTAATATTGCTTTTTATTCATCGACCAAGTCACCTCATATGATGGGCCACGTGCTTGCGAAAATTGCATATAAACCCTTGGGGGTTATTTTAATTAATGTTTAATACATGAACTGTAGAGTTTATTTGTAAACTTTTGGTTTATTTGTACTTTTCCCCTCAAGTTTATTTTTAATTACAAATATGCCCTTGTCGATCCCGTGATTTTTGTATGATGTAGTCTATTTATTAAAAATATATTCCATGCTCTAAAAGTCCACAAAAATAGGGATAAGCTCCCATTTGAATGTATTTTCACGCCACATTTTTAGAATATCATTTTAGAACTTTTACCTATTTTATAAAAAAACCAAAAATTGGTCGGATATTCTTTGTTTTATTTTAAAATAACAAAATAAATTTGTGCTTAAAAATTCCAAAAAATAGTGTGTTTATTATAGTATCTAGTACTCCTAGATGGAAAATTGCTAAAAATAGAAAAAGAAAATGATAAAAAATTAAAAAGATCTAAAATCCTAAAAAAATTATAAACACTCTTCTAAAAATTGAAAAATACTTGTTTCAATCATCTATATATTAGAATGTATAAAAAATAGTTTTGAGAATTTTTTATATTAGTTAGCATTTTTAAATCTGAAAATAATTCGGTCTAATTAAAAAGTCCATCATTTTGTGTATTTTGGACTTTAAAAATCCCTAAAATTATAAAAAATACTTAAAAATCACAAAAATAGTGAAAATTTTATTAAAAACCCAAACACATTTTATTTTTCCACTTTCGATTATTTTTACTTCTATTATAAATTTATTATCCTATATTGTAATATATATCTATATATATACTAATATATAATCTATAATATTATTATAAATATTTTGGAATTATATTAAAAATATTTTTATATTATAAGATATATAATAAACAAATATATATAATATAACATTTTTTATTAAACCCGCATTCTTTGAGAAATTGTGTGCATATATATATATATATATTTATATTTATATATTTATATATATATATATATATATATATTATTTATTCATTATTTATTTATAAACAATATTAAGTGCTACACCGACGTGCTTCCTTTATTCTACACCCTACTCTACTTGTCACTATACACATTTATTTGTAGGGTTTATAATAAATTTTGATTCACACCTTCTTATTCATTGATTGGTATATATTATGTGGGTTGATTGTTGAGACGATCACTTGGGCATTGTGAGAGGTCAGTTCAACGACTTTGTTCCCACCTTGTGTGGAGTGTACGACTCTCTCCTATGTTTGAGCTATCACTTTCAGTCATGCGACCTCTTCTCAATGATATCCACTTTTGACAGGTTATTCCCAATGATGCTCAAGTTGGAGTTGTCACACCTATCGACTTTATGTGTATCCACCATGTTTACATTCTTGCGAAGGACCTGTGTTGGTGGCTGAATCTAAAAGGAACAAGAGGAGGATAAAGCAGCCTCTCCTTCGGCCATCTCCTCAAAGATCTCCCATATTGTGTCCTCGACCTTGTTGAAATGTGATCCTACACGGCAGTGTCAATCAGAAGTTGACTAGAGTTTGTGAAACCCCCAAAGAAACTGGATCAAGATAGTCCTTGGTATGTCATGGTGGGGTCATTTCTTAATCAGATCGATAAATCTCTCCTATGTCTCATAAAAGGATTCTTGGGGTTCCTAAGAGATGCTAGCAATCTTCAACCGCGTGAGATTGAGACGACCTAGAGGATAATACTTGTGCAGGAATGCAGACTTCAAATCCTCCCAAGTTGTCACCACCTTCCCCATATGGTTTATCCAGTAGAGTGTTTTGCCTTGAAGGCTGAATGGGAAGGAAGTTATCTTGACTATGCCCAACGGGGTGTAGTGTATGGTATTGTAGATACAATCAAACTGTTGTAGAGGGATGTAAGGCTCCTCATTTTAATTCCGTAGAAGCTCGGGAGGAGTGAAAGGAGCTACGGTTTCAGCTCGAAGTGTCCGTGGATAGGTGGAATTTCAATCCATTCATTGATGTGATTGGCCCCTGAGTTGTATATCTGCTCCAAAGTGGGCTTGGATCAGCCTCTCCTTGCTTTTCCCTCGCTTCTGCAAGGTCCATCAACCGAGTGATTGTCATCATCATCATCATGGAGGTTATCATCACCTCATCCTTGGTTTCCTCATCTTCCCTCTAACCTTCTCCTAAGGTCATTCAACATTTCTTGGAAGGCAACCTAGGCGAGAGGTTGATTGGTCAACTGTTGTTGTATGGCCTAGATAGAGTCCAGAAGCTGACTATTAACATCATTCTGATTGGTGTCCTACACTATAGTTTGCTTAGTGTTGGGGAGCTACGATCCCTTTCCTCTACCAATAGGAGCCATATATGAATATAACTGTGAAGGAACTATCTCCAAAATGTGATCATGATCTATAATGGGAAATATAACCTGATCAGTCTGCATGTAGGTACAAGATGGAGAAAATAATTCATAAATAGGGTCAATCTTGAATCTTATCTGGGATGGAGAGGTATATGGAGTGAAATCAGTCTCCATCTAAAAGAGAAAGAACTTGGGAAGAGATTTTTCATGGTATGTGGGAGGAAGAAGAAGTGGGAATCCTGAGGGTGGTTTACGGATTCTAAACCATGTACTTGGGAATCACCCCAAATTATTGGAGATGTCGAACTCGAGGAGTCGATGTAGATGTTAGAGGAGTCCTGACAAAGTCATCTCGGAATCGACATCTTGAAGGAAGAAGAAGATCGATTTGGAGGAAGGATACAGTGATGAACAAGGAACAAATGGAGTGTAAAATAGTAGAAGGCTCATGATGATCAAGGGTCAAAGACGAAGTAAGAAAAGAAAAATGACAAAAATGTGCAAATGCGTAGGACTTTGATCTTAGGAACTAATGTCCAAATTAAGCAAACATCAAGAAAAATTGAGTTCACCAACTCAACACATGAGAAGCTGTAAGAGTTTTTCTATTTTTATATTTTCAATTTTAGAGTTGTGACTCAGGAAAAAATTGTCACGAGTCCTTAATGGATATCCCTAGAGGATAGCGTGTACTGCCAAGAAAATATCCTCATACTTGTTCCTCCTCATTTGTATCATGTGATCTACACTTTTTAAGGTCCTCAATACCGATCCTATGGGGCTACTCAGCTAAAGAAAAAAGAGGATAAGCTTATAGGAGAAACCACTACTTCCCTTGAAAGCAAGGTACTCAGACGCAAGATGATGAGATAGACAACCTCATGAGGGTGTGATCTATGCTCAGTTCTTCGAATCAAGTCATGCTCTCTACATAAGGTGAAAGCACCATTGTCGACTATACCCTACTTATCCATGTATGATAGAAGTGCCAAGACTTCGCCACACCCAGTTAATAATTAAGGCAGCCACAGATCAGATTTTGTGCTCTATTCCTTAAGGGTCGTGCTCGCTCTATCTAGAGTGTACATGAATACAATGAGGGCTTTGTAAACCCCAAACAATGATACTCGTTACAATTTTTAATTAGGTTGAAGTTCAATTAATAGTCCCTTGTTTTAATTTTTGATTTTCACTTTTTGAGTATTTTCAATGCCAAAGCGCCTAATGGTTTTTTTAAGATTTTCTTTCTACCCTAGGTGCTCAAAATTAGAGGGAGAAGGTGACAAAGCGATGAAAGTTGAATAAAGGATGAAAATCTTATCCTTGATTCTAAATGATGTATGCAAAGATAGAATTACTTACAATGCTTCCTAGCTCTCTCCATGCAGGATGCAAGGATAAAATTTATAAACCTAATCTACATGCATGGTATGAAAATGAATAAATTGCCCTAAACATGAATTGTTATTATCGTGAAGAACCAAATTAAACACCTAGAGAATAAACCTAAGAGTTTGATCTTGGAGGCCCCTCGGTGCCCTCCACAACGGGCTCTGCAAGCACTTTACGGAGACCTCTTGCGATGCGTGGTTTCAAGTATAAGTATTCAATAATTAATTTGACTAAGTCCAAACATAAAAACTATAGGTACATGTAAAATATTAGGTGTTCAGCCCTAATTTACTCGATCAAGCAATCCTTAAATGCTAAGGGCTCATTCCACAAAATAAGTGAAAATAAAGCGGAAAACACAAAGCTCGTAAAATAAAGAAAATAAATGCAATGAAAACGTGAGAAAATCCGGTGAGCCCCTAAGTGAACAAACACTTAGAAATTGGACCCGAGTGTCCAAAGTTCAGTCCATCTATATTATTACATGTTAATGATGCAAAATAAAAATAAAACTCTCTCACTAAAGAATAAAAGAAAATGAACTATGCTAAGAGCCTCTCTCTTTATTCCTTTCTCACTCCTAGTGGCTAGCTAGTAGAAAGGCCATTGTCCTCGTGGCAAGAGCGCACCAACCACCTAAGTGGTTTCCTTCGCCTCGAGGACTCTCGCAAGAAGAGTACAAGAGAAGTGATTAGCACAAGTAAGCAATTATAATAAATGAAGAGAAAATAAAATAATGAAAATAATGAAATAAAAATAACACCCAAATTCTATCATATGTGTTGCTCTCTAGCAACGGTGCCATTTGATGACTAATGTTTTGTAAGGGTCTAAAGAGGTCTACACATGGCGAGACCTACATTGTCGATGAGGCAACTGCTCACAGAACCGTTAGAACAACAATAATTAACCCTCAAAATAGATCAAGCAACATAAAATAAATATGGAGGTAAAATTTATTATAACTCTACAAAATGTGTGTATAGTGCATGTATGTAGAGTGTCGAACTTAGGGAGCAATGGCAATAGATAACAAAATTTGACAAAAGAAGACAAAAAAAATTTCGGTGTTTTTATAAAGATTTTTTTAATGAATTTTAATTTTTTTGAATTTCTTAGAAAAATTTAATTTTAAATTTTATATTTATAATATTTATATAATTTTTATATTTTTGATTTTAAATTTTCATTGTATTCCTTTATATATAAGATAAATGTATATAATATATAGATATGATATAGATGGATAATAAAAATATAAAATAAAGAAAATTTAGGGAAATACCATAAGGCACGGTCCTTTTTATTTGTAAAAGTTTTAAAAATATATTTTTTGGTATTTTTAATAATCATAATAATATAATTTAATTATCTATATAAATAAATCTAACCTTTTGTATTTTAAAATAGCTACAAATACTTCAAAATGGGGAAATAAAATATTTTTGTCTTTAATCTATTTTTCTCTGTTTCTGATATTATTCTCAGAATTTTCATTTTTTGTATTTTAATAATAGCATCAAAACAATTATCTTCATTAACAGTAGAACTGTTTTGAGATTTATAAAAAATAAAAGTCCCAAACTTCGTAAAACCATTTTTAATATATAATAGATGTAATATTAAAGATTTTTTTATTTTTATAATTTTTTTTAAAATTTTTATATGGATTTTGGAGCTTTGTAATTTTTAGTGGTTTTCTTTAGCTATTTTTAAGGATTTTGGGGTTGTAGATACAAAATATACTAATACAATTTATCTAATTTTTTGGAATTTTTGAAAATGTGTTCGTAATTTTTATGTAATTTTAATGTTGGATAGTCTCTTTTTTATTTTTAATAAATAGAAACTATATAATAAACACCTAAATAAAAATATATCTGATATGTATAGATATTAGCTATTTACTATATTTTATCACTAATTTTTAGAGGCATGTTATTTTTAATAAAAAAACAAAATCAACAAAAAGAAAATGAAACCTAGTAGAGGTATTTTGGGAATATAATAAAAGTTTATGCTATTCCTTGACAATATACAAAATTCCAAGGCTAAAATTACAAAAATCCCAAATATATATGATAGAAATTGATGGCAGTGGTATAACTGCAATATTAAAAAAGCTCCAAAGTTCGCGTGTAATTTAGCATATATTACATTGCATCTTGCATTTAATGGACTAAATCGAAATAAAAGAACTCAAAGGGCCCCTTGCGAAATGCCTGCCTCTTCACGCGCACAAGCACGTGAGGTGACGTGGAAAGGGACCTATACTCAAATATAAAAAGTCCACGGTCCTTACTATAAATTCTACAAAAATAAATACGTTGTAGATGAATGTTTAAATACAAAAAGGCGTAGGGTATAAGTTTCAAAATTACCCCACGCGACTCTAAAGGACGGCCCAGATGCTCTCACTTATACAAGTGGCGCTCCCTCTTTGTGCAATTCCCTTTCACTGTGTACGTCTGAGATTAGATCTCAAATGAGATCCAACGGTCGAGCTCTGCCTTGATCGAATGCTAGTTGCTACTCCTGGGTCTTCGTTCTTGATCAGACAACAGAGGGTTTGATTGGAGGAACATGTAAGAACCCCTTCCTCCCCGAGCTTCGATCTTATGTACCCTCATCCTCTGAGCTTCTTCCTTGTTTTTCAAGTGCTCAAATCATTCTTGATGGAGGTCCGCAGCTGCTGGATACCTTGGATGGGTCCAAGGACCACCAGAATAGTCATTGGAGGTCGGGGGAGTTCTAAGGTTCCAGGTGCTTCTTCTTTGGCAAAAATCACCTAACCAGAGGCTTATACTCCACCAGACTTGAAGAGTTAGCTTCCACGTCAAAAAAGGGAGATCTGGGGGTTTGTTTCAAGGTAAATTGAGTGAAGATGGACTCATATGGAGACTCTCTAGTGAACGACAGAGGAGGAGAGTTGATCCATTAATCCAAGGAGGATCAAGTTTAGTGGGGGTGCCTGGAGTGAAGGTCAAGCGAAGGGGAGCGAGATGGCGGCGTTGGCAAGGTTGGAACAGGGTCGAGTATGACGGAACGAAGGGCCAGAGCTGGAGCCCTAGGGAACGGATTTTTTTATTTTTCTTGAATCAAAACAGAACTAAATGAAATAAAATGTGGGGATAGACTACTGACTAATCAAAGAATCTAAAATGCAAGAAATAGAAACTCGTCTGACCTTGTACGATTAGGAGCTGAAGCTCACAATGGAGGTAGCCGACAGAGTTGGATGGGCTTGATTCTTGCCCTTCCTTGTTCGTTGAACCCTTGGAGATGATCATGCTATCACCGAGAACCTCAACTACGCTGAGGATTCGAATTTGGATTGGTTGAAGAGGGATAAAAATGGGAAGGGAGGCGGAGAAGATGTTATATACAGGGCGACCTTTGACCACCGATTGCTCCCACATCAAGGCTCCATTGGACGAGGAATCACTCCCACGTGAAAATGGTTTGAACGAGGAACATATTCACAGAAGGAATCATCCTGGATGGATGAAAGATTCGAGCAGAATTGGGGGGATAAATTGAGGTCAGAGGCTCTGATAGCGGCGGACCAAGGTAATGAGGAGTTGACCCGGTCAATTAGGGGCATACCCTGATTGATGCACGTAGACCTAGTACGCGACAAAAATAACTAAAACACTTTACTAATTCGATTATAATAATAATTGTTCATGGTTATAATATAAAAAATATTTATTATTTAATTTAGTATTTAATTATGATATTTATTTGTTTTTACAAGTTAATATACTATATGTTTATTTTTACATGTACAAATATAAGATATTAACCTATATATTATGTATTTTATTTTTGTTTTCTATTCTAAATTTTATTATTTTATACACATAATTTTGTTTGTATAAATTACTTAAGTACACTTGAATATATTTTTATTGTATTTTTCTGAGGTGATTTATATACTTAAATGAATATATGTATTTATTATGTAGGTATATGTATATATAATTCATCTTTATGTGTGAATTCAATTATTTATTTTATTGTACTTTGTTTGTTTTCTTTTATTTTAGTTACATATGTGTATTTCATATATTATTTACAAAATCATAAAAATACGAAATAGTGAAAATGTAAAGCATAAATAAAATGATTATTTTATTCGGGTATGATGTGTAATAGGGGTCCAAAATATAACTTTTGCATCTTAACTCCAAATTGAATGAAACCCCCTTAATTAAACAGCTAAATAAAAGTTACATACAATTAAAGGTGATTTTGGTGAATTTTGAGTTCATATGGAGAAGATACAGGTCTGTGTAGTTTGGATTTTGGGTTTTTATTTGGGTGTAGAAGGCACATAGTGCATCATTTTGATGTGAAATAAATTTTGCATTTTTCTATGCATTTTAATCTACAAATTTCATGTACAAAGTTTATTTATTTGATATATAAACAATAAATAATAAAATAGGTCCTAAAATGGACTTATTGGAGAATGAACATTAAGGTTTTTATTGTATTTATTGGCCCTTATCCCCCTACTTTATTCCTTGTTGATCCAGTCATGATGATGCCTAGGTCTCGAGGTTTAGGGCCATTAAATACCTTTGTTATTTCATTTCTTTTTCCTTTTTTCTTTATTCTTTTATTTTGGTTGTAAATATAGTATTTAATACAATATTTATATTGTAAATAATGGATGTTATTATGTACGAATTGATGCTATTTACATGCATTTAGTAAAGATTTAAAGGCCTAAATGAAAGAATAAAGGTGATGCAATGGAGATGTCTCAACCCTCGAGATGACGACTCATGGATGGCTTGGTCGGGACCCCGTCTATACCCATATCGATTCCATGCAACCGACATATCTAATAATTCAAGACGATTCTTGAGAACCCGGTTCGGACTTTGTGAACCGCTTTCCAAACTCCCCATCTTCTTCAATAATCTGGGATCACTCTTGTCCTGAAATCTGCCCATTTCGGATGGAAATCGATTTCAGTACCAATATTTCTCCATCCTCAATGAAGTTATGTATTGACATTAACACAGAGCACTTCTCTACATCTGGTACTTCAATTCAAACTCATCAGCATTATTCCATGTGTAGACCAAGAGCCAGATCAGGAGCCTGAGATCTTGTCAGATTCTGAATCAGATATGACTCCTACAGGAAAAGGGAAAGGACCTCAGCACCCGCCACAGCTAGAACAAGGGCAGCACCCAGATCAGAATGAAGGGAATGCTCAGCTGCTTGCATCTATTCAAGCAATCTAGAGCAGCTCACAGACTAGGCATTGGTCCATGTAACCTTCCAAGACATGCTCAATGATCTGAGGAGAAAAAGAGAGAATCAAGGAGGAAGATGATTTGAGGAAGAAAGAGAAGATGGATCATGTGGAGGTCCTGCAGATAAGCCGAGAGGAGAGAGGACCAATCCTACTCTCAAGGAGACTTACCACCCTAGCGCTGGCCAGATGACCGAGTGAATTTAGATTTCACCAGTCCACGCATGTTTCAAGTTGAGTCCTCATCTCTTAGCTCTTGTTCTCACCTTCCATGGGAATGTAAATGAAGAACCATATATCCATCTGCAGCAGTTTGCTCGCATCTACGGTACCACACACCACCCTAACATATCGTTAGGCGTAGTTAAGATGACGACATTTCCATTCAGCCTTCAAGATAAGGGTCTCTATTGGATCAATCATCTAGGAAAAGTCGTCACGACCTGGGAGGGGCTCAAGTCAGCATTCCTTCACAAATTCTACCCTCTCGATCGGCTCAATCAGATGTGATCTAGAATAGCCCACTTCTCCAAGCCACCCATGAGTCTATTCATGAGGCTTGGGAACATTTCAGAGATTTACAAAAGAAGTGTTCCACCATGATGTTCCTCGGACCAGTCTAGTCCGACATTTCTTTGGGGGACCTACTCTCGAGAGCTAGAGGCTCGTAAATGCCACTTGTGACAAGTCACATTTCAGTAAAGATGAAGACATCATTTGGCAGATCTTCTATGAAATGGTAAAAGTAGAGGTTGCCTTGTCATCATCTCGCGCATATCAGCATCAGCCACGGATTCAATAGAAGTTATTTTACATGGTGTCATCTCATGATCTAGATAGGGATGAGAGCTCCAAAGTGAGCATAATTGGGAGCCACCTGTCCAAAGTGGACATAATTGAGGAACGATCACATGACCTCGAAAAATTAGTTGTGATCAAATAGAGGACTCAAAACCTAGTTCTGCTAGTAGGTATATGCATCAGCCATGACTTCTGCTGAGATGAAGGAGCCATCATTGTCTTAAACCCCTCCGTAGTGTCTAGGGCAACCGGTGGTCCAGCACGTATATTACGTGCAAGTCCTCAATCCAACATTGCCCCAGCAGCCGCATCAGTATTTGGTTTCATACCAGCCTGAGATCTATATTCTTCCATATCCATGTTCTCCACCTCTACCTCCCATTCAGGAGGTGAATGGTGTATGGTCCAATGATGCACAACCGACCCGTCCAGTCGGACATCAACATGGCCAGTCTTCAGCCAACCATCCATTCACTCAACATGAAGGAGGGAGATTTATCCAGAACAATCAACTTGATCGTCAATAGTCTCCAATATACCACAGTAACTGGAGACATAATTCCTAATAGTAGCCATAGTACAATCAACATCATCCATATCAGTAATATGTGATTTCTCCATACCAACAATACCCTCCTCAACACCATTAATACCAGCCTTCTCCCCAGTATAATTTGTAGTATTCCTACCAGCAGCCTCCACACCATTCCCAATCTCAGCATGGATAGCATGTTAAACCATCTAAAGTTGCTCCTATGAACCCTGCCTTAGACTGCTTGGCTCAACTGGTGAAGAGCTTGGTACAAATGAGCCAGAAGCTAGATAACCTCACTGCCGCCACAACTCCTATTCTGGCACAAGTTGAGGCAAACCCCAATAATATCAGGAAGAGAGAGCATGTAGTTTGTGGTGTTCTGTTCAATCCAATAGAGTCGGATGTGCTTGATATGTTTTTATCTAATGTTGTCACTCTCAAGAGTAGTAGGACCTTGCAGCCTTCTGCCATCGTTAATGGGAAGAATAAAGCTTCGTCTTATGAATCATCATTTCTGCAAAATCGGATCCAATAGTCAGATCGGGTGAGGAAGAAGAAGACAAAGGAGAAGCACCGACATCAAAAATTCAAGAAAATGAACAAAAAATACCAAAACAAAAGAAACAGACAAAGTGACACGACACCAGTGATAGAGAGGGTCGCACGTACAATCGATCTATTGCCAACCGATGGATCCCCACCTGTATTTTTTGGATGCCTAGCTCTGATGGATGATTGCTCTTATTTTTGTCATCCATTTGTACATCTACATGTGGACATTAATTTTGATGTAAATAAGAACAATGCTTTTGATCTGTACATATTCCATTTCTTGATGTAATGCAAAAATCCAAAAAAAGTAGAAAATTGAAAACAACCTTGTCTAATCTTGATGTCATTGAAATAATTCAGAATCTTATTCTAGAGATGCCTCTGCTCAAGGCCATTTATTACATGACAAATATCAAGAAAGGATGAAGGAATCATGTACTTCAAAGTAATAGTTGTGCAAGTTAGAGAAAGAAATGTGAAGCACATTTTGATCATGATTACACTCAATGCGATCATCAATCTCCCAAGCAAAAAAGAAAGACATGGGAGATCCTCTTGATAGATGCTAAGGGTTTGATAGAAAACTACTTGATAGCGGATTGAACAACAATCTGATGCCTACTTCATTTCTCAAAGAATCTAGGTTGGGACCGTTCAAGTCTATCATAATGATTCTGCAGTTTGCAGATATATCAATTAAACAATCCCAAGGCATTGTAGGGGATGTCATTATCATAATTCAATATATGCAATTCCATGTGGACTTCATAGTGTTGGAATGTACACCTCTACTCCTCCACTTCATACCCCGATCATCCTTAGACGATCATTCCTTCAAAAAACTGAAGCAGTGGTAGACTACAACACCGGACAGATCACCTTTCATTCTAACAATGACAAGGTGAAAATTCATATGATCCAAGTACCGAAGCTGTCAGATTCTGCATCAGATGAGAGTGAGTCTACAAAGGAGAGAATAGAGTATTGTGACTTTCTTGCTGGAATCAGAGATATAAAGCGATTCACTGATGATATTGAGATCCATGAATTCCTCTCCACTATGAAAGGAGCGGACAACACAGTCGAGTTTCCCTCTATCTTCGAAGATGATATTTTGCCAATTTTCCAGATGAATGCATTGTTCGTCACAATCCATTGGCAAAGAAAGAGGAAATTATTGAATACTTTTGCGAACAAGATGATATTTTTTGTGCATCATTGAACTAAAAGCTTGCATTTTCTATGATGAACAATATACAATTGATAGATCTGACACCATCACCCTGCATAGTTGCTTAAGTTGCTACTGAACTAATTCAGAACCCACCTGAGCTTAAACCACTTCCAGCAAACATGAAATATGCCTTCCTTTCCAATGCGAAGAACATGTTCCTGGTCATAATAAATTCACAATTGACCAAGGAACAAGAATCTCATCTGCTTGAGGTTCTAGAAAGAAACCACAAGGTGATGAATCTACATTTCATCATCTTTATTCATTTATTTTAGCCTAAAATCCCTTATAAAGCACATTTATATAATACTAACTCCATATTCTTACTAACTTGCATGTGTATGTAAATATTGTACACATATTACCATTTTAACCTAAAATAAATAAAGGAAGAAAGAAAGGAAAAATAAAAAAAGAAAATAAAAAAATAATGAAGAAAAAAAATGTAAATATGTAATAGATATAGGCTAACCCGAACCCCGAGAGACGGTCAAGACTTTACTTGATCGATCAGGAATAAAGTATGGGGAAATAGGGTCCTTAATCAAAACGATCCAAAAAAATGTGTGTTGTGTATATTTGTATACTTACACTATATTATTTGTACATAAATTGACCTTAATTAATAATTTTCAAGACAAAAGTTTTAAATAAAATTGTTTCCTAATTGATAAAAATGTTTGCAAAATAAAATCATGTACTGAATAAAAGCAACCACACTTGGAAAAAGCCACTAAGCGATAATTGAAAGACCAATTCTTGCTCCATATGAACTCATATTGAACCAAACTCACTTCCATTGTATTCTAAATTAAATTATCTTTAAAATGGCTGTGATTTCATAATTTGTGGAGTTACGGTTGAAAAGTCGATTTTCTGGGGTGGTTTTACAATTTTACCATTTATTTGTACATATTGTATTTGTAAATATTTTTACTAGTTATTTAATATAAAATAATAAAATTTTAAAATAAAAAAAACCAAACTCCTTATTTAACTATGTATATAGTGTACCATATGTATATAGTATATGTATATAGTTGCTATTCTTAAATAATCACCACAAAAAAATTAACTTTTTATTCAATTTAAATAAGTGACGAAAATACAAAAAAAATACTTTTTGTAAATAATGTTAAATTTATCTCATCTCAAATTTTTTCTCTTATCTCTTATCTTTATTAAAAATTAAAAAAAAAAAAATCCATTTTTTATCTATTAATATGGTCCCTCTCCCTCATTTCAACTTGATCAATCTTTGGTGAGAGGAGCCTTTTCTCCGAGAGTTATTTTGTCGCAGAAGGGTGCCTAGCCTCCGAACTGTCCAGTGACAGCGAGTCGGCCTTCGTCGAGGCGATCACAGACTTTTCCGCTCCTAAGGTCAGATACATTTTCTCTAATTTTTCATCTAGACTAATCTTAGTTTAATTTTTTTCGTATTTTAATTTCATCATCATTTTTTATTTAGATCTTATAATCCATCATCACGATCCGATTCACTAATTATGATTTTTCACCTTCACATCTCGATCTATTCGCGTTCTTATTCCACTTCACGTAATCTTCCAACTCTGGCCATGTACGATGGTCGGAGACGCAGATTCAATCCACATCGCAAGAATCCGCATCCGCTCACACCTCTGTTGATTTTTTGCATTTCAAATAATTGGGACCAAGCCGTCATGCTTGTGTCCTCATTTATTAATAAATAAAATAAAAAAATCAAAAAATGTAATTTTTTCTCTAACAATTGTTTTGCAGGAAAAAATAAAAAAATTTAAAAATTGTTGTCGTTTATGTTTGTCTAAAAAATATAATTTTTTTATTTCTCCATTTCTTATTTACAATAACAAAACAAAAATAAAAAAAGCAGATGTGGTAGGCACCGCCGCCCATCCAACCGCCGTCGGCGCCCGCCACCCATCGAGCGCCACGCCGCCCCGCTCCTGCAGTTCCCCCAGTGCACAGCCGCAGTGCTGCCGCCATCGTAGAAGCACTGCCCTGCTGCATCCATCCGAGAGTCATCGCCAGCATCCACTGTGCCGCCAGAACCACCTCGTATGCAACCGCCTCACCACATACCATGTCCACTCTGCCGTGAAGCACCTTCCCCGCTGAAGCAATTATCAACATCGTGCACCACCGCTCGAACTTCCTGGATCACTGTCGTATCCGACCTTCAGCCTGGAGCTCAAACACGCCATCGCCTAGCCAGAGAACACCACCACCACGCCATCAACTCCGATGCATGCCACCTGCATCTCCTCCACCTTGAAGCTCTCCGCTTGACATTGCAGTCCATCACATGCGAGCCCGTACTAGCGGACAGGAACGAGCTCCACTGCTGGCAGTAGCCTCCCGCTTCCATCTCCATGGTCACACCAACTCCACCAAACTCCACCTGGGGCAGAGCTCCATCTCCAACATCGCACCTCCTCACCACCAGATCTTCCCGACCTGCGACGGGTCGCCATCGACCCGATCCAACCATCCTCCACTGAGCCTCTGACCGACGACACCCCTGCAGCTTGAGGGAAAGAAGAGGGTGGTGCGCCCCTTGTGCCCTTGGCCCCTGGGCATGAGATCAACATAACCCTAATGGGGGAAGGATTTTCAAAAAATGGAAAAATTACAATTTAGACCCTGTCATTTCTAAAATTACAAAGAGACCCACAAGAGTTCAAGTCATGTGCGACACACGTTCATTAGGTAAGTTATGCCTTTTACCCTCTTTTTTATTTATTGTTAAGTTTTCATTCAAAAACTACGAATAATTGCAGTTCAGTCCCTATTATTCAAATAATTATTTTGCATTTCTTTTCATTGAAATAAAAGTTTAATTACTTTGAAAATTCTACAAAATTTTGTGTGGTCTCCTGCTGTGTGTCTTATAATAGTGTAAATTTTTAATTGCATTTTATTTTTATTTGGTATTATTAAAAAATAAAAAAAAATGTCAATTTCTCTTCCTAAAATTCAAAAAATCATAGAAACTTGAATATTGCTCTAAAAATTCCAAAAAAATAATTACTTTTATTTTATTGTCTTTTAATTCCTATCCAATTTTCGTGCATTAATTCTTTTCAAACCCGAAAAAAATAAAAAAATCTCAAAAATCTTAGAAAAATCACAGAAAAGCTACAAAAATCCAAAAATTGTGATTTCAATTTCTGTTTGTAGATATTTGTCTATATTTAGCATAAAAATATTCTCATGTTTTTAGGCATTTAAAGTATTTTTACGTTGCAAATTACTCCAGGTTGTGCACTGTTTATCATTTTAGCCGCTGTTTGATTTTTAGAAAAATATAAAAGCATCTGAAATTCTACAAAAATTCTCAAAAATATTTCAAAGCCTTTAAAACCCAAAAATATTTTCTCTGTAATTTTCAAATATTTTTTATATAAATGAAAAATACAAAAAGAGTGTGGTGTGTGTATTTCTTCCCATGTGCATATTGTTCCTTGTTTTTTAAAATAAAAAATTGAAAAATCAAAATCATTAAAAATTTGAAAATCAGAAAATAAAAAATTAAAAAAATTAAAAAGACAAAAAATTTCCCAAAATAAAACCAAGATAGTTTGCATTTGAGATTCCCTTTTTTTCTTTTAATTGATTTTCTATTAATTGAATAACCCTCAGGAATTGTAGCCTCCCTGAGTTCGATCATGTTTCTATACATGTAAATAAGTAGCAAAAATTTCTCTCGCTTCATTATTCTTGTGATTATTTTTGTAGCTTGAGAAAGAAAAAAAATTGTTTGTTACGAGAAATTTGGGTTGCAACGACTACTGTGCATTTAATTTCATATGTTGATTCAAAAAACCCGAGATCCTGTGTCAACACAAGGCCATAGGCTGGAAAATTTCAGATCTCCATGAGATTAATCCTTCACTCTATTCCCATCACATCTACCTTGAAGAAGACAACAAACCGTCTCGAGAATTTCAGTGCAAATTGAACCCCAATCTCCAGGAGGTTGTTATGAATGAAATTACCAAATGTCTAATGAGAGATTCATATATCGCATCTTTGACTCAAAATGTGAGAGTCCCCCACACATAGTGCAAAAGAAATCAGAGATCGCCATCGTGAAGAACAATAAAGGAGAGAAGATCCAAACCAGAGTTCCAACTTCTTGGTGTGTCTGTGTGGATTATAGAAACTTGAATCTAGCGACCAAGAAAGATCATTTTTTGCTCCCCTTCACCGATTAGATAGTCGATAGACTAGCCGTGAAGGAATACTTATATTTTTTGGACAGATACTCTAGTTATAACCAAGTTGTAATTGCTCCTAAAGATCAAGAGAAAACAACCTTCACCTATCCGTTTGGGACATATGCCTTCTGCATAATGCCTTTTGGATTGTGCAATGCTCCAATGACATTCTAGAGGTGCATGTTGGCCATATTCGCATATATGGTTGTAGCTTTCTCAAGGTTTTCATGGACAACTTCTTGGTCTACGGAGACAGCTTTGATCAATCCTTACTTATCTAGATCAAGTATTAAAGAGATGTTGTGAAGTAAACCTAGTGCTCTTGTGGAAGAAGAGTGACTTCATGTGATTGAAGGGATCGTGTTAGGCCATGTCATCTCTAAGCATGGCATGGAGGTTGATCCTGCGAAGGTGGATGTTATTTCAAAACTTGAGCCACCTAGAAATTGAAGCAAGTTAGATTCATAAATGACTTCAGTAAAATTTCCCAACCATTGACAGAGCTTCTAGGAAAGGAGATATATTTCATTGTAGATGTCAGAGTCCTCCGAGCCTTTAATCAACTGAAAGAATTAATCACTCAAGATCCTATCCTACAGCCATCAGGTTGGTCTCTACCATTTGAGATCATGAGTAATGTATCTGATTATGCAATTGGAGAGGTTTTGGGATAGATGAGAGGTAGTATACTATTTTCTATCTACTAGGCTAGTAGGACATTAGATGAAGCTCATACGAATTGCATCGTCACTAAAAAGAACTACTAGAGTTGTATTTGTCTTTGAGAAATTGAGATGGCATTTGTCGGGATCCAAAGTTATTGTGTATACAGACCATTTGTCATCAAGTACCTGCAAAGCAAGAAGGATGCAAACCAAGACTCATCAGATAGATCCTTATACTCTAGGGATTTGACCTCGAGATCAGAGACAAGCTTGGAATTAGAAATGTGGTGGAAGGTCATCTTTCTAGACTACCAGAGCCAGATACTCCTGAGCATAGCATGATACCAGTTATAGAAACCTTCTCAGATGAGGATAATCTGTCAATCATCTCTCTCCCCTGGTTCGCCGATATTGTGAACTATCTTTTTTCCAATAGAACTCCACAAGTTTGGCTGAAGTTTGAAGTTGGTGTTTTTTTATTAGATATCCATTTCTATTAATGGAAGGATCCTTATTTGTTTCGAAAAGGGGGTAAATTGCATCTGGAGAAGGTGTGTTCCTCAGAAGGAAGTCCACAATTTCCTTGAATATTATCATAATCAAGAATCAAGTGGACATCACTCTGGGAAAAGAACGACAGCGAAAGCACTCCAATGCGACCTTTGGTGGCTTACTCTTTTTCAAAGATGCAGAAGATTACGTAAAACGTTGTACTAACTATCAGAAAATGGGTGGAACTATTGGATTGAGAGACACATTGCCCATGAAATACATTTAGATATCAGTTGTGTTTGATGCGTGGGGGCATTGACTTCATGGTCCCATTTCCAACATTCAGAAATTTGACTATATTCTGCTCGTTGTCGATTATGTCAGTCATTGGGTAGACGTTATCCCAACCCTGTTGATGAATCCATGATTCATTAACTTTTCTGTCTTAATTTGTCTTAAAACCCTTAACAAATACATGTAAATATACATTAATTTCCATCTTTTATCAAAACTTCATACATAAATAAAAATGCACTTTTATGCATCAAAAACATGTAAATAAATAAAGAACAAAGAGAAGAAAATAAGGCAGATTGTAAATATGTATATATGTACAATATGACTTATAAATATAAATATAGCAGCAAGGTATATTTATATAACCTAACCCCCGAGACCAAGTCGGCATGGATTGGTCGACAAGCCAATATATAGGGGGAGATAAGTAAAGAAACCCTTAAAAATAAATTAAGATACACTTCACACACTTTTCACTATTTATCAAATAAATACATAACTTCATTGATTTTTAATTAATTCATATGTAAATATTTTTTACCAAACTCTTTTCCTAATTATTTCTAAAAATGTATATAAAAATATAAAAATAAGTTAAAAATATTCTCCTGCATATATGCTAAGAAATCCTACTTTTAAATTGTCAAATTCTTAACTTCCAAACCTTATAACTTCTTCATACGAACTCCAATTTCACTCTACTCACCTTTAAAGTTCATAAAATAATATTCTCTAATTAATATAGGTGTTTCTTTTAATTCGAGGTCCGTTTGCAAAAAGTCGGTTTTGGGACCTAATGACAACGGGGTTTCTGGGCTATTTATTTTATTTAGAACACACTATTTACAATTTTATTAATTTATAAATTCTATTTATTTTCATGATATTGTATTTTGATCATAATTTATTTCGGAGTTTTAGGAGCTTATTTATTATTTTAATAAAATACAAAAAACTAATTTATAGATAAAAATGAACTAGTTAACTTATACCTGTATTTATTAATGTATCTAATTAATTTATTAAAATCCATAAAAATTCACATAGACTTTATTTATTATTCTAATAATTAATAAAATAAAAAATAGATACTTAATTAAATATTTATTAAATTAAAAATCCAAGACCTATTTATCTATACTTATTTATTAATGTAATAATTATATCTCGAATAATATTTATTATTTATAAAAAGTATTTATTCTATAATTTAAATAATTTAATTATTTACAATTCTTGTTTTTATACCTATTTAAAATAATGTTATTTATTATTTATTATTTAATTTATAAGCTATTTATACATCTGGCCAACCAGGTGCTGACACGTGTCAGCACCTGGTGCTTCTTCCCTACGAAGCCGGTATTGCTTCTGTTCTAACCGGCCATGTTCATGTATTTATCCTGCGCACTATATAACCTCTTTATATGATCTAACCCCTTGATCTTGTTCACCTAACAACCTTCCTACTTGCCAACCCTTCGATTAACCTTGAAGCCCGAGTAATTCATCTATAAATACCGCTAAACTTGGCGGATTCCAACTAACTCTTTCCTAACCACCTGAACTCCAGATCTAGTGGCCAAATTCCTACCTTCCCAGCCTCGCTCCGCTCGCTCTGGAGGTGACAACTCCGCCCAAGGGTACCCGCGTGGAAGGAGGATCATCGGGGAGACGTTCCAAGGTTTCAACCTCGCCTTGCACCGCCACCGTGTGCGTGTTGAGCTCCGGGAAGCCGACCCGTCGAGAAATGACCAGCAGTGATTCTACACTCTGCTACCACGGGTATTCATCCATCTTTAGCCATTTTATTTCTCGATATTCATGCCTCCATTAGGGACCTTAATCACATCATTAATTCGCCTAATCATTCACCTTAGACGCCACATCTTAGGTTCCTTGCAAACCCAATCGAATCGACTTCAATCCCATCTTGTTTCTTCCCCATTTTTTATGCCTATTCTCATCTATTCTGGAATTGCATTTTTTGATTTTGCAAATCTAAATCATTTGGATGATTCTTGAGCGAATCGACCATATATCACATCCTTTGCAGGATCATCTCTCATCTAGAGCAAATACAAGTTATCTGGAGCTTCTTCATCTTCTTGCAAATCACCATCAAAGAAGGTGCAACAACCTTAGCATCAACATCGAAGTAGTGAATGGCCATCTTCATCAAGCTTTATCCGTCGTCCAAGACCATTCTCGATCACGCACCATCACGGGCGAGATCGAGGGGTGGAGGAGCCACCCCTCAGGCCCCGCCAGAGGCCTAATCGACGCAACTATCACCAAAAATAAATCAGGGAAGGAGATGCTTTCGTCAGTTGCTCAACTGCCTAAAGAACGGCCCAAGAAGCCCGGGCTACAGTTTGTCGACACGTGGCAGTAGCGGACGTCTCAGATTGCGCCCGACGTTCTAATCCTGTCCGTCCAACGCGAATCGGTGTGACATTAGCATATTAAGTCCAGAAAACTTCCAGAAGTTCCAGACCGCTTCAAGTTTTCTAGAAATTGCATTTAGGTCCCTGTGTGGGGACCTAAATGTAATCTTTCATATTTTCTTTACATTTCAGCCCCTGACAGAGGACTAAACTGCATAACATTTATTTCTTGTTCTTACATTTATACCCCTGTGCTGTAGGGGAATTTTGGATGCTTTTTCAACACTATTTTTCATCAAGTTTTCTAGGGTAGTTACGCCACTACCCTAGCAAGGTTTTTCAGTACTTGTGTGTTTTTGTCGCTTTATCGTCGTGTTTTGATTTGTCGAATTTTGACTCCATTTTGATTTGTTTTTGAGTCTTCTTCGAGCTCGTTGCTCGCTCGATTTACTTAATATATAATATCACCTAATTCCACCTATTTCTCACATATTATATTGTAGGTAAATTGTTTGAAAAATATCACTTTGAAAAAATTAAATAAAAATTGAAAAATATAAAATCAAATAAAAACTTAAAAACCGACTTGTTTCGAGAAGAGATAAAAAATCACAAAAAAATACTTTTCACTCAAAAATCAAAGTATCTCTATTCTACCTCCTTGTGTTCGACCCAGGTACACTTACCTGGCTAAATAAAAAAGTGTAAGGTTTAAAATAGGAGAGAATCTAATTCACCTTCTTTCTCTCTCTCCTATTTTAAACTGAAATTTTGTTTGATATAGACTCGGATCTCTTTGCGGTTCTTTACACCGACAACGCAATCACTTATTCACAATCAGATCCTAGTCTTATCAAAATGACACCGTTGTCGGGGAGGCGTTAGGGTCATTTTGATTTTTGACATTTACTTGCGATTTTTTTTACGGATTTTGATTTTTTTGTTCGGTTTTTTATTTACGATTTTTACTTCGGTTTTACAGTTTTTTCGTATTTCTTTTAACAGTCTTGTTACGTTTTTTTGTTTTTTTCTTAACTAATTCTTGCAGGGCCTGCAGGTTCAGCCGGCTTTCTCAAAAGCCGCAAAACAGTTGAAAGTGTAGAGACCGAGGTTCTCGGTTGTAGAGGGAAAGAATAGTTAGGGTGTGTGTTGTAATTTTCTTTTCTTCTTGTAGAAAAAGGGGCACTTGCCCGTGTTTTTGTTTTTGTAGAAAGGGGCCCCTTAAGGGTATCCTGACTTGTACCTTCCCTCCCATTCTCTTTCGGGGTCTGATTCTCGAGTATCGTGTATTCAGGGGATCAGGGCACCCACCGCGGTTTTCTCGCATCGATGATTTTTTTCGTGGCTTTTTCTCGAGGCTAGGTTCTTGCGTATGATTTTTCGTTTTCCTATCTGATTGCACTTTCGTAGTTAGTCTTAGGACTCTCCACTTGGGTGTATGATTTTAGGACTTTTATAAAAACAATAAAGACACTCAGTAGATGTTTGTCTGAAAAAACTCAAAAAAATATAAAACCCAAGAAATAAATCAGGACTGCTAACGTATCTGATATAAAATAAACGTAAAGATTCAATTGATTTGGGAGAGTAATCCCCGTACATTTTTCTCAGAGTGCGCAAGTGAGAGACGACCCATAAGGATAAAACCACAAACCCATATTTCTCACGAAATACTACTTAGTCTATGCACCTAATCACTGCTTTTTAGTGGGTACACTCGGGTAGTTGGAAACGGTCCGGGTTTACTTAGCAAAGTGGGGGTTTAGAGGACACCACGTAAGGCTCCGTCCTCAAGTAAAACGGGTAGCCGGAAACGGTCCGTACTTACTCCCATACTGGCTGAGAGTGTAAAGCCTTGAACTTGGCATATCTTGGATCCTATATAATAAGATCCGGCTCGTCAAGAGAAAACCAACGAAATTTGTTTTGTGTGAATCAGACTTCATTTCGAATTGTTATGATTTTCGGAAGAAAGAGAAGTAACGAAGGCTAAGATGTCATTAACCCACAAGGACTATCATTAAGACTAATTAAACATGATTAAAGAAACTAATGTCAGATTGAAATCCACTAATGATCATTAGCAAACACTAATCAATAGTTAGCAAAAGATAAGTGTAAGATGCAAAAGTTAAACCACGATTAGTAAAAGTTAATCACGATTAGTGTTCATTAAGCGTCATTAGCGAATCTAGAATCCTCTAGAATGTTCTAACTTAAGCCCCAAGTTTGGGATAAGTTATGGCCAAAACCATGGGCCAAAACCATGGGCCGCTAAACCATGGTTAAGGTATAAACCATGGTTTTCTAACCATGGTTAGTGGTTTTCTGGAGCCTATAAATAGACCCCTCTACTCATTCATTCTCTAGATTTCCACTACCACCACCACCCCAAGGGCTAGGGTCGAGAGGTCGGGAGGAGGAGTGGGAGGCGAGGGAGGAGTGCTAGCGAAGCGTTGCTGGGAGAACGAGGAGGAGAAAGGTATGATCCTCTCTTAGTTTGTTTCGTAATCTAGGATTTTAATTCATCCTCTTTTCTTCCAAGCGTTGTTCTTGATTCATCTTTCTTTCCGATTCGTTTTCTGTTGTGGTTCGAGGTGAAATATGTGTAACACCCTACTTAGGTGCGGGAGGCTATGCACGTCAGTGAACCCTGTGATTCGTCACACATTCACTCATCTAAGACGCGTGGTATCTACCGATTCTCCATCGCTTATGTTTCTATTCTTTCAATTATGCTTTTACAGTTATTTTGATGGAGAAATCTGTGTAATACCCTACTTAGGTGCGGGCAGCTATGCACGTCAGTTAACCTTGTGATTCATCACACATTCACTCACCTAATATACGTGGTGTCTACTGATTCTTCATCTCTTGTTGTTTGAGTATATTCTTTCAGTTTTGTTGTTGTTTTCCTCACGATTGATTTTATAGAGGAAACTCTTTTCGTTTTTATTTTGAAATATGTCCCGATATAAGGGGAAACTCTGCTGAAATTTTCCGAGAAATTTGTCCCAATATAAGGGGAAACTATGTCAAAATTTTCCAAGAAATATGTCCCGATATAAGGGGAAACTCTGCTGAAATTTTCCTAGAATTATCACCCTGTATAAGGGGAAGCTCTGCTGAAATTTCAAGAGGAAATATGTTCTAGGCGTTCTTCGTGTTCTTCGTTCGTTCTTCGCGTTCTTGACATGTTCTTAGCATTTTAGATACGAAAATGAAATTAGATCTTTTCAGGAGCCTTAAAACATCCTTTCTAAAAACAAAACACCATAAAGCCTTGCATACACGAGAGAGAGCTCGATTAGGTAATGAAATCCTTCCTTTTGCTATTGGGTTTTCAAATGAGATTATTGAAATTCTTGATTTTATGTTATGTTCTCTAAAGAACCCTAATTTTGGCTATTTTTGAAAATGTCTGAATAGTTTCTTTGTGATTCCCACTAAAATAAGATTTAAGAATCAAATCGATGCGATGGCTTTGAAAGTTAGGGTTTGGGAGTTAAAATAGGCATAAATACGAGTATATACGCATATGAATAATATATATGTGAGTCTACACTAAGTATTGTTGATTATGCAAATCGAAGACATAACGAAAGAATTACATCATGGGAATTGATGTGGTTTGAGTTGGATCCCGAAAAGGATCGTGTGTCATGTTAAGGATGACTGGGAGTAGAACTACACGTTGGGCATGTAACCTGTAGGTTTGTCGGAATGAACCCGTATTGGTGTTTCCTCACCTAGGTGGTACACGGTTGCCATGTTATGATAAGTGATGACGAAGTGAATGTTTTTGCAATGCGTGGTACTAGGAGCCAATATATTCGGGTTGAACGACGGAAGATGTGGTCGTGCCATGTGGAGGCATGGGTGGTTCAATAGCGGCTGGGTCACGACAACATGTATTTAAAGCCGCTAGGTTTTATAATTAAATGTTTGCCTGAGGCTTTAAGCAATCGAGTCCTCGAGGATGGTGCGCTCCTTTGTTTTCCAGGCTGAGGGCTTGAGACCCTGATTAAATAAAGAAAAGGAAATTGTGAGGGTAGTATTGGAGGATTGGTTGAGGCGATGTGCGGCGGCATAAGCTTACCAAGATCAACACAATCTCCAATCCCGAAGGGTCCACAGCTTCGGAGTCCAATAATGGTGGGGTTCCCTTGGACTAATCCCTGACGTGGAATAGAAAGGAATAGGACTTAAATTAATGAGAAGGAATGAAACTTTTTGTGATAACAACTTTGAAAAATTACACAATTTGTTTGCTTTTCTCTTCTTCGTTACTTAGCATTCGCTAATTTTTATCCTATGATTTATGGAAAATCCAACAGGTGTCGGTGAGCCATCACAAGGACTTTATTAATCTAGTCAGCTTACATAGTAGACATCTAGCCAGCCACAGTGGCTTTCCTTTCTACGGTAGTTAGTAATCTTTCTGTGTATTTCCTTTCAGCTGATGTACATGTAAATGGTTGTAGTGGGACAATGGATCATGTAAACTTTATTTTGTGAATGGAAAAGTGTTGAAATGCTTTCTTCTGAATATACTTTATTTGCAGTCTGTTTCTGAATGTTAGTTGGGATTGTTGGATAAATTATTGTTGAGTAACCAGATCCGGTTGTGGGAGGATCCGACGGCCTGGAATTGGGGTCGCGACAGATTGGTATCAGAGCTTGGTTACTCCAGTAATTTATTTCGTAATTAAAAACTATGAGTGGTATTCAGAAAACTAAGGTTGTATTAAGATCCTTTGATCTTAATAACTGACTGCAGTACCATTCACAAGTCATTGTCCCTTATGTACATCATGCTAAGGCATATAGGATCTGGCCTTTGACCTTGACTCTTCCCAGGATCATGGCAGACCAAGACGTGTCTAGACAATTAGCGGCTATGATGGAAATGCTCCAAGACATGGGGCAAAGGCAACAAGCATTGGAGGAGAGGCTCAATGCATAAGCTGAGAGACTCGAGGCATCTAAGCCTGTGGATGCTAGAATTGAAGGTTCTGTCCATCTTTCTGAGGAAGAATCTAGTTACCATCCTTCAACTGAGTCTGCTCCTACCCCGACTGAAGGAGCAATGGAGAAGGCCCTTCTTAGACACCAAACATTACTAGATAGCTACTGAAAGGGAAAATTCCTCGATTCAAAGGTGTAGAGATACCTGTCGAGGCTGAGTTATGGCTCAATGACGTTACTAGAATGTTGAGGATAATCCATACACCAGTTGACACATGGGTGCACTTTGCTGATTACTCCCTAGCAGGTTACGCACGACGATGGTGGAGAGCAAATTCCAAGAAATTAGCAGATCCTGTTCCATGGGATATCTTTGAAGAGAAGTTTCGAGCTCACTTTTGTCCCTCTCATTGGGAAGAATTAAAGAGGAGAGAGTTGGCTTCTCTGAATCAAGGTTCCAAGACTGTACGAGATTATCATAGCCACTTTATTGAGCTACTACATTACTCACCAGCTTTAGAAGCTTCACCACAAGAGTGTCTTACCAAATTTGTTAGCAGTCTTCAGGGAGATTTGCGAGAAAATCTTGCTGGTTTTAGAGCTATAACCGTAGATGAAGCAATGGACATCGCCTCTCGTATTGAGATGGAGAGGGATGAAAACCGCCAAAGAAGAAGTTTCCACTTTAATGGTGGACCTTCCAAATGCAAGGCACATTATAACCATAGAGATCGTCGCTATCATCTAGCTGATTCCAGTTTACGCTCACCACAGACCTTGGGTCAGGAATTATCAGGAAGAGGGGGTTTCTCTAGACCTCCACTATACCCCCGTAACTCAGCACCAGGAACTAGTACCACTGTGGTTGGGTCTTCAGCTCAGACAGGAACACATGCATATTATCACTGTCATCAAGAAGGTCACATTAGGAAAGACTGTCTGCAGTTGAGAGGTTCAGGGTTTAAACCAACTCCGATTAATAGTATAACATACACCCCGAGCAATGGAGCAACACGCGGAGGAAGACATGGTAGAGTTCGTGGCTCACAAGGAACATCTCCTACACAACAACCACCACAAAGCGTTGCGGGTTCTAGCTTGCCTATTCCTAATGGCCAGCTCAATGCAATTACTGAAGAACAAGCCTACAATTCAGGCACGATCGTACGAGGTATTGTTACTATTCATGGCTTTTCAGTACATTTCTTATTTGATTCTGCTGCTTCACATTCATTTATTGCTCGACGTTTGGTACCCACTTTGGGTAAGGTACCAGTAGAAGCACAAAAATCCTATCTGATCAAGGGACCAGGAGGACAAGTGTTTATAATCCGAGAAATCCTGGATGATTGTGTAGTATTGATAGCAGGACATCAGTTACTTGTTACCCTATTACTTATTGAAATGGATGACTTTGATCTCATTCTTGGGATGGATTGGCTGGAAAGGAATCATGCATGCCTTGATTGTTTCCGGAAGACATTAACTTTTCACATTCCTAACTCGATAGAGTTCTAATTTATTGGAAAGACATCCAGTGATGATGTCAAGTACATATCTACTTTAAAGGCTCAACAACTTCTATAAAAATGGTACCAAGGCTATTTAGCTTATATATCCACTACATCAGGGTCAGAAAGAATGATAGAAGATGTACCTATAGTGTGAGAATTTCCTGATGTATTTTCAGAAGAACTACATGGATTACCACCTGAGCGAGAGATTGAATTTGAAATCTCTCTTATACCTGATACTCAACCTATCTCTATCCCTCCATATAAGATGGCACCAGCTGAGTTACGAGAGTTAAAGGTACAGTTGCAAGAACTATTAGATAAAGGATTCGTTCGTCCTAGTACTTTACCATGGGGAGCACCTGTCTTTTTTGTCAGGAAAAAGGATGGGTCAATGCGGTTGTGCATTGACTATAGACAGTTAAACAAGAGGGCAATAAAGAATAGGTATCCTCTACCAAGGATAGATGATCTCTTTGACCAGTTACAGAGTTCGACTGTGTATTCCAAGATTGACTTAAGATCTTGATACCATCAGTTGAAGATAAAAGATGCGGATATCCCCAAGACAGCCTTTCGAACTAGATATGGACATTATGAATTCTTAGTTATGCCTTTTTGACTGACAAATGCCCCAGCTGCTTTCATGGATCTCATGAATAGAGCATTCAAGGAGTTCCTAGATCACTTTGTAGTAGTCTTTATTGATGATGTGCTTATTTACTCCAAGGATAAATACCTGCATGAACATCGTCTCAATCATGCACTTGAAACTCTAAGGAAGAACAAACTGTATGCTAAGTATAGCAAATGTGACTTCTGGCTATCTGAAGTATCTTTCTTAGGCCATGTTATTTCTGGAGTAGGTATATCAGTTGATCCTACAAGGGTTAGTGCGGTGATGAGTTGGGTACGCCCGAAGACTGTCACAGAAATACGATCTTTTCCGGGATTAGCTTGATATTATAAAAGATTTGTGAAGGACTTTTCACGAATAACATTGGCAATGACTAGGTTGACCCAGAAGGAAGTTCCATTCATATGGTCAGATGCATGCGAAATTAGTTTCCAAACACTGAAAGAATGCCTAACATCTGCACCCATCCTTACTCTACCCTCTAAAAGTGAAGGGTTTACAATGTACACTGATGCGTCTAAAGAAGGACATGGGGAAGTTCTTATGCAACATGGTAAGGTAGTTGCGTATGCATCACGACAGCTCAGGACACATGAAAAGAACTACCCAACACATGACCTTGAATTAGCTGCTGTAGTTTTTGCTTTAAAGGTATGGAGACATTACCTCTATGGTATTACTTTGAAATCTTCATTGATCATAAAAGCTTGAAATATCTATTTGATCAGAAGGAACTCAATATTAGACAGAGACGGTTGCTAGAGCTGTTGAAAGACTATGATTGCACTATCTCCTACCACCCTGGTAAGGGGAACGTCGTAGAAGATGCCCTTAGTAGAAGAACTTATTCACCTGGGTTGGTAAGTGTTATCCACTTCTGGGGTTTACTATCAACGTTAAGTGAATGGAAACCATTTGATAGTAGTGCCGATACTATAACTATTCCTCAGCAATACAAACCAGAGATCTGGGATAGAATAAAGAAAGGACAGGAGGATGATCCAGTCCTTAAAGACTTAAGACAACATCTTGAGAAGAATTAGATAGAGGGATTCCAGATACAAGATGGGTTATTATATAACCATCATAGAGTTTGTGTACCAAACACACCTGAACTAAGGAAAGACATCTTACGTGAAGCGCACTGCTCAAGATTATCTATTCATCCAGGAATTACAAAGATGTATAAGGATCTTCATTCATACTTTTGGTGGCCAGGAATGAAGAAAGATGTTGCTGAGTTTGTGAATTCATGTTTCACTTGCCAGCAGGTAAAGGCTTCATACCAAAAGCCACTAGGATTATTGCAACCCCTCCTTATACCTGAATGGAAACAGGAAAGCATTTCCATGGACTTTGTTACTAGCTTACCTCAGACGACTGGTAGTAAAGATAGTATCTGGTTTATAATAGATCATCTGACAAAGGTAGCACACTTTATTCCGATAAGCTTATCTTTCACTCCAGACCAGCTTGCAGAGTTATATATTACACATGTGATTCGCCTCCATGGTATTTCGAAGGAAGTAGTTTCTGATCGAGATTCACGATTCACCTCACACTATTGGGAGAACTTCATGAAAGCCTTAGGTACACAACTATGCTTGAGTACAACATATCATCCACAAACAGATGGTCAGTCAAAATGTACGAGTCATACACTAGAGGATATGCTACGAGCGTGTGCCTTAGAATGGAAGGGATCATGGATTAAACATTTACCTCTTGCAGAATTCACATACAACAACAGCTACCATACAAGTATTGGCATGGCACCATTTGAAGCACTTTATGGACGTAGGTGTACTACTCCTTTGTGTTGTCAAGAAGTTGATATAAAGAACCTTTATGATTCAGATACACTGCAAGAGACACGGGAAGCTGTAGAGCTTGCTCGAAAAAGACTATTGACTGCTCAAAGTCGCCAGAAAAGATATAGTGATACTAGGCGAAGAGACCTTGAGTTGAGGTAGGTGACTTTGTATTTCTCAAAGTATCACCTATGAAGGGAATTCAAAGGTTTGGTGTGCATGGGAAGTTAGCACCCAGGTTCCTTACTCAGCTACGTAGTACCCAAAGCTTAGCACTCAATTGACAGGACCTATAGTGACCGACTTCAGACACTGGGTCCCTTTGAAATTATTCAACGCATTGGAAAGTGGTATATAGACTTGCACTTCCTCCACATCTTTCGGCAGTACATGATGTTTTTCACGTATCAAATCTGAGAAAGTACGTTAAGGATCTGATGAACCACAGTTTCATCATCTTTATTGTCTATAATTAACCCCCTTGCTTAAAGTTTTGTCAATAAAACCCAGTTAATGTCCTGTAATAAACAGAGTCCTAAATAAATTAAAAATCACAAAAAAATGACAAAACAAAAATTAGTGGTATTTTTAAACTTAAAAATACCCTCAAAAATATTTCGGGTCTTTGTTTGATCTCATTTCCAGTTTTGGTCAACATGAAACTTGTAGATCTCATCAAGATCTACAACTTTCATGTTTTGAGTTTTCTCAAATTCGGCCAAATTAACTTCCAAAAATCAAAAATACTTTTGGAATAATTTGATTGGGCCACGTGGCCCATTCTGGGGGCGCCACGTGGCCCGGCTCCCTTTGTCCTATCCGCCCTTGACCAGGACCGTTGGATCATCTCTTGATCCAACGGCTAAGTCTTCTCCACGCACGCCCATTGTCCCCAGCCGTCTGATATTCCCCCTCCTTCAATCTGGACCACTCATTTGCACCTTAAGCTGAGCGCGCCACGTGGCGCGTTGTGCGCCCTTTGATTGCGCCCCAGATCTCTCATCCATGCCGCTCAACCAGCGCTCAGATCCTAACCGCTCGATCAGACCTTCGGTCTCATCCAAACCGCCCGATGGCGCTTCGCCCCCAGCCCGACATGTGGCGGCCACTTGGGCCCTCTGATCGTGCCGCCATCGATCTCATCATGGCCGTCGCTTCGCGCCCAAATTCTCCACCGTTGGATCTCCAGATCCAACGGCGGGGCTGCGTCGTCAACCTCCAGCCGTCTTCTCTCTCCCACAATCCACCTCAAGCAACCCGCTCCCCCTTCCATTTTTTCTCACCCTCACCAGCCTCCATCTCCCATCGCCAGTTACCCCACGACGTTCCCCAGTCACCCATGACCCTCGCGAGCACCACCTCCACCCACGGAGCTATCTCCACTAGCTCCATTTCCTCCTTGAAACCCTCGTCTCCACCACCACTTGCGCCATAACCCTCTTCAAATACTCCGCCCCTCCTACCGTTCACCTTTGTCCACCTTTACGAGGGGAGTGGCCCAGGCCTCCTCCGCCTCCCTGTGACAGGGGGAGGCGGAGAGATCGAGCGAAGATGACTGTATTCCCCGGTGAGACCCTCCGACCTTCACGGCGGAGCTGCGGTGCATCGCGACCGCCCGAGCTGCTCCGAGTTGCTGCCGGAGTTCAGCGACGACCAGGGCTTCACATTGGAGTCCGCCCCCAAGCTCCGCTCCGCCCCAATCGCCGGTAAGCTTCTTCTCCTTCCTCTGCATTTTTTCTTAAATTCCATTAATTCTCTAAGCCGTTCCCGTAGCTTTCACCTTCCATTGTTCATCTCAAAAGCTCCGCCACGCTTCCCCCTTCCATGCGCTATACCCGATCACCTCTTCCTTTCTTCCAGACCTTCAGCCACTATCGACCCACCTCCTCCACCCTCGTGGTGGAGGAGCTCCGAGCTCCCCTCTTCCTTCGCCCACCTGAGCTCTCACTTCACCTCACGCACACGCCTATATGCTTCGGCTATGCATTCCTAACCTGCAGGTACTCACGAGCCTTCAATGGTCGGAGCCTTCGCCGGAGCCATCTTCGTCAACTTCACTCTCGACGTCCGAGCTTCAATGGGCCAATCCAAGAGGCCTAACGTCTTCCCCGAGCTTCGAGCGACATCGACCTACTTCTAAGAAGCTTCGGGGAGGTCGCGCGCAGCCAGGAATGGGAGGCGGAGCTGAAGCTCCTTCGCCGGAGCGCTGCTCTCGCCACCAGTCGAGGATGAAGATGGAGGAGCAGTTGCCGTCGGATGTGCATCATCTGACGGCACGGATTCAGCCACATCGCTCAAGACCCGCTACTCCAGCAACCGTTGGATCATCTCGATCCAACGTCCCCAGTACAGCCACGTCGATCCTTCAGAAGCTCACAGTGACCATCTGATCACTACAATCGGATGGCTCATATTCAGCCACGTGTCCTCGCCACAGCAGCACCGAGCCTCAGCCACCGAGCCTCCAGGCTTGGATGCTCCGTGCCTTCTCCGAGCCTGCAGCGAGCCCAAGCCAAATTCCGAGCCTAGCCGAAGCGCCTCCGAACCTCTGCTGATCCCGAGCCTTCATCCGAGCCTGGAGAGCACGTGCGTTGCACGTGTTTATCTGGGCAATTTGCAGAGACACCCTCAGAACTTCTCCAAATTGCGATTTGGTCCAGGTCACGTGCAGACCACATGCGCAGTGGGTAATTTTCACGGAAACCCTCGTCGGTTTTAATATTTACAGAAAGGCCCCTGTGCGTGTGGGAAAATTACAGGGAAGGTCTCGAACTTTATTTTTATTACATTTCAGTCCTTTCCAGGGACCTATCTGCAAGTTTATTTCATGTTTTCTTTCATTTATGCCACTGGCTTCTTTTATGCATATCTTGAGCATCGTACCTCTGTTTTAGTTGATTTCAGTTTCGTTTGAGAGCTTGTTCGATGTACTTTCTAATGGAATGCTTAGTTGTTGTCTTGGACACAATGAGTCTTATGAATTATTTTATAGTCATGTGTCTATTTGAACTTGCACTGATGCCTTGCTTAACATTGTTCATCACATCTACCATTTTTAATTGAACTCGAAATTAACTCTTATTTATTTTTGCTCAATATTTTCACCTAGGGCATATTTTAATTGCATTACATGGCATTTATTTGCATTACAAAAATGGATAAAAAAATGCATGTTTATTTATTATAATGCATTGTCTTGTTGTGTCTCCTTGCATATTTGACCTATATACGTTTAACTCAACGCTTAATTAAATAAACTTAAATCCGATTAATACGAGAGGCCCGTGTCCCTGAGTTCGACCTTGGTATCTTACCAAGCAAAATAAATTACGATCATCTCATTTTGATCTATTATTACATATATTTAAATGAGATGTTCTTTTGATGACCAAAATCGGTCCGACTACGATGATGGCTCCGAGTGCTAAAACCACTCTCTTAAAGGGCCGATTTTGCAGTTCATCAAATGGCGCCGTTGACGGGGACACGGCTCATTTCTTACATTTTTTGGATTTTTGTTTGTTTAATTTAGTGTTCTTTTTTTATAGGTCAAATGATCACATATTTTGCACATAAAAATTTTTCTTTCTTATTTGATATCTAACCATTGTTCTTGTGGCAGGGCCCTTGATGGATCAAGGAGGCGAGGAGCAGGACGCTTCCCGCTATGAGGAGCCGCAGGAGCATGCTTGGAGCAAATAAGGAAAAAAATGTCTCGCATTTTTTGTTTGCATGACTTGTAATAATTCGTCTTTTACAGCGGTCTTCGATCGAAGACTCGCGATTGTAATCGAACGAATTTGGTTGTGTGGGGATCGTCCCCACTTGAGTGTCGACCTAGGACTAGGCACGCGGCTCTCCGAGCTCATTTTATTTTTCATATTTTTACGTGCCTAATCGTAGGTAGGACACACTAAAATATAGACGCACGTAATCTCGCCTCACTTAGCCGAACTTAAATGGATATCATTCCCCGCTAATAGATGCATGATTAGGTACGGTTTTATTTGACTTGCATACATTGATTTTGGTTTTCAAAACGGCCCTAGTTTTTTCGCGGATTTATCGTCAAATCACTGCATGATTTCTCGCTTAGCCTAGATCGCGTTTTTTTTCATCGAATACATGTTTTTCTCGGCTTTCATTTCCTAGATTGATCACCTAGGATTAATGGAAAATGAAATGAACGGTAGACGATGATTTTCTGATTGATGTGCTAACCTTAATTCAGTGATAATTCAAAATAAAATTGGGACTGTTAATTGCAAGTCAACCAAAAATGGAGTAAAATTCGGTTTTGGGAGAGCAACACCGCGCATACGCCTTGATTTTCATTTCACATTTTCTTCGCGTAAATATCTAAGGCTTTATCACCAATAAAACTGACAAGATAATAAACCAACTTCGGTTGGTTTCATGTGTGAGTTGGTGAAACTAAGGGTTTTTGCTTGCTTGAATTGAGCCATGTTTGCTACACAACCCTAAAACCTTAGTCACTCCATTTCATCTCCAAAGATTCAACCGCTCACTTGTAAATCCATTCCTCTTCTTCGTTCACCTTGGGTCCCTTCCAACATCAATTCCCATCTTTATACTTAGGCTAATCTCAGCCTAAGTATAGGAGGGACCCGAGTCCCCGTGATTATTCTCTACTCATCTATCCTTTCCTTTATACTTAGGTTATTTCTAACCTAAGTATTGGGGGAGCCCCTCTTACTCCCGTATATTCCTATATATTTAAATGGACCTATGTACTTGTAACATCTAGTGCTATGAGGACATAGCAAAGTTTAAATATAGGGGGGTATACCGTATATACCGTATATTTACTTTAGCTATAATCTGAAAAATTTGAAAAATTTAAAACTTTTTGGCTAAGGTAAAATTATTTAAACTAAGAGAACTCAAATGATTTCGCGGCTTTTCGATATTATGTTACGCTATTTTTATAAAAATATTTTCGAAAATGATTTTTGAAAATGTTTTGAAAACTTTTTATTTTGTGTGACATGGTTTTGAAAAAAATCGCCTTCTCTTTTCAAGGAAAGTTGAGTCTAACTTGTGTTTTAACTTTAACTAAAATCCATAAAAATGAGAAAAATCCTTAAAATCCTTTAAGAATCATTGGTGACTACTACGCCCAATTAAGTAAGCTGCATTCAGTGAGGGTTCGCCCTTAGCAGATTGGATGGTTTAGAGGACATCGCGCAAGGCCCTGTCCTCAAGCAACGGGTTTCGGCATGTACTTACATCCATACTGGCTGAATCGCAGTTGCTCAATTCAGTTTAGACAGTTCTAATATCTCTTAAAGTTCAAAAAAAAGTGAAAAAAAATGTGTGTCTTGTTTTTGAATGAAGAAGTTGGATTAGTCCTCTACACTTACACTTTCACCCAGGATCTGAATTGGTCAAGGAGACTTAACTTTTTGAGGTCTTTGAGATTTTAGGATTAACCAGCCTTAGTCATCAGTGTCTTAGACTTAATCATCCACATTTCCCTAGGTCTCTAGATTTGCATGCTATATTCCATGCTTAGTCTCAGACATAAAGAATATGATCAGCACAACACATGCACGACTGCGGTTTTGATTGAGATGAGTTGACTCTTCACCTGAGGGATTGGGATGAGGGATTCGAGTCTGGATTTGATCTAATGATGCTCGAGGATGGGATAAAATCTTTGAAAGCTTCAGGAAACCTG
The DNA here is from genome assembly GCA_037367405.1 of Ottelia alismoides. NCBI lineage: Eukaryota > Viridiplantae > Streptophyta > Magnoliopsida > Alismatales > Hydrocharitaceae > Ottelia > Ottelia alismoides. The sequence continues at coordinate 64,660 of JAZKJV010008453.1, read as the reverse complement.
AGTGTCAGCAATGTTAGCCAGTATGAGAACTTGGTTCTTATACTAATCTCGTGATATTGACCTAAGTGCCAGGGTGTGAAATAAATAAAAAAAGTTGATCAGTGTGCGCCAACTCTTGGTAAAAGCAGTGGAGCTAGCCACAAATTATACAAGTCAAAGAAATTTCAAAGAAAATCTCTCATTCCACAAAGTTACATATCAAAGAGCTTCCACCAAAGGCGAGCGCTCCCAAACTTTTCAAAGTGTCCACTTGGACCACCGCTATTAGGACCAGGAGTCGGGCTTGCACCAAAAAAGGGCTCTGCATCGTAAATGCTACAAGTCTGGGTGTCGAAGGTACGATAGGTACTCAAAAGAGACACACCCCGGTGTACTCCCAGGAAAACAAGTGCAGACGGCTCCAACTTCTCTTGACGGACGCACTGATCAACACCAAAAAAATGTGTTGCGTAAAAGGCACTAGAGAGAATCCTTGTTCCAATGAGAGGGAGAGGAGAATTGACACAATCCCATGCCCTCCATTTCTGGCCTACCATCTGCATTTTCTAAGTCTGACAACTAAAGAGACGGTGGACTGAATGCAAGATTTGATTTATTCCCTAGTGCTGAGGATTGGGTCCTTAGGAGATTTCTCGGACCAAGATTTTGGGTGACGAATTAACTCTACTCTCAGAATTGCAGTCAACACTAAATTTCATATCCTTTAGTTTATATGTACATCAGAGAGAGTCTAGAGAAGTAGAGGAATTGGAAACCTCTTGATTAAGGCTGGGTTGAACGCTAGAATTTTGGATCTCTAAAGTCGAGTCGACTTGATCAGATTGGATCCTGTATTCACATGCACAAGGGGGTTAATCCAACTTAGTCATTCTTTTTGATGCTCGAGGACGAGCATAGTTTAAGTATATGGGGGTGATGAACCTCAGTTTCATCATCTTTATTGTCTATAATTAACCCCCTTGCTTAAAGTTTTGTCAATAAAACCCAGTTAATGTCCTGTAATTAACAGAGTCCTAAATAAATTAAAAATCACAAAAAAATGACAAAACAAAAATTAGTGGTATTTTTAGACTTAAAAATACCCTCAAAAATATTTCGGGTCTTTGTTTGATCTCATTTCCAGTTTTGGTCAACATGAAACTTGTAGATCTCGTCAAGATCTACAACTTTCATGTTTTGAGTTTTCTCAAATTCGGCCAAATTAACTTCCAAAAAATCAAAAATACTTTCGGAATAATCTGATTGGGCCATGTGGCCCATTCTGGGGGCGCCACGTGGCCCGGCTCCCTTTGTCCTATCCGCCCTTGACCAGGACCATTGGATCATCTCTTGATCCAACGGCTAAGTCTTCTCCACGCACGCCCATTGTCCCCAACCGTCTGATATTCCCCCTCCTTCAATCCGGACCACTCATTTGCGCCTTAAGCTGAGCGCACCACATGGCGCGCAGTGCGCCCTTTGATTGCGCCCCAGATCTCTCATCCATGCCGCTCAACCTGCGCTCAGATCCTAACCGCTCGATCAGACCTTCGGTCTCATCCAAACCACCCGATGGCGCTTCGCCCCCAGCCCGACATGTGGCGGCCACTTGGGCCCTCTGATCGTGCCGCCATCGATCTCATCATGGTCGTCGCTTCGCGCCCAAATTCTCCACCGTTGGATCTCCAGATCCAACGGCGGGGCTACGTCGTCAACCTCCAGCCGTCTTCTCTCTCCCACGATCCACCTCGCGCAACCCGCTCCCCCTTCCATTTTTTCTCGCCCTCACCAGCCTCCATCTCCCATCGCCAGTTACCCCACGACGTTCCCCAGTCACCCATGACCCTCTAGAGCACCACCTCCACCCACGAAGCTATCTCCACTAGCTCCATTTCCTCCTTGAAACCCTCGTCTCCACCACCACTTCCGCCATAACCCTCTTCAAATACTCCGCCCCTCCTACCGTTCACCTTCGTCCACCTTTACGAGGGGAGTGGCCCAGCCCTCCTCCGCCTCCCTGTGACAGGGGGAGGCGGAGAGATCGAGCGAAGACGACTGTCTTCCCCGGTGAGACCCTCCGACCTTCACGGCGGAGCTGCGGTGCATCGCGACCGCCCGAGCTGCTCCGAGTTGCTATCGGAGTTCAGCGACGACCAGGGCTTCACATAGGAGTCCGCCCCCAAGCTCCGCTCCGCCCCAATCTCCGGTAAGCTTCTTCTCCTTCCTCTGCATTTTTTCTTAAATTCCATTAATTCTCTAAGCCGTTCCCGTGGCTTTCACCTTACATTGTTCATCTCAAAAGCTCTGTCACGCTTCCCCCTTCCACGCGATATACCCGATCACCTCTTCCTTTCTTCCAGACCTTCAGCCACTGTCGACCCACCTCCTCCGCCCTCGCGGTGGAGGAGCTTCGAGCTCCCCTCTTCCTTCGCCCACCTGAGCTCTCACTTCACCTCACGCATACGCCTATATGCTTCGGCTATGCACTCCTAACATGCAGGTACTCACGAGCCTTCAATGGTCGGAGCCTTCGCCGGAGCCATCTTCGTCAACTTCACTCTCGATGTCCGAGCTTCAATGGGCCAATCCAAGAGGCCTAACGTCTTCCCCGAGCTTCGAGCGACATCGACCTGCTTCTAAGAAGCTTCGGGGAGGTCGCGCGCAGCCAGGAATGGGAGGCGGAGCTGAAGCTCATTTGCCGGAGCGCTGCTCTCGCCACCAGTCGAGGATGAATATGGAGGAGCAGTTGCCGTCGGATGTGCATCATCTGACGGCACGGATTCAGCCACGTCGCTCAAGACCCGCCTCTCCAGCAACCGTTGGATCATCTCGATCCAACGACCCCAGTACAGCCACGTCGATCCTTCAGAAGCCCACAGTGACCATTCGATCACTACAATCGGATGGCTCATATTCAGCCACGTGTCCTCGCCACAGCAGCACCGAGCCTCAGCCACCGAGCCTCCAGGCTTGGATGCTTCGTGCCTTCTCCGAGCCTGTAGCGAGCCCAAGCCAAATTTCGAGCCTAGCCGAAGCGCCTCCGAACCTCTGCTGATCCCGAGCCTTCATCCGAGCCTGGAGAGCACGTGCATTGCACGTGTTTATCTGGGCAATTTGCAGAGACACCCTCAGAACTTCTCCAAATTGCGATTTGGTCCAGGTCACGTGCATGCGCAGTGGGTAATTTACACGGAAACCCTCGCGGGTTTTAATATTTACAGAAAGGCCCTTGTGCGTGTGGGAAAATTACAGGAAAGGTCTCAAACTTTATTTTTATTACATTTCAGTCCTTTCCAGGGACCTATCTGCAAGTTTATTTCATTTTTTCTTTCATTTATGCCCCTGGCTTCTTTTATGCATATCTTGAGCATCGTACCTCTATTTTAGTTGATTTCAGTTTCGTTTGAGAGCTTGTTCGATGTACTTTCTAATGGCATGCTTAGTTGTTGTCTTGGACACAATGAGTCTTATGAATTACTTTATAGGCATGTGTTCATTTGAACTTGCACTGATGCCTTGCTTAACATTGTTCATCACATCTGCCTTTTTTAATTGAACTCGAAATTAACTCTTATTTATTTTTGCTCATTATTTTCACCTAGGGCATATTTCAATTGCATTACATGGCATTTATTTGCATTACAAAAATGGATAAAAAAATGCATGTTTATTTATTTTAATGCATTGTCTTGTTGTGTCTCCTTGCATATTTGACCTATATACCTTTAACTCAACGCTTAATTAAATAAACTTAAATCCGATTAATACGAGAGAGGCTCGTGTCCCTGAGATCGACCTTGGTATCTTACCAAGCAAAATAAATTACGATCATCTCATTTTGATCTATTATTACATATATTTAAATGAGATGTCCTTTTGATGACCAAAATCGGCCCGACTATGATGATGACTCCGAGTGCTAAAAACACTCTCTTAAAGGGTCGATTTTGCGGTTCATCAGGATCCAGAGCATAAGATAAGTTATGATGATTTACATGTTGATCCAGACATCACATACCAAGAGTTACCTGTACAAATACTTGACAGGGATATCAAGAAGTTGAGAAACAAAGAGGTGCCTCTAGTTAAAATATTATGGCGGAGCCAAGAGTTTGAAGAAGACACATGGGAACCTGAGGCAGAAATGAGAGAGAAATACCCCTACTTGTTTGAGTAATAACACTATGTATTGTATATCTTCTTTATAAATGAAATGGCGTTCATTCTCCTTAAGGTTGTTAAGGTTTCAATCCTCTTTAAGGTTGTTATGCCTGCATTTCTAGTCTCGAGGACGAGACTTTCTTTAAGGTTGTTATAATTGTAAAGCCTTGAACTTGGCATATCTCGCATCGTATATAATAAGATCCAGCTCGTCAAGAGAAAACCAACGAAATTTGTTTTGTGTGAATCGGACTTCGTTTCGAATTGTAATGATTTTCGGAAGAAAGAGAAATAAGGAAGTCTAAGATGTCATTAACCCACAAGGACTGTCATTAAGACTAATTAAACATGATTAAAGAAACTAATGACAGATTGAAAACCGCTAATCATCATTAGCAAACACTAATCAATAGTTAGCAAAAGATAAGCGTAAGTGGCAAAAGTTAAATCGTGATTAGTGAAAGTTAATCACGATTAGTGTTAATTAAACGTCATTAACGAATCTAGAATCCTCTAGAATGTTATAACTTAAGCCCCAAGTTTGGGATAAGTTTTGGCCAAAACCATGGGCCGCTAAACCATGGTTAAGGTATAAACCATGGTTTTCTAACCATGATTAGTGGTTTTCTGGAGCCTATAAATAGACCCCTCTACCCATTCATTCTCTAGATTTCCACTACCACCACCATCCCAAGGGATAGGGTCGAGAGGTCAGGAGGAGGAGTGGGAGGCGAGGGAGGAGCGCTAGCGAAGCGCTGCCGGGAGAACGAGGAGGAGAAAGGTATGATTCTCTCTTAGTTTGTTTCGTAAGCTAGGATTTCAATTCATCCTCTTTTCTTCCAAGCATTGTTATTGATTCATCTTTCTTTCCGATTCGTTTTCTGTTGTGGTTCGAGGTGAAATCTGTGTAACACCCTACTTAGATGCGGGCGGCTATGCACGTCACTGAACCCTGTGATTCGTCACACATTCATTCATCTAAGGCGCGTGGTGTCTACTGATTCTCCATCGATTATGTTTATATTCTTTCAATTATGCTTTTATAGTTATTTTGATGGAGAAATCTGTGTAATACCCTACTTAGGTGCAGGCGGATATGCACGTCAGTGAACCCTGTGATTCGTCACACATTCACTCACCTAAGATGCGTGGTGTCTACCGATTCTTCATCTCTTGTTGTTTGAGTATATTCTTTCCGTTTTGTTGTTGTTTTCCTCACGATTGATTTTATAGAGGAAACTCTTTTCGTTTTTATTTTGAAATATGTCCCGATATAAGGGGAAACTCTGCCGAAATTTTCTAAGAAATATGTCCCGGCATAAGGAGAAACTTTGTCGAAATTTTACGAGAAATATGTCCCGGTATAAGGGGAAACTCTACCTAAATTTTCCTAGAAATATCACCCTGTATAAGGGGAAGCTCTGCAGAAATTTCAAGAGAAAATATGTTCTTGGCGTTCTTCGTGTTCTTCATGTTCTTCGTGTTCTTCATTCGTTCTTCACGTTCTTAGCGTTTTTGATATGAAAATGAAATTTGATCTTTTCAGGAGCCTTAAAACATCCTTTCTAAAAATGAAACACGATAAAGCCTTGCATACACGAGAGAGAGCTCGATTAGGTAACAAAATCCTTCCTTTTGTTGTTGGGTTTTCAAATGAGATTATTGAAATTCTTGATTTTATGTTCTGTGCTATAAAGAACCCTAATTTTGGCTATTTTTGAAAATGTCTGAATAGTTACTTTGTGATTCCAACTAAAATAAGGTTTAAGCATCAAATCGATGCGATGGCTTTGAAAGTTAGGGTTTGGGAGTTAAAATAGGCATAAATACGAGTATATACGCATATGAATAATATATATGTGAGTCTATACTAAGTATTGCTATAATGCAAATCGAAGACTTAACGAAAGAATTACATCATGGGAATTTATGTGATTTGAGTTGGATCCTGAAAAGGATCGTGTGTCACGTTAAGGATGATTAAGAGTAGAACTACATGTCGGGCATGCAACCTCTAGGCTTGTTGGAAGGAACCCGTATTGGCGTTTCCCTATCTAGGTGGTACACGGTTGCCTTGTTTTGATAAGTGCGCATGAAATGAATGTTATTGCAACATGTGGTACCGAGAGCCAATATATTCGGTTTGAACGATGGAAGATGTGGTCGTGCCATGTGGAGGCACGGATGGTTCAATAGCGGCTGGGTCACGATAACATGTATTTAATGTCGCTAGGTTTTATAATTAAATGTTTGCTTGAGGTTTTAAGCAACCGATTCCTCGAGGATGGTGCGCTCCTTTATTTGCGAGGCTGAGGGTTTGAGACCTTGATTAAATAAAGAAAAGGAAATTGTCACGGTAGTATTGGAGGATTGGTTGAGGCGACCTGCGGCGGCATAAGCTTACCAAGATCAACACAATCTCTAATCCCGAAGGGTCCACAGCTTCGGAGTCCAATAATGGTGGGGTTCCCTTGGACTAATCCCTGACGTGGAATAGAAAGGAATATGATTAAAATTAATGAGAAGGAATGAAACTTTTTGTGATAACAAGTTTTGAAAAATTACACAATTTGTTTGCTTTTCTCTTCTTCGTTACTTAGCATTCGCTAATTTTTATCTTGTGATTTATGGAAAACCCAACAGGTGTCGGTGAGCCATCACAAGGACTTTAGTAATCCAGTCAGCTTACATAGTAGACATCCAGCCAGCCACAGTAGCTTTCCTTTCTAAGGTAGTTAGTAATCTTTATGTGTATTTCCTTTCAGCTGATGTACATGTAAATGGTTGTAGTGGGACAATGGATCATGTAAACTTTATTTTGTGAGAAAAGTGTTGACATACTTTCTTCTGAATATACTTTATTTGCATTCCGTTTCTGAATGTTAGTTGGGATTGTTGGATAAATTATTGCTGAATAACCAGATCCAGTTGTGGGAGGATCCGACGGCCCAGGAATTGAGCTCATGACAGAGAGCAAGTGGTTTTCTGTAAAGACTCGGGACAGTGTTTCAGGGAAAACATCGGGTATCTATCAGCTCGTGTAACCGACATTTGTTTACTAATACAACCCTAAAATTGACAAGATAAAAGACCGAATTCTTACAGTCATCATCGGGTTGTATTGGTGAAAATGGGGTTTGCTTTGTGTTTGTTTGTAGGGCATGAGTTACCGCGGCTTTACGTATTTTCCCATCTTTCTTGAATCGCAAATCGTGCTCTCCCGATCATTCTCTTGACATCGAAGATGACGACTCAACGGCTTTTCTGCTCGGATTCCGTGAGCTCTCGACCGTCCACCGTTCGTCGTACATCTTCACAAGCTCGGAATGACCCTCTTCCTGAGTTGGTCCCATCTGATCTCGAGGAGAGTCAGACCCAGATTCCCTCGCCTCCCGGCCAGTCTATTGAGGCAGACCCTTGTCTCAATACATCATCAATATCTCCACCTGATTTTTCGCTGAGTTCTTACGAGAATTTTTCTTTCACAACAGATCTGAGACACATGGCTCGTGGTAAAGGACCAGCAGAGGAGAGGCCACCAACAGAGGAGCACCATGACGGAAGACCAGATCCAGCCGCAGATATAACAACAGGAATTCTCGACACTCTATAGCAGATGAATTTACAGATCCAAGAACAGTTTAAAAGTCAGAACGAGTTGCGAGCTGAGATAGCCGCATTGTGAGCAGGGGCCGGGAACCCTTTACTGCCTGCAGTGGTTCCCGCCACTTTGAGAGATGAGAATGACCCAGGCGCGAGAATGCTCCATCATTGGATTTGGCTACCATCGAATCAAGGGCCATACGAATTGTGGTCTTTCTTCATCTCATTGCTTACCAAGTTTTACGAGAATGCTACAGAGGAGTCGTTTACCTTTCTGCAACACTTCGAGATGATTTATGGTACAGCTAGTTATCCAGTAGCTATGCAGGAGGCTGTTCGCCTCAAAGCCTTTCCCTTCACCTTAGCTGATAAGGCACTTTACTGGTTGATCCACCTGGGAAGGGAAGCTTCTACATGCGATGATTTGAAGTCCACGTTCTTGCATAAGTATTTTCCTCTAGGGAGGATGAACATGATGAGGAGTCAGATCTCCAATTTTACGCGGCTTCCGAATAAATCTTTCCATGAGGCATGGGATAGATTCAAAGATCTTACGGAGAGATGCCCGCATCATGAGATACCAATGAAGGTGCTAGTACAAAACTATTTCGGAGGACTCCAACTGGACATTCAGGGGCTAGTGAGTGCCGCATGTGGCGGCAGCTATTTGAATAAGGATGACGAGTCAGTCTGGTCCATCTTTGAAGGGATGGCAGAGAACTCAAGAGTCATCGACTCTACTCGGGCATTTCAGAAGGCCCCTCAGCTGCTACATCACCGAGAGCATAATAAGGTGGCTAATATCTCAGAGTCTGAATCCAAAACCAACACGGGCTTCATTAGCGAGAAATTAACATTGGTGGATGTGATTCAAAAACAAGTTCAGGACTTACAGCTGCTGTGAGAGTTAGAGAAACTCTCATCTCTGCCTCAGCAGCCGAGTGATCTTATGAAGAAGGTTTCAGAGCTCTAGCTTCAGTACCAACAGAGCCAATCATCTTCGACCGCACAACCTGCACGGAGGACCTTACCCGCTCCACCCACCTGACAGATTCATTTTGTGCAGAGCGAACCCGAGACTCCGTAGATTGATCGGAATGAGGATCAGTCTCATGCCAATCCCGGCCAGATCACCAGTGTTGCAGACATGGATGTTGAGTCTCAAGCCACTCTTGAGATCAACGGGATTTGGTATACTCCGATTCAGCAACCGAGTATACCACATCATCAGCAGCAGCAGTACAGTCAACCGCAGCATGGACGTCCACATTTCCAGCACCGACAGAATTTCACGCATCAGTAGTCTCACTGGTACGCTTATCAGAGACCGCATTCCTACCAATATCCTGCTAACCATTCACAGTCATATCACTATCAGCAGCAGCAGCAGTCTTCTTTTACGCCGCAGAGATCCTCCCAGCCTTCCACCTCACAGCAATACACGCCAAGGCAGGAGAGAGTAGAAGGCCAGGGCCACCACACCAAACCTGAGATGTCTTCACAGTCCCAGGCACTAAATCAAATCATGGATATGCTGAGTACGTTCCAAATTGCGCACAAGACAGAGATGGAGCAGGTTAACTGTCGTCTGGACGAGTTAACTGCACCGAAGACCACTCTTCCAGCCCAGCCTCAAATGAATCCGAACAACAAGAGGAGGCATCCAGATCAGGTAGACAACACTACAGGTATGATCTCATTTCCTGAATGTTTATCTAACTTCATTCGTCTCACGAGCGGTAGATCACCACGAGCACCTGCTGGAGTAGAGGAGAGGGCACTTGATGAGGAGCAAGAACAAATCCATGAACAATCAGATTCTGATGCTGAGGAGGAGAACCAACACAATGATGAGGACCACCTTGATGATCAGAGAGAAGGGAGCGATACCGAAATAGTTGACATGGACACCGACAAGTCAGACGATGATATCACGCCAGATCTTGCAGATACTCCCGACAAAAATATGTCTTCCCCTGTTTTAGAGAGTTTTGTACATAATTCTGAAACTCTCGATGTACAAGCTGATACTGAAAGTAATAAAAAGTCTGATTTTCTCATTCCTGATATTGTTCCTTTTCCCGATGCTTGGTTTGGAAAAGGAAAGAAAAATAACAAAAAGAATGTTGTGACTCCAAAGACAGAAAGATTATTAAAAGATCACATCTTTTTGAAGATCCCACTTCATGATGCCTTGGAGCATTTTCCTACGCTCAAGAATCAGCTGAAAAATCGATACACTACACGTAGGAAAAAGAGATCACGTACAGAGAAACATGTTTTGACCAAGGCTACATCCTGTGCAATTCAGAATATGTTACCGAAGAAGAAGAAGAAGGATTCAGGAGCCCATTATGTCAGATACGAGATCGCAAATACTGAATTCGATCGCACTCTATTAGATAACGGTTCCTCGATCAATTTGATACCATATTCCTTACTTACAAGCTCGAGTTAGGTCCTCTTTACAAATCCCGCGCGATCCTTCAGTTTGCTGATAGATCTGTAAAGAGACTTAGGGGCATATTAAGGAACGTTATCGTAACCGTGCAGGATCTGCAATTCCCAGTGGACTTTACTGTCCTCGACACGGATTGCCCTACACAGTTACACCTTACCCCGATCATTCTTGGGAGGCCTTTCTTAGAGACTGCGAAGGCTCTCTTCGATTATGATACAGGGAAGGTATCTTTTCGCGCTGAGGGCGAGAAGGTACATATAGAGATGGCGAGAGATTTAAACACATCCAGTGATGCATCTTCCGATTTCTTGAGTTCTTTAGTCACCTGCGATTACATGGATGTGGTTCGTCTTGATGACCTCGGAAGGTATCAAGTAGAGACCCAAGATTGCTTAACAGATAATGGGTCCGAGACTACAGTTGGCAGTTCTTCAGAGGGTACCTTATATTTTAGTATGAATGACGAGAAGCAAAGGGTTCAGACTTCTGAGGAGTTTATTGCAGATCTTTCTGATTCGAAGACTTTACACGATTCCTCCACTTCAGATGATCTAGAGATAGAGTTTCATTTAGCATATTTATTTTCCTCTAGTCATTCTGAGGATGAACATAGTAGCAAGTCGGATGATGTTGTAAACATCTTCTGTAGTCCAACTCTAGAGCATATTGAGATGGTGGATAACCAGATTGAAGACAAATCAACAATCGATACAGATCCCAATACACATATAGATGAGATTTCAGTAGAGCCAGAATCTACCTTACCAGAACTGAAGTTGTTGCCATCGAAAACTAAGTACGCTTTCCTTGCGGGTCCACATCGACAGTTTCCGGTCATTATCATTTCATCTTTGACCGAAGAACAAGAATCTCGTTTGATGGAGGTTCTTAAAAGAAAATACAAGGCTATTGAGTGGACTATATCTGATCTCCGCAGGATTAATCCTTCTTTGTGTTCTCATCATATATATCTCGATCATGACAGCAAACCTTCCAGAGAATTTCAGCGTAGGCTGAATCCGGTTTTACGAGAGGGTGTCAAGAAAGAGATTACAAAATAGTGCGACGTAGGCTTCATTTATCCCATCTCCAATTCTGAATGGGTTAGCCCATTACATGTTGTCTCGAAGAAGTCGGGAATTCAGATGATTAAAAATGAGAGTGGAGAGGAGATTCCAAAGAGAGTAACCACGTCGTGGCAGGTGTGTGTTGATTATAGAAAACTAAACATCGCGACGAAGAAGGACCACTTTCCTTTTCCTTTTATAGACCAGGTCATCAAAAGGTTGGCAGGGAAGGAATACTTCTGTTTCCTTGACGGTTACTCCGGATACAACCAGGTAACCATTGCTCTTGAAGACTAGGAGAAAACCACCTTCACATGTGCATTTGGCATGTATGCATTTAGACGGATGCTCTTTGGATTGTGCAACTCCCCTGCTACTTTCCAGAGGTATATGCTTGCTATTTTTGCAGACATGGTCGGTGATTTTTTAGAGGTCTTTATGGATGATTTTTTGGACTATGGTGAGTCCTTTGACAATTGTTTAGCGCACCTAGATCAGGTTCTTCAGAAATGTTGTGAGGTAGATCTCGTTCTGTCTTAGGAAAAGAGCCATTTTATGGTTACACATGGGATCGTGTTGGGGCATGTCATCTGCCAACGACACATGGAGGTTGACCCTACCAAGGTGGGTGTCATCAAGCACCTCGAACCACCATCCAACATTAAGCAGTTACGGTCATTTCTGGGGCATGTCGGCTTTTATCGCCGGTTTATCAAGGATTTCTCCAAGATTGTCCGACCGTTAACTGAATTATTAGGCAAAGACATCGAGTTCTTGTTAGATGATAAATGTCCTAATGCCTTCCTCGCATTAAAGGAAATGATTATCAGTGCTCCTGTCCTACCGCCACCTGATTGGTCTCTACCCTTCGAGATCATGACGGATGCTTCAGATTTTGCGATCGGGGCTGTATTAGGACAGAGGAAGAATGGACTTCCTGTTGCTATCCACTACGCCAGCAGAACCTTAGATGATGCTCAACGTAATTACACAGTGACAGAAAAGGAGATGTTGGCAGTAGTGTTCGCATTAGATAAATTCAGATCTTATCTTCTTGGCTCCAAAATCACAGTTTATATAGATCATTCAGCTATCCAGTTTTTGATGGAAAAGAAGGATGCCAAGGCACGTCTTCTTCGATGGATTCTTTTACTTCACGAATTCGATTTGGATATTAAAGACAAACCTGGAGTAAAGAATGTGGTAGCTGATCACCTCTCCCGATTACAGATAGTGAAGCCTTCAGATGAGTACACGCCTGAGATTGCAGAGAAATTTCCCGACGAGAGCATCTTTGCAGTTACCGAGCTTCCATGGTATGCAGATATAGTGAATTTTCTGGTGACGCAGAAAAGTCCTCAGGGTTGGCCAAAGAATCGAGTTGATAGACTAGTTTTTGAGGCACGATACTACCATTGGGAGGATCTGATTCTTTTCGTGAGGGGTCGGATTGTGTTTACAGACGTTGTATTCCTCATAAGAAATATAATAGTGTCCTCACTTTGTGCCATTCTTTAGAGGCAGGGGGACATCACTCATGGAAGAGGACAGCGCAGAAAGTACTTCAGAGCAGATTATGGTGTCCGACTCTTACTAGAGATGTCTGCACATTTGTGAAGAGTTGCTCGGATTGTCAGAGAGCAGTAGGGAGAGTCAGTGCTAGAGATTCAATGCCTATGCGACCCGTCATTATTTGCGAGATCTTTGACGCATGGGGCATAGATTTCATGGGATCGTTCCCTTCCAGCAACGGCTTTGTGTACTTTCTTCTCGCTGTAGATTATGTTAGTAAATGGATGGAGGCTATACCCGCACGAACTGCAGATAGTAAGATAGTTTGCAAGTTCTTAAGGGAACATATTATTTCACGGTTCGGGATTCTACGTATTCTTATTTCTTATGGGGGTAGCCATTTCATTAATAAGGAGGTTAAAAAGCTATTAAAAGCAATACGACATTGATCACAGAGTAGCTTCTCCTTACCACCTACAGACGAAAGGCATGGCTGAATCTTAAATAGGGAGGTGAAATCAATTCTCCAGAAATTAGTACGACCGGATAGGAAGAACTGGTCGCAGCTTCTAGATAAGGTTCTTTGGGCATATCGTACTGCATATAAAACTCCCTTAGGTACTTCACCATTCAGACTGGTTTATGGAAAGCCATGCCATGTGCTCGTAGCGATCCACAAATCTGAATGGGCTATTCGAGAAATTTTACTTGATGCACAGAAAGCAGGAACCAAGAGAAAGATAGATATGAATGAGCTAGTAGAGATTCGAAATCAAGCATACAAGAACACTCACATTTATAAGGATAAAGTGAAGAAATGGCACAATAGACATATTCAACACAAGACCTTTGTCCCTGGGTAGAAAGTCTGGTTGTTCAATGCAAGATTGAGAATTTTTCGTGGCAAACTGAAAAGCAAGTGGGAAGGACCTTACATAGTCAGAACGGTGCACGACAATGGAAGTATAGCAATATCAGATATGTCACCTGGTGCAGAGCCGTTCGTAGTTAACGGGCAGATGCTGAAGCACTTCGTAGAGACTACTAATCATCTGGCCCGTATATTTTGTACATGACTCACGATCATTTTTTCACTTCATCTCATCCTGTACAAAATCTTTTGAGCCATTCGATTTTTGGAGATCCGCAACACTTGTGTATTCTTCGTAGACCACAGTCGTCCCCATTTTTGCTCGTCTTCTATGCTTAGGATACCAGATCCTAAGTATAGGGGGGACTGGTTGTTCGTTGATTTGAGTTTTATATTTTGTTCTGATACTTTTGTATATACTTTCTTTTTCAACTCATTGGTCTCCGATTTTTGGCTACACTCTTTTCTATACTTAGGATGCCTTATCCTAAGTATAGGGGGACCGAGTGATTTCGATGATTCCGTTCTCTTTATTCCTTTTGTTCCGTCGTTGTATATTCTTTTCACTCAGTCACCTCATTTTTATTCTTCCGTTATACTTACGATGACCTGATCGTAAATATAGGGGGGTTGACTGACTTGTATTCTATATTCTTTTTCACCCACTTTTACTCAGCACAAGTTATGTCCTCCTTTTTCTCTTTTGACGCTATGAGGACATAGCACAAGCTAAGTATAGGGGGGTGCTTATATATTGCATATATACTTTTGTCCATAACTCGTACTTTTATGTTTTTTATATATCTATAAAATCCATAAAAAGTGGGTGAGGATTAATTTAAAATCCACTTATACATTTATTATTATTTATAAAATCCTAAGTAAAATATGTCTAAAATCTGTAATTAAAAGATTTAAATTAAAATATGTATTTAAAATTTGTATAATACTTATTTAAAAATCCTCTCTATTAAAACATGTGTAAAAATCATTTAATCCTTGTAAAATTCGATGTAGATAAAATCTGTAAAATACATTAGATATTTAATTCAAATAAAATATATCTTGTAAAATTCGTGTACAAAAACTTGTTAATAAAAATCAGAAAATCCATAAAAAAATACAAAGTCCTAAAAGTCATAAAAATTACAAAAGCCTTAAAATTCATAAAAAGAAGTAAAATTCAGAAAATTTACTTCACAAAAACATTGTTGCATTTGCATTTTTCAGAATAAGTTTGATTTCTGGAACTAAGGATTGAGTATAGTCTAAAGGATGGAGCTTGATCATGGCCTTTAACTTTCGTTGTAAGGAGCCTAGTTAGGATCTGGAATTTAGACTCTTCAGGTCTTTGACTTAAAATCTTTGGGTTCCATAAGACCATATTTGGGAAATCAATTCATATGTGCTTAAGTAGACCATTTGGTGTCATCCGTACAACTCTACACCAGTGAACCAATCTTGGACACATGCACTCTAGACTTAGCTCGACTTGCATGGAGTTGCAAAGGGCAGTACATCTTCGTAGTGTGTTTCTATCCTTGTCTTTGCAGCATTGACGTCTAAAGACGGGAGAGATTTGGGTTGCGATAGTCGCTTCAGATGAGGGAAGGATCTGCTGACACAATTTTTCTAACACCTCAAAAAAGGGACGGAACAAAAGATGATATATCCATCGAAGCACAAAGAGATGAATGCAGTGCAAGCACATTACAAAGCCAAATCAAAGAAGAAGCCACCAAATACAAATACGACCACAATGGTCCAAGCTTCCACCAAAAATTCATGCACAACTTAGTGGAGACTTAGCTACACCGGTTAAGCTTCACAAGGAGATGCGTCTACACTGGTCGCACTCCACTTCTTTTCTCTTTCTTCTTCTACTTTCTGTCTATATTCGATTGTGGACATAGCACGAACTGACCTCGGAAGAGAATACCTCCCTCCCCGAGGAAAGAGTAGCTGGATGAGGAAGCAATAGAAGTGTGTAGCCGGGATGGACGGTTTCTTCGTTTCTTTAAGCAGGAAGAGCTAAATCAATTCACACACTGTACAAATTGACTTCAAGGATGATAGAGTTTGCGATATGAATAAGTGAGTCTGAACTAGCTGATGAAGTGATCTTGAATAAGGATTTGTGGAACTTGAGGACTGTTGAGGATAAAATCCTAATCCTAGTTATGAATCCGACAAAATGCTTGTTTCAGGCCTGATCGAACTCTGTCCTTTGTCTGTTCTCATGAATTGGTTTAGGAAAACAAATTCATTCTAACTTTCTTTCTTTTTTACTTACTTTTCAAATAAATGTTTGCTAAGAGACTAGCAAAGTTTAAGTATAGGGGGTTGATGAATTCATGATTCATTAACTTTTCTGTCGCATTTTATCTTAAAATCCTTAACAAATACATGTAAATATACATTAATTTCCATCTTTTATCAAAACTTCATTCATAAATAAAAATGCACTTTTATGCATCAAAAACATGTAAATAAATAAAGAACAAAGAAAATAAGATAAGGCAGATTGTAAATATGTATATATGTACAATATGACTTATAAATATAAATATAGCTGCAAGGTATATTTGTATAACCTAAGCCCCGAGACCAAGTCAGCATGGATTGGTTGATAAACCAATAAGTAAGGGGAGATAAGGAAAGAAAACCATAAAAATAAATTAAGATACACTTCACACACTTTTCACTATTTATCAAATAAATACCAAAACTTAATTGATTTTTAATTAATTAATACATATATATATATTACCAAACTTTTTTCCTAATTATTTCTAAAAATGTATATAAAAATATAAAAATAAGTTAAAAATATTCTCGTCTATATATGCCAATAAATCCTACTTTTAAATTGTCAAATTCTCAACTTCCGAACCTTATAACTTCTTCATACGAACTCCAATTTCACTCTACTCACCTTTAAAGTTCATAAAATAATATTCTCTAATTAATAGAGGTGGTTTCATTGAACTCGGAGTCCATTTGCAAAAAGTCGGTTTTGAGACCTAATGACAACTAGGTTTCTGGGCTATTTATTTTATTTAGAACACACTATTTATAATTTTATTAATTTTATAATTTCTATTTATATTCATGATATTGTATTTTCGTCATAATTTATTTCAGAATTTTTGGAGCTTATTTATTATTTCAACAAAATCCAAAACACTAATTTATAGATAAAAATGAACTAGTTAACTTATACCTGTATTTATTAATATATATAAATTAAATTATTAAAATCCCTAAAAATTCACATAGCCTTTATTTATTATTCTAATAATTAAGAAAATACAAAATTAATATTTAATTATTTATTTATTAAATTAAAAAACCAAGACCTATTTATTTATACTTATTTAGTAATGTAATAATTATATCTCGAATAATATTTATTATTTATAGAAAGTAATTATTCTATAATTTAAATAATTTAATTATTTACATTTCTTGTTTTTATACCTATTTAAAATAATGTTATTTATTATTTATTATTAATTTATAAGCTATTTATACATCTGGCCAACCTGGTGTCAGCACCAGGTGCTTCTTCCCCAAGAAGCTGGTAGTGCTACTGTTCTAACCGGTCATGTTCACCTATTTTCCCATGCACTCTATAACCTCTTCATACGATCTAACCCCTTGATCTTGTTCACCTAACAACCTTCCTACTCGCCAACCCTTGGATTAACCTTGAAGCCCAAGTAATTCATCTATAAATACCCCTAAAGTTGGTGGATTTCAACTAACTCTTCCCTAGCCACATGAACTCCAGATCTAGTAGCTGAATTCCTACCTTCCTAGCCTCGCTCCGCCCGCTCTGGAGGTGACAGCTCCGCCCAAGGGTAGCCGCGTGGAAGGAGGATCATCGGGTAGACGTTCCAAGGCTTCAAACTCGCCTTGCATCACAGTCGTGTGCGCATGGAGCTTCGGGAGGCCGACCCGTCGAGCGACAACCAACAATGGTTCTACACTCTTCTACCATAGGTACTCATCCATATTTAGCCACTGAATATTCGTGCCTCCATTAAGGACCTTAATCACATCATTAATTCGCCTAATCATTCACCTTAGATGCCACATCTTACGTTCCTTGCAAACCCAATCGAATCGACTTCAATCCCATCTTGTTTCTTCCCCATTTTTAAAGCCTATTCTCATCTATTCTGGAAATGTATTTTTTTATTTTGCAAATCTAAACCATTTGGCTGATTCTTGAGTGAATCGAGCATATATCACATTCTTTGCAGGATCATCTCTCATCTAGAGCAAATACAAGTTATCTGGAGCTTCTTCATCTTCATGCAAATCACCATCAAAGAAGGTGCAACAACCTTAGCATCAGCATCGAAGCAGTGAATGGCCATCTTCATCAAGCTTTATCTGACGTCCAAGACCATTCCCGATCACGCACCACTGCAGGTGAGCTCGAGGGGTGGAGGAGCCACCCCTCTGGCCCTGCCGGAGGCCTAATCGACGCAAATATCGCTGGAAAAAAATCGGGGAAGGAGGCGCCTTTGTCAGTTGCTAAACCACCTGAAGAACAGCCCAAGAACAGCCTGGGCTACAGTTTGTCGACACATGGCAGTAGCGGACGTCTCAGATTGTGGCCGACGTTCTAATCATGGCCGTCCAACGTGAATCGGTGTGACATTTGTATATTAAGTGTAGAAGTCTTCCAGAAGTTCCAGACTGCTTCACGTTTTCCAGAAATTACGTTTAGGTCCCCGCACGGGGACCTAAATGTAATCTTTCATATTTTCATTACATTTCAGCCTCTGAAAGAGGACTAAACTACAGAACTTTTATTTCTTGTTCTTACATTTCTACCCCTGTGCTGTAGGGGAATTTTTGATGATTTTTCAACACTATTTTTCATCAAGTTTTCTAGAGTAGTTACACCACTACCCTATCAAGGTTTTTCAGTACTAGTTGTGTTTTTGTCGCTTTATCGTCGTGTTTTGATTTGTCGAATTTTGACCCCATTTTGATTTGTTTTTTAGTCTTCTTCGAGCTCGTTGCTCGCTCGATTTACCTAATATATAATATCACCTATATTCCACCTATTTCTCATATATTCTATTGTAGGTAAATTATTTGAAAAATATCACTGTGAAAAAAGTAAATAAAAATTGAAAATTATAAAATCAAATAAAAACTTAAAAATCGACTTGTTTCGAGAAGAGATAGAAAATCACAAAAAAATACTTTTCACTCAAAAAATCAAAGTATCTCTATTCTGCCTCCTTGTGTTCGACCCATGCACACTTACCTGGCTAAATAAAAAAAGTGTAAGGTTTAAAATAGTAGAGAATCCAATTCACCTTCTTTCTCTCTCTCTCTCCTATTTTAAACCAAAATTTCGTTTGATATAGACTCAGATCTCTTTGCGGTTATCTACACTGACAACGCAATCACTTAACCGCAATCAAATCCGAGTCTTATCACCTATTTGCTGACATTCGAACTGTCTATCGATTCTTGAAAGAACATATCATTACAAGGTTTGGGATTCCAAAGATTGTGGCATATGATGTTGGTAGCCATTTTAACAATAGAAAATTGAAGAAGCTAATCGAAGAATATTTATTGAACATCATGTCGCTTCTCTATATCACCCACAGTCTAGCCTTGCAGAATGTTCAAATAGGGAGTTAAAGATAATTCTTCAGAATCTTGTATGACCCAATAGGAAGACCTTGTCACAATTACTCGACTCGGTTCTTCGGGCATGTCGGATCGCGTACAAATGTCCTTTGGGAATGTCTCCCTACTACCTAGTCTATGAAGTCGTGCCATTAGTCCATGGAACTAATGCACCAATCTTTATGGGCAATCAATGTTTGCAATTTGGATTCCAAGAAGGCTGGTAAGAATAGAAAACTTGATCTAAATATACTACTTGAATTCTAAGACTATGCATATGCCAACAGCCTGATGTACAAGGAGAAAGTCAAAAAATGACATGACAAGCATATTTACAGAAAGACTTTCGAACTTAGTTATACGGTTTGGTTGTTTGATGCAAAGTTGAAACTTTTTCTAGGGAAGCTGAAAAGCAAATTGATAGGGTTGTTTGTAGTAAAATATGTATGTGATAATGTAAGTATTGTGATATCTAGTTTGTCAGCTGGCGCATAACCATTCATAATCGACGGATAGTTTTTGAAGCCATACTAGAGCATGATACATTCTTGTCTATTGTTGATTCCATACATGTGGTCTATCATGATGAGCTTCAAGCTACAACATCAGCAGAATAAGATGATGCTCACAAAAACATTTTTGATTAATTAATCTTTTTCTTCCTTTCTTTTTTTTTCTTTTTTTCTTCTTTTCGAATTTTATTCTTTCATTCTTCCAAAAGTTTCACTCATCCCATTCATCATTGTTACACTTAATATACGCTTCATGCTAAGTGTAGGGGGATGGGTGCATACGATTGTTCATTCTTTGATTCCTCACCTGTCTCCTCAACTCTTGATATCCTGCCTATTCTTAGGTATATTTTACCCTATGTATAAGGGGAGACAGGCTGAGATGATGAATTTTACATTCATACCCTCAACCCTTCATATTTTGTATACAGACTATTATATCAAGTATTAATTAATCCTAAGTATAAGGGGGGTGGTTGAATTCTCATTCTTCATTCAATCGTTATAGTATAGGCTTGCCTATACTTAGCACGAGTTATGTCTTCCTTTTTCTCTATGACCTATAAGGACATACCTCAAGCTAAGTATAGGAGGTCATATATACATTATATATACTTTAGACATAACTCGTGCTTGCATATTTTTAATAATATGGCTAATTAATAAAAGTCAAACACACATCAAAATTCTTTGTAATTACGAATAATAAACTAGTTAAAAATCTTTTACAAAATGTTCGAAAAATGGTTGGAAAGTTCTTTAAAAGATCTTTTAGAAAATCATTTGGAAAATATTTTGTGAAATGTTTTCAAACCTTTATAAAAATATTTTGTTTGTAAAGTTTTCTTTTATATGTTTGAATAAAGTGTTTTGAAAATCTATTTGCAAATGGTTTGGAAAATGGTTGTGAAAATACTTTGAAAAATCTATACATATTGTTTGAACAATCTTTGCAAAATGATTCTCAAATTTTGTAAATATTTGAAAAATTGTTGGTCAAGACATTTTTAAAATAAAGTTTTCAAAATGCTTGTCAATGTATTTTCAAATTATTTTGAGAAATCTGTACATAATTTATGCAAATACAAACTTTGTATATAAAAACCTGTAAATACTCACTAACTTAATTCCTATAAAGACCTAGTGTAAATTCTTCATTTAAGTTTTGCAAATAATTTATGCATTCCCGCATAAATATCTACATATATTTATTTAACTAACACTTTTATTTTTCAAAAATCCCTAAAAATTTGCAAAACCAAAAACCCATAAAAAATTGCAAAATATTTCCAAAACTTGCATAGAAATTTGTAAAACGTTTTCAAAAATTCCATAAAAAGTTCAAATAGAAATTTGCTTTGTAAAAAAATTCTTGCATTGTACATATCATCTGTATTTTTTAAAATAAACAGGACAATTGAACACATCAAAATAAAGTTCGAAGATTGGATCTTGTTGAAGTCCTTAATACACTTAATTTTAGAAGAACCCATTAAGGACTGAAATTGAGGATACTTCAGGTCACCTTAACTTAATTCTTTAGGTTCCATGAGACTATGTTCATGAGTTTATTCATTGTGTCTAAATAGAACCCTTCATATCATCCGTAAGACTCTTGAGACGGTGGTTTGATCAAAAACCTCACACTCAACACTTAGCTCAACCCCGTTGAAAAATCTTGGAGTCTAAGTAAGGATAATTCTAGGACACTTTGTCAAGGGTGGCTCAAGAGCCATATTAGGTATTGTCAAAATTGGTACTTCAACTCACTTATTTTGGTAATAATGATATCTAAAGACTGGAGACTGAATTGAGATAATGCTTCAGACGAGGAATAGTCTGCTCGTGCAACTTTTTCCAAGACCCCAAAATATGGATGGACCAAAAAGACCTTATATTCGTCGGTGCAAAAATAAGAATGCAGAGGAATGCAAACTCAAATAAAATATCCAAAAATAAGCCTTTACCAAAAATTCTACAAAAAAATTGAGATTCAGAAAAAGCATGCTTCTTGATGAAGACTCGGTTACACTGACCGAGCTTCAAAAGGGAATGAAGACTACACTGATCCATTCTCACTTCTTTTACAATTCTTCTACCTTCTTCCCCCTTTCGATTATAAAGACTAGCAGTACCTGACTTTAAAAGGAAATATTTTTCTACACGAGGTTGAGTTACTAGAGGAGCGAACTCCTTTATAGTTCAGCAGTTTGTCTGAGAAGAGATGAAAAATTCACACACATGGTTCTATCATTTCAAGGATGTGAGTATGTGATTGAGGATGGTTCTAACAAGACTTTGAAGAGAATTAGATAATAGGATTATGGAAAATAAGGGTTGTTGTATCACACTTCCTAACCATAATGTGGTTCCGAACAAACCAAGAATCTAAAGGTCTTAATTGAGCTCCAAACTTTGACTCTATTAAAATGAGTTTAAAAGTCGAAAATTTCCAATATATTTATTTTTCTTTTCTTTATTTTATTTTTTCTGTACTTATATACTTAAGTGCTTGCTAGGGACTAGCAAAGGTAAATATAGGTGGGAGATAAATCCTCATTTCATCACCTTTGTTCTTTCATTTTGTCCTTAAATCCCTAACTAAATGGATGTATATATCATTACTTTCTCAAAATAAACACCCAATAAATCACAAGAAATTTTGTATAAATAGTATATATAATTCCAAAATAAAAGAATAAAGGAAATAAAAGCAAAAGAATAAAGTGTCAAAGACACTGAGTGACCTTAAACCCCGAGATCCAATCATCATGATAACTTGATCGACAAGGAATAAAGTAGGGGGAGAAAGGCTAAGAAATTGTGTATAAAATACACAAAACCCCTAGTTTTTAATTCATCAATAATTATATTTTAGGGCCGATTTTATTTTATTATTTTTAGGCAGAGAAATTACTTTATGAAGTTTTGTATAAAAATCTCGACTCTAAGGAGGGCCAGAAGGATATATTCAGGTTGGCCAAAGCAAGAGAAAGAAAGACCAAAGACCTTTCTCAAGTGAGATGCATTAAGGATGAGGAAGGTCACGTGCTTGTTACTCAAAAGGATATAGAGACTAGATGGGAGCAGTACTTCCATAAACTTTTCATTGGGGAAGGAAATAGAGAGATCATTTTGGGTGATCTAGCTAGTAGTGAAAGTTACTTGAATCATGCAAGCTATAGACGAATACAAAGAAAGGAAGTAGAGGAGGCTTTGAAGGTTATGAGACCTGGGAAAGGTGTAGGATCGGATGACATCCCTGTAGAAGTCTGGAAAGTTTTAGGTGAGCGCGGTTTGACTTGACTTACAAATCTAGTCAATGTTATTTGGCGAAGCAAGAAAATGCCTGAGGATTGGAGGAGGAGTATCGTGGTGCCTCTTTATAAGAATAAAGGAGACATTCAAAATTGTTCAAATTATAGAGGTATCAAGCTGATGAGTCACACTATGAAAATTTGGGAGCGTGTGATCGAGAGAAGGTTGAGGCAAGTTTCCAACGTCAAAGAAAACCAATTCGGATTCATGCCAGGTCGCTCAACTATTGAAGCCATCCATTTGTTGAGTAGAACAATGGAGATTTATAGAGCTAAAAGGAAGAACCTCCATATGATCTTTATTGATTTGGAGAAGGCTTATGATTCTGTCCCACGAGAGATATTGTGGAGAGTTTTGGAGAAGAGACAAGTGCATGTTGATGAATACCCATTCATCACTCTTTATTCTTTTATTTTAGCTACAAAACCTATGCAAAACACATGTAGATATCTGTAATTAACAATAATTATCATTCAGCATGCATTGTGTAAATATGCATTATTAGCATGTTTTTGTGCATAAATAAAAGAATAAAGAAATAAAAGAAAAAGAGGGAGATATTTAGAATAAATATTGAGAGACCTTATCCCAAGGGAGGGCTCAGCATGGGCCTGACCGCAAAAGAACCCAAGTAGAGAGAGATAGGGAAGCTCATGTGCATATACCTGTAAATAAAATAAAAATTATTTTCCTCTTATTCAAAATAAAATTGGGTGTGTATTTATATGTATATATTTGTAAATATTAAATTAAAATAAAGTTTAGAAAAACAAAAAAAATTAAAAATAAATAAAAATCCCTTCATCATTGTACATAAGCCTTGTACATGGAAACCACAAACCTAATTATTTCCCCTTATAAATAAATAAATAAAATCCTATAAAAATATGTACATATTCCATATTTTTTAATGTATATAAATAAAATAAAAATCACAAAAATAAAACTAAAATAAAAAGAAATAAAATAAAAATCATAACCTACGTTGTATATATACCATGGATGTAGATAAATAAAAGTATTTATTTAACCCTTGTAAATAATCAATAAAAATAAAATAAAAATACTTTTTTATTCCAAATTTTATTATATAAATAAATAAAATATAAAATTGGAATAAAATGTACAAAAATAAATAATTAAAAACAAAATTAAAAAATGTATATTGTATATACCTATATATAATAATCATATTTTGTAAATACATTATTTATATTTCATAAAAATAATAAAAATCACAAAAAATAGTTTAAAATAAAGAAACATTTTTCATGTTTTAACTTTTTTGAAATTCAGCCATTTACTATTTAGTATGTAATTTCCAAATATTTAATAAGTGGTGCGCTCTGATTGGTCCACGAGGGATGTTGACCCCCGGTCAACTCTCCCCATAGGACCACCAGACCCGGATCCTGTTGCCCCGATCTGTTTTCTCCTATTTCTTCCCACTCGATCTGATCACCAAACCCTAAACCCCTGGTCCTAATCCTTCCTGATACATCCGTGATTCTCGCCCGGGGTAGGTTTTAGGGATCCGAGCTCCGATCTGATCGCCCGACTCCCATCTAGCCGGACCCCTAGCACTATTTATCCTCAGCTCCGGCACCCATTCCATTCCATCTTTGGTGTCACCCCTTCCACCCAGGACCTCCACCTGATTCCTCTGAATGACAGCTTTGGATTTGAGTGTTGCAGAGAGGCGGAGAGGCGTCCCGTCACTGATCCGGCAGCGTTTCGCCGTCGTGCGCTGCCCAGAGCTGCGCCCGAACCTCGGGCCTTTGACGACCCTCGAGGCGAAGACCAGAGCTCCTGGAGCTCATCCCCAGTCGACCCCACACATCAGGTAGCCCTAATTCTTTCCATATTTCTCGAATTTTCAATTAGCCCCAAATCCATCGTTCACCGTCGTTCGTCGATTCCGACCATCTCCGTCACCCTCTCAATCATCAGACTCGACCGTCATACCCACGAGCCCTCTCCTCACCTTCTTCACCCACTCACACCCCCTGACTCGCCCCGGAGCAGGGACCCCAACCTCCCTCGCCGTCGCTTCGCCGGAGGTCATCCGCCCCGATGCGCCAGCCACCCATTTCGCCTCTCACCGGGTCGAGGCACTTTGCCCTCGACCCAGGAGTTTGTCTGTGGGTTTTGCAGATCGAGAAGAGGCCCATCTGAGGGTCTATGCGTTCAGCACAGCTACTCCCAGCCGCCGTCGTTGTCGGAGCTCCTCGGAGCTTCCCGGCCTCATCGGAGAGGCGCATCCGCTGCGGACCATCGAGGCGGAGCTCTTGGACATCTCAACTGCAGCAGAGGAGGACGCCCGCGCTAATACTGGGCCGGCGAACTTCGCCGGCCATCTATTCTTAGAGCATCCTCCATCGCCGTCAGATCGACTTCCCTCGCCCAGTTTTGATCACGACTGTCCATTGGAGATGGGATATCAGCCATCAGAACAGAGACAGGACCTCATCTGGAGCGTCTGTTGCATAGAAGAGGCGAGCCCACTCCATAGCCGTCCGATCATCCACGTGGCTCCCTCTCCGCCGTCCATCCAGGCGAAGGATCAGCCACAGAGCAGTCACCGTCCAATATTACACGTGGTTGGACCTCGACCGTCGGATCAGAGCCACGGCTCTTCGTTGAGGCGCAACGCACATTCACCGTCAGATCAGCCACGTGGCGCCGCTCCAGCCCTCGGATAATAAGGGGTAAATTTCACTTAGGCCCCCTTCTGTTTTGTTTTTATTGTTTAGTCTTGTAATTAGTTTAAGTAGTTGTTTTTATTTTGTAAAAATTGCACTGAAGACCTGGTCGTTTATTTTATTTGCATTTCCATCCCTGTGAATGTTAAACACTTGCATCGTCACGTGGTTTTTATGGAAATTGCATGATATGATCTTGTAGATTCTGCTTGTTACTGAATGAAATATATTTCTTGATATTTGCACTTATGCCCCTGTGAATGGTTTTATTTGACATGTGTCGAATACTTTGGGTAAATTGCAACTAATCCCCTGGGCTTTTAGCACATGTTGCTAATAGGCCCTGGGAACTAAGTTTTCTTGCATATCGGTCCCTCTGTGCCCAGACCACGTGCCGCGCACGTTGGGAACTTGGAGAAATTGCACAAGGGACCCCCAGGTTTCTGAGCTTGTTATTTTTCAGCCCCAGAACTTTATTTTTATTGCAACTAGGTCCCTGTGCACTATGGGCTCTTGTTTGATCTAAAATAAATATCAAAATTAATCCAAATTGATTGAAAATTGGACGTGGCTCCTTCCACTGTGTAAAATTTTCACCAATTTTTGGGTACATTTTTTAGCCCTTTTATTATTTTTAAAAATTCAAAAACCCTTGTTTTTCTGTCTGTTTAGATTAATAAAATCCTAAAAAAATATTAAAACTTTACTAAAAATTCTAAAAAAATCAAGTTTTGGGTGTTTTTCTGTCCTTGACATTCTGTGCATTTTTGGTCATTTTTAGATTTATAAAAAGCTTAAAAAGTAAAAAACCTTGAAAACTCATAAAAATTCTAAAAAATCATAGAAAACTCAAAAAATAATAAACTCTTTTTCTAATTTTTTCTTTTTATTTCTATTTTCCACGAAAAATACCTCCAGGCTCTTTTAGGACCATTTTGTATTTTATTTTAGTCCTTGAAGCCTAGCTGGATAGCAGCACAGTTTTTCTTCCTTCTTCCATTTTTAGAAAATTCCCTAAAAATTATAAAATTCTCAAAAATTCACCAAAAATAGTAAAAAATCCATAAAACTTAAAAATATTTTTGTTTGAATTTTTGGACTATTTTTGAGTAATTAAATAATTGCTTGAAGTTGATTGATTTTGCATTTTTCTTATTTTTCTCATTATTAAAAAAATCCCAAAAAATATAAAAATATTAAAAACCACCAAAAAATATTTGTTTTTATTTTCTTCTTTTTTAGACTACTTTGTAGGCCGC
Source organism: Ottelia alismoides (assembly GCA_037367405.1). NCBI lineage: Eukaryota > Viridiplantae > Streptophyta > Magnoliopsida > Alismatales > Hydrocharitaceae > Ottelia > Ottelia alismoides. The sequence goes on along the minus strand of JAZKJV010008453.1, from coordinate 37,551 downwards.
AAGGCCATCTCATGCTCCTTGAGACCGACCCTGGGAGCTATACTAAGTTAATCATATAGCAAGACCGCTATTTTTGCTTTTATTGATTTTTATCTATGATTGGTAGTCTGATTTTTGTTTCTTGTTGAGCTCTAAGCCCCGAGTGACTGAGGTCACAACGACCATAGTGAGATACTTTACCTTAGTCTATCGGGCGGCTCAACAGAATGGCGCCATTGCCGGGGAGCACGGCTTAATAGTCTGTTTCATTTTCATTTTATTTTGTTTTCTTTTTCGCTGCTTTCCGCGGCTTTTTCTTCTTCCATAGCTTTCCGCGGCTTTTTTTCTTTTATTTTCATTTTCTTTTATTTTTATTTCTTTTCTTTTATTTTTGTTTTTGGTTGTTTTGCTTGTTTATTTTTATATTTTTCCATATATACCCTATTTTCTTTTTCTTATTTTATTTGTTGTATTTCTATCTGGTTTGACACTTTGTTGTTTTCTTGCGAGGGCCTGAGGACCGAGGCGGCTACTTTCGAGGAGCCGATGTAACTGTGGCAATCGGAGGCGGCTCCCTTCTGCACGGAGCCGCAGGAGAGCGCGAGGAGGCAGCCGAGTGTGGGCGTAGTGTAGAATTAGTTTAGGTTTTTTTCTGCATTATTTGAACTATTATTGTAATAAAACAGGGACATGACACTCAACCGGACACTTAGACTCTCGGGGTCTGTTTCGCCGAGCACCGGTGTGCTTGGGGGACCCCTCGGTTTTTCGCGGCTTTTATCACGGTTTTCTTTTACTTTCTGCCTATTCGGTTTCTCGCAGTTTTCAGCCCCTAGCCTTAGGATTTTTGCTTGACTGTGACGTAAATAGTAGGGTCCAAAAACCTTAATAACTTTGCCTGTACCTATAGCTCGATTAATTGGACCAAGAATAAAAGGATAATAAAAAGACTATTTGGTCACCTGAGGGGTCACGTGCCGCTAGAGGTTGTATACAACGCTGGCAGGACCCGTTGTGGCGGGCACCGATCGACATCCGAGACCGGACTCCGACCCCTCTTGATTGACCACTTAGCCACTGCTCTGTCGAGTAGAACTGCTTGCTTAGGGCTCGAATTTCCGCCTGCATCATTTAGGTAGTTTTATTTCTGTCTTTAAATTCTGCGTAGATCATTCTTGTATGTAGACTGCTGGAGTCAGGTACACATCTCTTACTCTGCATGCATCACTGATTTCACGCATCGGCTTTTTCGACTTCTCCCCCCGATTTTTGGACTTAAATAACCAGGAGAACCGAAAAATTCGTTAGAAGTTGGCTTTTATTTGAAAAATACATAAAAAGAAAAACAATAAAATCAGGACTGCTAATCACACTTGATCTAAAAGACACCACATTGAAAATTCTGTCTTGGGGAGAGTAACCCCCTCCTTGTTTGGTTCGGATGAGCGAGAGAGTGACATGTACCCTAGGCTAGAGCCATATCCAATTTCTCGACTGACTACCGGCTTTCTGTACGGGACAGTGGGTTGAGAATATTGGATTCCTATCAACTCACGTAATCGCTCTGAAAGACAGACTGATCACCTAAAATAAAATTGACAAGATAATTGACCAATCCTTTACGGTCTTCAGCTCGTGTGCGTAGGTGAATCAGGGGTTTTGCTTTCTCATCTTGGGTGATTCCAGATCCCTTCTGCCTTCCCCCATCTATCTTCTCTATCCATCCATCTGTCTCCCACCCACCCTCCCTTCAGCCTTCTCTTCTTCTTCTCCTTCACCCATGGATGATGGATCCCCCTCACTCATGGCCGACTCTTACGGCCTCTTCTTCACATTCTGACCATCAGTCCAGTCCACCTTCGAGGGAGGTCGGATCCCCGACCAACCTCTCGCTCCCTCCCTCCCATCCCTTTCTTTACTCTGGGCATGCTGCGCTAGACGTCCGCGGATATCAGATCGAGCAGATGCGAGACCCGGACGTTGCCATTGCTGGGTTGAGAGTGCACTCCGTTCGTGATCAGAGAGAGAAGAGGAGATCATTAGATAGATCCTAGCCTAGATTGATGGAGGAGAAAATAGGATAGGGAGCTCAGTCAGCTTCTACACGAGGTCCATTCATCTTGGATTTGGATTTCATTCAGAGACTGCCGACATATTCAGGGGAGGTGCACGAGGAGCCCAATCTTCACTTGTCTAAGTTCAAGGAATTTTACAGAGCACAGCCTTATTTAGATATCACTGCAGAGGAGATGATGAGGAGGACCTTCCCCTTCACACTTCAGGACAGAGCCATGCGATGGCACCGACGATTGGGGAGGAGATTCGATACGTGGGGAGAGCTACGCCGGGAGTTCTTACAGAAATACTTCCCCCGCGTAGAGCAGAGTTGATGTGGTCTTTGATCACAGAGTTTTCAGTTGACCCCCAGGAGCCATTGCATGAGGCATGGCCGAGGTCTCTTGACCTCTTGAGGAGATCCCGAGCACGGATTTCCTCGCGTATAGAGATCTCCATACGGGGGATGACCGCAGAGCAGATAGCACTGGTGATTACCATTGTGGCAGTTCACACCGCAGTTCCGACATTTACTTACTGGATACCATCTCGAGGCTACTTTCACAGAGATCATCTTCACGACATGCCGCAGTCGGGACAACACATGAGGACGGTGTAGGACCAGTGCGGTGTGTCGCATTGCATGAGGATACAGCTTCTACACACCAGCCCGGAGACTTGGATGATGCAGCACCACTGACAGAGGAGATGACTGCGATAGCAGAGGTTCGGACCCAGAGTCTACTTGAGTTCCCGTTGGTCTTCCAGCTAGAGTTCGAGTCAGCCCCAGAGTTCTCAGTTGAAGAGTCTTGGATATCAGATCTTCTGATACTTCAGGAGCCGGAGGAGCCCCCGCTACTACAGCCATCGATTCAATCACTTCAGTTTCCAGTCCTGGAGGAGTCCGCTTCTTTTCTGCAGATACACTTCTCGGATTCCGACAGCTACCAGGACTCAGCCCAGCAGCCATAGTTCGATATGGGACACCACTTCGAGAGACCAGACACAGATAGTCCCATATTCGAGCCTTTTGTCCTCCACTTTGACGAGACAGACACACATGCTGAGGACCAGTTGGCAGCCAGCATTGCCGCAGACCGAGGATCAGCCACAGACACTCTGCCAGCCTCCACGGCGCTGACCAGTACCTTCTCCTGCTTCCAGATTGCCGAGAGCTATACGTCCGATGATGATGCAGCCTGGTGCACCGAGTGGATACTTGACAGCAGCACACATGCCTTTCTAGATCATGATCCTCTCTTTCTCACTTCTGATCTTGCATTTCTCCCCAAAGGTTATCTGTGGGAGAATGCCGCACTCAATGAGTACTCGGTTTCACCTTCTGAGAGTATATCCGATCTGGCGGAGCACGAAACTGAGTCTTTTGATCCTTCTGATTCTGAGTCATCTCACCTCGACGACCCTCGTGAGGATGAGCCTATCATGGAGATATTCGATGATCTGCCCGATTTGATTCTATTTCATGCATCGGATATCAGTCTTCTTATAGAGACTCCAGATCTTGATTGTCCACACCTTCTTGAGACACTAATCAATGTGGAGGATTCTATGACTGATCCATCCTTCTCCACGTTTGACTTTATCGGATCTACTCTTCCACTCCAGTCTGATTCCAAGCCGATGATTTCTTTTGTGCTACCGGATCCCGATCACTTACTTCCATATCCTTGGCCGGTAGCAGACACCTGCTTGATTGCATACTTGGGTGTCATTCTTTCCACTTTTGAGTTCGTCGTTGTTCTCATACCGAGACTACGACGACAGTACGGCATTCGCCTTACCGATGTCGTCTTGAACCTTGACACAGCATTGTCCTAGCCTTTGCGCCCAGCTAGGGTCGTAAAACCTAGCGCTTGTTGTGAGGCACCTCAACATTGTACCTTTTGTATATGCGTGTTTTGTCTTAGTTGGATCTTTCTTTCTTCCGTTCTTGTTTTCACCCCAGGTCTCTCTTAGGATTATCTTTGCTATACTTAGGATATACCTTATCCTAAGTATAGGGGGTGGAAACACCGGGTTGTTCTTCCATTCGGTTTCATCACTTCTGTTGTTGCCTATACTTAAGGATTCTTCACCTTCAGTATAGGGGGAGTGATGCCCTCCATCTTGGATATATTTTTCTATTTTCTTCGTGTCTTTCTACCCCTGTTTTTGTTTCCTATACTTAGGGATATTTCACCCTAAGTATGGGGGGGGGGTAGACCATGTACATTCTTCACTCGGTTTTCCCTTTGTGTACAACATGCTATACTTAGGATTAGTTGATCCTAAGTATAGGGGGAAAAGCCCAGATCCTCTTGATTTCTATTCTTTCATTCGTCTTTGTATATAGCCTTCCTTTTCTCTTCCCTATACTAAGCACGAGTTATGTCTTCTTCATCGCTCTTGACTCTGAGGACATCGTTCGAGCTAAGTATAGGGGGGTGTGTATATATTTCATATATACTTTAACCATAACTCGTACTTTGTGTGAATGTGTAAATAAATAAAAATGGCTAAAAACCCAAAATCCATAAAAATTAAAAAAATTTCCCTGTAAATAAACATTCTTTTATTTACACATACATAGCTATTGTACAAATTATTTTTGTAAAAATGTTTTCAAAAACTTTTTGTGTAAAGATTGTGTAAATATGTGCATATCAAAATTATGTATATAGTACAAAATTTTTCCAAAATGTTTTGAAAATCAAAAGTTTGCAAAAACCTTGTGTAAATTTGTGTAAATATTTTGCAAAACTTGCATTCATGCACACATTCGTGATTTCAAAACATTTTTCAAAAATTTTGCATGTGTGTAAATTGTGTAAATAGCATCTTTGTATATATATGTATAGTTTTTCCCGGAATTTAGTTGACATTTAAACTAGCCTGGAATTAAATTGGGAGATGGAGCTTGATTAAGATCATAATCCACCTAATCATAAGAGGAACTTTATAGGGCTTAGGGTTAAGGCTTTTCAGGTCCATGGTGACTTAATTCTTTGAGTCCACTAGGCTATGATCACATGTCATCTCAATGAGCCTAAGTAGAGCATTTAACAACACACACATGACTCATATAGACAATGGCTTGACTTGGACCCGCACTTAGCACCGAGCTCTCTACGGATGAGGTGGTGAGGAGGCAGTCTTCCTTGACTTGGGGTAGCATATGAGGGTAGTACTTCTAGATGGAACCTCTCTTCTTCTTTTAGTGAAGGAAATGCGTCTCAACTTGGTCTGGTTGCCATGAGGTCTAACGACAAGAGTTGTTGGTTGCAATAATGCTTCAAAAGAGGGATAGTCTACTGGCTCAAGAGGAAAAACGCTTTATGTGCATATGCTGCACCGTGTAAATATGTTGTACATATGCACTTGAAAAAAAATGCAAAAAGAAAATAACTCCAAAAAAGTGGTGGGTCTGATAGAAAATGATAATCCCACCGTAGTATGTATATAGTGCAAATAAGCAAAGCTTGAGACTCATGTTTATTTAGCTTGCAGCAGGGAGACTTAGCTACACTGGTTGAGCTCCCAAGGATACATGGCTACACTGGCCATGGTCCATTCTCTTCTTCCCCCTCTTCTTGAGCCGATTGAACTTGAACTTAGAAGGGAATACCCCGCTGTTTAACCCAAAAAATCGGTGATCTTAAGTTCCACACAAGGCGGGAACTCAGTCGCTGAATCGACCACACGAAATTCGGATTAAAACAACAATTAACCCACAACAGATAAATCAAGCAATGAATGTAAATGTGCGGAGTTAAAATTTATTATAACTCTACAACAAAGATGTGTATAGTGCAAGTATTGTAGAGGTCGAACACAGGGAGCAGACAGGTAGAACGGGGTACTAAGGTACCAAAAATGTGTGTATGTGATCAAATGCCTATTAAGCTATTTTTTTTGTGGGTTTTTAATTTTATATTTTTTTTATTTAATTTTTAATTTTATAATTTTGTATTTTGATTTTTAATTTACTGATTTTGTATTTTATTTTTATATTTTATATTTTTATATTTTCTTTTTCAATATTGGAAAATAGAGACAATGTAATAAAAGGGAAAAGGAGGTATTTATAAAAATAGATAAAAATACTCAAAAATGAGGAAATAAAGTCTTTTTGGTCTTTTTATATTTTTCTACTGTTTTTGTTATTTTTGGGTAATTTTTAGAATGTTTTTGATATTTTTAATTATCAAAATAAAGAAAACAGTGAAGAAAATACAAGGCTGAAACTAAAATGGAGAAATAAAATTAAAATAAGTAACAAAAATTCTCCAAATTAATTTTCACTTAAAGATACTGAAACAAAGAAAATTCAGGAAAAGAAAACACTATTTTTGGATTTTTTATGAATTTTATAAATTTTTATGAAGGTTTTTAGAGTTTTGCAATTTTTAGGAGTTTGGTTTTATATTTTTTAATGATTTTTGGCTGGGAGTTAAAACAAACTAAAAGACACAATATATATTTTTTTGGGATTTTTCTGGAATGTTTTTATATTTTTTAGTGATTTTATAAGCTAGACAGTGCTGAAAATGGCTATTTTTGATTTTTAATAAATAATAAAATGCAATAATTACGAAAAATAAAAATAGGGCGTAAAACTATACCACAGCAGGAAACTACTTTGATTTTTGGGGATTTTTTTGGTGTTTTGTAGATGCATGCAAAAATTACTATGAGCAAAAAGAAAACCACACACAGCCAGGGGTGTTTTTGTAATATCAAGAAAATGCAAGGGCCTCTGCGCAATTATCCCAGAAATATTATAACTACATAAAAACTTCATGCACTAAATAGAAACATTAAGAAGTAGCGATGGCACCCCTGCAAAAACGCCAACAGTCACGTGCATTGCACGCGCCTGGCGGGGGGGGGCTTTTCGCAATTATCAAAAACGTGCGGGGCACAGTCGCAAAATTTCAAGATATATATATGTTGCAGATGAAAGCTTAGGTTCTCTTATAAAATACAAAAGTAGGCTGGGTATGCCTCAAAATTACCAAGCCTGGGGCGCATCCGACGGTGGGAGAGATCCCACTTATACACGTGTCACACGGATGTGCGCCGATGCCCCTTCATCTGACGGCCGCGATTAGGTGACATCTTCAAGATCCGACGGCCCTGGGTGTTTGAATCGGACGGTGGCTGTACGTGCCCCCTCCCCGCGTTTGTTCTTCCCAGGTGCGCGCGGCTGCGGCGGCGCCGGCCTCTTCTCCGGCGATCTTCAACAAAAACGAGCCTCAGCGAGGCTCTCAGCACCGGGACCTGCAAGAGAACACACGACCAACAGAAAATGGTTCCAGGGCTAGCTAAACATGAGCGGTTGGTGTGCGTGGCGAGTTTGGTGGTCGCCGGAGCTTGTGGGCTCCGGCGACGTGTTGGAGATGAGATTCACGCTAATGACGCGGTTAAATGGCAAATGAAGAGCACGAAATAAGAACTACGACTAACAGCTACCTAATGAGCAAAAAAAACAAGAAAGAAATGACCTCGAGGGCTATGGAGCCCAAGGTTGAACCTCACGGCCGCAAGGCCGGAGATGGGGTTGGACACCACGATCCGCCTAGCCAAACACCTCCTCGAGCTCGCCGGAGATGAGCTGTCACCTCTCTCGATCCAGGACGCCAAGGGGAAGGGCTTAGCTTAGGGCAAAAAGGGTTCAAAAATTGGAGGATGGAAATGGGGGGTTTTTGAAAGTTGGTCGACGGGCGATCTTCGAGGCACGATTGCGAACAGACGAAGAAGATCTTGGAGGATCCAAGAGGTCGGCGCGAATCCTGGTAGTACCTGCTACAACTTTCATGAAGGAAGCGTCTTCAAAGGATGAGAGACGTGCCCTCGAAAAATGGGCGAAAGAGGCTCAACAGCTACTTCTGACACAGCAGAGAGGGGGGTCAGACAGTTGACCGGAGTCAACTGTCCAGGCCCTCTGGTTGGTCCACGTGGACCAACCAGAAAAACCCTCTGGAAAAAGAATTAGAAATTAATTAAAAAATAGTAAATGATTTTATTAATTTATGATTATAAAATAAAAATTGTGTGTTATTTAATAAATTATTTTATGGTAATTTTTATTTTTATGAGACATATTTTTACAAGTTTGCATTTATACCCTTATAGGTATCTATATCTATATATTTAAGTATTTTATTTTTATTTAGGTATTTTTAATTTATTTTATTTTGGTTTTTATTTTCTAAAATTATAAAATACTTTTATATACACAAATATATTTTTATTTTATTTTTATGAAATATTTTATACACTTAATAAAATGAAAGTGTTATTTGTATAGGTATAGCTACATGTATTATACCTATGTATTATAATATATACAAGTATTTTTATTTGTATTTTATTTATGTTTTTATTCTGATTTTAATGCACATAATTATTATAAGTATTATTTACAATATTATAAAAATATAAAATTATAAAAATAATAAATAAATAATAAATTGAATATTTTATTATGTACAAGTATACAATGAGGGTCCAAAAGTCAACTTTCAAACCGTAGCTCCGCCAAATGCGAAACCACCACCATTAATTAGATTATTTTCTTCTATATACAATTAAAGGTGAGTACGCTGTATTTGGAGTTTTTATTTGTGAGATACGGGTCTGGGAAGTTGGCGTTCTGGATTTTTATTCAGACCATAACTTTTTATCTGTACATTATTTTTCTTTGAAATCAATTTTGTATTTTTCTTTATTAATTTATCTACAACTTTCATTTACAAAGTTTCTTTATTTGATGAATAAAAAGTGGAACCAAAAATGGGTCCCAAAATGAATAAAGAATGAATAAAAACTATAGATATTTTATCTGTATTTTGGCCCTTATCTCCCCCTACTTTATTCCTTGTCGACCTATTCATCAAGATGCCTAGGTCTCGGGGTTTCGGGTCATAAAATATTTACAATATTTTATTCTTTTTCTTTTCTTTTCTTTTCTTTATTCTATTATTTTGGCTTTAAAAACCGCATTTTATACAATATTTACACATATATACATGAATGCTAAAATGCATGAATTACGCCTATTTATGCGCATTTACTAGGGTTTTTAAGGCCAAAATGATAGAATAAAGATGATGAAACGTGGATTCATCACCCGCTCCTCGAGGAAAGAGTGGCCAGATTAGGGTCATAGAGTTACCTTGTTGGGGAGGGTTGTCAAGTTACTACTTCTGATGTGGAGAGCTATACCTCACTTACACAGTACAAGGAAAGATTCATAGTCTTCAGGGTTTGTGTATGTAGACTTGTTCTGATCTGGATTGTTGAGGAGTCTTGATTATAGAATAGTGGATCTTAGAGGCTGTTGAGTTTTAAACCTAGGCCTAAATAAGGTTCCGATACATTAATAATCCAAAGATCTGATTGAGCTCCATAATTCAATTTAATGAAGGCAAGTTTAATAATCAGCAATAATCCATGCATTTTCTCCTCTTTTTTTCTTTTTCTTTTTCTTTTTCACTTCTTTTTCAATTAAGTGTTTGCTAAGGGACTAGCAAAGTTAAGTATAGGGGGGTGATTAATACCCATTCATCACTATTTATTCTTTTATTTTAGCTACAAAACCTATGCAAAACACATGTAGATATCTGTAATTAGCAATAATTATCATTCAGCATGCATTGTGTAAATATGCATTATTAGCATGTTTTTGTGCATAAATAAAAGAATAAAGAAATAAAAGAAAAAGAGGGAGATATTTAGAATAAATATTGAGCGACCTAATCCCAAGGGAGGGCTCAGCATGGGCCTGACCGCAAAAGAACCCAAGTAGAGAGAGATAGGGAAGCTCATGTACATATACCTGTAAATAAAATAAAAATTATTTTCCTCTTATTCAAAATAAAATTGGGTGTGTATTTATATGTATATATTTGTAAATATTAAATTAAAATAAAATTGGGAAAAACAAAACAAAATTAAAAATAAATAAAAATCTTTCATTATTGTACATAAGCCTTGTACATAGAAACCACAAACCTAATCATTTCCCCTTATAAATAAATAAATAAAATCCTATAAAAATATGTACATATTCCATATTTTATAATGTATATAAATAAAATAAAAATCACAAAAATAAAAATAAAATAAAAAGAAATAAAATAAAAATCATAACCTACATTGTATATATACCATGGATGTAGATAAATAAAAGTATTTATTTAACCCTTGTAAATAATCAATAAAAATAAAATAAAAATACCTTTTTATTCCAAATTTTTTTATATAAATAAATAAAATATAAAATTGGAATAAAATGTACAAAAATAAATAATTAAAAATCAAAAATTAAAAATGTATATTGTATATACCTATATATAATAATCATATTTTGTAAATACATTATTTATATTTCAAAAAAATAAATAAAAATAACAAAAAAATAGTTTAAAATAAAGAAACATTTTTCATGTTTTAACTTTTTCGAAATTCGGCCATTTACTATTTATTATGTAATTTCCAAATATTTAATAAGTGGCGCGCTCTGATTGGTCCACGGGGGATGTTGACCCGTGGTCAACTCTCCCCCCAGGACCACCAGATCCGGATCATGTTGCACCAACCCATTTTCTCCTATTTCTTCCCACTCGATCCGATAGCCAAACCCCTAAACCCCGGGTCCTAATCCTTCCTGATACATCAGTGATTCTCGCCCGGGGTGGGTTTTAGGGATCCGAGCTCCGATCTGATCGCCCGACTCCCATCTAGCCGGACCCCTAGCACTATTTATCCTCAGCTCCGGCAGCCATTCCATTCCATCTTTGGCGTCTCCCCTTCCACCCAGGACCTCCACCCGATTCCTCTGAGTGACAGCTTTGGATTTGAGTGTTGCAGAGAGGCGGAGAGGCGTCCCGTCACTGATCCGGCAGTGTTTCGCCGCCGTGCGCCGCCCAGAGCTGCGCCCGAGCCTCGGGCCTTCAACGACCCTCGAGGCGAAGACCAAAGCTCCTGGAGCTCATCCCCAGTCGATCCCACACATCAGGTAGCCCTAATTCTTTCCATATTTCTCGAATTTTCGATTAGCCCCAAATCCACTGTTCGCCGTCGTTCGTCGATTCCAACCATCTCTGTCACCCTCTCGATCATCGGACTCGACCGTCATACCCAAGAGCCCTCTTCTCACCTTTTGCACCCACTCACACCCCCTGACTCGCCCCGGAGCAAGGACCCCGACCTCCCTCGCCGTCGCTTCGCCGGAGGTCATCCGCCCCGACGCGCCATCCACCCATTTCGCCTCTCACCGGGTCGAGGCACTTTGCCTACGACCCAGGAGTTTGTCTGTGGGTTTTGCATATCGAGAAGAGGCCCATCTGAGGGTCTAAGCGTTCAGCACAGCTACTCCCAGCCGTCGTCGTTGCCGGAGCTCCTCGGAGCCTCCCGATCTCATCGGAGAGGCGCATCCGCTGCGGACCATCGAGGCGGAGCTCTTGGACATCTCAACAGCAGTAGAGGAGGACGCCCGTGCTAGTACTGGGCCGGCAAACTTCGCCGGCCATCTGTTCTTGGAGCATCCTCAATCACCGTCAGATCGACTTCCCTCGCCCAGTTTTGATCACGACCGTCCATTGGCGAGGGGATATCAGCCGTCAGATCAGAGACAGGACCTCATCTGGAGCGTCCGTCGCGGAGGAGAGGCGAGCCCACTCCATAGATGTCCGATCATCCACGTGTCTCCCTCTCCGCCATCATTCAGGCGAAGGATCAGCCACAGAGCAGCCACCCTCTGATATTACACGTGGCTGGACCTCGACCGTCGGATCAGAGCCAGGGCTCTTCATTGAGGCGCAGCGCACTTTCACCGTCAGATCAGCCACGTGGCGTCGCTCCAGCCCTTGGATAATAAGGGGTAAATTTCACTTAGGCCCCCTCCTATTTTATTTGTATTGTTTAGTCCTGTAATTAGTTTAAGTAGTTGTTTTTATTTTGTAAAAATTGCACTGAAGACCTGGTCGTTTATTTTATTTGCATTTCCATCCCTGTGAATGTTAGACATGTGCATTGTCATGTGGTTTTTTGTGGAAATTGCATGATATGGGCTTGTAGATTCTGCTTGTTACTGAATGAAATATATTTCTTGATATTTGCACTTATACCCCTATGAATGGTTTTATTTGACATGTGCCGAATACTTTGGGTAAATTGCAACTAGTCCCCTGGGCTTTTAGCACATGTTGCTAATAGGCCCTGGGAACTAAGTTTTCTTGCATATTGGTCCCTCTGTGCCAAGACCACGTGTCGCGCGGGTGGGGAACTTGGAGAAATTGTACAAGGGACCCCCAGGCTTCTGAGCTTGTTATTTTTCAGCCCCAGAACTTTATTTTTATTGCAACTAGGACCCTGTGCACTGTGGGCTCTTGTTTAATTTAAATAAAATATTAAAATTAATCCAAATTGAGTGAAAATTGGATACGTGGCTCCTGGCACTGTGTAAAATTTTCACAATTTTTGGGTACATTTTTTAGCCCTTTTATTATTTTTAAAAATTCAAAAACTCTTATTTTTCTGTCTGTTCAGATTATAAAATCCTAAAAAAATATTAAAACTTTATTAAAAATTCCAAAAAAATCAATTTTTGTGTGTTTTTGTGTCCTTGATTTTTTGTGCATTTTTGGTCATTATTAGATTTATAAAAAGCTTAAAAATTAAAAAACCTTGAAAAACTCCTAAAAATTCTAAAAAAAATCATAGAAAACTCCAAAATTAATGAACTTTTTTCTGATTTTTCCTTTTTATTTCTATTTTCCAAGAAAAATACCTCGATTATCTTTTAGGACCATTTGTATTTTATTTTAGTCCTTGAAGCCTGGCTGGACAGCAGCATAGTTTTCTTCCTTCTTCCATTTTTAGAAAATTCCCTAAAAATTATAAAATTCTCAAAAATTCAACAAAAACAGTAAAAAACCCATAAAACTTAAAAATATTTTTGTTTAAATTTTTGTACTATTTTTAGTAATTAAATAATTGCTTGATGTTGATTGATTTTGCCTTTTTCTTGTTTTTCTCATTATTAAAAAAATCCTAAAAAATATAAAAATATTAAAAACCACCAAAAAATATTTGTTTTTATTTTCTTCTTTTTTAGACTACTTCGTAGGCCGCAAGGCCATCTCGTGCTCGTTGAGACCGACCCTGGGAGTTATACCAGGTTAATCATATAGGGAGACCGCTATTTTTGCTTTTATTGATTTTTACATCTGATTGGTGGTCTGATTTTTGTTTCTTGTTGAGCTCTGAGCCCCGAGTGACTGAGGTCACAACGACCTTAGTGAGATACTTTACCTAGTCTATCGGGCGGCTCAACACATGTCCTATACATTAACAACATAAAGGACATGTATGATAGGGCTTTATCTTGTGTAAGGACCCCGTCTGGGAAGACTGGCTATTTTGACATCAACATTGGTTTACATCAAGGTTCAGCTTTGAGTCCATTTCTTTTTACTTTGATTATGGACGAGTTGACAAGTCACATTCAAGATGAGCTACCTTGGTGTATGCTATTTGCTGATGATATTGTGTTGATTGACGAGACTAGAGATGGAGTAAATGAGAAGCTTGAGGTCTAGAGACATGAGTTGGAGAGTAAAGGATTTCGTATAAGTAGGGCTAAGAAAGAATATATGGAGTGCACCTTTGATAACATTCGGAAGAGAGATTCTTTTAGATATCTGGGATCCATTTTGCAACATGATGGGGAAATTGATGGAGATGTTTCTAATAGAATAAATCCAGGTTGGATAAAGTGGAGAGGAGCATCTGCTATTCTCTGTGATAAGAAAATTCCTTTAAAAATTAAAGGATAGTTTTACAAAGAAGTTGTGAGACCTGCTATGCTCTATGGATCTGAATGTTGGCCTGTGAACCATAGACATGTGCAGAGAATGATTGTAGCAGAAATGATAATGATAAGGTGGATGTGAGGACACACAAGTAAAGATCGGATTCAGAATGATACAATTAGAAAGAAAGTGGGTATTGCTCCGATCGAGGATAAGATGCGAGAAAACCGCTTAAGATGGTTTGGTCATTTGCAAAGATGATCAGATGATGCACCAGTTAGGATATGTGAATGTTAGGATGTCGAGCCGGCTAAGAGAGGGCAGGGATGGCCCAAGAAGTGTTGGAAAGAGACCATACGAAGGGATCTTTGTTTTGTGGATATAAGCCCGGGATTGACCGAATCCATGTAGCCGACCCTACTTAATTGTGGGAAAAGGCTTTGTTGTTGTTGTATTTTTACACCTCAGATAAAAAAACCCTCAACATGAATATTGTGCATAAAAATACAAAAGATACAAAATTGATGTCACTAAAAATCACAGTGTGCCCGAGACACACAAAATAAAAAACTGCAAAGAAAACTTTGCATACATCTATCTTCTCATATTCAAAATTGACCAAACTCACCTTTATTGTTCATAAAATTAAATAATCTATTTAATGAAGGTGGTTTTCATTCACTCTGGAGTTAAGATGTAAAAGTTATGTTTTGATCCCTCATTGTGTAGTATACATGTATATTGTATTCAATATATTTATTATTTATATGTTTCACTTTATTCTATCTTTATAAATTTGGAAATATTATTTGAAACATGTGTACATAATTAACATAGAATAAACCATAAAAAATAAAGCAAAATAAATAATATTTTCAATGCGTAGACGAATTCCATATATATATATATACCTATATAATATAACTACATAATTAATTAAGTATGTAAATAAAAATAGAAAAATAAAGTAAAAATAATAAATATGTAATTAAATAAATTAAAAATATATAAAATACCTATATATAATAATAAAATGTAAAATACGAATTAAAAATAAAATAAACATAATGCAAGTATATTTACCTATATTTATGCATGTAAATATTAACCTATAATAAATAGCCTTGTAAAAATAAATAAAAATAGGCATTAATTACTACATTAAATTACAATCATTTTCTTGTTACAACAAAATATAACTAATTCATTTACTATTTTATATTGATTTTACAAATATTTTTGACATTGGAATTTTCTGGTTGGTCCATGTGGACCAACCAAAAGCCTCCAAAAGTTGGCATAGGTCAACTTTACGTCTACGCTTTGCCACCCTATCAGAACATCATTTCTCCCTCTTTTCTTTGATTTTTCACGCCATCACCATGCCTTCCTTCTCCTCGAGCCTTCCACCTTCGTGCGGACCTGACATCCCTCACCCTCCCCAACTTGCGAATCTCCACCAACTCCCACTCCTTCGCATGCCACCTTGCCTCGAACCTCGCCATTTCTTCTTCTATAAAGCTTCACCCATTTCCGCCATTGTGTCTGCATCACTCTTAGAGCACTTTTAGCCCCTCAGGACGACCCTAAAGGTTGTGACTGGTGACAAGAGTCAATCATCGTTGTCCTACAGCGAGGAGAACTGTCGCTGGAAGCTTTCCGGTGGTTTTGTCTCTACGATGCCCACGTCGTATAGTGGCCTTGTTCTTCTATTTCTACGTAATACTTGAGGTCTAATTTCATTTTCTGTCTTTATTTTCTCTTTTTGTGCTTAGATCTGGTTCATTTAGGAATCCCCTTTTAATGTGGAGCTTGAGCTCCGTGACAGATTCTCCTATCTCTGATTGTTATTCGCCCCACATCCACTCTCATCTTGCTCCCCTTTGTATTCTCCAATGATTGCCCATCTTCCCAACTCGAATTCTTCATAGATCTTGTGAATCAAGTTTCAAACCTCTGCCATTCATCAGAAGCTCGCCACCCCATTCATTTCTTTGCTTAACAACTTCAAAATTTGATCATGGCGATTTGCCTCGAGCTGTGGACTTTTGTGGTGTAGGTCTTATGCCTTGAACATCACTTGGAGCATCGAATTGAGGCTTAGACAGAGCCCCATGTGGTCTAAGCTTGAATACCTCCTAGATCCTCATCGAGACCATCTGGCGCCCATCCGCTACCACTTGTACATGCGGAGAAGTCCTAGAGAGTTGGAGTCATCATCAGATCGAGGAACAAACGTTTGACGAAGGAGCACGGGTCGATCTAAGTTAACCAAGGATTTGTTCTTGTGCAGTTCATCTAGAGCCCTCCCCAGCCTTGGATCAAGAACACGACCAAGATGTAATATGGTCCATCTAATCAACTCGAAGAGATGCATCCCACAATTGTTGGATCCTCTACGTGGCGTTCAAGGAGCGACGTGATCAAAGGTAGATAAGTGGGTAATTTATAAATACCCCCTATACACTTTTGTAATTTTTAAAGAGTCCTATAAATATTTAATTAAGAGTAAAAGTTGGGGAAACATTACAAATCAACCATGTATTTATTGCACATTACAACTAGGTCCTTTGCCAGCTCTGCTCACATGGCCAACCACATGAGCTGGGTAAATTTCATGTATAGCCCTCTGGGTTTATGTATTATTGTTTAGTTTAAAACAAAAAACTTTAGCTATTTTGCATGTAACACCTCACATTTATTTTATATTGCAAATATATCCCTATGAGCAAGTATAATTTTTATTTTTTCTTTTCCATTTTATATAAATAGTTTTCATGCTCCAAAAATTATGCAAAATAGATGAAAATGCCCGATATGATATCACTCACGTCATATATTTCATTTAGCATTTTTCTCGCATTTTCTATTTATTAAAAAAATGAAAGGAGACTTTTTATTCACAGTTTGACTTAAAAAATACAAAAATTATAAATCCTTCTTTCAAAATTATAAAATATTTTGGTATTACTTATTACTATATTTTATCATTCAAGACCAAAAATTGCAAAAAATATCAAAAGAAAACCTAAAAATAACAAACTTTCTCTAATCCTAAAAATTATTAAAAATTCATAAAAATCCCAAAAATTAGTTTTCTATCCTAAAATTTTATATATATACATATTACTCTATATTAAAATTAGTTTCGAGAAATTTTGGACTCATTTTATATTTTTAGTTCTCAAAACAAGCCGACCTATGTAGTTGTTCCATGATTTGGGATATTTTATATTTAAAATAGACTAAAAAATTTCTAATAATAATATATATTATATACATTATTGCATATAGTTATATATACACTTATTATATATTAAAAAAATAAAAATCAGAAAAAAATATAAAAAGGAAATAAAATTTATAAAATTAAATTAATAAAAAATATTCAAAAAAAACAAAATAATTAAAAAATCGACAAAAATATTAAGTACATAGAAGCTGAATATATGCAAGTATAGATTATTTAGCAATAAAGAATACCGCTATACATGTTTGTTCCCTGTGTTTGACAGCCTACACATATGTGACCACTATACACATTAATTTAAAAGGATTTATAATAAATTTTGACTCACTTGATTGCATTGCTTTATTATTCCGTTATGGGTTGATTGTTGAGATTGTTCGTCAATTATGAGTGGCCACTTCATTGACACCATCAGTCCCACCCTATGTGAACCACTTTACGACCGCCTCTGGGTGACTGACTCTTTCAACAGGGCTAAGATTGAATATATGTAGTGCACATTTGATGGAAACAACGATAAAGGACTCAAGGCAAAGACCGGTGATGATACCATTCAGAAGAAATATTCTTTTATATATTTGGAATCTATTTTGCAATACGATGGGGAAATTGATTGAGATGTTACTCATAGAATAAATGCAAATTGGCTAACATGGAGAGAAGCCTCTATTATTTTTTTAATAAGAAAATCCCTTTGAAAGTCAAAGGAAAGTCTTATAAAGCAGCTGTGAGACCTGATATGCTCTATGGATCAGAATGCTAGCTTGTGAATCATAGACATGTGCAGAAAATGATAGTAGCGTAAATATTGCCGTTGATATCCCCAAAAATCCTTTGACAAACAAAATATATTTTTTATTTTTGCTACTTATTAACATGTATAGAGGACAGGAACGAACTCAAGGAGGCTACAAATCCCGAGGGTTATTAAATTAATCAAGAATTAATTAAGAGAAAATCAGGAATCTTAAAAGATAACTATCCTTGGTTTTTGTGATTTTTTTATCTTTTTAAATTTTTTTATTTCTATTTTTTAATTTTTAGTTTTTTGTATTTTCTGATTTTCAAATTTTTAGTGATATTGATTTTGCAATAATGCACAAGCACAAGAAATATGCACACTAACTTTTTTGTAATTTTCAATTATACCAAAAATGCTCGGAAAAAACCAGAGAAAATATTTTTGGGTTTAAAAGTTTTGAAATATTTTTGAGAATTTTCGTAGAATTTTCAGATGTTTTAGTATTTTTCTAAAAATCAAGCAGTGAGAAAATACGAATATGTGCACAGCCTGGAGTAATTTGCAACTTAAAAGTATTTTAAGCACCAAAACTCATGGTAATTATTTTTACTATAAACTACAAATCAATATCTACAATCAGAAACTGAGATCACAATTTTTGGATTTTTCTAAAATTTTCTACAATTTTTTTAAGATTTCTCGTTTTTCGCAATGTTTTTGGTTTTTGTAAAGAGTTAAAGCAGAAAAATTGGTCATTAGAGGACTCCAAAATACACCTACAATAATATTTTTTTGAATTTTTAGATTAATTTTCGAGTTTTTATGAATTTTCTGATTTCAGAAAAGCAAAATATCACTATTTTTTATTTTTTAAATATATCAAATGGCAATAAAAATTGATGAAAAATTTACACAATGATAAGAACTAAAGCAGGAACATACTTCATTTTTTGAGAATTTTTCGAAACATAAAAACATTTATTTTGATGAAAAAGAGCATGCAAAGATTAAGTTCTGCAATATAGGGACTAACATGCAATTATTGAAAGTTTTTGCGTCAGACTATTACAAGTATGAAGTTGTAGGATGAAAAAGGTAAATTACCCAAATTTCACGTGATGGGCATGTGATGTTCTGGAAAAGGGGGTCTCTTCTGCCATTTTCAAATCTTTGGAGGGTCCAGTTGTAATATCTCTTATTTTTTATTCACAACAAGCCCCCTAGGGCTTGTTGTTCACGTTTCTCTTTTCAAAGTGGGAAAGGGATCCACCGCCTCCCCTCGGTGTGCAATGGTGGAAGTTCGCTGGTTGAGGCAGAGCGGTGGAGAGCTTGACGGAGGGCGCGGGCTCGGCGGAGGAGACCTAGCAGAGTCAATGGCACGTTGCCGCGTGCGTCCGTGCGGAGAGGGCGGAAGGAGAGCCACGACAAGAAGAGCAGGAACGAAGCTTCAGCAAGCACGGAGGGGTTGCTGGGTGGCGGGGCTGCCTGCGGAGGAGGGTTAGTGAGGAGGGCAGTCTGCGCACGGGGGCTGCGCACAGGAGGAGCTGTGGCACCGACGGAGGAGGCCGAGGGAAAAGAGGGGAAGTGGCGGTGGCCTTCGCGGCTGGAGTCGCGGCTTCAGGCGGTGCTAGAGTGCTTGGGAGCGGGGCCGCCGCCGGAGGTGACGGGGGCGTGGTCGGTGACCACGCAGGAGGACCACTGGAACTTTTTATTTTTGTTTTTATTTTTTTATTTTTTATTTTTTTATAAACTGAAATGATGATAAAGAAAAAAATTTATTGTTTTCTCTTAAAACAGGAAATGCAAACAGAGATGATGAAAGAAAATTTTTTTATGTTTATTTCTTTATTTGACCCTGCAAAACAAAGGTTAGAGAAGAGCAATCAAATGTTTTATTATTATTATTATTTATGCACAAAGTTAGGAGGTATGAATGGGGATCTGGCGAAAGTGAAAGAAATCGAATCTGATTCTCCGACCACCGTACGTGGTCGGAGTTGATAGACTGTGGAAGATAGAAAAGAACACGTTGAGATCGAGAAAGTGAGATGAAAATTCGGAATCAGAGATGGATCAAATCGAGATTGATTTTTTTTAAAAGATCTAGAAAGATAAAATGACAACAAAGAACAACTACGAGAAAAATAAAAATACGATTAATCTGGGATAAAATAAGAAGAAAAAAATGACGGCGGATCTCACCTTAGGAGCGGAAATGGATCGTGATCATCTCGACAAGGCTGACTCGCTGTCACCGGACGGCTTGGAGACTAGGTAACTTTCTAGATGAAATTTTCTCTCTCGGAGATCAGGTTCCTCTCTCTAAAGATTGACCAAGTTGGAATGAGGGAGAAGGAGCCATATAAATAGAAAAGATAGAGATGAGATTTGAATTTTTGAATTTTTTATTGGAAGAGATAAGAGAGATGAAATTTGAAATGAGATAGAGTAAAAAGAGATAAAACTATTTACAAAATTATCTAATTTTTTTAAATTTTCGTCATTTTATTTATTTGAAATAAAAAAATTATTTTTTACCTTTTATGGCGGTTAATTAAAAATAGCAACTATATACATATACTATATACATATATGACATTATATACAAGGGTAAATGAGGAAATTAGTTTTTTTTGCTTTAAAAATTTTATTATTTTATTATTTTTATTTTTATTTTAAATAAATAGTAAGAATAATTACAAATATATACAAATACAATATTTACAAAAATACATGGGAAAATTGCACAAACCACCCCGAAAAATCAACTTTTTACTCGTAACTCCAAAAACTATGAAATCACAGCCATTTTAAAGATAATTTAATTTAGAATCCAATGGAAGTGAGATTGGTTTAATTTGATTCATATGGGATCAGAATTGGTCTTTCAATTAGTGCTTAGTGGCTTTTTCCGAGTGTGGTTACTTTTATTCTGTACATGATCTAATTGTGCAATTATTTTTTATTAATTAGAACATATTATTATTTACAACTTTGGTTTTGAACGTTATTTGATTTGAGGTCAATTAATGCACAAATAAATTAGTGTCAATTTATATAGATATACACAAAATAAGTGAGAAGTATTTACAACCACACATATTTTTTTTGGATTTTCTGCTTAAGGCCCCCATCTCCCCCTACTTTATTCCTGGTCGATCAGGTCAAGTCTTGACCTTCTCTCAGGGTTTGGGTCATCCTGTATACAGTCTTCCTTTTTTATTTTATTTTCTTTATTTTTCCTTTCTTTCTTTATTTATTTTAGGTTAAAATTAATAAGAAGTGTACAATTTTTACAAACAGATGCAAGTTAGTAAGAATATGGAGTTAGTGTTATACGCAGGTGTTTTATAAGGGATTTTAAGCTAAAATAAATGAATAAAGTTGACGAATCGCAGATTCATCATCCCCTGTGCTTTACCTTTGCTAGTCCCTTAGCAAAAACTTATTTGAAAGAATGAGTGAATAAAAGAAAAAGAAAGAAAAAGAAAGGAAAAATAAAGAAGGTAGGATAATATTGAGTATTAAACTTATCTTCATAAAATTGTAGTTTGGAGCTCTGTCGGGCCTTTGGATTATTAGTGTGTCGGAATTTCTATGAGACTTGGAATGTTAAAATCGACAGCCTTCAAGTTCTACACATCATTGTCATAGTTTCAGCTCAGAAGTCATCTTAGATCAATCCTCTTCCCAAAGCACACCCTATGAACATTGAAAAATCGACTCATGTGTGTAAAAGGTTTTAGCTCTTCCCATCCAGAATGCTGGACTACCATGCAAATCTCCTCTCCAGTAACTCGTCCTCGGGGAGTCAGGTATTTCCTTCTAAGATATGTCGCGGTGTGTTCACAATCGAATTGGGGGAGAAGTTAGAAGAAAGAGAAAAGAACTGGAGGGTGGCCAGTGTAGTCACCTCTCCTTGTAAAGCTGGCCAGTGTAGCCGAGTCTCCACCAAGATCTGCAGGTTTTCTTGAAGCTTGGACCTTTTTGGTCAGATATTTATTTGGTAGTGGATTCTTTGTATTTGGATTTTTGGTGGTTTTGCTTGGATCTTGTTGTGCCCCTATGGATATAGAATCTTTTTTGTTTCCGTTGGGGTCTTAAAAAAAATTGTGCCCAGCCGTCCATCCCTTTTCTGAAGCTTTATTTCAACCCGTACTCCGATCTTTAGATTTCCACGGTACCAGAAAAGAAACTCACACAGTCTTCCAACATCACGTCTGAGTTGAGCTAAGTGCATAGTGCGAGAGTACAAATTAATTCCCTATTCCAGAGTTGTACCAAGAATGAATAGACCAGGTTAGACACTAAAAGTCAAACCCTGCACATTGTCATGTGGAACTCAAAGAATTAAGTCAAAGACCTGAAGCTTCTAAAATCCTATTTCTCAGTGAATTTCCTCTAAGAATTAGGTGGATTAAGGTCCAACTAAGCTCCATTCTTCTATCCTGAAAAATACACATGCAAATGCAAGAAAATATGAACAATGCAAAGTGTTTTATTGAAAAGGAATGATGCACATGTGAAAAGAACATATTTTTTTAACAATTTTCTAATTATGAACTTTTTATGGATTTTTTTGGAGAAAAATGCAAATGTGAAAGAAAAGGTTTTTTTTAATTATGGAAGTTTTTATAGATTTTTGGTTTTGTAGTTTTTGTTAATAAAGAAAAAAGGTTAATAAAAAATGTACAAGTATATACAAGATTTTTTTGTTTTTGTTTTGTTTTTTATTTTTTAGGTTTCTTTTGTTTTTTTATGTTTTTGTTTTTTATGTTTTTTTTAATTTTTTTGTTGTTTTTTGTTGTTTTTTTGTGTTTTTGTTTGTTGTTGTTTTTTGTTTTAGTTTTTTTACAAACGTGGATTTTACAAAATTATAAACATAACCCACCAAATAAACATATTTAAAAGTATGAGTTATGTCTAAAGTATATATACAATATATATGACACCCCCTATACTTAGCTCGAATTATGTCCTCATAGTGATCAGAGAGCGAAAAAGGAAGACATAACTCGTGCTAAGTATAGAAAAGTGAAAATACTCCTATGCTACAACGACTCAAAGAAAAGATAAAAAGAAGAGAAGTTGGTGATCCCCCCTATACTTAGGATCAAGTGATCTTAAGTATAGTAGAGTGTACAAAAGGGGAAAACCAGTGAAGAGAATGTACAGACTCAAAAATAAAAAGACACGATATGAACAACATTACTCTCCCCCATACTTAGGGTAGAGTATCCCTAACTATATGCAACAACAAGAGTGATGAACAGAAATATGAACAACACAAATCATTCACCCTCCCCCCCATACTTAGGATAAAGCACAACCTAAGTATGGCATATATACACACGGAAAAGGGGTGAATGATAAAATGGAAGAAGAAAGAATGGAACGAAAGGATATACAAGAGGAGTGGATGTATAAAGGTCAAGAAGGTCGAAAGCGAACCTTCTTGCGGGACCGCTGAGGTATGGATTTGGCAAGGTATAGGTCGATATTGGGTTCATCGTTAGACATAAACTGACTAGGATCGACCAAGAATGTATCCTCAGCGGTTTCAGATTGTGCAGGCCTAAACCAGTTATTAGAAGTAGCGTGGTCATGTCTTGCCTGGGAATTCTTGCAAACATCAAAGTAAAATGGCTCGAAATCATTATCAGAAAAAGTAGGATCAATTTCAGCCTGGCGAGCCTCTACCGGATCATCATCTTTATCAAAAGGCCCAAATTCCTTTATAAAAGTAATCAAATTAAATTTGGCCTGATCGATCTCATCTGAATCAGGGTGAATAGGAACGGACTCATCAATGAAAGTAGTTGAATTATGTCCGTCCTGTCTAGTCTCAGGGTCTGCCTTCCGCTCTAAGGTATTTATCGTGTAAATTCTGCGGATATCTTCAATGCATCTCCACATACCAGAAGGAGGAACTCCAATGTCTATGCTTTATGAGTCTTCCTCCTTGAAGAGGAATTCTTGGGTTTCATTATCATCTAATATATAATAAGAATCTCTGATATTATCATTGAGGTCAAATTCCTTGGGGTTGGCTAACATGGGTGGGCTCTCATGGGATGCAAGTCTCTGGTCAGTAGTGAGTGTAGTGATCAACACATCGCTCCCCACATTAGAACGGAAGCGAATCTCTCCTGAACCATAATCAATAACGGCTCCCGCACAGGCGAGGAAAGGTCGTCCCAGAATGATTGGAGGGTGTTCCATAGGGGTGGAGGTCTCCATGGGAATTACAACAAAATCTGAAGTGAAATTCATGCCCTGAATAAGAATGACAGCGTTTTCTAAAATACCCTTCGAACTCTTGATAGATCCATCAGCAAATTGAACTATCATCCTGGTTTTCTTGAGAGGCCCGAGATGAAGAGACTCTACCATAGATAAGGGTATTATATTGATTGATGAACCGCCATAAAGGAGAGTGTTATCACAAGAATAGTCAGATATGGAGCAACTCACAAGAGGTGTGGCAGTGTTCCCTTTCTTAAAATACGGACGGTGAGAGATGACATAGGTAGTGGCCATGGTCAAGACGTGACGCTCAGATTTTCTTCTTCGCTTTCTCTTCTGTGTTGAGGAGTAGATAAATCTGTCATGGCCTGTTGAAGTGGGGCTTATATAATCTCGTGAATGGTGTCCAACACTTCAGGTTCAGTCAACATTTTTTGAATTTTTGGACCTCATCCATACAAGGGAGGAGGTCGGAATCAGCATTTACACGAGGATTGCCAAGAGCAGACTGTATAATGGAATCCTCGGGGTCAAGGTTGGGACATTATGTGAATAAATGTGTGGGTAAATGATTGGGCAATTGGGTCCCCTCCTCACAAAATGAATCAATAATGTGTCTCCTGCAATCTTTTTGAATTTTTAAATTTTTCTCATTTTTTTGTATTTTGGGCGATTGCAAACTCTCATGTTTATCCTCAAGTAAATCCATATCCTCAAATAGTGGAGCAGTATTCTGCCGCGTATTTATTTTAAATATATTGTAGTCCTCAAATTTATATGCTCCATCATCTGGTTCAGTGTCTCAAGTGTGGAAATTATGAAAGGTGACTCCAAAATCCCAGGATCGGGTGGGTTGAATGAGGGTGGGTGAAAATCAAAGTCCTCTGATTTCTGAAATAATGGGTTAGGAGGATATGCACAAAAATCAGGGGGAAAGTCCTCTTGGAAAAAGGAAGGTGGATCATATGGATAGTATGAGGTATCCACGAAGATCAGATTAAAATAACTCCAGTCGGACATCTCCAAAACAAAAGATGAGATCAGGAGAGCACGAGTGGTCAAGTCAAAAGATATGGAGAGAAAGGTGCAAATGCACAGAAGGATCGAGTATGCACACAAGCAATCAAACACAATACAAACCCCAGTTCACCAACTCAACTCAAAGTGAAGACTGTAAAGGTTCGGTCAATTATCTTGTCAATTTTTACAGTTTGGTGAGAATACAATCTATCATAGCTGTTAAAGCGAGCTGTTAGGAACCTAATGCTCTCAGGAGACTGGCCCAATCCTTAAGTTAGATCTTTCCCAGCCAGTATGAATTGCGAGTTGTTTACCGACTACCCGATCAATTCAATCTGTTAAGGATGTCACAGACCGCTTTACCGGCTACCGGAGAGATCCTCACTGGAGAACGACTAACCCAAGATAGTAGTCTGAAAAGAGTTCGAACGTGACTCTATCCTAGTGTGTGGGTCGCTCTCTCGCTCAAGCAAACAAAACAATGAGGGGGTTACTCTCCCCAAAACAATGATTTTTCCTTGTGTTTATTTTAGGGTCGAGTTTTCTTTAGCAGGCCCGTATTTTAGGCGGTTGTCACTTGGTTAAAATATTTTCAAAGAATCGCCTACCGAGTGTCCAATTTCCTTTTTAACTTATGTGAGTGAAAACAAGGAAGGAAATGAGAAATGCCAATGCGCGATTAAAAACAATGATGCATGCAGAGGTTAGAGATGCGTACCTTGTCGATAGCACTCTACATGCAAGTGATCCGCGCAGAATTGAAATAAATTATCCTATATGCAAATGCAAGTGAACTGTCCTAGATGATAGCTTCTATTAACGGGAAAGAACAAGTTAATTTGACTAAGTCCAAATTATGCTCTACTCTATAGGTACGGAAATTTCTTGTTTAGGGTGTTTGGACCTAATTAATTACCTGGCTCAAGCAAATTAATTAAAGCAATCAAGAAGTAGCTCACGAAGTCCGCGGGAAGCAAAGAAAAAAAAAGACGATGAAAACAAAACCGGTGAGGTCCCCCAAGTGCACCAGCACTTGGTGAAACAGACCCCCAACAAATGAATGTCTGTTCTACAAAGTTCAAATGGTAAAAACGAAAACTCTCTCTCTCTTTTAACTTTTTTTCAATTCTTCTTCTCCTCTTCTCACGTTATCCTGCGGCTTGGTGAAGAATAAAGCCACCTCCACGTTGCTTGGGTACTTCGGCTCTCCTAAGATCGCCTCCTTCGCTCCGCGGGCCCTTGCAAGAAAAGAAAAGAGAATGTGTAAGAAAGACAATTATCAAATATGAGAAAAGAAAATGAAATGAAATAATGAATATGAACAATGAAGTGAATGGAAAAATATAAACAGATATGTACAACCAAGAATAGCGGGTCAAAAGAGAAACCTAACTACCCTCATCGTGCCTCCCCATCAACGGCGCCATTTTGTTGTTACGAGACCTTGGTGGATCGAATATTTTAATGGTAAATATTGTCGTTGCTATCCCCAAAAATCCCGCGACAAACAAAAATATATATTTTTTTGCTACTTATTAACCTGTATAGTGGACAGGATCGAACTCAAGGAGGCTACAAATCCCGAGGGTTATTCAATTAATCAAGAATTAATTAAGAGAAAATCAGGAATCTCAAAGGATAACTATCCTTAGTTTTTGTGAGTTTTTTATCTATTTTATTTTTTTTTATTTCTAATTTTTTTGTATTTTTTTATTTTCAATTTTTAGTGATTTTGATTTTGTATTTTTTTTAAATTTTCAAATAATGAACAATATGCACAAGCACAAGAAATATGCACACCAACTTTTTTTGTAATTTTCAATTATATCAAAAATGCTCAGAAAAGAACTAGAGAAAATATTTTTGGGTTTTAAAAGTTTTGATATATTTTTTAGATTTTTTGTGGAATTTTCAAATGTTTTTTGTATTTTTCTAAAAATTAGATAGTGAAAAAATGCAAATAAGTGCCCAAAACTCCGGGTAATTATTTTTACTATAAACAACAAATCAATATCTACAATAAAAAACTGAAACCATAAGTTTTAGATTTTGATAGAATTTTCTAGAATTTTTTTTTAAGATTTTTCATTTTTCGGATTTTTTTTTGTTTTTAAAGAGTTAATGCACAAAAATTGGTCAGACATTAGAGGACACCAAAATACACCTACAGTATTTTTTTTGAATTTTTAGATTAGTTTTCGATTTTTTATGAATTTTCTAATTTCAAAAAAGCAAAATATCACAGTTTTTTTAAATATCTCAAACATAAATAAAAATTGATGAAAAATTTATACAATGATAAGAACTATAGCAGGAACATACATCATTTTTTTGATAATTTTTCGAAACATAAAAACATTTATTTTGATGAAAAAGAGCATGCGAAGTTTAAGTTCTGCAATACAGGGACTAACATGCAATTATTGAATGTTTTTACGTCAGAATATAACAAGTATGAAGTTATAGGATGAAAAAGGTAAATTACCCAAATTTCACATGTTGAGCATGTGATGTTCTAGAGAGGGAGTCTCTTCTGCCATTTTCAAATCTTTGGAGGGTCCTGTTGTAATTTCTCTTATTTTTTATTCACAAAGCCCCCTAATGCTTGTTGTTCATGTTTCTCTTTTCAAAATCGGAAAGGGATATGATGCCTCCCCTCGGTGCGCGATGGTGGAGGCAGCACTGGTCGAGGCGGAGCGGTGGAGAGCTTGACGAAGGGCGCATGCTCGGCAGATGAGACCTGGCAGAGTCGACGGTGCGCTGATCGTCGGAATTTTTGCGATGAGGTAAAGGTGTAAAATAAATGCTAGGTCGTTGCGACCTCAATCACAAACACGGAGCAATCCAGAAAAATAACCACTCGAAGAAATAAATCAAGCAAGCACAAGAAAGAGCGGTCTGCTATGAGATTAACCTGGTATAGCTCCCAGGGTCGAACACAAGGAGCACAGATTGGCTAAAATAGCCTACGATGTAGTCAATAATCCAGAAGAGTCTTTTTTAGTTTTTATTTGTTTTGGAATTTTTTTAGATTTTTTAATGAAGAGAAAATACGAAAAAGTGAATGCAAGGCAACTTCAACAATTTATACAAGACACACAAAAGATGCAAAAATTATGGAAAAATGGTTTTTATGTTTTTTAAGTTTTTTACTGTTTTTGGTGAATTTTTGGAATTTTTCTAATGGAGAAATTAATTATTAAAAATCAAACAATGCAAAAAATGTAGGGTACTGTCCAGCAAGGCTTAAGACCACAAAATAAAATAATTTTGGATCTCAAAAAGCCCTAAAGGTAATTTTCCTATATTCTATGAAGAATAAGGAAAATTTGGGCACCCTAATTATTGTTTTTGGATTTTTTAATTTATTTACTACAATTTTTATGAGTTTTTAGGGGTTTTTCAATTTTTAAGGTTTTTATGTGATGAAAAATAGCCAAACTTGGCTAGAAAATCAAGCAACCAGTAAACAACAATGTCTAATTTTTTTGGAATTTTTAGTGGAGTTTTTATATTTTTTTGGTATTTTTAAAGTCAAACAGTAGCAAGAATTAGTGTTTTTGAATTTTTAAAAATAATAAATGAAATCCAAAATGTCCCCAAAAATCATAGAAATTCCTACACCATGGCAGGAGCCATGTGTCAAAATTTCATTGGATTTGGAGGTCGTTTGATATTTTATTCAAAAATAAAGGTGGGGCACTGTGCACAGGGACCTAAGTGCAAATACCCAAAAGTTCTGGGGTCCTGGTGCAATTTACCCAAGAAGTCACGTGCCAAGCACGTGTCTGGGGCACACAGGGACCTAAATGTAATAAAAATAAGTTCCGAGGGCTTATTGGTAACAAGTACCAAAAGTCCAGGGACCTATATGCAAATAACCCAAAATAAAAACGCACATGCGCATATAAAGTGTTCACAGGGGTATATTTGCAATTAAACAAAACTTTTCATTCATTGAATAACATCCAGAACAACAGGGCATATAATGCAAAAATCCCAAAATACACGTGCTGACGCACGTGGGTCTCTACTGGCAGGGGTATTATTGCAATTAAAATAAAGTGCGAGGTCCAGAATGCAAATGACCCAGAAAATAAACAACTAGAATTTAAAATTACAGGACTAAACTGAAATAAGACAAACAGAGGGGGCTCTATGAAATTTACCCCTGTATTAATATCGACGGCCCGATGGTGACGCGTGGATGATCGGACGGTGGAGATCAAACGCGCCTTTACTCCTTCGGCGCTTGGGCTCGATCGACGGCGGAGGAAGGCCCACGTGGAAGATCGGACGACGCTGGGCTCCGGGCCTCTCTCTTCTGCTATGGACGGTCCTGATGAGCGCCTCAGATAGATCAACGGTCGCTGCTCCTCCTCAGATGGACGTCGGAGATTAAAACTGGAGCGGGGGTCTCATCGGACGGCTGGCGAGGATGGAGGAAGAACTGATGGCCGGCGAACTTCGCCGGCCTCCTGCGTGCACTCCGGTCTTCCTCAGCTGCTGCAAATGGTCGGAGAAGCTCCGCGTGGGTGTCCCGCAGCTGCTGGTGGTTGCCACGGGCCCAACCGAGCCCTGGAGGGGCTCCGGCGAGGTCAGGGAAGAAGAAGCTCCTGGCTGAACTGTGAAGGAGGCTCAGACACCTCCCTTGGACCTGCAAAGTAGACAAGGAGCTTCGCGGGTCGAGGGCAAAGTGCCTCGACCCGGTTAGGTGGCGTGAAGATGAACGGTGCGGCGTGGCGGAGGAGCTCCGGCGATGCGACGGCGGTGGAACTCGAATCCCAGATCCTGTGCGATCTGGGTTGTGCGAATGGGTGAAGAAGGTGCGTGAGGGGAGTGCGAAGGTGATGGTCGGGTCGGGAGGTCGAGATGATACGTGAGGTGGCCGGAATCGAAGATGTTCGTCGGAGGTCGGAATTGGGGGAAATCTAAAATTAAACGAAATTAAAAAGATCTAAGGTTACCTGATGGCTGAAGTAGACTGGGCTGGAGATGGGCTATCTCCGGGTCGTAGCTTCGAAGGTCGTCAACGCCTGAAGCTCGGTGCTCGACGCGGCGGCGGAGCAAGGACGGCGAGGTTACGCCGGATCGATGGTGTCGCCTCCTCACCTCACTGCAACAAGGGCTGACGCTCGCTGTCACTCAGGCGGAGCCAATGGAGGTCACTGGGGAGAAAGAGAGGGGCCAAAGATGCGGCGCGAGGGCGGCGGAGGTGATGGCTATATAGTGTGACAGGGCGATTAGGGTTGAGCGGGGACGGCGATGGAAAGTGTAGATTTGATGGCGAAGGATCCGGCGAGGGAGAGGGATGATCGGCGAAGAGTCCGGGCGCGGGGGTTGAGTGGATGACAGCTGGAGTCGCGTGGGAAAATTCGGCGAAGGAGGCGCGGCGCGCGACGGCCAGAAAAGGAAAGAGGCGCGGGGGAGTTGACCGGGGTCAACATTCCCCCGTGGCCCAATCAGGAGCGGCCACGTGTGCCCGAACTTTGACCATTTATTTTAGGGCAAAAATAGGTCGAATTAAAGAAAACTTAAAACATGAAATATTTTTCTTTTATTTTTTTCTATTTTTTGGTGATTTTTATTTAATTTTTGGAAATAAAAATAGGTTAGCTCTATATATAGGTATATGTACACTATATGGATTTTTATTTTTGATTTTTTATTTGTTATTTTTATGTGTTTTTATGCTCTTTTTGTATTTTATTTATTTACAAGATAAAATATGGAATAAAAGAATATTTTTATTTTATTTTTATCACTTATATACAAGGGTGAAATAATTAATTGAATACCTTTATATACATGGTATAAATACAATGTATTTTTGTATTTTCAATTTTGTAATTTTTATTTGATTTTTGTTTTGTTTCTTTTTATTTATTTTATTTACAAAATATAATATAGAATAATTACAAAAAGTTTAGAAATTAATTGAATTTATTTACAAGGTTAAATAAATACAATAGTGTGGTTTATACACATGGTAAAGGAAGGGTGTTTTTGATCTTTTTGCTTTTTATCTTTTTATTTTGTTTTTTTTAATAAAATATACACACAATATGTACAAGTATATTTTTGGGTGAGGAAAATATATAGTTTTATGTATTTACAAATATACAAACATTTGAGCTCCTATCTCCCTCTACTGTGGCTTTTATGCGGTCAGGCCCATGCTGAGCCCTCCCTTGGGTTAGGTTGCTCAATATTTATGCTAAATATTTCCCTCTTTTTCTTTTTGCTCTTTATTCTTTTATTTTGTGCACAAAAACATGCTAATTATAGGTTTTTACACAATGCATGCTTTTGGTATTTATTTGTATTTACACATATCTACATGTATTTGCAAAGGTTTTTGTAGCTAAAATAGAAGAATAAAGAGTGATGAATGGGTATTCATCACCCCCCTATGCTTAACTTTGCTAGTCCCTTAGCAAACACTTATTTGAAAAAGAAGTGAAAAAGAAAGAAAAAGAAAAAGAAAAAGAGGATGTACATGGATCAAGGTTGACTTATTAAATTTTGCCTTCATTAACTTGAAATATGGAGCTCGATCAGATCTTTGGATTATTAATGTGTCGGAACCTTATTTGGACTCAAGCCTAAAACTCAACAGCCTCCAAGTTCCACCAATCTATGGGCAAGACTCCTCAATAAACCAGATCAGAACAAGTCTACATACACAAACTCTAATGACCATGAATCTTTCCTTGCGGTGTAAGTGATATGTGGCTCCCCACCTCAGAAGTAACAAAGAAACAACCTCCCTCAACCTGGTAACTCTAATGCCTCAGTCTAGCAACTCTTTCCTCGAGAAGCGGGGTATTCCCTTCTAAGTTCAAGTGCAACCGGCTCAAGAAGAGGGGGTAGAAGTATAGAGTTTTGGAAGCTTAGCCAGTGTAGCTAAGTCTCCCGCTGCAAGCTTCATGAGATCTTTACACTCCGGTGGGGTTATTAAATTTTCAATCCGACCCACCACTTTTTTGGAGTTCTTTTTGCATTTTTGCATTTTTTTTTTTTTTCAACAACTTCTGTACAACATATCTACATGGTGCAGCATATATAAGAAATTTCTCCTTGAGCCAGTAGACTATCCCTCTTTTGAAGCTTTATTGCAACCCACTGCTTCTGTCTTTAGCTTTCAACACCACTAGACCAAGTTGAGGTGCACTTCCTTCACTATAAGAAGAAGAGAGGTTCCGCCTAGAAGTACTACCCTCATATGCTACCCCAAGCCAAAGGAAACTGCCTCCTCACCACCTCATCCATGGAGAGCCATGTGTAAAGTGCAGGTGCAAGTTAAGCCATTGTCTCTGAGAGTCATGCGTGTGTTGTTAAGTGCTCTACTTAAGCTCATCAAGATGACATATGCTCATAGCCTAGTGGACTCAAAGAATTAAGTCCTTATGGACCTGAAAAGCCTTAACCCTAAGTCCTACAAGGTTCCTCTTAAAGTTAGGTGGATTAAGATCTTTTCAAGCTCCATTTCTCAATTTAATTCCAGGCTCAGTTTAAATGTCAACTCTCATCCAGGAAAAACTATATACATATATGTACACAAGATGCTATTTACAAATATTTTACAATCATGCAAAAAATTTTTGAAAAATTGTTTTGAAATCATGAATGAATGATGCATGAAGTGCAGGTTTTGCAAAAAGATATTTACAAACATTTACACAAGATTTTTGCAAACTTTTGATTTTCAAAACATTTTGAAAAATTTTGTACTATATACTTAATTTTGATACAAAATATTTACACAATCTTTACACAAAAGATTTTTGAAATCATTTTTACAAAAATACTTTATACACTAGCTATGTATGTGCAAGAATAAAAGAGGTTTATGTACATGAAAAATTTTTAATTTTTTTTTGTGATTTTTAGCCATTTTATTTATTAACACAAAGTACGAGTTATGGCTAAAGTATATATGAAATATATACACACACCCCCTATACTTAGCTCGAACGATGTCCTCAGAGTGATCAAGAGCGATGAAGAAGACATAACTCGTGCTTAGTAAAAGGGAAGTGAAAAGGAACGAATAAATGAATAGAATGAGAGGAATTCGGTGGTCTCCCCCTATACTTAGGATTAACTAATCCTAAGTATAGAAAGCTGTACATGAAGGGAAAGCCGAGTGAAGAATGTACGGAATCTGCCCCCCCTATACTTAGGGTAAAATATCCCTAAGTATAGGCAGCAAAAACAAGAGCAGAAAGAATGAAAAGAATAATCGCAGGTCCGACATCCCCCCTATACTTAGGGTAAAGTACACCCTAAGTATAGCATAATCATAAGATGAGAAATGGGATGTGGGACTAAAGAATAGAATGATATGGACAACTGGATCTATACAGGCGGAGGAACAGTGAAAATCAGGCGTGAGATGTACAAGATGCGAGTCAAAAGACCACATCTCACGCAAAATGAATAGCAGCAATAATAACGTCCCGTGGCTCATGATCTAGAAATGGTTTGAGCCGCTGGCCGTTCACTCGGAAGGTACTCTCAGAAGATAACTCAGATATATCAATGCTACCGTTATCATGTACCTTTCTGACCAAATAGGGTCCTTTCCATTTGCTCTGTAGCTTCCCTGGAAATAATCTAAGCCTTGCATCAAACAGCCATACTTTCTGTCCAATCTCAAAATGCTTGTGGCTGATATGAGAATCATGCCACTCTTTGACTTTCTCCTTATAATGTAGGCTGTTTGAGAAAGCTGTATCTCTAAGCTCTTCCAAGGCGGCTAACTCTGCCCTCCTCTGGTCTCCTATACCATTTGGATCCATCAATATGTCTGTAACTGCCCAGAGTGACTTGTGCCTCAACTCAACAGGTAGATGGCAGGGCTTGCCATACACGAGGCGAAAGGGAGATGTACCCAATGGAGTCTTGAAAGACGTCCGATATGCCCATAAGACCGAGTCCAAAAGCTGTGACCAATTCTTTCGGTCAGGGCGGACGACTTTCTGCAAAATATTCTTGATCTCCCTATTCGACACTTCGGCTAGACCATTTGTCTGTGGATGATACGG
Organism: Ottelia alismoides; assembly: GCA_037367405.1. Classification (NCBI taxonomy): domain Eukaryota; kingdom Viridiplantae; phylum Streptophyta; class Magnoliopsida; order Alismatales; family Hydrocharitaceae; genus Ottelia; species Ottelia alismoides. The sequence continues at coordinate 3,390 of JAZKJV010008453.1, read as the reverse complement.
TGTAGCAACACGATGGTCTATGCCGAACTCTCTAGCAAGTGCCTTCACCTGGTCGTTGATGAAGTGAGACCCCCCATCCGAAATAAGGACTCGTGGAACCCCGAACCGCATAATGATGTGTCTCTTCAAAAATTTGCAAACTGTCTTTGCATCTGCGGCTCGGGCGGGGATGGCCTCAACCCAACGACTCACATAATCTACGGCCAACAGAATGTACTCAAATCCCTGACTCTTAGGGAATGGACCCATGAAATCGATGCCCCATGCGTCAAAAACCTCACAGAAGTGAATGGGCTGCATCGGCATCATATCACGCTGTCCACAAGTGCCCATCCTCTGACAGTCAGTACACCTCTTCACGAACTCATCAGAGTCCTTGAAGAGTGTAGGCCACCACAAACCGGATTGGAGCACTTTCTGTGCCGTTCTCCTCCCAGAATGATGTCCTCCTGCCTCAAGCTTGTGGCAGTAAGTGAGGACGCTATGATGCTCCTCCTGAGGAATACACCGACGCCAGATGCTATCCCCTCCTTCGTGGTAAAGGATGGGATCCTCCCAATGGTAAGACTTAGCCTTCGCAAGGAAGGTCTCAATCTTCTGCTTGGGCCAATCTTGTGGAACTTTCCCAGCAACGAGAAAGTTCACAATATCGGCATACCACGGGAGAGAGGCGATAGCAAGGATCGCCTCATCTGGGAAGGTATCACAAATGGGATCAATCTGCTCAGAATCCTCAGGCTGCTCTAATCGGGATAAATGGTCCGCCACCACATTCTTGACTCCAGGCTTATCCTTGATCTCAATGTCGAACTCCTGGAGTAGAAGGATCCATCTAGTAAGTCTGGCCTTGGCATCCTTCTTTGACATGAGGTACCTGATGGCGGTGTGATCTGTGTACAAGGTCACTCGGGATCCAATGATATATGATCTGAATTTATCTAGGGCAAACACTACTGCTAGCATCTCCTTCTCTGTGACTGTATAATTCCGCTGGGCGGAATCCAATGTGCGGCTAGCATAGTGTATCGCAAATGGTACTCCATCCCTCCTCTGTCCTAGCACGGCCCCTACGGCAAAATCGGAGGCGTCCGTCATGATCTCGAATGGGAGAGACCAATCGGGTGGCTGAAGGACAGGAGCCTCAATTACACATTGCTGGAGAGTCTCAAAGGACGAAAGACACTTGTCATCAACAAGGAACTCGGTGTCTTTCGTCAAGAGGTCAGTCAACGGTCGGGCAATCTTGCTGAAATCATGAATGAATCTCCTATAAAAACCAACGTGCCCCAGAAATGACCGTAACTGCTTCAGATTGGACGGCGGTGTGAGTTTCCTAATGACATCGACCTTGGCCGGATCAACCTCCATGCCTCTGTTGGAGATGATGTGGCCAAGCACCGTCCCTTGAGTCACCATGAAGTGACTCTTCTCCCATGACAGAACTAAGCGGGTAGCAATGCATCGCTGGAGCACTCGGTCTAGGCAATCAAGACAGGAATCGAAACCGTCGCCGTAAACCGAGAAGTCGTCCATGAAGACCTCCAAGCACTCCCCTACCATGTCCGAAAAGATTGACAGCATGCATCTCTGAAAAGTCGCAGGGGCGTTACATAGCCCGAATGGCATGCGTCGAAAGGCGTAAGTACCGAAGGGACAGGTAAAGGTGGTCTTCTCCTGATCCTCAGGAGCGATGGCCACCTGGTTGTAGCCTGAGTACCCATCCAGGAAGCAGTAATGGCTCTTCCCTGCCAGTCTCTCAATGATCTGGTCAATAAAAGGCAGGGGGAAATGGTCCTTCTTGGTGGCCTGGTTGAGTCTCCTGTAGTCAACACAAACCCGCCAAGAGGTGGGTACTCGTGTAGCAATCTCCTCTCCCGACTCACTGATCACAGTCGTGATGCCCGTCTTCTTGGGCACCACATGCAAGGGGCTAACCCACTTGGAGTCGGAAATGGGATAAATAAAATCTGCACTCCACCATTTTGATATTTCCTTCATGACAACTTCTCGTAGGTTGGGGTTCAGTCGCCGCTGGAACTCACGCGACGGCTTCGCCCCTTCCTCGAGATAGATATGGTGGGAACACAATGAGGGACTAATCCCATGGAGATCTGCTACGCTCCATCCAATTGCCTTGCGGTTCTTTTCAAGAACCTCCATCAGACGGGATTCTTGTTCTCCAGTCAGATCTGCAGAGATGATGACTGGGTACATCTCAGACTCTCCCGCAAGGAATCTATACTTCAGCGAAGTAGGGAGCGGCTTTAGCTCTGGACAGCTGGGTGCTGGCAAATCTGGCTTCTGAAGAAGATGTGTGTATGCTGACAATTCTGCCAAATTTGCCTGGGAAAATGATAACGAACTCTCACAAACTGGATCTGGAGAAGGCGGGTCCTCTACATCGTCTCTGATCTGTTCTGCCTCTACCTCCTCCTCATCTATAGGCTCAGGTGGATCCAGATCTGGCATCTGATCATTACAATCTGCCCACTCAGATTCTGAATCCGAGGGATCTATATCAGACTCAGTGGCATCAGTACCACTGGAGAACAAGGTGGCATCAGCACCACCATAGAGCAGGGTGGCCTCAGTACCACCATCACTGGAAACCGTGTCGCGATCGAGATCCGACTCTGCTGACTCAATAGTATCCTGGACCAGGGCTGTGCTCTCCAGACAATCCTCTTCTATCATCTCTGCATCAGCTGTATCTGAATATGAGAGGATGGTCTGTGCTGCAGGATCTGCCCAAGCTGCCTCATCATCTGTGATCACAAAATCACAGTCCTGGTGGATGTCTGGCTCTGCGTCTGTCAGCTGCTCTGAATCCGTACTGCCATGTGAGCGGGATCTGGATCTGGCTCTGTGGTCCTTAACCGTCTCTATTTGTATACTCTCGCCCTGGACGCGAAAGTACACCTTCCCACTGTCATGGTCAGTCACTGCCTTGGCTGTGGCCAAGAACGGGCGACCGAGGATGATGGGGGAATCGGTCAACGAGTCAGGGGTCTCCATGTCCAGTACGACAAAGTCCACGGGGAATTGCAAACCCTGAATCGTGACGACAACGTCTCGTAACAACCCCTTTGGCCTCTTGACAGACCGATCAGCAAACTGAAGGTATGTCCTGCTCTGTACAAGAGTGCCCAACTCTAAGTGGTGGAGAAGGGCTGCCGGAAGAAGGTTGATCGACGATCCGCTATCCAATAGAGTACGGTCGAACCTCTGCTCACTGATATGACATCTGACATACGGGGCCCCTAAATCTGGCCTCTTAGTCGGCAGATGGTTCTGGATCGCGTAACACGTGGCTTTTGTTAGCACATGAATTTCTGCGGTCTTGTTCCTCTTCGTCCTCCTGACTGTGGTCCTATCTCTCAAGGACCGCTG